>JAZDUH010000157.1:15662500-16862500 GCA_036419115.1 Scarus forsteni | reverse complement strand
TAAACAATGAGAGCTGATTCGCAGTTGTGAGTACAAAAGCTGAACCAGTGCATTCACGAGCCTGCAGATGTTCAGCCTGCACAACATACAGCTACAACCATATGCTGTTTAATTCAGAGGAGAGGAAGGGTGGATGAGAGGGCATTTCCTGTGTTGCTCTAACTTCACCTTAGGTCCATCAGCTGCTGAAACTTTGCACAGTTCCTCTTTACTGTTTCGAAATGAATGTCTGTCCATGACATAGGACATAACCCCTGTGTTTCACTGTGATGAGAAGTACAGGGTTACTGTATGGCCTTTATTCTGTTAAACAAGAGTCAAACCCCTCAGAAAATTCAAAACAAGGCTGAGGCATTTAAGGGGAAATTGACTTGAGAAAGGAGCATGGTTTAGGATGAACAGAGTTCATTTGTGTGGCTGTGCTGTGTGCAAAGGATCATGTGATTTGAGCTGACGACAACAGGATCATATGACATCAATTCACTGTCAATTTCACAGCTCTTTATCAACCAACTGATTGGCAAAGAGATGTCAAAATTGGATGACACAATTTAATAAAGTCACTTATTTTCTAAACATCTTTAATTTAACTTGAGGGACTTTTTATTTATGTTTGAAAACTAAGACACATGGACTCTAGCTTGTGATTTAGATCACATATATACACAGATCTGACCTCAGCTTAGAGACTTGGTTCTGGGCCCATAGAGTATAACCCAGTAAGGTACGTATAAATTGCAGTAAACCAAGTTATTAGTTACTCATTAAAAAAAGTCAGTTTCATCCTAATAAAGCTACATCATCAGTGTGTCTCAGAGTCCACAAGGCACGGAATTTGTAAACACTCAAAATGGGTAAAACCGAACATGGATTTATTCATTTGTTATTCAATGAAAAAAATAGCTAACTATTAGCATTGGGAAGATGACACAACTCTGTTTACCCAGACTTAACATGGTTAAGAGTGAATATCAAAGTTATCTAACCTGACACACTAGCTGGACTGCTCAACATATTTCACTGGCTGATCAAGGAAACAGCCCATGTAAATTTTTTGGGAAGGGACATAGCCTTTTAAAGTGAATTCATTGGTGAACTAGGGGATTGGATGATCATTCCATCAGTCACATTCATTAAGAACCAATCAAATAATGTAGTAAGCAGGCACTACTGTTGCAGTTTAGGACAGAATGTGAGCAAAAATATCCTTTTTTTTAAGAAAGGTTTGAACTGTTGTTTTTCATTTAATGAAGAAATGTGGTCCATATCCAATAAAAGCTGTTAGCATCTATGCGAATCTCTGTACAAACAGCAGCTTCCTGCTGTCATTTCACTTGTAGCTGTCACCTCTTCCTGCTCTAAAGGACTCTCATTGGGCAGTGCTGCTTTGGGCATTTCACAATTTTTGTAGATCTGGAACTTGGCAAGATGGATTTGTCTGATTGCAATGAATCAGGCTGATTCATCTTCATCACAAGGTTAGGAGTTATCTGGACAGTACAAAAAATGTCTTCAGTGAAAGAGTAAATGTTTCAACTCAAACTGTGTCAGTCCAAAGACTTCTGTTGCAGGTCTTCCACTCAATCCACCATCCATCCTACCTGTGTAAAACTGTAACAGCCCAAAAGTTGTTCTTAAACGAGAAGTGTTTCAAGAGCACAGACCTCCCCCAAAGCATTTCCAACACTGTCCGATGTGTTATTGCAAGAAATGTGGAACTGCCCTGTCTCCCAAATTTAACAAATCCGTGGAAGAATTCCTGGACCCACAACTGGATTCTGTCATATCCCCCGATTAAGTTCCTCCCCTAGTTTCTTCCTCATGTGTCACGTCTTCAAATTCCTGTTTTATTTTGACAGTACTTACTTTTGTCTCAAATTTCAGGTTTTGTGCCCTGCCCTTCGCTCTCTGTGTGTCTCTGATTGTTGATTCCCTGCACCTGTATTCCCTCTTGCATCACCTGTGTCTGATAAAAACATTTGTAAGTTGGTAAATGTATTTTATGAGCACATCTCTTTGCGTAACCTTATTATGCTTCAGTTTTTTCATGCCTGCCTGAGACTTTAGCATAGTACTGTTGATGTAACACTGACTAAACACTGCTTAATGTGCTTACAATGCACCAAGAAGACCAATGGGTTCAGCAAATGGTTATTCTGAATTTAATAAAGCAAGTTTTAATCTTGGATTAACACGGTTGTTGATCTCTTAACAGGTTGCCATTAAATCATATGTTTGGTGGCGCAGTTTGATAGTGTAGTAATAATCAGAAGGTTGCAGGTTGCAGCCCAGCTCCAGCTGTCACATGGCGAAGTGTTCTTGAGCAAGACACTAAACTCAAGGTTGCTCCCACTGCTGTGTCAATGGCATAAAAATGTGCATGAAAGCGCGTGGATATGTTATCCTGATGGACAACTGACCAACCATCACAATGTAAATGTTGGAGCTATTGGGTGTGAATGGGTGGATGTGACCTGCAGTGCACAGCTGCTTTGAGTCAAAGACACTAAAAAAACAGCTAAGTTCATTTACCATTTATCTCATGACCAGTTTTAATTTCAATACTTCCCTCATTTAACACGTGTCATGTCTGTCAAGTTTTCGTTGTTTTTCGCACATTGATGTTTCAGTTCTGTTCTTCCTGTTTTATTTTAATCATTAACCCTTGTCTCTGTTTCAGACCTGTTCCTGTCTGACCTGACCTCGTCTTGTTGCCTGTGCTTCCTGATTGTTTCACCCACCTGTTTCCCATCACCCCTCATTACTTCTTGTATTTAACTTCATCAGTTCGCTGCACATCACTTTGGTCTCTCCCCAGCATCCTACTAAGAATTCTACCAGTGTTCTCTTGCTGTGTATTACCTTGCCTGTATTTGATACTGCCTTTTGCCTCACGTTTTTTTTTTCTTTCCGCTGCCTCAATCTGACTGCTTTCTCGTGCAAAGCCCCTGGCCTGACTTTTCATTAAACCATTTGCCTACTTGACTTACTGTGTTGGTGTTTTGCATTTGTGTCCACCATTTCTTATCAGTTTTTGTGTCCTGAATTACTGTTTTTATTTCTTATCTTGAGAAACTGTAAAGCACTGCCATAAAATACTAGGCATTAAAGTTCATGAAGAAATATTTAACTAGATCTACAACCTCACATTCCAACGCCCTACTTATGTAGCAGAGACTTTTAGGCATTGTTTAACAAAAGGACAAACATCACCAAAATGTCACCACTTTTCCTTTGTGCCATGACCAACATTCCCTAAAAATGTCATCAGAATCCTCTTAAAAGTTCTGATGTATTAGTGAAAATATGGAGATATGCTCTATCTCAAAATGTTATCAAATCCTTTCAAATGTCCTGGATCTGCAGCTGCATACCGTGGCCAACATTTCTGAGAAATTTAATCAAAAATCATCAAGAATTTTTGAGTTGTATTGCTCGCAGACAAACAAACAACTGAACAAACACCTGCAAAAGAAATGACCCTCTTAGTGGAGGTAAAAATTGACCCATGTTTTTATGATAAGAGGATAAAACAACTAAGGAAACCTTTTGTCTAATGAGTCGTCACTTTTCTGATAAGAATTTATTACACTTCTAGTAAATTCAAAGTCATTTCCTCCTTCATGTGCTACATAAAGAAAAATGCAGGGAGATGATTGTACCAGGCTGACTGAGCTTTAAGATGAAGACCTGCGTGGCTGTGCTCGCTCTATCCCTCTTCTACTTGACTGGAGCTGAGGTAGAGCTCCAGGAACAAGGAGAGGAAGAAGGAACTATCTCACCAATTTCTAACAGTCGAGATTTCCAACTTGTTATCTTGTTGGAGCTGCAAAGTAAGGTGGAAATCCTTGAGAGACAGTTAGAGGATCTGAGACGGCAGGTCAACGGTGAGAATGTGCTGTAACAGCTGAAAGACAAAGTTCTATTTATTTTTCATTGATTGTATCCATTATGGTCACAGTTTTGTTTTTTTTTGTCTGCTATCATTCCAGTTGTTTCTCTGGATACTTTGAGCTCATTAACCTCCTGATTAACCTCATGTTTTCATATCTACAGCTGACAAGGTAGCATTTGGAGCCTCTATTGGTCCTGGAGGAAATACTGGACCTTTTAACACTGCAATCACACTGGTCTATGGCAATGTATTCTACAACACAGGAGCATACAATCCAACAACAGGTATGTTTACAACAGCTTTATGTTTGTTGTTTAATTAAGGAAATATATTTCTGGAATAATTATATGCTGAGTGTTGTTAATTAAAGATCCCAAGGTACCTTGCCCATCACCACTTATGATCTACAGTAGGGCTGTCACTTCTCCCAAAAAACAAACTAGAACAGATATACACACTAATAAACCTGCTGCAACATGGACAAGAGGCATTTCATTAGATCATTTTACTATTTACTTTTCCAGAGCCATATGTCCATATGTCTTGCAAATGAATTGTGCAATCTTGTCCATGATGGCCTTTTTCCACACCTCTGATGAGGACGTAGTTCCAAGGTGCTGATTACTTGACGAGGTGCCTCCACCTCTGGCACTGCACTTGGGAGGAAGGCTGACAAATTGGCCTGCAGATTTGTCTTGGATGAAGTGTGGGACAGCTTCTTTGCACACAATTAACACACATCCTGGTCTTGTTTATTATTTTACCATCGTTGGTATGTGGAGCCCAGAGTGCTTCCACAGAGTGGCTTGCCTGTCTTCCGAATGTTGACCAGAAGGAAGAAGATCAAATTTAGCAAACAGAGGGCGGAGATCAGGGCAGTTTAGAATTTGTTGGGCCCTCCTAATGATACATCTGCTGTAGATATCCTGCAGCTGAGACTGGAGCACTCCAATCACCTTGCTTGCTATTTTGACCAGAATCACCTCTGTTTTTGCTAGACCGTGCAAAACAACAGAATCAAGCCGCCGTGCAATATGTGTGAACACTTTCTATAAAACACTGGTTAAACAGCAAGGCCAGATCCTTACAGACTTTGAACAGGTGTAAGATCCACACTGCATATTTTTAATTCAAATGTATGGTTACAGGTTGAATACAGATGTCTGCCAAGAATTTTGAAAATATATGAGAATACTGGGTACAAGGTACAAGGGTACAACGAGGTAGATTTGAAAGAAGGATTTTTTTCAATAGGGTGCACGAAACACTAGGACAATTCCAGGTTTTACTTTACCCAGACAAAAGCCTATAATGATTTGAACATCACAAAATTCACTGTTGATCATCCACAGGTATGTTCACTGCTCCGATCAAGGGAGTCTATTACTTCAGCTTCTCTGGTCATAACCATTCATCCAGACCAATGGGACTGCAGCTGATGAAAAATGGAGGGCAGATTGTTACTGTGTACAACCATCCAGCCGGCAACCGCTATGAGACGGCAACCAATGGTATGACCGTACAGCTGGAAGTGGGGGACCAGGTGTACATGAGACTCCGGGCGGACACCTGGATTTTTGATAACTCAAACCACCACAGCACATTTATTGGACATATACTGTTCTCTCTGTAAGGGAAGAAAGTTCTGACTTGAAAACAACAGTGGACTTTTAGGAGAGGAGGCAGGAGCAAAACCATGTCATACCAGTGGGATTAAAGTCTGTGAAAAAGAAATAAACATTTCACCTCCCAAACATTATAATTTTCTGGCTGTAATTTGTATTTTCAGGCTTTAAAGGGTTAAAGGTGAATTTGAGGTTAGTGTCTTGAGTTTATATTCTGTGATACTTTGTCTAGTTTAGACCCACTGCTCGTGTGTTTATCCCTTGTGTGCTGTTATCAGGTCCATGGCTCCAATCCCCATGAAATTAGAAAAGTCTCAGCATGAACAGATATTCCCAAAAATTAACCTGTACAGTATCTCACTAAAGTGACGACAACACCCCTCACATTTTTTGGAAATATTTTGTTTATATCCTTTCACAAGGCGACGCTGAAGAAATAACACTTTGATACAATGTAAATTAGTGAGTATACAGCTTGTGTTACAGAATTTGTTTTTCACAATTTCCTTCAAAAATTGAGAAAACAAACTTTAGTTTTGAACTTTAATTTACAAAAGCAGGAAAGAAGTACATTTCTTAGTTTGATTTTGCAATACAACAGTGGAAATGTAAATCATTTTAATTATGGTCTTTTAGAATTTGTTTTACTTAATTTACTTCATACTTCAATGATAGGATATCTTGTCTTATTTTTTTTATTGAATCATTAATGCACTTAGGTAAGAGAAGTAAGGTAAATGGATTTGATTTATTATCAGTAACAAAGATTTTGTAACCACTGCCTTGGTCCAGTTACTTTTGTAAAACAACTTTTTATTCTCAGTGGGATTTTCTGGTTAACTAAAGGTCAAATTAATCAAGTACTACAAAAAGCAGTAGACTACATTCGTAGGTGGTACAACAAGGTAGTGCACATTTCTAACACCAAAAGGTTTCTGGTTTGATCCCTGTGCATGTGTGGGTTCACTCTGGGCACTCCAGCTTCCTCCCGCAGACCAAAAACATGCTGATTAGGCTGACTGGTGACTCCAAATTGCCCTTAAGCAGGAGTGTGATGGTGAATGGTTGTCTGTCTCTCTATGTGCCCCTGTGATTGGCTGATGACTGGTTCCCACCCAGTCTCAGCTGTGATAGGCTCCAGCTCCTGTGACCCCGAAAGGAATAATTTAGAGGATGGATGGATGGAAAAAGTCGTAGATGGTGAACTGCATTGAAAAGGAGCCTGTAAATCTGTGTTTCACTTATTAAGTTTAGCATTACTGTTTGGTTTTGAGCTCTAACAGATTATTTTTTATTCTTTTTATTGGATCCTTATATCTGAAACTATTAGGCCATCTGAGCCAGAAGAAAAAAAAATATGTTGCCCTCATGGTAATCAAAGTTGCCCCCTGGTCTGAATGGTCCTCTCCACTTTCAGCCAAGGACCTCAACAGCTACTACCTCCAAAAACTATTTACGAGAAAAAGAGATATCAAGGTAATATATTGAGAGATATAAGGGCAGACAAAGCTTCTAAAGTTGCAGCAAGCCTCCAGTCTTCTGATTGTTTATCGGGACATGAAACTGGACCCTGCTTCTCCATGTTTGGTCCGACGCGGGGTACAGAAAACAGACTGTCTCAGATGACCTCGCTGGTCTGGATGGCTCATGAAAACCCTGACTTCACAAAAATATTGCAGATTTTGGGAGTGGTCAAGACATTTGCACATAATAACCCTAAGTACCCTCTACTGTCAGGGTCAGATTTTTTTTTGGCACTGTTGTTGCCTGCAGCACTCAGATTGAATCCAAGTGAGGATGAGTCACTTTGGTCTTGGATGGAACAGTGAAGAAAAGGTTAGCACACATCCATGGACTGAAATAGACTGAATGCTCTGCATCTGTCTCTCACATTGCACACCGAGTGGGAGGACACGGCAGACACACAAAGGTGCTCTCAGCTTCCCCCACATCCATCCGACATCTTTTTGCAGTTCTCAGTCCATCTACTGAAACACTGGGATTGACAGTGTGATGTGAGCACCTACGTCCATCTACACGTTTGGTTTTTTTGTTTGCAAATCTGTGGCTTTTTTGGAAAGAACAAAATGTACTGAAAAGTCCTCAGGCTCGATGATGTTTGAAAGCATTAACTAAAAGCTTCCTTCTGTGGATCTGGCTGCTGTTTCCTCTCTGTTCACAAGAGGGCAGGCAGGTACAACGGACTACAGAATAAGAAAAGAGGGGAGCAGCATGTAGATTCATATATGCAGTATCTTTTTGCAGTCTGTCAAATAACAAAAATATAGTCCATTTACAACTAGAGCTTGGCAATTAATCAAATTTAATCTCAACTACATTTACGGCCTTCCACAATCATGAAAATGGGGATACAGATATGAAGATCCAGAAAAGCATGTATCCACAGTGACTAAGTATCTTGTTTAAATGCCAACCTGAGTAAGAAAAAGGGCCCGTTGTGTTTGAGATGGCTACTTTGAAGCATATTTGTCAGGCGGTTTGGTAGACGGGGGAAAAGCTGCTCCCTGCTGCACAGTGAGGAAAACAGGGCTGATTGCAGGCACCTGTGAGCTGAGAGTGAGTGCCGGGAACAAACATGAAACATGGAGGAGAAGTCAGAGAAAGATTTTTCTGGCAAATCAAAATCAGTTTTTTTGAGAATTAAATCCCTGTGTTGTTCAGATTAAGGAGGAAAGGAAGTTCACAGGATGTGGGGGATTATTTGTGCCTTTTTACACTGAAGCTGTTTGTTTGCTTCCTGGGAGGAGTGCAGTGGGAAACTCAGTGTTTGGTGTCGCTTACCTCTGAAGACAAAGACTGCTCTAATAACCGCTTAGTCATCAATAACCTGGATGGACCCCCCTCTGTAAGTTATCTCAACACACACATACAGAGTCTCCCTACTTTTCATTTGCAGTTAAATGTTTTCTGTGGCCTGTGAGTTGGACCAATAATGGCTTTTGATTTGTAATGTTGAGACTTTGTGGTATATTTTTAATGTCTTCTTGTTATTATGAACTTTGAAAATGGTAATCTCTTCTTGAAATTTTTGTTAACTGAACTGTGTGACAGCTTTTGAAATTTAATTTGGGTGGAATGATCATATTTTTTAACTTGAAAATCTCTTGAGTCTTTGGGACACTTTTAGTTTTTGAATTTCTGTTTAAAATGTCTGTTTAAAATGTATTTATGCTAAACAGTTTTAACTAATTGACTTTACTACTTTTTTGCTTGTATTTCTGTTTCTCACATAGATTTTTTTTTTATTTTGGTATTACTTTTAAAACAGAGGAAGATTAACTATAATCTCTTTTGTGGTGTGGTTTTCATTTTGAATTAAGCTTTAACCCTGAGATTTTGCGCTAGAGAAATAAAATTCTGTTGCAGGGTTATTAAACCTAGCACTGAAGGGTTTTTCCTCTGTTTTCTGGTGTTTTGGCTATGACATCAATTGGCACAGTCAGCTGCAAGTCATGAGTTAACATAGTAGCTCATGAAACCCAGTTTTGTCCGTGCATGGAAGAAAATATAGGAACAGACTGAAGACGATGCTGACGGTGAGGCTTGGCATCTGGTCATGATGATGATACTGATTATTGATGTTTATTTTGTTACTTTTACTCTCAGAATTAGTGCCATGTTTGTGGTGTACTTCTGGGACAGCAGGTAGTTACATACAGCCTGGGTTCTTTTGCACCTTCTAGTGGTGTCCTCCAGAAACACATGAACCATACAGTAAAGGCACATACACAAAAACGCTCATGGCATTAACAAATGCAAAAGCAAACACAGAGACAAACTGTATGTATAACTCAGGCCCTCCTCACATGAGGACGGCACTGTATTGTCTTGCCGTCGGCATCAAAACATGTATCGCTGTTTACACATCGTACTGTACATAGGCTTGTGCATTTACATGACAACGCAAAATCCATGCAAAATCCTGTCGGGTTGCCCGTCTGGTTCTGCTTGGAACAAGTGCTCATGCACGCCTAACATGCTGCGCCTCTGCATGAGCACTTGTTGCTGTTGTTGCATGAATAAAGGGAGGAGGAGGGGTGCTATGAGGTCACCGTTTTTTTGGACTTATCTGTTTATACCAACTACGGCATGAAGACGAATACGCAGATATCCATCTGAAGACCAGTTTTCAAAAAAGATGCGGAGTCATGGACAAATACGTGTGTCAATATCACCAGATCAATAGTTTATTTTACCGGAGTCTTAAAAATTCGTACTCGTGTAAAGCCCACCTCAGACGCTGGGCTGCTTAGACCATGCGAGTGATAGGGAGATGGACGATGCAGGTGGTAAATTTGTCATGCCACTGAAAACGTATACACCAACATGAGACCTACACTGTGGCATAGTTCTGAAGTCAGCATAGAGTTTATCTTGAAGCAAAATGTGAACAGAATCAGAAGAGGATTTGTTGTTTTTTCAGAGTCCCTCAGATCAGGAAGAGGTGGGAGCTATGAGTGAGACAAAAGAAGGAAGTGACTGCTTGTACAGAGATTAGCATAGATGCTAACAGCTTCAGTAGCATCTTGACAGCATTTCTTTATTAATGAAAAACAAATAACACTCAATAAGGAGAATGTTTTTGATCAACTTCCAACATGTTTCAGCAATAGTTTGTCTTATAAAGTGGCTTACGTTCTGTCAATTAGACTACACAGTAGCACCCACGAACTACATTATCTAAATTATCTGTAATAAAAGTGATTGACAGAATAGTCATCCAGTCACCTGTCGAAAATGCCTTTGAAAAAAAGTTCCACCTATTCCAAAATACTTTCTATAGGTTGTCCCCCGAAGAAGTAGTGATAACATTGAACAGTCTATCTGGTGTGTCAGATGAACTAATTCTCTGACACTTCTAAAACTACTCCAGGGTCTACATCATCAGGTTTTGGGGGTCAATAGTATGGGCATACATCACAGACATTCATCACAGGACAAGTACTTTGTGCTTTTCTAATATGCCTTTAATAGCCATTTTACTCAAATTTAGTTCTTTGCAGATAGCAGACGTTACCAGAGCAGAAAACAATAATAAATTGTTTATTTTCTGCAGCTTTACTGGCTGTACTTTTGTACAACAGGTGTATCAGGGAGATATTCCCATACATGTAACAGAAATATCTCTGGCTTTGTTCGGCTTACATTACAGACAGGCTTCATTCACTGGAGCCACCAGGAGCTCAAACAAAAGCTGCCTTTGTCTTTTCATTTGTCACTCGTCTAATAATAAAGTTGACATCACAGGTATGCCCCACAGAGAAATCTCTGCCCCCCTCTCTGTTAGTTTTATTTGTGTGTGCATGTGTGTGTTTGATCGGCTGCCTTACCTTTGGCTGTGCACATGGGAACTTTGTTTTATATATCTATGGAAATTGTCGGGGTCTTACAATAAATCTCTCTGCGGACTCTGAGGCATGACAAGAACTCGCCAGCAAACAAATACGGATATCCTCAGTGGTCCTCTGCATTGTACTTACATGGAGATGTTTTTAGAGCCAGATTCTGCTCACAGGATGACTAAATATATTGAAAAGGATTTGCCAACAAAATAAAGTGTCCCGTCGGCCTGTTGGAGACGAGGTTGATCCCAAACATGTATCTGAAGGCAGCCTGTAGCGAGATCTCCATGCCCAGGCAGAGAGGGGGGCCGAGGCTGGAACGCTGCTCCAGCTCCACACAGCAGAAGCAGGGGACAGGAAACAGGGGGCACCCTTCAAGCCCTACTAGCTGCTTTCCGGGAAACTTTGAAGCCTGCAGATCCCAGGAGAAGCACAGTTTTGAGGAGCTTCTTTATGTACGCAACAATATCCTTAAGGCATCGACCCAATCGAGTGCCAGCATGGTCTACAGGTAGGAACTTTCTGATGAGGATTGATGATTAAAGATGTTCTAATTAGAAAAAAGGTAAAAAGTTTGATCCTAACCTTCTCAGGGTTAGTCTAACAATCTCTGCAGCTATAAACAGCAGAATAGAGAGTCCAGAACTTTAGTCAAAGTAATATACTCCTGGTTATAGATGCTCCATTAGGTTGTTGCTTAAGTGAAAATACTGCAGTAACTGTTTCAAAATACCTTAGTAATAAAAGTACTTTTTCATGCAATAACTTGACCCTGATGAAGCCATATGTTAAGCACAGGCTTTTAGGATCTACTGCTGTCATTAGCTTAGAATAGGGCCATCAGGGAATTTTCAAAGTTAAAAAAATCCATGGGCGTTAAAGAGAATTTATATACAGGAATAAACCTAGAATTTACTCAATCGAAGTTTGGTCCTTAACAGGGATTTTAAATATAGTTGGGAAGTATATTATAGCTGGAGCTTGACTAAAACAACTATATTTAATTCAAGTATACTTAAATATAATTTTCTGTTCCTTAGTCACATGCACTAGGCACAGTGCCTGCTGCAGTGGCACTGAGGCCATGCCCCCTACATGCACTGAGCATTCCTCCATCACACCCACAGATTATTCTAGAGCCGAGGACAAATGAAGCTGCACAGTAAAGCCCACGGACGACATACAGAGAAGCTGCAATTGATAGTTAAATCAAATAATTAAACTTAATCAAGTTTGACAAATTAACCTATTGAACTATAATGTGTTTTATTTTACATGGATGTATGCCAACAACAAAACAAAATATTGATTTCATTTTGTTGGATATGATACAGTTTGATTAAATTTCCCTACAATTTCTATGGACTTCCTCCATTTTGGGAATCTTTACTAAATCCCCAACTTAATGTCTTATGGAAAGTGTCTGGAAAATTGACAGAAAATGTTCTACTCCTTTGCAACCCTAGTTGGAAAAAATGGCAAACAAATTTTATATTCCTGTATCATTTATTTATTCTCATGTACAACCCATTCTTCACCTTCTGCCTCTGGCATTGTCCTCACAGGTATATTATACTCCCCTCATCTTGTCCTCTCTTGATTTAGCTTTTACTCAGTGGTTCACATTATGTCGGGTTACATGCTAAGCATAACTAAGCATGTGGTTGTAACTAAGCTGTAACTCAAAACACTAAGCTGTAACTACCATGTCATTCACAACATTGTTGGGCAAGTTATTGTTAAAAATGTGGAAAACTGCCTTATCTCAAAAATCCTTGAAAATGTTCCTGGACCCACCGAAACCAAACCACCATTTTTTGTGCAATGACCACCATTCCCTAAAAAATTCATCAAAATTAATAATATTTGTGTACTATCCTGTTCACAAACTGACAAACTAATTGACAATAACAGGTAAAAATATAACCTCCTTGGCAGCTTCAGCAAAGGCAGCACAGTCCATCTTGTACTTGTAGTGAAATCTATATTTGGCTTTGAAAGTCAGAGGAATTTAGGTACCGTACAAATTCATTCAAAAGGGGCTTACGTGCAGTAATAAGGAAAATGTCCTTTTCAACTGTCACATTATCTGTGATTTTTGATAAAAATGTTTAGACAGAAACCTGCCTTTCAACTTATTCCAATAAGTATCATATTAAAACCATAGAAACTATGGATTAAAGTTAAACTTTCCTCAGTGGGGTCACTGTTCAGGTTAAAATTTAAACCGTTGCATTACCCACTGATAAGAAAAAAAATCCTTCTTAGCACAGCGAGGCCTAGAAGCACATAATTCCTCTGCGGTTAGACTTGACATTTAAGAGACCATGAGACATTATGCTGTGTCTTCTGTGGCTTTGGCAGGTTTCAGTTTCAAGAGGAGACTCAGGATTTAAATAAGTAATGAAGCACGAAGCTGATGTGTAATTGTCAAAGCAAAGCAGACGACGAGTGAGCTGTCATCAGGGCTGATTGGATAAATGTCAGTAAACAGAGTATATAGATTTCTTGTCACCCTAAAAGCCAATTTTCCTTGCAGTTAAAATCAATCAGCAATAATGTGTTATAATGATCCATTGTTTAAAACCTTTTAAAAAATGCATTTAAAGATTTCCTGCCAAGAGCTGAAGGAGAGAAATAATGATCTTAAAACATGAAGTCATGAAGAGACAAAAGTGTACTGAAAGGAGACATATCATGCTTGTTTCTCCTTTTCACTATGCCAGACTAGGATGCCTGTAAAGCATTTCTGCCCTCAGTACAAGTCATTTAGTTCCTTCATTGCCCAACAATAGCATTCTCAAATTCCTCATTTTAGGCCATTATCAAGCTCTCGTTGAAACACTCGGTTTCCAGGCTGACCTAAAGTTACCTCGCAACGTCACAGCCCTTTGTGGTCTGATTGGTCAGTTCTATCGGGGGTAGAGCCAGCCTGTCCTTCTTCTTCTACTGTATTTTCCGGCGGGCTCAAAGCAGCGACCGCGTATTGAGTCCCCCTACAGGCCAGAGCTGGTAATGAGTGGGTGTGAGCTAGGGAGCTATATACTGCTGCTGGACGAATGTGTTCCTTGGTGACGGTTTTGTGGCTCACAGTGGAGGAAGTGTTTTATCAGATTACTCCAATAAAAAGAAATGTACCTCGTGTCGTCACGACGATTTAAATCTCGCGGACATCTCGCAATGACCTATTTTCAGAGGCATCAAATCTCGTTCTAGGATATCAGAAAAAATACAATATCTCATTTTTTGAAAATTAAGGGGGTGTAAGGTCTTGTTTTCAAATGTATTATATTATATGTAAGTATTAAATCATGCATCAGCATGATATGTCTCCTTTAAATAACCAACAGAAGCAGAGGAAATGGTTGGCCTGGTTCTGTCTCACGCTAATGAAAATATTGTTACATTCAGCTCTTGTTTATTTGGTTTGTAGTGGCTGATTTGTTGGATGATTACTTTATTGGTTTGTTGGTCAGTTTGTTTAAAAATGTGGTTGTATGTTCACATGAGAAACAGTTTCTTGTATGATTGGTTTAACACTGCTGTGTATGGATTGTTTGTTAGTTTAGAAATTGTGGTTGGGGTTGCTGGTCTGGTGAAGCGGGAGCAACCATGCATGCTCTTTGTCTTGAGACTTTTGTCTCCTGCGGGCGGCCTGGGTTCAAAACAGACCTGGGGCACACTTACTTCACCTGCTGTCTATCTGTAAAAAATGAAGGCCAAAAATTGCATTAAAATTTGGTTGGTTATTATGATTAATCTAACTGAATGACAAAAGGTTTCTTTAATTGTTAGTTTGTTAGGATCTTGGTTTAATTAAAAAAGCTGTTGGCTGCTTTGTTGGTTGGGGAAAATAATTGCAAAAAAGGTAAGTTTGGTTGTTTTTGTCTTAAATTTCTTTAAAAGTTTAAACACATGTTATCTTTGTTCATTTCTTTTGTGTGATTGTTCAAAAAAACAATTAAAGCCAGTTTGTTCTTGTTTTGTTTGCCTATTTTGGAGGGGCCTTATCATCTCTGCTAGGCTGCAGAAGGACAAGAATAATAAGAGAATGTGTAGAAAAAGCTGAATTTGATACCACTATGATGAGGAAAGACCTCTTCATAAAACACTTCAAGATGAAGCTTTGGAGTTTGTTTTTTGTAGTTCTGTCTCCACACAAAGTCAGCTGGCTAAAATTTAAATGCACATCTTGTTACTACAGTTGTGACCTTCTTTTTTCCAACACTTCGCAAAAACATGCACAAAACTAGGGGGATTTTCATTTATTATCATTCTGTGTTCAACACTATCCAAATTAAAACAGCACAGCCTGTTCATATTTGAAGACCTTCTCTAGTGTGTTCTGGAAAGGCTGTTGTAACAAGAAAATTATGCAGCGCAGAGACTAGTTGTTCTCCCAGATTTGTTTACAGATGACTAAGCATCAAGCTAAAAGCCATTTTCAATAAAAGCTGTCAAAGTTAGCAAAGAGCTGACAGCTCCCAGTCCATGCATGACTGGCAAAATGTGCAACAAATTAAACTTTAGCCAGCCTTAACAGTTTGAAGACAGTGACACTGCAGCCCTCCACATGGCAGAGTCAACAAATTACATCTTACTGTGTCACATATCCCATCTCTTTTCTTAATTCCTGTTCTTCAGGCTGGCCTCAGTCCTCCTTTATAGACAGATACTATTAGTTATACAGAAAGGCTCCAAGGCAGCATTCATTTTGTGTACACAAAAAAAAGCTTGCAGACAGTTTACTCCGTGTGTTCTGTTTGAGTTAAAAGGACGTGTTAAGACTGTATTCTTAAATATTTATTCTACAAGACAACAGTTTTTAAGCTGAAACTCCACGGTCTTATCTATCGAACTGAAAGTGTTTAGGAATGGGCAGGACCTTTCAAAAGCTAATCCGGTAGGTGATCGGTCGATGAATCAAACACATTCATTACAGGCCAATCAGATAATGTGGTGGGGGCTACTGTCACAGTCTAAAATACAAGACCCAGGAGACTATTTATAACAAATTCACTAAAATATCTTGGAAGTTGAGCAGAACATAAATATATTTAGATCCAGAAAAGCTTCACTTTTGTTTGTTCTTCATTAAATACAGAAATACGGTGCCGATCTTAAAAAAAGTACTACTGAAGCTTAACATCAACGCTAGTCTCTGCATAAGCAGTCACTTCCTGCTGTCGTCTCACCCCCCTCATCCTGCTCTTGATTGATGGAGTTTTTTGATTTGGGCTATCATTGTAGATTGGAGCTTGGCAAGATGGTTCTCACTGATGACAGACACTGAATCAAGCTGATGGAGACTGTAATCAAGCACAAGGTTATAGACATATAAACCTGATTCAAGGCAAAATATGACTTCATTAACAAATTACCATGTGAATCAAGTTGTAGCCTGATCCAGATAAATTGTACTGTGAAAGAGAATGATTATTGTGTTGAGCTAATGAATGAAATACATGTGGTGGTAGGGGTGGGCGATATGGCAAAAATATCATATCACGATTTTTTACGATAAAATCACGATCACGATTTTATCATGATTCTTTTTCACGTTTATTTTTCTAGACTAATTTGCATTTTTTGACCATTTTTTCCCCTATGTTTAACATATAAAACATGTAAATCCCTAAAAGAAAAAAAATGACAATTTAAGCCAAAGAAACTTTCTGAACAGGTTTTAATTTAAATAGTGCAGTTTTGATAAAATGTGCAAACATAAAAAGGTAATGAACAATAAAGTCCAATTTTGTAACATAAAAACTAAACACACCAAATAGCTTAATGAAAAGGGTCAAATATAAATGCAAACTTAAGTCACTGGTTATCTCTTAAAGTGCAACAATTTAGAACAAATGTTATCTAACTGCAATGTCTATAACCTGAGTGAATAATACAGCTGCTTTAGAACAGATTTTTGTTCAGACATCTTCAAGCTTTTATCTCTTTTCTCTTTCTGCCATGGCTTCACGCTGCATAACCAAACAGGAGATCCCACCATGCACTGCACGTAATGTGCTACAATTGGTTAGTCGGGTACGTGTCAAAGTCTCTGCGCCCACACAGACGATCTGACGACCTTTCTGCTTTATGAGATCATCCCCACGTTATAATCCTTAACAATTTAATATAGTCATATTGCACACCACTCTGTGGTGGACAACTAGCCTTGCAGAGCAGAAGGATCTGTCTGATTCATTGTCTGAAATCCTGGATTAGTGAAATATTTCCATGGTGGATGCATGGAACTGTCCGTCTGACATGTCAGGTTAGGGGACAAGAACAGAGAGAAACTGAGTCACTGTTGAGTTCTTTGTGGCATTCTGTGTGTTATTTGTTGATGTTTGGTACATCACACAAATAAAATTTATCAGTAGAAAATCCATTAACCTCTGAGTGCCTCACCATAACAAAATAATAGCTCTGCAGCCATTTCCCTCTATCATTCAATATCCTCTATAAGGCCGAATGCCTGCTGGGCAGACACATAAGGTCACTTGGCATTTGTATGTTGTCACAATAAAGATGTCAGCATTCATCACTGTCAACATATGCGGCGGTTTCAGATCGAGATGAGGTCGTGACAGGAGTTTGACCGATAATGATGCTGACGGGCATAATGCTAAATGTTATAATGGTGGAAAATAAGATAATTATGTGAGCAGTAGTTGTGGGTGATGATGTGGAGGATGTGAAAATATAAGTGGATGCAAATTGATGGTTTTGTCCCTGTTGATGAAAGACAGTTTGGGGGATGATGATGATCTTGCGTTTTCATACAAATCCCTCTCGTTCTGTCCCCTTCTGCCAGATTTAGAGTCAAGCATCTTTTTCAGTATTTCACGCATGTTTGCTGGCCCTGAGTGAAATTTGTAGCACTCAATAACCGTGGCCGTTTTGTCTGCACAGAGTCAGTATCACCCTATTAAGGCAGATTAAACAACCAATTCCTCCTCTGTGGTGCTGTACGTGCAGAACATCACAATGACTATAGCGCTGCTGACTCTAATCTGCAGCATGGTGGGAAAAGACTGAAGAAACAGAATGAGAATGCATTGTGTTTATCGGCAGTTTAGGGAGAATAAAGATGCAAGAGGGGGGGAGAGGAAGGAGATGGAAGAGGGATAGAGATTGGAGCCAAATAGAGAGAATGCAGCAGAGGCTAGAGACTGCTGCAGCAATGACGTCACAAACTGCTCAGAGAGATTTCCCTCAATAGTATCCCTGATTTTCACATCCAGGTAATGGCTGATAAGGGAAACTATCTGATGTTAAAAACTGCTTTTGGCTACATGTGATAAAATCAGTAACACAAATCGGAACTACACCCTGGTGGTTTTTATGCAACCAAAATGTAGCCAAAGCCAGACAGTAAAGGCACAACAGTGGGTCACAAAGAGGGGCTGGGGTGCTTTTGTGGTGGTGTGAATTAGGTAAATATTAAAAAAGGGATGGACATGAAACCTTGAGCTTTAACACGATGGACAAAGTGAAATAGAGGTCATCCATTAATCAGAGGAGCATTTGTGCAAGGATTGATGGATATACCCTAAAAGCAGCCTTTAAGATATTAACCCTTTAAAGCCTGAAAACACAAACTATAGACAGAAAATTACATTTTTTGGAGCTGAAATTTATATTTCACTTGCTGCTGAAATCCAAAAAAACCCCCTAATTTTCCCTAAAATTTAACAAATATGTATTCTATGTCATTTGATACATTAGGTGTTTTTTGTAACTGATAATCCACTTGAGGACAATTTTTATCATTTATCTGATTGTATTTAGATATTTTGTTAGTAATTTGTTGCTCAAATTGATTAGATAGAGGTATCATAATAGTATGTATCAAATACAACAGGCTTTAAAGGTGGAGCGATAACAGCGATGTGGGAGAAAACAAGTGGAGAGGTTGTTTCTAAACTAATCAAGACCAGCCTCTCCCTTCATTCCTCACCCCTGGCTCCACCCCCGAAAGCTGATGGACGTGCATTGTCATGGAAACGGCCGTAGAAACTGCATAGCTGACCAACGTAGCTAAGGTAACCCCGACTCGTCAGACAACTCGACTTCCATTATTGATAACATCACAACAACAGTACATTCTGGCAGATTAGACAATAAGATGAATGCCCGACGGCTGTTACTGTGATGTGAAGCACCACAAAGCTAATGTTGCTTACCTATTCAGCACGAAGACGGCGATATCCGCATTCGTTTTCAGGTCTTTCAGTTTCACGGAGTTCCCTCCACCGTCAGAAAGCAACACCAATGTTGACCCAGATCTTCGCTCTTTCATGGTCATAGCCCTTCTTTTTGACTTTCTGCTCCTCTGACCTTTTTCCTTTGGGCTGTTTTTCAGCCATTGCTACTACACCTATAGTATCTCTCTCTTCTGCTAACTGCGCACGCTACGCTACCTCCCACTCCCCCTCCCCCCTCTGTCTGATCTGTGCAGTATGATCGCCCCCTGGATGTGGGGTGTGTGTACTCTGTTTTGGTAACTCGGCCCGAGCCACAGTATTTACCTGCTGAAATTCAGAGCCAAGGCTGTGTATTGAAACCAGATTTTTTTTTCAACATGCTGTCAGTGGGGACATCTTGTGGATGGAGAGGGGAAATACGGTGATTTTGACAAATACTGCATTAGATTAGAAGATTAGAAGATCGCAGACTACACCTTTAAGGGGTAAAGTCAACAGCCTTAAATTTGCCTATGTATCTGTTAATCTATTATCTATCCACTGTCTTGTTGTCTCCTTGTCATTATACATTACACCAGCTGTTTCAAACCTACCAGTTTATACTATTTTCTTTCATTTTGTTGCTTTAGTTAACATGAACCTCTGTGCCTTTTCCTGTGGTCTCTGATGAACTGATAGTTGATTTTATTCTGCCTTTTTGTTTGTTAAAGCACTTTGTAAACTTCTGTTTGTACAGGTGCTATGTGAATAAAGTTATTATTATTATTATTATTATTATTATTATTATTATTATTATTATTATTATTATTATTATTATTATATGTTAATCTTGCAAAGCAGCTGGATTAGCCTGAGCTGATGTCTGTCTTCAGTGAGATTTATCTTGCACAGCTTCAAACTGAGAGAATTGCTGCCTGTCAGAATATAATCAGGCTTTTCAGCATCTTTCAAGGAAAAAGAGGCAATTGTACAAGGTTACAAGGTTATGTCAAGCCCCTGACTGTTAATAATGATCATTACAGATTAAACATTCGTGCAATCACTCTTTAGTTCTTATTGAAAAGTCCAGCCCTTCTTATTCACTTTCTGTGGGATGTTTAGCCTTGTAGGGCAGATGGACCTGTCTGAGTCAATATCTCAACCATGGCGGCTTAATGTCAGTTTAATGTTCAGCAGATGTATGTGAGATAGACTCACGAATATGTGAAAAATCCATCTGGTGTGTCAGGTTAATAATGTGGACAAGCAAGGAATGATCATGAGGCTCAATGATCTTTAACATTGCTCCGACAAAATCTTATTGAGTCTGAATAGAGATTTAAGCAAAGCGTGATGAAAACCCATTAATCTGCTGTTAAGATTTTACTTGTGAATGCAAGTGCACAAATGTTGCTTTACTCTATGATGTGCAAAATCGAATGAGTTTATACTTGAGTCAGAGCAGACACTTAAAAGCTTGAAGAAGACACTTCGACATATTCATGAGATACAGAGAGCACAGGCCTCATACATAGTTTCCAAATGTAATTTGATAATACCAGTGCACAATTGGTTGTAGAGTTAGTGCTAGTTTTTTTTAAATCTGGCTCCAGTCAATTGTGGAGCTTAAAAATAGGAAATTGAGAATTAAGAAGTATGATAATGCTATCCTTGAAGCTAACTGCAATAAATCCACCAACAATGGTAAAATTTTAAAATTAAAGGCAAATAATAGTGAGTATGGTGATCAAAATAAACACTAATAACAACAGATATATGAACAATTTCATAAATGCAAGACAGACCATATATTTGTCTGTGAGTAAAGCTTAAAGATAATCCATTCAAGCTTTCTTAAGGAACACAAAATCAAGAGATGATCATGGGGCTCAAAGATCATGACCATATTTGCCCATTTAGTTCGTTCTAAAGTAAGGGAGGGCATCAGCAGGGGCGGAGTGGGACTCATTTTCAGCCCTGGAATTTCATGCCTCAGACCGGCCCACTTTAAATTATGACCTATTGTATTAAAATAATGTAATCATAACTTTACATGTTAAGCGCGCTGTTCTCTAAAGTCAATAATACTAAACAATAATATTTTTTTCACTGGTAAAATATGCAGGTCTATTGCATCTAACATTCATCTAATTAATTTTCAATTGTGTGCTTTGTTTACCATCTTACTTTTGATGATAAAAAGGGCCACTACTATCATTTTGGCACAGAAAGTGGTTATATTCGAACTGATGCTTGCTTGTTCACACTCTGTTACAACAGCTCACCTGTTTCTTCAGCACTGACAGCAGCTACTGTAGCAATCCCTTCCTCACCACTTTCCCATGTGTCTGCCTCTGACACTAAATCACATTTTAAAAAAATAGCCAATAGTCAGCCTTCTGATCAATTCAAGTCAGTTTCATTGTTGTAGTGCTGAATCATCAAGCATCAATTATCTCTGGCCATTTTTTATCTGAAGTATGTCTACACTATACTCTATTAATTCTAATATTCACTCAGTGAACATTGCAATCCTACCTGCCCACTCTGCACCTGGGTGGGCTCATGGCTGGTGCTTGGTGCTGCTGCATCTCGCTTCTAAGGGGCTACAAGACAAAGTTTCCCCAGTTATGTGGCGTCGTCACGTCACATGGTGCAAGTTGCATTTTATTCAACATCTTGCCTTACCAGTTTCATCGTCATCCTCTGTCGTTTCAGACCGCGAGCTCGTTTTATTAAGAAAGTGGCTATTTTTGCACATTTTGCTGCATCATTTTCAAGCACTTTCCTCTTTTTAATTCTTATCTTTCCCGCGCCAGCCTTGCTCTTTTTATCCATCTTGCTGGCAGCCCAGCACCGTGGCTACTAGCTGGCTCATCTCACAGACTCCGACTGGCGGAGCTAATTGTTTTTAGCCTGCACGGACGTGTTGTTATGTCAGGAAAAAAAAAAGAAAAAAGCTGCCAAAAAAAAAAAAAAGCTGCCGATGGAGACGGCCCACAGGGACAGCGGTAACAGCATGTAAGTAATACTCACTCAGTGCCATGAACAAACACCAAACCAAAAAATTATAATATTAAAAAATGTATATTGACACTGGCCCTCGCGGCCCATACGTCAGGCCGGCCCACCAGGAATTGTCCTGGTCCTCCCGATTAGCCACTCCGGGCATGGGCATCAGTCCAGAATGTGAAAGATACCTCTGATATATCCTCACGATACTACATGGATGAAAGTTCAGCTAATTGATCCATAACCTAGTACCTTGAACATCTGATCAAGACGCCATCGAGTCAGAGTGAGTCATTGTGTAAAGCTTTCCAGAGGATAATGCTTTCCAGCTTTAATGAGACACTACGTAAATACTGAAGGAGTGAAAACGATACCCTAAAACTTAACCTTTTATGTCCAGAACTGAATCAGTTCATCCCTTATTCAGAGAAAGTTTTTGATTTGATTGCCTGCACAAGTAAAGGGTGATCATGAGACTTGATCTTAAGTCTTTTGTATAATCAGTTTCATTTAATCAGTGGACATTGAAGCAAAGTTTGGTGAAAATCCTTAAGTGCTGCTTTGAGCTACAGTATGGAAAAGCAAGGTATCATGAAGCTTAATATCTTTTCACCTCCAGTATCCGTTTTCCCACTTTGTAGTCAAGGTGGACATGTGAGCAAAGGTTGAAGAAAATCCCTATTGAGATACTGCCTTCACAAGCAAGGATGAGCATTTGGTAACACAACTTTGATCTGTGGATCACAAAAATTAAAGCTAGGGTTGGTAATCTGATTAAGATACACTGATTTAGATACACTTTGGTTAAAATGGTCTTTATGACACGATGGCAATCAATTCATAATGTGTTCTTAATATAGAGCAAAAAATATCTGCTATCTACAGCAGGAATAAAACAGGGAAAACACCAACCAATAAAACCTTTGGAACCCACATTTTAACCCAGTCAAATCCCGTCACCGTTCTGCCCGCCTCCTGCATGTACGTTCTGCTGGCGTTCACAAAGTCTGATTCAGTGCGTGTAGCCGAGCTGAGAGGGATCCAAGTCCGCGGAGATTGCTTACCTGTCAAGTTTTGGCTTTGAAAATAAGGGAAGCCCGCTACAAGCTGTCCCACAACCCCAACCAAGCTCCAGTATCCCTCACAATTTAAAACAGTTTTACAAGAAATCTGAAATAAACATTTCGTTTTTCTTGGTTTGTTCCGCTGTTGGTCCATAATCCCACGACCGCTGCCACCCAGGCTACTGCAGGTGGACGTTCTCACGAGGCTTTTTCTTCTTCTTCATTTTTAAGGCGGTTGGCATCCATCATTTTGGAGCATTACCGCCCCATACAGGCTAGTGACAGAGTTCAGTTTGGAGAGGCAGAAGAATGTTTTTATTATTATATCATCACACGGGAGATTTACGAGAAAATACTGATACGGGGGGACATCGGGAAAGAGGATAAAATACGTAAAATACGGTAGTTTCCTGGCCAAAACGGGAGACCTGACAGCTATGTGGAGAATGGCAGAGGAACTACCTATACCCCGATTGACATTTTTAAAAAAAAAAACTTTACTATGATGATGTTTTGGTGTTTTCTTACCTCTGACTGAGACATGACTTGGTGTAGTGTAAAACATAAATGTTGTGCTGAGTTGGAGTTGAATCAGTCTTCTGGTTGTAAATCAGCTGTGCACGTGCATGTGAGCTGGGGGTCATTTTGGAAGAGGGGTGGGAGGGGCTAGGTGGAGCCCTGGGGAGATGCTACATTCAAATTCAAGCTAGTTTTCCCAAAATTACCAACTCTAGCTTAGCAGCCGATTCTTAGGTTGAGGTCAAGGTTTAAGCAAAGTTTGACAAAAAATATAATTGTCACTGAGCTATTTTCTGTATGAGTGAGGGAAAACTGATTTTATCTGTTAATCACCAAGTCAGGTAACATTTGAGCAAAGCCTGAAGAAAATCCCGTAAATCCTCTTTGAAATACAAAATGAACAATGAAAGGGTGAGGATAGGGTACAATTACCTTTACCTATGACCTTAAAAATTGAATAAATTCATTTTTGGCTCATACTCTGGCCAGTCAGCTTTTCTAAAAGATTCAGGTAAAATAAACGTTTAATGAAAAATAATAATATAAAAAAGAGCCTTCAAAACATTGTGGGATATTCTGTTCACAAGAATAAATGAACATTTAGAGCAGGACTTCAGCTTTGCCCTTTGACCGCCTTAATCAGATTAGCTCAGATGAGGTGTGCAAAGTTTGGAGAGAGTCCCTCCGGGTGTTCTTCAATTATTGCTTTAAGATTAAACTGGACAGACGGACTCACCCATCACCGGCAGGGAGGTATAAAACCAGCTGTTTCAAGGGCAGACCTGTGACACTGGCTAAAGAAAGACTTTAGTCTTCCATACAAACAGATGCAGTGTTTTAAAGGGGAACAGGCACTTCCATCAAGCTATGCAAACAGATGTTGAGCACAGCGGGACACTCAGGTCAGAGCCATTAATAAGTCTGCGCCCTCCTCAATGCTGCGTCATGGTCACTCCTGTATTTCAACATGTGCATATTTACCTAGTGCATGTTTTGATAACATCCTTTTAGAGCTCCATTAAAGGGTATTAATCGAAGCAATCAAACCAAAAAGGCTTCCCTGATGGTAACAACATTATCCCCCGCTGGGGATTCCAGACGAGAATGTACGAGAGAGGGATCTAGTTGTCGCTTTCAACTGACACACTTTTAAATGAGATCGACAGGGAGGAAGTTATAGGCTTCGAGGTGTGTGTGACATTAATAGGATGATTGAAACTTTGTCCAACTGTGCTGTTAGCTCTCCAGAGTGTCGCAGAACAAAATGATCAAGCCAGAACAGGGTTGCCTGAAGGGAGAGAGGCTGTAAATGATGTAGAAATAGTAGCAGTTTCAGAGCCTGTTTAGGTTTCTTCATCTTTGTTCTATTCAGAGGTGCATTCCTCTGATTTCAGAATCACTTCAATCATAAACCTTACAGAAGTTATTGTGTCAAGCCATGATACTTATGCCCCTGAGATGGCTTGCTTTCACTGTTCAATTAAATTGGTGGTGAGTAGAGAGCACGGGGACTCTGCATGGACAGGTTTAAGAGTATGTCCTCCTCTGTGTGTATGTGAAGCCTCCACAGCTGTAAAACATTGTGAATTAACAAAAATATTACGTCTTTGCAAAATGATTAATGTCTTGAGGTGTAATATGATCAGCACTTGATAAAAGATATGTCATTTATAGCAGAGGAATGGCTCCACTGTAAAATTAGCTCCACATCTTTGAACAAATTTTTTAGCAAATATAATCTCTTTTTCTTAAAGGTAGGAAATCAAGGAATTGTTTTAAAATGAGCATTTGTTACCAGAAAGGATAACTCAACTGGTTACAGCCAATTGGCTGATTTAGGAATCGTGCTTACCTCAACATTGTGATAGTGACAAGGAGGCAGTCAGGACCCAACCGCGAGACAGATTTTGCAGTTCACAATAACCAGCTTTATTGAACAGACACAGGAACAGTTGAGTAGAGAGCGGGGATCGAACCCCTTGGAACACGGAGGCATGACGTAGAGAGACCACTCGGCCACACAGGAGCCACACACTCAGACTGCAACTCAGAGTCTTTAAGGAAGAGCAGGTCTGGACTCATTGTCATTTAGAGCTGGAAATTGTTCTGATTGCCAGAGATCAGGCTGCCACCACTGATTCGGGTTCACAGACGGGTACTCTGCGTCACAAACAGGCAGAAAGGTCAGATACCGGAGATCAGATGGCCCCCACAGATCAAGATTCACGAACAGGTACTCGGCGTCAGGAACAGAAGGCAAGGTCATTAACTGGGGCTCAGGCAGGCAGGTAGGTGCAGGACTGAAAAGGGTTGGTACCTTGTAGTCTAGCTGAGGATCAGATGATACAGGTGGAAGAAGGAACAGAACAGGTTGGCAACGGGTGATTAGCCCGGATAGCAGGTCTGGAGTTCTTGGCATGAGAGCGAAGACAGTCTGACACCGAGTGAGTGTGGAGCTGGGGTTTAAATAGGTGGTGTGATTGCAGCAGATGAGGTGCAGGTGTGAGCAGGAGCGCAGGTGACATGAGTTGAGCTGATTAGGCTGAGGCTGGAGTGTGGCAGGCTGAGGCTAAGACTGAGGCTGTGACAGAAACCCCCCCTCAAGGGACGGCTCCTGACATCGACAGGGGCAGGGCGGGTGGGGGGAGTTCCCTCAGTACTCCTCTGAGGCTGAGTTATCACGGATGTCAGGTGGTGGGACAGTGACCTCCTCCTCCTCCTCCTTTTCAACATCGGATTCTTCCTCAGATGTAGAGGTGTTCACATGATCGATGACTGATGACTGCTGCAAGGCCTTCTCAGGGACGACTGCTCAGGGTGCCCCTCGCGGAACTGTTAGATCAGATCTTTGATCTTTGAGACGTGAAACATGGGATGGACCCTCATGGAGCGGGGAAGCGTCAACCTCATGGCCGTCTGATGATTCTCTGGATGGGAAAAGGACCCACAAACTTAGGGGAGAGTTTTCTGCTCCCAACTCGAAGAGGTAGGTCTCTGGACGAAATCCAAAGTTTTTGACCCACCTGATAAGTTGGAGCAGGGATCCAACAATGGTTGGCTGAGGTGGAATAACGCTCAACGGACCTCTGGAGAGTTGCTCTGGCTTGGGCCCAGGTCCTACGGCAACGGCGGGCAAAGGCAAGGGCAGAAGGACAGGAAACGTCGTTGTCCAGGGCTGGGAACAGGTCGGTAACCGTAGACACGCTGGAAGGGCGACAGGCCAGTGGATGAGCAGACCAGGGAGTTATGGGCAGACTCCACCCATAACAGCTGCTGGGACCAAGTTGAGGGATTCTGGGAAACCATGCAGCGAAGAGCCGTTTCCCTCTCTTTGTTCATCTGCTCCCGCTGGCCATTGGATTGAGGTTGGAAACCAGAGGACAAACTGGTGGTGGCCTCAAGAAGACTGCAGAACTCTTTCCAGAAGGCAGAAGAGAATTGGGGCCCATGGTCAAAAACCACATCCACAGGGAGGTCATGGAGACAGAAGACATGGTTGAGGATCAGCTGAGCAGTCTCTTTGGCGGACGGTAGTTTGACCAGTGGGATGAAGTGGGCCATCTTGGAGAACTGGTCGAGCACAGTGAGGATGGTTGTGTGACCGTTCGAGGGAGGAAGGCCGGTAACAAAGTCCATGGAGACGTGAGACAGTAGTAGTAGACAAGACAGTCTGACACCGAGTGAGTGTGGAGCTGGGGTTTATATAGGTGGTGTGAGTGCAGCAGATGAGGTGCAGGTGTGAGCAGGAGCGCAGGTGACAAGAGTTGAGCTGATTAGGCTGAGGCTGGAGTATGGCAGGCTGAGGCTAAGACTGAGGCTGTGACAGATAGTTTGTGACCTCATCTGCAAGGTTCAGGTCATCTTTGATGAATTATGTTTTACTGTATAAATCATCATCCCATTTAGAGTCAGACGGAAATTAAGCTGTGCATAGTTTAGAGTAGGGCTGGGTTTAAAAAATCAATTTAATCGGTTTTAATCGATTTCCCTTTAAATGGTTTGTTATCGATCCATAAAATCCAAAGATCGATCTTTTATCTTGGGTAGATTTTTCTTCACTAGATTTTTCTTCCACTGAACAAGACCTCTTGAGATGTTACTGCAAGCAGTCAAACAAACATGGTGGAAGTGAGTAGCACTCTAGAGACACCACCAGCGAGTTTAAAAGCTGATGTTTGGATGTATTTTAGATTTAACAATCATGAAGGAAAAGACGAGATGGACAAAAAAACAAGTAATATGTAGAATATGCATCAATGTAAATCATTAATATATGATTAATGTAACTGCTTCGATTCAGTTCTTCATGTAAAAAGAATTTTAAATAATGTAGCAGGTCAAAAGGTCACTTTTTAAATTTGCAGCATTTTTTTTTAACAGAATTGTGAATCCAATTAATCCAAAAAAACGGAATCGATACCCAGCCCTACTTTAGAACAGTGTTTTTCAAGAATCTTTGCCCTGTGCACACCACCAACACCTCAAGGCACACATTATTTATATCTATACAAAAGAGGTAGAAAATTCTGAAGGCACACGTAAATTTGCCTAATGGCTAGCAATGGGAATCAAAAACCAATTCCAGTTGAGAATCAATAACAACTCTAAACAGCTCTCTAAAGGAATTGATATAAGTCATTCTGAAGAAGCCAAACTTCTTAATCGTGGCAGACAGGGCAAACATGGTTAAAGTTAAGCATAATTTTCAACAAAAAAAGCAACTTGTAGAGGTGTTCATCTGTGCAGCAAGGCATTACATATCACAGGTGTTATGCATTTGGTATTGTTGGCACTGGAAACTTGTGCAGACCCACTTTTGCCTGCACAGAAAATACACAGAAATCTAGAGGGGAATCAGTCATTAAAGAATTAGATCAATTCCAAACTCAATGATGGCATCAGTATCAATAACACTTCATCTATTCCCATCCCTTCTGAAGGCACAGTGTGCCATATCACATCATCTGAGAGCTATCGCTCTTGTGATTGAAAAATTTCTTCTGCAGTTTTCTGAATACAAAATCATTTTCCCATCAAAGGCTGAGTCCACTGCTGGTTTAAATATTACTATCAGTATGGTCACGTCTGTCTCCAAAAAAAGGCATCAAAAATCAGAGTAGCAAAGTGAAAATTTCTCAACTTTTGAGAGACTCTAAGACAGAATATCACAGATCCTGTTAACACTTTGTATTTACATGCATTAAAATCTGTGCTGGTTAATCACATATCAAACTTAAAGCACTTAAGTCCAACGAGGTTCATACTCTGATCAGTATTTCATTGTTTACTTCAGCCTCCTGAGAAAATGCCCAAAACAAGCATCAAATTTTAAAACTGCACAACTCCAATGTAAAGGAAATGTTTTGTTTAACTTAAGAGTGATTTCTGCTTAGGTATTCTATAGAGTTATTAATTGTAAGAACTTGAAGAGACTGGGGTAAGCATTGCTTCAGTATGGGAGCAATACATTCCATCACACAGTTTATGATTCCATACGTTCATGAAAAGTGACCAACGCTGCACCGAATGACCCAGAAGCCAGCGCTGGCATTGAAGAAACTGATTTTACCAGCTTCTACTGCTATCAGATACAATCGGGAAGGATATAAATAAATCTGTGTTTTTGCCTCAAGCTTCATGATTGTTCAATGAACCGTGCAATCCTGCATTGTCACATTACAGCTCAGTGGGGGAGGAAAATAAGAAGCTACACTCCCTGACTGCTGCTTTATGCTTTATCTCACTTCCTCTCTTTACGGTAACGTGCTCTGAGATGTTGGTGTCAGTGTTGTAGGTCTCCTTGGCCTTTTGTTTCAGGCTCTGATAAAATATGACCACAGATGCACGAAATTGGATTTTTCGCCAATATCCTTTTTTCACAAGCCTCCTCTGTGTTGAAATTTGTCTTTTACTCTGTTTTGATGGTGTTTGATTGAATGGTTGTCCAACCCCCTGATGGATAGGCTTTTGAAAGGTACTGTCCTCCCCAAAAACTCAGCTCGACAACTGAAATAAATTGAACTGTCCATCTGGTGGCTCAGGCTAGAACTGTCAGATTAAGACAGATATAATGAGTGTTGTATATTTTATATGTACACACTCAAACATTAAAAAATAATAATTTCAAAAACAGTTTATGAACAAACAAAATGTTCATGTTTAATTTGAAATAAAATTCAGCAGATATTGCACAGTTTTGAAATTTAAAGTGTTGTCTGGTGTTTAAAAGAAAGGTTGGTAATGAACTGCTAATAAGGACTACAAAAATGTAAGCATTTCTGACCCTTTTTTGACTTTCAATGCATATGCTTTTGCCATGATTGTGAGGACCAGCTTGAACAGATCACTTGAGAATGATGAAATTCTCGAACAAGAGGCTACAGCATGACGTTATGATTTGGAAACTGCAGCTGAACTTTGATGTTGTAGTTCCACCCAATTATTATCTGTACCGTTTATCCCTTTCGGGGTCTGGAGTCTATCCCAGCTGATGGTGGGGTACACCCTTAACCGTTCACCAGCCAAACGCATTGCCACATAGAGAATGAGAAAACCATTCATGCTCACATTAGTACCTAAAGGAAATTTAGAGTCACCAAATAATCAATTTTGCATGGTTTTGGTCTGTAGGAAGAAGCAGGAGTGCCTGGGCAGAGCCCATGTATGCACAGGAGATCATGCAAAATCCATACAAGGCCCTGACTGAGGGGTCTGCACCAGTAACACTGCTGCTCTCAGTTATGCAGTTACCTGCTGCTTCACCGTGCCGTGTAGTCGTTCTATTGTAGCTTGATAATAGCTTTTTACGCTGGTCGTTATGTTCAAGTTTTAAAAATTTTGACTGTTAGATTTGTGCGTCAAGATAATTAATAAAAACAAGTTTCATAAGGTTTTTGCTGGCTACAGATGTTTTAAGCAGTGATCTAACACAAAGATGTAAGAGCTCATATGCTTTTAGTTGAGAGAACCATTGTGATGCTAACTTTAATGTTGGCCAACAAAATGCATAATCCCTGCTCCACTTGTAAGTTTAGCAAATTTTTGCATGGCTGATCTAATGGCGGTAAATATCAGCACCATATTTGTTTAACAGCCGACACTTCGAGACACAAATACTTATAATACTTTCAGATATTATATGCAGATAACATCTTAACAGCAATATCATGCATCTAACAGAATATCATGTTATTTCTCACATTATAAAGCATGGATTGCTGTTGTTCTGTTTGCTTTGTAAATTGGAAAACAGAGCTTGTCACATGATAATAGCAAATTAATTCCTCTTGAGTCGTCGCCTGTGACTTGTAGGTTAATGTTATCAGCCACCATATGCCATCGTATCATCTTGCCTCGGGGAAATTTCTTTAAGTAAATGAGAAATGAGTGCACACACATAGTCCTTTACTTCCACTCAGAGGGCACCCCTCTCTCTCTCCCTCTCTCTCTCTCTCTCTCTCTCTCTCTCTCTCTCTCTCTCTCTCTCTCTCTCTCTCTCTCTCTGTGGTGCTACAGTGAAAAAACACTGCAGTTCCTTCAGCCAGTCAGTCAGAGCCAGGAGCCTACACACATGCCGTCTCCCTCCCTCATTCAGTCTCTCTTCCTCTACACACGCTTTGCTTTCTCTCTGCATCCTTCCTCTTCCTCCTAAAGTGAGGTACCATGCATCTCTCCTCCTTCTCCCTGCCGCTCGAACCTTTCATTTCCAGGGTCTCTATATCCAGCAAAACACTTCTTTTGCTGCAAAGCTGGAGACTGTAAAAGCTCTTTGACTTGTTGGAGGACTTTGTTTTTTGAATACATGTCTGAGGACAGCTGCTGAAGATGCTGATGCTGCTTCTGTCGGGATGCAGATCTTTGCGGGACTTCGAGCTGCTGTGTGACACCGCTTGATTTCTGGCAAAGTTTCAAGAAGGCACACATCGATCAAGACTCTCATCCTCTCCTCTCAGAGAACTATCCACTGTAAGCACATTTACACCAGTAAAGGGTTAGTTGTGTTTTTGTTGTTGAACTGAGCTGTTTAGGAGAAAGTAAACGATTTTTAACTGTAGGATTTTTCTTTTGAGAGGGCATGACCTAGGGTTGGGTAAAATATTGAGTTTTGAAGCTATTTCAATGTATTTTTTAATGAAATATGGGCAAGATTGCATTGTTTACAGTGATTTTTAAAAACTGAACAACAGATTGCTCACAGCTGACGTTCTCAAAAAAGTCTGCTTTGGGGATTTGTAAAACTATAACTCATTTAAATATTATAAGTCAAATTACTTGTAAGCAGAGTTGTAGTGAGAGCAGGGAATTATTACTTTTGATTCCCCAGTTATTAATTGACCTAACTTTTAATTTGTGATGAGCAATGTGGGAGCCGTGTCTCTGAATTGATTGATTGATGACAAAAATTTGAAATGAAATCCACATTGTTTCTTGAGTAACACTGCATTTTTAATATTTTTGTTATAAAAATAAGCACTTAAAAGGTACTGTGATACAAGTTAAAGACTATTTTAACTTTTAAATTTGAATGAATACAGTGCACCTTAAGAATTTAGCTTGATCTGTGCCTTGAGCAAAAGTGTTTCAATCAATGATCAAAAGACTTTTGGTGTTTTAAATGTTTGGGTCAGTACAGTTTTATTATTCAAACTAAGGAGCCCACATTTTGCCTTAATTTGGGTGCATACTATGTATTCATTTTTAACGACTGCCTTAGTATTTTCACAATTTCTATTGATGATTAAACCTTCTGATTCAAAGTTTAATGCATTTCCAGCAGATCTGCGTTCTGTTTACAGTAAATGGGCAAGCTGCCCCTAACCAATGGGCTTAAATTGCTAACAAAACAATAGAATGATGTCACACTGGTAGGTCTATTTAGGTGACAAGTCATTTCAGGCAGCTGCTGTACACAGGAGAAGCCCAGACAGAGGCAGTTGCATAGAAATACCCTGACAATCTGAGGAGTCATGTAAAGCACGTTGAAGGGAATATAAAACTTTTAAAAAAGCTCTTTAATTGCAAAATGAAATGTATTAAAATTTGTTTGATATCACAGCAACAAACAGTATTAAAAACCCAATAATACCTCAGTAATTGATGATGAATATCAAAAACTGCAAGCAAAACCATGCTGTCATAACTTGGATGAAAACAATGAAAAAAAAAACTGCCAAGAAATGACACACGGTCCCTCTTAAGTTAAAAAATATCACTGATTACTGTGATCTGTCTTTACCTTTAAATGTCACAAATCAACAAAATACAGGAGGTATTGTCCTTTAGATATTTATGTTACATAAAAATACGGAAAACTGTTTCCCTCAGTATACATAAAAACTGCAAATGTTTTAGCGCACTTTAAAAAGTATGAAGGAATTTGTCTAAAATCTAGATAATAAGGAAAAGGCTAATTCTGTTTAAACTGTTTTTTTATATTGTTTGGTTTTTACCAGAATCATAGCAAAGTTGGTAACTCTTGTATTGTGGCCAATATACTGTATGTTTATTCTTTTAAAGGAAAAACATCTGAGATATGACCAGCATGGCCATGCAGCTCTGAAAAAAAGTATTACTTTAGGTCCATACTGCCCAGCTCTAGCATGACCTTAATTTTAAACTATGTGATATAGGTCTATGTTGGTGCAGCATCAGTCCTCTCCAGGTCTTTGACTTTAATCTTTATTCTTAGTTAAGAGGGGAAGAAAGACTTCCCAAAAACAGAGAAACCCTGTCTGCTTGTCAGAACTTTTCCAGTCAGTCTCCTATTTGAAGCACATGGAAAGAGGCATTTAACTTTATCTAAAAAAAAAAAGAAAGATTGATCAGGTGGAGAACGACATAATTTTAAGGTTCAAATGTGTGCAATGTCTTGGACTGGATCAGTTAATAAAGATTAAACAGGGCAGAGAGAGAGAGATAAATGAGATGGGATGATGAGAAAAAAGTAGGGCACAATTACTCTCATTCTTCATGTTGAAGCAGCTTAGAGATTTGCAGAGAAGACAATAAAATAACAGAAAACAGCTCTGATCTGTTTTCCCTGTGTCAGCCTTCTTCTCTAGCGGGGCAGAATAACAGTGTGTAAATAAACTACAGTCAACCATTGCCAATCCGAGCTTCTCTTGGTTATAGTTACTGGGTTAGGAGAATCTTTTGGTGGTAGAGCTTGATATTATTTAAAAGATTTTGTTAATTGTTTAATTGATAAAACTGCCCCGCCAGATAAACAACTGATCAGCATTGGAAGGTTTCACAAAGAGATGATCGGTAGCCTGAAAAAGCCTGATCAGGACATGGCTAATAATTATCAACGAATATCTTGTATTACAAAATAAGTCGCACAATCAAGATCCACTGATCTGATCTGCCCCACTATAAAACTATTGCTGATAAACAGTGAGTCAATATTAAAGGTATAAGTTTATGAAATATATATATTTTCAAATGTTTGTGCTATACAAAAAAATTAGTTGACAACCTTATCAGTGGACTCAAACAGTCTGTCGAAGAAATTGGATATGCATCCTCCCCCAGAATGAAGACATTTGCCCTGAGCCAGGTGTCTGTTAAGCTCACAGCTCCCTCCAGTGGAAGGACTATGTCTAGGCATGTCTGTGGGGCCGCAGTAAATGTTAGAGCACAGACAGAAAAGCTGAAGTCATGCTCACTTCTTGAGAGGGCCGTGGTCAGATATGGTAGTGAGGATTTAGGCTGCGTTTACACGGCGCCGAAAATGGTCAAATCCGATAAGTTTTCATTGCATTTTGGCCTTGCGTTTACACTGTAATGGGTTGCGTTTCATCTGAAAACGGAAACTTTTGAAAACGGGCTCCAGAGTGGAAAGGTTTGAATACGCTCTCCATGCAGCTGGTTTGTTATCCAGACAAAACTACCGAGACAGATTAGTTGTCCGAACTGATGTGTTGTCCAGAAAAGAAACTCCTGCATCTCTGTGCGTCTATTCGCCATTGTTGTTTGTGAAAAGTTTTTCTTCTTCGTTCATGTGTTGTAGCAGCTCTGCCTCTCTGCAAACCTACACCGCCATCTACTGAACCAGCATGCACACTACAGCGGATACACTCGTCTCCAGTGTCGTCGTATGAACGCAGAAGAATTTGAAAACGCGAAGGAAAAATCTTTGCGTCTTTAAGTCAGGAGTTTCTATGTAAACGTAGCCTTAGTCTGGAGACATACTCACTGTTGGTCCTTGTGTTTGCATTTACATCTGCTGGCATCATGAGCGTTTTTGTTTATACTTGCCTTTTTGAGATGCATGTTATTGGAGGATACTACTAGAGGGCACACAAAGACTTTGAAGGCATTTTATTATTACCTGTAGTGTTAGAAGTAAACTGCAAACAGGTCTGTGAATTTTAGGAGTAAAAGAAACAATTCATACCAATAACTAATATCCTCATCAGCCACTGTTTGTCAGCTGGTGGCAAGTGGTAAGATCTCAACATCAACATTGTCTGAACTCAAATTCTACCATATCATAGTGTTATGATCTAAAAACTGACAATGTTATCTAAAGATTTGTAGCCGACAGTGATGACAGATTTTTTTCGATCACTTAGAAAAATTATCAATCAGTAGTTCTATATGTGACAAAATACACAATGCTAACACAAATACACCCAAGGCCGGAGTAAATCAACTCAAAAACATCAATTTACATGGTCATTTGATAATTATCACACTGATCTTATATTCTTATTAATTGCCTTCTGAAAGACAATTGGCCTGTCATCAGTGAGATTAAATGTTGATTATTGTGGGATTGCTTTCTCAGTTCGTCTTTAAAACTTTAAATGCTAAAGTTGTTTCTGTTGATGTGTTCAGTCTGTCAAAGTCTCTCTGCATGTGCACGTTTCTTGTCAATGACGTGCACATTGGCATGTTGAATGGACAGAGGACATGTGACAGCCATAATCAGTCTGTGTCCATGTGCACAGCAAGCACATCTCAAGATTTACTTTAAAGCAGCCTAATCTGGGAAGGGCTGAAACAGCAGGTTTTACAGGCATGACAACATTTGATTTATGTGTGGACAGGGAAAAGTCATTGCGTATATTTTCTGGGGCCATCTGGGACAAGTGAAGTATGGGATTTTTAATCATCTTTGGCTGGTGTCACAGGACAGCAACATAAACAGTACATTGTGTTAACACTATGAGCTTAAGAACCTTAAGTTTGTGATTGATTAACTTTTTAGCTGCTTAAACAACCAGAACTTCTCTCGTATTAAACTGCTTTTCATACCTCTAAGCATACATAAGCATTATTTGTGAAAGCTAACTGGTTGAATTATCCAATCAAATCTTTGGAATCTCTAGTTACAGCAACTTGATGAAAAATACGGTACTTTTAGACTACAATGTGGATGTCTTGAGTCCTTCCTTCTGACAACCCATGAATATCTTGAAATCAAGGTGATCCTAAGGTTCCCAGGTTCACCATGATGCACTGAAAAGACTTGACCGGGGAAAAGGTTTGACAAACTCAAAGTCGTCCAGCAACGCTTTCTATGAGGGGCAGCTCTCTGGTTGGTGGGTCAGGGGACCAATTTGCGAACTGGTTGACACTTCCAGCAACTCATTCAGTGCCTCTTCTCCCCCATTCTTCTCCCTCCATCTCCACCCTCTCTCATATTTCCAGGTGGAGGAAAATCAGCGCAGGATCTCCATCTAGACTCCTCACTGACTGGCAGTGAAACATGCCCATGTTTGATCTTGATGTTACGTCAACTTGAGATTCATTTCTCAAAAGAAAACATAAATCCAGCCTACAGTATCCATATGAGATTGAACAGCAGGCTCAGCTGGCCTGGACATCTTACTTTGAATTTTACAAAACAAAACCAAGGACAAAAGGTTGAAAAAGTAGGAGAGAACTGTTAAGTATTTCAAAGAGAAGTCTTGGTGGCCTTCAAAAACAGCCATGCAGGTGTCCTTTGCATGCACAGATCACGGGCTAAAGGCCCCACGCAACGGCGAGCACAGCAAGCAGAACGCCACGAGCCCAAACACAGCCAGCCAAGCCCGCGCCCGCTTCCGCACCGTGGCTCTGATCGCTCGCAGCCTAGGCTCCTTCACACACCGCTACCACCACAACCTCAAGGAATCCACGGCCAAGCTCACTGGCATGAAGTACCGGTACGTAAAACAAGGGTTGAGACTGTGTGAGAAAAAAGACGGAGGGGGAGGAAGTGTGATTAGTTTAGTTGATAATTGTCTCTCTTCTCACTATGAAAGATAATACGGGAACAGAGACAGGAAAGAAAAAAAAACAACCAAGAATGAGCTCATTGAAAGGCGTCCTGTTGGAGACAATGAAGATATACGAGCAGTGACAGGTGATGCGTGGGATGGTGTGTGAGTGTGGTTGTGTCAGACACAGAGAAGATGCAGATTTATTGACAACCTCATCAACTTTTTGCACAATGAAATCTCCTGCGCTGAGTTTTTATCTTGTTGTTAAATAGGTTCTGATACAGATACCTCTGCATGAGTTAAGAAGCAATCAGACCATCAGGTATGGGATAACATCCATCATGTTTAAAGGGATAGTTGAGTATTTTTGATGAGGGAGTTATATTAGGTTTTGTTTCAATTGTAACTATCGCCACTGGTTTGGATCTGCTCTGCCACTGGTAGGAGAGACCCAGGTTAGAAGTTAGGCTACATAGTGCTGCAGAGTTCTGCATTATTTTCTGAATTTTAGCCGAGAAAAAAAATTGTATGTGTGTTTTTTTCTGTACTTTTACACATTTTCATTGCTTTACTTTTCTGCTAGTAAGCGCTTTTGTCTTCTAAACACCTCTTTCTAGGTTGCAGGATTGTTTGGCTATGCATTGTCCTGCGGTAGCATCAAACCAGAAGGGGCTTGCTAGTAGGGCTGGGTTTAAATAATCAATTTAAACCATTTTAATCAATTTTGATTTAAATGGTTCGTTATTGATCCATAAAATCTAAAGATCGATCTTTTAACTTGGGTAGTTTTTCTTAAATAGACCTGCAGAGAAGTAATCTGTGGGTATCAACCCTGCTAGTCTCGCGTGATCAGCGTTTAGCGCTGCTTTCCACTGAACAAGATCTCTTGAGATGTTACTGCAAGAAGTCTACCAAACATGGTGGAAGCAAGTAGCATATAGGGGCACCACCGGCAAGTTTGAAAGCTGATGTTTGGACTTATTTTGGATTTAACAAGCACGAAGGAAAGACGAGTTGGACAAAAAACAAGTAATATGGAGAATATGCATTAATGTTAATCATTGATATATGATGACTGTAACTGCTTTGGGTTCAGTTGTTAATGTAAAAACAATTTCTAATAATGTACCAGGTCAAAAGGTCACTTTGAATTTACAGCATTATTTTAACAGATATCCCAGACTGAATATGAATATTGAATGAAAATATTGGATTGAATCGTGAATCGAATTGAATTGAGCCCTTGTTATATCAAATCGAATCGATCCAGAAAATCTGAATCGATACCCAGCCCTACTTGCTAGTGAAAAAGTAGTAAAAAAAATCATAAATGTGTTTTGTACAGTAGATAATCACACCTACTCTGTTTGGTTTTGGCGGGGGTAACTAACCTAAAACACTGAATTAAACAAAGTTCTTGGCCCCATCTGCAGCAATTTATTGCCTAGCTTTGGCGCTGGTTCTACCCTTAGAGGTGCAGAGCTGATCAATATAGCTGTAGCAAATGTTTTATTAAATAACTGGACTAAGCTCAAGTGACATCAGCCATTTGGTCCGTATAGGGGGGGCTTTGAAAGCCACCATGTTGGAAATGCTATCTCAGTTAACTTTAGATCAACCTATTTGTGATGAGTAGTGTAACAGGCTTGTAGCCATGCCCACCATTCTTCTAACCTTAACTTAAAATCCTACATAAAATCGAAACAGTTGAGTTGACATGTCGCACACACACACACACACACACACACACACACACACACACAGGATATATATGCATAAACTATTCAGATCAAAGCTGTTTCTGAATCAGGTATGTGTATTACTACTGTTGAAATAATCTTTTGACAATCAGGCTTGCAGCTTGTGCTAGTTATAGATTAGCCACACACACACACACACACACACACACACACACAGGATATATAGCATCTTCAGTGCTACTGGTTCTACTGGCCTCTACTTGTTTATTCTGGTTTTCCATTAAGGATTGTATCTGCGCCTGATATAATTTTGGCGCCCCCTCTGGAAGGGCTGAGTTGATATGAAACTGTGACATGGACACACTGCTGACCACTGAATGGTGAGACTATCACCTCGACAGGAAAAGATATCCAACATAGAAAAAAAACATCTTCCACAGTCTGCTCTTTAATTCTGCATGACATCCCTAACTTTTCTCTGCTTTGGTTATTACTGGTCTGCTACTTACAAGCATTTCTGTAACAATAATAAAAAATACTACTGCCTGCCAAAACGTTACTGACACAGTGCCATTATCCCATCACCTCTTTTTCTTTCTTTGTTGTTGTGAAGATGTTACACTGTAGACCCCTTCTACCTTGAGCAAGGACCATGCAAGTTTATACAGTAACTGAAAACAAAGCACCTTGCATCCAAACCTTGAAGGGTTGTGCTATTTTAAGCCAATACCACAAACAGGAAAGCTCCACAATACAAGCAGATGAACATGATTGTTACAATAAATACAGCAATATCTTAAAATTTAATAAGTTTTTAAAGTCCAAGTAAGATCAACATCTGATATGTGAATGAAAGACATATTTTATGTCACATCCGTTTTATTTGATGATTAATAAGGAATTATTAAGTTTAAAGGTGAATTATTTGGGGAAATACTGTGGTATTGTCAGGACTTGTGACAAGGGTAAATCAGGAAAAACAAAACAAAACAAACAAAGGCTTTAATTAAAACTGAAATGGGATCAAAAAACAGAAACTAATTCATTACAAAAAGTCAAACAAGTACAAAACAAAATTCTCTAACAAAGGAACAAACCAGACATGGCAAACAAAGCACAAATCAAAGCTGACTCAAACCAAACAAGGAGCAAAACTAGAAAGTACAAATCAAAGTTCCTGAAAAGTTCAATGAAAACCAGACAAACTAAAAAGCACAGGGGAACACAAAAGACACTAGAGACTTACAATGTGGCTGTGACTGTGACATGAAGAGAAAAAATAGGCCTAAACAAGAAATACAAGGAAAAATCACACAAAATAAAACAACTAGCAGACTTATGACTCGTGTGAATGCATCGCAGCAATAAGATTCGCCCCCCGTGTCAACCAGGGTCTTTCTGTGTCTCCCATCCCTGTGTGGGTCTCCTCGCATACCAAAAACATGATCATCAGGTTAGTCGTCTACTCTTATTGCCTTTAGTTAAGAGTGTAAGCTCCCTGTGTGGCCCTCTGATTGACAGGTGACTAGTTCAAATCAGATGAGATGATGCCATGAACCCAAAAGGGATAAGTGGTATAAACAATGGCAGTAACTTCTGGCCAGAGTCACAGCTCTAGGAACACTGTGGGAGAATAGATTGTGTCTAGAGTTAAAACTACTGATATCATGATGCTCATTCTCCATCATGTGCTGGCATTGAGCAAATGAATTAAATGATTCCCTTCCATCTGTGATAAATAGAAAGGACTCCCTTGAGAATATTAAAAGAGCCACAACTAAGAAAGCTTTTTTATTCAGAATTATGATTTCCACATGGGCACAACATTCAGTCTATTGAACTTTGAAAGCTTGATGCAGTTTTCTTTCCTTAAATTAGTTTTTAAATGTATTATTAATCTTGCTCCTGAACCCTTATCAAATTTACACAAAGACAGAACAGCAGCAGGGAAACAAGAAGCAAGGTGAATGGAAACTGTAGCATACAAAAATGTAAGTCAGCATTTGGACAGCTGGTTTCCCCTTTAAAAGCTCTAAACTCTGGAATTCATTACCAACCAAAATCAAATTAACCACAGATTTAAAACCCTTCTTCACAAAAGTCAAGTGCTGGCTAAAAGTGAACCAGAGCTGTAAACATTCTTAGTCTGCCGTGTTATTTTACTTCTTTTGAACTGGTTTGTATGATAACTTGTTTTTTATGTGAACATCTATTTTATTGTTATTCTGTAAACTTTCGTGTTCCTTTATGCTGTTAAATATTGTTCATTTTCTGACTTGTTTATTTAAAGGCCGAACTAGAGACAAGAGTTGGAAATCAGCATTTGCTATAAATGCTCTGTGCAGCACATCAGGTACATGCCCAATGATGGAACGATGTTGAACTGCATTGTCTCTATCGAATTAATGAATTTAAATACAAAATTCAAAATTAGGGAAGAATGAAACATACGATTAGGACCACCAGGGGCCGGAAATCAACACAAAGAATTTTCCTTGCAGTAGACCCAACAAATAACAAATATATACTCTACAGTCGAACTGAAACGATTCCTCGAATAATCTCAATTATTCAATTACAAAATATCTTCGAGGCAAATTGTGTGCCTTGAAGCCTCATTTAATATATAATTATACATATAAAATATATATCTGGACTACTATACAGTGCAAGGTGTTTGACACGGACGGTCATTTCTGTGGCACAACGCGCCTGCTACCTCCGCTGCTGCGCGGCTTGTAAAGTCATGAAGGAAGAAAAAAGAGAGGGACAGAAAGGAGAGAGTCCGCAGAAGAAATGGCCGAGAGTGTCCCAAGTGTGAGGTCATGACAAGAAGGGACGAAAAGAAAACACAGTGCAGTGTGTCTGATGTCAAACAGAGTTAGCTTAGCACATAGCTTAACATGATAGCACGTCGTCACTGCTGCAGCACGTCGACAGTAAACATCCAGTCTGTGCATCAAGTCCTCAGAGCGACACAACAGGATGACACTCATGATACATCAACAGAAGCAGCTAACGTGATCAATAACTGAGATATGGGCTGGTAAATAACCTACTTTGATTATGGCTCCGTGTAAAGGCTGGTTCAGAACGTAAATCAATGTGGAGGCTACTCGCCCAGGATCATGTGTATTTTGTTCACATACTTTTCACATCCAATAACTTAAAAATTTAATTTGATTGCAGAGAGTAGAACAGGAAACACTGACAGTGAGTAGAGGAAGCAGGTGTAGGGAATGCTTTCATATGTTATAGAAATGTACATTAGCTAGTTAAATTATCTTAGTATCTAAGTATGATATTATTTGGTCCTAGAAATAAAGTAAGCAAAATAAGATCATCAATATGGTACAGTAGTAAAGGCAATAATTTAGTAAAAAGAGACAAGCATGAACACAAAAAAAATAAAAATAACCAAACTTAAAAAAAAAAACTGAAAAAGCAAGATATGGCCCAGAGTAAAAATAAAAGTATAGATTTTGATTTTGAGATCCAAATTTATGCTCAGAATGTTCAAAATAAGAAAAATAAGTTGTTAATTTAAGTGACCTGGCTTTTCTGTTTTGTGTGTTACTACTACTACTAATAATGTGTACTGATTCAATATAAAAAAAAAAAATAGCAATGAGCGCAATGTAACTTATCCAATTAATCGACAAAAATTTGATAGAGTAATCGATTACAAAAAGAATCGATAGCTGCAGCTCTACTCCACAGAGCTGAATAAAATATCCTCCATCGGCATGTTCAGTACCAACAGCCTCAGTTCAAGACTTTGAGCTTCATGCAGTTATTTCAATAACTGGCTGAGACCGTAAGAACATTCTGGGAAGTGTGACAGTGAAGCCGAGAAAAGCTGTGCACTCCAGCTCTCCGTGCCTGTCCGTGTGGGAGTCCTAACCAGGCTGAGCCAAATAAACAATGCGCTCACATCTCAGTGAGTGGGCTCTTCACCCAGACCGCAGGAGCAAAGTGGTGACATCCATCTCTAACCTTTGTTAAGCAAGAGAGGGTGACATCGTAGCTCATGCTGTCAGGCTGGACGGACACACGGAGAGGGAGAGTGAAGTGATGAAAGAATGACACAAACAAAGAGACAGAATCAGTGCCTGGTTATGAGAGAGAAAAACGGGGCACCGTGGGTCACTTAACAAAAAAAAAAGAGGCAATTAGTAGAATCTGTGTAGATTGGATGCGAGGCAGCTAAATGTGATAAGTGTCTGCTTGTCACACAATCTCATCTCGTTTCCATAACAACATTGAAATGGCCAACTTCAATCTGTTCCCCAGCACCAAACAAGCCCGATGACTCCATTGTGCAAACTGTTTCTGCTCTTTACGTGAAGACTTTTTCCATTAGCAGAGATGATGAATTCTCAACAAGCCTTTGTCTTTTTTTCTACAGCGCCATCATTTTCTCCTACACAGACAAAAACTCATTCTTGTGTCCCTCTTACTGCCACACTTTGCTTTAATTTAAGGCGGAATTGCATTCTTGTGTCCTTCTTGCTGCCGTAGTTTCCCTTTAATTTAAGGCAGAATTGCATACTTTCTACATGTTGTGTATTTGCATTGGTTTTAAGGAAAGGATTTGCTTTTCCTTGTAGCGTTTCAAAAACAGGTGGAGGATATTAACAGCAAAGCCTCCTCCAGGCTGTCAGCAAATCCCTCCTTTTTCACCACAGACAAGCAAATATTGGATGAGAAAAAAATCGAATCTGTGGCATCCCCTCTCTGCTTCCTGTTTGGCTAATGCTCTGTTTTCTCTCCTTCTACACTGTATATCTCTCCTCATTTTTCCAAACCTCTCACTCTAAAATCTTTGATTAAAGGACTGTCCCAAAATTTTATGTCTTGAGCTCAGGCCAAGTTTGTAAAGAAAAAAGGAACTACGTGTTCTCCGTTCAGTCACATACATCTGTTCCTTCACTCGCCTGTGTTTGTGGGCGTATGCATTGGCACACTGCATTACATACATGAGTGCATGTATGTGCATGTGTGGCGTCGAGGCAGCGAACATCTGAAGGCGTATCAAGTTGAGGCAGGAGATGTGCTGTGCACAGCAAACTACTGAGCTCGAACTAATAATACCACCATCCTGCATTTCGGTTGTCATGACAGTCCAAATATAGAGCAGCTCTAGTTGTGGTGTTCGCTAGTTGTTAACCTCCCAGGCTGTTTGACCTTTACTAACAGGCGGCTTTATCGTTTGGCTAAGGTAGGCAGTGGCTCGAGGCACCACATGTTACATAGGGCCTTCAAGATAAAGTCATCAGTGAGGTCTGCAGATATTACTTCAATGATTGTTACATATGTACAAGGTAAGGGAACTGATTCACAAAAGTGTAATACAACTTCACTGAAAATAAACATTTTCAGTGTCTCTCTCCTTCAGTCTCCTGTCCTGCATCAACACCCCACTGCATTCATGTCTTCCAAAGCAGTGCAGCAGGTCTTCTTCAGACAGTTGCCTCTGAACTTCTGTTGTTCTTTTCTTATCTTCTAACACAGACTCTAAGCACAGACTTGGGGTGAATTCCAGTTTTACCCCTTCGCTCTTCTCCTTCGTCTAACCCCTTCCACTTCTTAGCCCTCTGTTTTGAGGGCCAAGGGGAAGGGGCGAAACACACGGCTGAGAAATAAGACGCCACTTGATTCCCGCTACGTCATCACCGAGTGCTGCTCGCCGGCTGTGGCGTAAGCAGTTGGACAGTAACTGTAGACGCGACTGTGAAAGCTAGCTTGTTATTACGAGAAATTTTAAAATGCATCCATCAACTAAAAACATGATTAATATTCATTTGATGATAAAACAATTACTTACTTTAATTAATTACTTAAGCACTTCTTTCAGTCTCTGCTCTGCCTGGTGTTGCAGGGGCAGTGTATTATGGGAAATTCTCATACCCCTTTGTTTCAAGTGAGGTCCTGGTCTGTCTTCATTTTGAGGTAGCCCTTGATCTAAGCCCTTCTCCTTACCCATATGGAGCATTGGAACACCACTTCACTAGACGTGAACACACAAAATCAAGGGGTAAGGGGTAAGACAAGGGCTAAGGGGTACAATTGGGACAGACCCTTGATCTTAGTGTGAGCTGGTGTATTGTCTTGATGAAGAATGAAACCATTTTTTTCCACAACTGTGGTCTCTTTCTTTAGAAATTTTCTCCCAGTTTTTCTTGAATTTGTTTGTTGAAGTGTTGATTCACAGCTGACCCTTCTAGAACCCACTCCTCCAAAATGATACCCTTAATGTCAAAGAAAACAGTCAACATGGACTTAAACTTGCTTTCTTCTATCTTGGTAATGATTGTGTTTCCCAATGCATTGACTATTGTTATGTCTCAGAATCATATTGGGAGGTTCAAGTTTCCTCACATCACTCCTTCAAAAAATAGACAACTTTGAAACTCTTTTGCCATGATTAGATCTTTGTAAAATTAGCAGAACCATCTCTTTATCAATGCAAACCATTTCTGCTAAAATTCTTAATGAGTTGTAGATCATTTCTCATGCTGTGTTTAATTTACTGTAGTTTGTCAGACATTTGTATGTGCATGGGCACTCTGGATGTTCATGTTTTGTGTAAACTTTATCAGAACATTTCTCTCTTCGGTAAAATTACTGCTCAAAAAACAGGCTGACGGTGATCCTAATACTGTCCTTTCACCTCCCAAGCAGTGGGATTATTGATCCAAGCACATCAAAAATACAAACTGCAGAGAATGAAACAAATCCCACAAGGCCTCACACCAGCGCACACCTGTAGCTGATAGGGGGTCTGTTTATGCTACAGGCAGCCGGAGTATTTGGTCAGAGCATTGAGAGGCAGCAGAGCAGTTTAATTCTAAGAGCAGGAGACTCTCCGAGCAGACTTGCTGAGCGTAAACATCTTGTTCAGAGTAAAGCCCCATTACACCGTGCTGCAACGCATCACAGATTTTGGACAAAAACTTCCCTCCATCATGTTACTTGTCAGCAATCTGGGGTAGTCAGTGAAAGTGTAATTGGGCTTCACTCTCAGTGTGTGTAACTGGAGCAGCGTCAACATAAAACTGTTCAACGTAAAACAGGAGGGACACAGATTCTACAAGCGGTGTTCAATTTTCTGATAGCATACCTACAGTTGTTGACACAACCTAAACCAAATTCACCAAATTCCACTTGGATACTGGATTTTGCTTGTCTAATAAATCTCGTGTTTCAGCCCTGCTCAGAACAGGCTGTTTGCAGTTTACTCTGTGCTCTTATGTTTACCTTAGCTGCAAATTATAGGCCCTATCAAATATGTTAATGTGCTACAATTCCTTTTAACGAAATGGAGAGACCCTCATAATTGACTCCACCTGTGGCCTACAAAGTGCACAGTAATGCTGAGCAACATGTGGGCTTCACAAAAACCTGGTTCAGGAAGTGTCTTCCATCTGGGGGCAATAGCATATATTTTCAAATTGCCAGTTTGAGCACACTTTTCCTGAAAGCTGGAGTAAGCAACATAAAGAAAGGAGAAATGTGTGCACATGTTGAAGTGGTTTGTTGACAGGAAAAATATTTTTTGTATAAAACCATTAAAAGACGTATTCTGCATAAGTTGAAAATGCGTTTGTTGTTGTCATGCTGTGATTACTCCAGTGTAAATAGAGGTGACATCATGGCCTTTGCCTGTGTCTTTGGGTTGCAAAAGCTCCCCCTGCATTTGCTTGTCCTTGGTATAACAGGATAAAAAGAGGCTAAAATATGTGATTTAGCTGAACATGTGGTGGTGGTTGGCTCCACAGATTATTTCTTGTTCCTGCTAGGAGCCTCTGGTTGAAGCTCAGAATGGTCATTAGGCACCAGACGGCCTTTTGACAGTCCAGGAGGTTCTTGGGAAATTGCGCTTGGTTGGTTCAGAGTTTCACTGCAGATGGGAATGCAGAAATCCCTTCTGTTGGTTGCTTTGGATGCAGCATGCCTTATCAGTGGGCAGCAGAGAGAGTGTGTGTGCGTCATTGACAACAGTGTGACCAACGCACACAGAAAGCAGCTGCATTAAGTGTTTTCTGTGCACGTGGATTCTGCAGATGCTGCTCATTTCCAGGTGCTTCGCACTCCCGCAGAGGGGATCTGAATGAAGTTTTGTGGGAGAGTTTTCCTCTCATTTGCAAAGCGAGGCAGCCTTGGAGCGAATGTCATTCTTACTTTCATGGATGACTCTGCTCTTCCTCCAGCGTGAGCCTTTAATTAAAACTCTTTTTTTTAACACCCTCTATTTAATAAAACAACCAGCCATCAGCAAATATGCTGTGAGTTTTTCTTATCATAATCATTTCTCCAGAGTCACTTTAATAGATAGCTGAGGACTGAATTCTTCCACTCCGATCCAAGAGCTTAAGTGTTTCAAATAGCTGAAGATAGCAGAATATTATCATAATTTGGAAGTATTTTGTAGTTATTTAAGGCATTCAATCTGCTAAGTCAAGGACACATGAATGTGCTGCAGATTTATCCTTCTTTTAAGCAGACTTAAGGTGAAGTCAGCAAAAAATCTGATTGTTTTCTTTGTATCCCAACTGAATGTGTTCAGAGGGGTCAGAAAAGTATAAAAATTCAACAGCCGCTCGAGTTAGAACTACTTTAGTGGAGACTGTTTATTTCTCACTTAGGCTGGCTGCACACTGGACACTTTTAAACCAAATTTTGACACAATTTACCCCTCAAAAAACATAGGTGTGTGTGTTTTTTTCTGTTGTTTCTTTTAGATTTGTCCGAACAATCCTCAAGCGCGCGCTGCATTGTTGTCAGTGTAATTATTTTACTGTTCCCTTTTGGGTCAAAGCTTTAATAACCAAATTTGTCAAACATGAAGTGGGCTGTTTAACTTACAGCTGGCCCTTGTGAAAAGCCCTGCAAGATATTACTGGAACACTTCGAGGTAAATCAGGACAATCAATTGAGTTTTAATCTGATAACATTTACTGCTTTGCACAAATATCAAAAGAGAGCAATCTAAATTACAAGATTACTCTGCCACATGATATGCTGGACAAAGATTTCTTTTTCATTTATCATTATTAGCATGATTTTAAGGTATTTATACTACTATATATGGTCTGCTTTTTAATGGTCAAAATGATAGAAGCAAGAGCATATACTGTACATTCAAAGAAAGCATCAGGAGTGATTGTGTTACATAATCCAGATCTCAATATCTATGAAAATAACATCAATTATTATTCCTGCCTCAATGGATCAGTCCTACTTTGAGGGATTACCGTCAAATCTTGCAAAAAATGTCCACTCTGACTGATGTATAGTTCAGCTAGCTTTTTGACATTCAATGGAAAGGTCTTTGGGTCTCATCTTCATCTTCTGCTTGGATAAATTCTGCATATCTGACATCCACAAAAAACCTCCCAAGCTTTTTTTCTTTAACCCACCAGCTGATGTGACCCAGGCAGACACATTTTTTTCATTTCTTAAGTGTTTGTTTTATATGCCTTTTATTTATTTTATGTCTTGCATGTTCTTATTCGTTTACAGTCTTCATGTTAATTTTGTTGCGGTTATTTTTCCATCTGTATTTTTATTCTCTGTGCAACACTGCAGTAAACACCAATGCTGTTTTAAAATTGTGCTCTGTAGTTAGAATTGAAGGTACTGTCTCTGTCTGCTATAGTCAACATGAGGGTGGTGTTTTTTGCTGCTGCTGCACTGTGTCAGGATGCACCATTAATCATACTTTGCGCCTTGCTGCACTCAGGGTGTTTATATTTGAGTTAAATGTGCAGGTGTTTCCATGAATTTGCACACATATGCATCTTTGCATGCCTTCAAGCATCTCCTCACTGTATTCTCATCGAGCTGCCTCTGCCCAGAGACACACCTCTGCAGTTTTGTATCCTGTACTATATATTTTATTTCAGTTTTTGCCCTATTTACATCGCTCATCAGGAGCCTAACTTAAATATATCCCTACATCATTTACTTCAGCTCCTGTCTGTGCTGTTCTGCTCTGATGTGTTGCTCTAATAATATGAGCCAGGATGTTGCACAACAGAAGCCCTGTAGCATTGAGCTTCACCCTGCCTAAAGACCAAACAAGCCCCAAAGGATCCAAGCCTCCCAGTCTCTTCATTTAAGAGCCATGATGTGTGCAAGAGCTTTGCATTCTCATTAAAGGTCACAACTTAAATGGTTTGTGGTACACTTAAATGGTTTTTTAATTGTGCTGGCTTGCTTAAGCAATTTTGTTTTTTCCCTACAGGGGGCTTTGTAAACAGATGGTAATCATAAAGATAATAAGAATTGATGCATCTGAAATAAGACACTGCTGTGTGCTGTATAGCTTGATTACACTGCACGGAAAAAGGCTGTTTCATCTGCCAAGCAAAGTAGAAAATCAGACGCTTCCAGCCCATGAAGTCAGCCTCGGTCCTTACCCCTCTACATCATCTTTTTTTAATATGTTTGACGTTTATGCCAGAACGAATGCATTATTTAGACCTCACCTTAACACTGACATCTGTCAAATACAGTTTTTGTCCTTCATACTTAGTGTTGACACATAGATATTTTTCTTCTATTCAACTTATGTTGTGAACGTACTTGGTCAATAAAGCTGATTCTGGTTCTTACTGATGTACCACAATGCAAACTGAAGACAGTGGTGAAGACAATACAACATCCAGATAACCCAGACTGTTAACAGAGATGGTAAAGGATGCCTTTATCAGGAATTGTATGGCAGTTTGATTTCAAGACTTCTGCTTAGGCTGGACTAATTCGCTTGAGTCCGCCAGTTGGTTAAAAAGGGTTTTATTGTTGCATTTCCTTCCAGCCTTGCTTGGTAATAATGGAACCATTTGGACAATTTAGAGACGAGAAACCATAAGAGTGGCAGAACAAAAGAAATAAACAGTCAATTGAGAGTAACAGAGCAAGACGATCATAATTTAAACTTACATTTGGCCAACAGCAAATTCTGCTGCTGCTAGCCTCTCCACTTGTGGCTTGGTATAGTAACAGTCAAATGAGACAGCAGTGAAACAATGACTAGACAGTTCAGTTATCGGTAAAAGAGACTGGAAATTGACATTCTCTGATGCACTGAACTATTTTAATGCACCAACAAATGTTGATGAAAAGGTACGCAACTCAAAAACAGCCTCACAAAATCCCTTTGCGGTAAACTAAAAGAGTGTTTGCATCAGAAATCAGTCGGTCTGGCATGGTACAAGATTGATTTACAAATGCATAGCCTGAACTATTGTTGTATAGCATTAAAAATGTTGTACAATATTAAATAAATTCAAAACCAACTATATCTTTCTAGTTTTCCTGCGCATGACCTACAAATTGAAATGCCTGACTTATTTTTGTAAACCTTCCATGCAAGCAGAAACAAAAACTATAAAAATATACTGACATACTTTCTATCAGGGCAGCATGAAGGTTTTCAGATATCATGAAATGATTTTTTTTTTCACCCCACACTGCCAGGCTCTCTCAGAAATAGTTGTGAATCAACCACTTCAGATCAGCCCACATGATTTTCAATGCAGGATCAACCCACGGGCCACTAGCTTCAATCATGTGTCCCTGCCTAAAATACTGTTTTTCTGTGTGAGATGTGGACATATTTTACTCATATCCAGGACGGAGTGAAGTCACTTGAAGGCCCCAGGCAAGGATCAATATGAGGCCCTTTGTATTTTTATTATTTAAAAAGATTTGTGTGTGAACTAATTTCAATTTTTAAAGAGCTTTGGAGTGCAGATACCTTAAGGTCAGTGCTTTGCATTGTGGGACATGTAAGGCAGACTTGTCAGATGGATGATGCATTTTTTTTCTCCTGAATCAGCAAAACATTTGGATATTTTTGGCCAACTGCAGATTTCACACGTTTGCATAATACATATGTCATACTTCATCTGGTTAAATAGGTAAGCATTTATTGTGGGAAGTTTGAGCAAAGACAGTATGTGTGGAATTTTTTTTACCAATAGAAAAAAGGCACTATCTAAAGCAGGTGTCCCCAAAACTTTTAGCCTCAAATCGGGTTGCAAAGGGTGGAAAAATACCTGGTAAATTTCCAGAAACTTTCAATAGGAAGCTAAGCTTGGGAATTTAAAAAATATTCCAAACAGGAAACTTTTCATAGGAATTATGGGAATTTACTTTACTAGAAATAGACCGTAATTAAAACATACTGTATCGTACAAAGCATAGATATAAAGATTTTGTTCTGTCATAGGCAGACATCCCTGCAAAATAATACATTAAAAAACACTACATTTCAACATTTATTTTTGAGTAGAACTTTATCAAGCTTTAATTGTTTTACCGAAAAATCTATTCAACTTTACTTTATGTTCCAAGCTCAAAAATGTGTCCTTAGTAGTCCAGGGTTCAAGAATCTGTTCATGTGATGGAGGGATGTACAGTGCATGTACGGGGCACAGCCTCAATACCCCTGCAGTGAGCAGTGTGCCATGTGCATGTGATTGAAAAACAGCACAGATACTCTTAAGTATACTTGTATGAAATCTGTTTTTAGTCAGGATAATGCTAAAAATGTCATTTATATTTAGAATTCCCTGTTTGGTGCCAGCCTTCCATCTTGTAAACTCCAGGTTAATGGAATTTCCCATGGAAAGTTTCCACTCTGAAAATCCCTGGAATTTTACAACCCTAGCCCCAAACATATCATACTGGTTTCCTTATTTTTACTTGACAGAGTTTATCATTGTAAGACATGATAAAACAAATGTATTTCAATGTTTGGTCTGTAGCACTGAGTGGACAGGTCCTAATAGGTGGCTTTTTCATATAAAACTTACCTATCATTGAAACAAAACAAAAAAAAAATGTTAAAACACTGTATCCTTCCTTCCAATACCTGAGTCTATAAATTTTTTACAAGCTCATAAGGATTTACAAAGAAAGCAAACTTCTTCCATGGGTCCTGAGCCAATAATTTTTGGAACCCTTGATCCTCGTAAGACTGGAATACATTTAAAATGCACATCTCTGCAAACTTACATATGCCTCACATTATCCTATGAGGAATCCCCTGTGAGGAAATTGTGCCTTAGTCTATTGGTCGACTTACCATTGCTCACAGCAGAGCATGCAGAAGTCTGTCGTGTACATCCGGGTACACTGCACAAAAATGAGAAGAAATGAACAATGTGGACTTTGGCCCTGTGGTAAAATAAGCTCTGAGTCCAGTCAGACTCTTTTTTTTCTTCCTCTGCACACTCACACTGTCCAAACATGTGCATTGTGCGGAGCCCTGTAGGGAGCTGTCATTTCATATTTCCCATTCTGTGTCATATATAATTCTTTATCTGTAGAGGGCGTTTGATCTGCTTGGACTTGGGCTTGGACTCGCAACACTGCAAACCTCTGTCTGCGGCTGGTTTCTCCTCTTTCTGTTACTTTGGCTCTCTCCTCCTATCTTCCTGCTGAACTACGAAGCCTGCAGGCTTCATCAGTGATTTATTCATTTCCCCACCAGAAACTCTGTTGCAGCTTTGGCTTCGTACTTAATCTATTTATTTTTCCTCAAACTTTCCTACTTTTGTTCCACCTACACAAGCCCTGTTTTTATTCAGAGTATGACCCGTGTTTTCTCCCTGCGCTGAATTATTTTGATACCAACATCATGGTTGTCATCAGGAGAGCACTGGGAAAAACAGGAGGTGGGTGTTGTCTAATCCCTCCGCCCATCAAGGTTGGTTTGTGTGGGTTTGCTCAGTCTGCGCTAATCCCCAGCGAGTGACGAGTTATATCTGTTTACTCACAACCTTGAGGAAGGTGTTAGCAGACAAATATTGATTTAAACAATCCAATATTGGGAACTAAATCACAGGAAATGCCCTGGTGTGACTTCTGAACAAAATAACCGCTTCCAGGAAGAAAATGGAAGAAAAGAAAACCATCCTCCCACAATTGGGGGTCAATTCTGCTAAGATTTCAGCACAACAAAGCAGCCAGATGTTCATTTTATTTCAGCCTCTAAGAATAGCAACAGCTACATGAAGTAGCAGCTCACAGGACGATCATAAGTGGTGACAGGCTTGTGCGAGGGGGTGTCTTCAAATGACTCATTTGTCATTTAACTTCGAGGCTTCTTTTGGGCGCCATCCAAGCATGAGGGGCCCAGGAACACTCACTGGCTTGCAAAGTTGATGAGGGTCTGAGTTTTAATGGACGCTTTGTCCACAGAGTTTTCATTTTATCATTTTTAGTGTGAACCACGAAGAACTAGAAGTACTCTGCAAGCATAAACCTCTGCCAAAGCCTTTTGAACACTGCCAGTTACGTTATTGTAAAAAATATGAGAAACTGCCCTATCCCACTCTAACAAATCCTTGATCCACATAAAGATTTAGATCACCAGGAAATTTGAGGTACTTACCCCTTGCAGCATTAACATAATTTCCTGAAAATGTTAACAAGACTGTTAAGAGCTGATTTAGTTTATAACACAAAGGTAAAAACTACCCAATGTCACAGTGTCAACCAATCCTTTGAAAAATTCCTGGGTCTACATTTATAGGAGGTCCAGGTAATTGGTCCTTGGTCCATTTCTATCAACAATCAAACTAACAAACATCTGAAAAACATCCTTGGCGGAGGTAATTATTGTTAATACTTCATACAAATTCCCCACCATTATGCCTTATTGAGTCTTGGCAAATATCGAACTCATCATCCATAGATCATTATTTCAAATGCTTATCATCACAGCAACACATGCTTTTTATTATACATGCTAAGTTTAAGGTAATATGTTGATTGCTAATAATGTATTTTTAAAATTACTCTGAATGCTTAAACTGATTTTTGAAATACGTATTCACATATTGAGTGTTTTCAAAGCCAAGCTCAGCAGTCTCTCATTTTCATTGTTGTAGCAGTCTAGATATCAGTGGTTGCTGCCATAACTGAGTTGCCATGATTGACATAACCTATTTTGCTGTTGCTGGGATAACACAGAATTCTGCAGCCCTTTTTTTACAGTGCATTCACACAAAAGCACCATAACAATGGTCTGAAATAATGACATTTTCTGAAGCACAAAAGACAGGTATGACAATACCCCACCCCACCCCTCCTCTATATTGAAAAAAAAGTATCAGTATGGACTACACATGATTGATTTGGCCCCAAATCTGCTGTGACAGCAGACGTGAACACACTTTTGGTAAAATATAAATACTATACATACAGTACATATGGAGATACAAATACGTATATGGAGAGAGAGAGATGATGGGTCCAGTATTTATCAAAGACCTAACTAATGCTTAGTAGTGTATTTGCACAAGTTTTACAGAACTACATCCTTTGCATCCAAACAGCTCCATCCGCTCTCTCTCCCTCCCACTAGGACCACTTTCTCTTAAACATGAAGTTGTTCCTCCTCTGTCCTTTGTCTCAAATGACATGCAGTAATTTCCTGAATCATTAGCCTCTTAAAAACTGTGTTCCACTGCTCACCCTCACTTCCCTGCTAAGGACAGATCTATTACAGCCTCACGGAAAGCTTTGAGGTTAATAATCAGGTATGGCTGATGCTGCGGCTTTCTGACTCCCTTGAAATCACAGAGGAAGAAAATAATTCATGGAAATCTGTTGCTTTCCTCATATCACTGAGACAGCCTCTATTCATTTAAAACACCAACTGCAAATTAAGCTCATGGAGGGTCTCCAAAACACAAAGCTTGCATTTTTTTAAGAACAGTCAGCTTTATTTAGCACAGGAACGTGCCTGCAAGCTTATTTTCTGTAGATGTTCTTAATGAATGAGGCACTGTAACACATGAAACAGTGTCATCGACAACCCAAGGGGGGTAAATGTACAATTCACATCTGCTCAAGACAAAGTGTTTACCCAGATTGACTTCCATTAAAATTCAGCCATGAACGCTCCTGATTGTAGACAAGGTTTGTCCTCAGTAACCCCACACACACACTCACACAGATATTAAATACACACAAATTTGGTCTGTATCACACAGTGCAGCCCTTCCCCCACACTTTCATGGATCAGGGCTCCCACTCTATAATACATCAGAGAGACGGAGGATACAATATCCAAACTCCTCCGCCATATCAGAGACGAGAAGGCATACCACGGTTTGTGACTGCAGAGAGACATGTCTCCTGATTTTCCCGTCATGGAGTCATCAGTGCTCTAATTATGCCATACATAAAAGAATCCTAAAATGTATCCAGCCACACAGAGTGTAAATAATATGTGGACACTTTCTTCTGTATGTTTGCCTCCTTCATCATGGTCGCTGCTGACTCTATGACTGATGCCCCCCCATGCTGAACACCTAATTGAATTGGCTGAGGGCACAGTTTGATATCACAGGCTTGGATTAGTCCACATTCATCTTGACTAGCGCAAGCTATTAGTCGTCAGGCGCTGAGAAACTGACTGCTGGCATGTCATACAGCCTCATTTGTTGTAATGAGTGAATGAACGCCTGTAAATCTGAGCAAAAAAGGCATGACCCATCCCTGGTCCCACAGACGGGTAATTGGAGCATTGTTTCTGTCTAGAAACAAGTATTTGGATGTATTCTCCTCTCAGCATGAAGTGCTTTTGACTGTGATTATGGCCTTGTGTGTGGATGTGGCCTTGTTGACTCTGTCAGAGGAATACATCTCAATTTCACAGTTTGCTGATGGTATTTTTATGCCCCTACACCAGCACCAGACGAGGCCAAAGCCATTAAGATTTGTCCTCTGTTCATCGAAAATGGTAGATGGACTCGAGTTTATATAGTATAGTCGTTTGACTAGTCAGGGGCTGTTTACACTGAATACACTAAATACACTGTTTGCGCTCAATACGGTCAAATCCGATAAGTTTTTATTGCGTTTTGACCTTGCGTTTACATAGGAACACTATACGGGATGCGCGAGTCCGCAAACTTTTGAAACCAGTGGAGAGTTTTCAAAGCGCTCCTCCATGCAGCTCTGTTTCAAGGTGAAATACTGACTTCACCACATGCGCAGTACTCTTTCACATGAAGGCTGTGTGCAGATACCAGGAACAACAACAATTTCGTCCGTCTGTCGAGTAACGTGTGAGCCTCTCACCGTGCTCGTTTTGTTATCCAGACAAAACTGCCGAGACAGATTTGTTGTTCGAACTTATTTGTTGTCCAGAAAAGAAACTACTGCGTCTCTGTGCATCTATTCGCCATTGTTGTTTGTGAAAAGTATTTCTTCTTCGTACGTGTATTGTCGCAGCGCTACCTCTCTGCAAACGTATTCCGCCATCTACTCAAGCAGCATGCACGCTACATCAGTTTCATTCGTTTCCAGCGTCTCTGTCTGTACATGGATCAACTTTGAATACGCAAAGGAATAATCTTTGCGTTTTAAGTCACAGAGTCTCCATGTAAACATAGCATCAAAGCTGCTTTGCACAGCAGGTCACACTTACACATTCACACCCATTCACTCTCACATTCACCTGCTGAATTCTAAGTTAGTTTCCAGCAGTATCACTTAACACATTCACACTCTTTCACTCTTCCATTTACACGCCACTGATGCAGCAGTAGGAGCAACTTGGGGTTCAGTGTCTTGCTCAAGGACACATCGCCATGGCTCGCCCAGATCTTGGCTTGGACCTGTAACCTCCCGATCACTGACCAAGTACACTATCCAACTGCGACACTGACTGTGCAAACGCATTCATCCTTCCAGGACATTCTTGAGCATGCAACATCTTAAAAACTCTTTAGTGTGGATCAAAAAAGTTAGTCTTCCTGAACTGAACACTTTTCAGTTCTATTTTCATCAAAAAATAAGGAGATGTTTTTCTTTACCTTGGCATGTTTTAATTGACAACTGTAACATGTCTTTATCAGCTGTTCTTCCCAGGTGTGGTCAGCGTGATGAACCTGACAGGTCTATCATGTCAAAGTAAAGGAAAATAGCTCCTACATTTTTCGTCTGCTTAAAAAAGGGAATTGAAAAGTAACTCTCTTTAAAAATAAGTCTCTTTGAGGGTGCTAGTTTGGCAGAGTGGTAGCAACCAGGCACAACCTAAAGTATGCTTCTGCCAGTCAGGGTTCAAATCCAGCCTTGCAGAAGGTCTTCCCCCACTCTCTCTCTCCCCTTTTATAGGCCGATCCACTCTCTCTCTCTCCTATCAATTAAGGCACATAAATGTCCAAAAATTAATCTTTAAAAGAAGTAAGTCGATTTTTGTTTTCTGTTTTCCACTTTTGTACAGCACTGATTTAGTCCTTAGTTGCCTCCCTGTTTTTATTGTTAATAACCTTCCTTTTGTTAATAAATAACTTTTATTTAACCTCTTAAAATCTGTTTTTTTGTTACTTCCCTTTCCCCTAACGAGGTGGCCATAACGGTAACTCTGTGTTATTTTCTTCAAACTTTGCACAAATTCTCACTCTGACCCAAGGGTAAACTAATTTGATTTTAGAGGGCATGGGGCAAGGTTCTGGAGTCCCATGATCATTATTAACTTGCAGTAACAACCTCATAAGAAGGCTGTGAGGGATGTTTTCCAACATACTCTCTCTGACTCAAGCGCTGATGGGATTTTGCTGATCATAAGCCAAAGGCCAAGTCCATGAAGCCCCACGGCCTTGCTAGTGACTGCAATATCTCACAAATGCTTGAAGGAATTTTCATTAAGCTTTGCACATAAGTCCATTTTTAACTTGCAGATACACTGAGAATAATCTGGAGGTCAAAGCAGGAGAGACCAGTCATTATTCCTTGGTTGTCGATGGAATAACTAAGAACTTGTGTTTTTCCTTCATAATATGCACAAATGTCAACTCTGACGAAGCGTACAAACTTCTTTCTGTTCAGGCTAAACTTAAGAATAAGATACATAAATATTTTGTGGGATTTTTAAGACTTTGCACAAATGCCCGCTCTGACCCAGGGATAAACTGATTTGAATTTGATAGGACATAAGTCAGGGGTGTCCAAACTGTGGTCCGGGGGCCAAATGCGACTCGCTGCCCATTTTGAATTGGCCCCCGAAACAGTTGAGGAATCAAGACACTTTGATTATACCATCCATCATGTACATTTTCTTCTGCATTTACTTTGCCACAAGGCCTAATTTACAATGTATATTGCATTATTCACCTTCAAGCACCAACACTCTTGCAGTTTACTCTTGTTTTGTGTCTGAAAGTGAAGATAAGATGTCAGTGTCTCCCATCTCTGCTGCTCAAAAGGTCCCGTCCATACTAGGTGTGAATCTAGCAATAACCCGGGGTTACAAAGGCCTCTTGACAGGTGATAACCCACCCATAAACCTTAAAACTTTAACTTCAATACACTGAAAGTGAGGCACGGAAAGTGGTTCAGTTGTCCATGTATTCATCTTTATGCGGCCCTCGATGTAAAAAGTTTGGACACCCCTGACATAAGTCAAAGGCCTAGATCCTGGAGCCTTAATGTTTTCTTACATACATAATAACATACATAATATCTGAAGACAATACCAAGGGATATTTTCATGAATTTCACCCTGACATGGGGATGAACACAAAAAATCCAGAGAGTCATAAATTAAAGAACACAGTCTGGAGTCTCATGGCCATCCTTTGCCAGTGAGCTGAGCTTGACTTCCCAACTTCCCCTTGGGGCATTTTTTTAGTTTTGCACAATGCCTACTCCTACTCTAGGATGTGGTAAAACTTCTGATACCTGCTGTACCAAATCACAGCACAGATTTGGTACATCATCAGGGTCATTCACTGAAAGACAGATCTAAAGACTCTTAGCTTTTACTGTTTGCTCAAGTATTAGTCTCTGATCATTTTATTGCTCTTTTTTCATTTAAAGGTATAATTTCAGGGGGCATTAAGGCATTAGCTCCATTTGAAGAGCATCTGTTTCAGAAACAAATAGAATCAATACCCAATCTTGATGTTCGTTCTTATGACTGATTATATTTCAGATTTTAAAAGCCAAGGCCTTAACGCTAGGGTCGGTAATTTTGGAAAACTAGCATGAATTTGAATGTAGCATCTCCTCAGAGCTCCGCCTAGCCCCTCCCACCCCTCCTCCAAAATGATGCCCCCCTCTGCACGAGCACCCCTAATTCACAACCAGAAGACTGATTCAACTCCAAACCCCCAGCACAACGTTTATGTTTTGCACTGCACCAAGTCATGTCTCAGTCAGCGGTAAGAAAACACCAAAACATTATCCTAGTAAAGTTAAAAACACTAACATGGAAAGTTAGTTAGTACTCACAGCCCGATGTTGATCAGGGTATAGGTAGTTCCTCTGCCATTCTCCACATAGCTGTCAAGTCTCCCGTTTTGGACATGAAACTACCTTTTTTTACGTATTTTATCCTCTTTACCAACGTCCTCCTGTATTAACATACTCCCGTGTGGCAATATAATAATAAAAAACATTCCTCTGCCTCTCCAAACTGAACTCTGTCTCTAGCCTGAATGGGGCGGTAATGCTCCAAAATGATGGATGCCAAACGCCGTAAAACCGAAGAAGAAGAAAAAGCCTTGCGAGAACTGCCACCTGCAGTAGCCTGGGTGGCAGCTGTCGCGAGATTAGAGCCAACAGCGGAACAAACCAAGAAAAACAAAGAGTTTATTTTAGATTTTTTGTAAACCTGTCTTAAAATGTGAGGGATACTGGAGCTTGGTTGGGGTTGTGGGACAGCTCATAGCGGGCTTCCCTCATTTTCAAAGCCAAAACTTGACAGGTAAGCAATCTCCGCAGACTTGGATCCCTCTCAGCTCGGCTACACGCACTGAATCAGAGTCTGTGCACGCTGGCAAAATGTACGCGCAGGAGGCCGGCAGAACGGCGTCGGGATTTGATTGGTTCAAAATGTGGGCTAGAAAGATGTGATTGGTTGGTGTTTTCCCAGGTTTATTCCTGCTGTAGATAGTGAATATTTTTCGCTCCATTTTAAGAACACATTATGAATTGCCATCGGGTCATAGAGATAACTTTAACCAGTTTTTCAAAAAGTGTATCTAAATCAGATTACCAACCCTAGCTTTAATGCCTCATATTTATCCTTTGCTTTAGATTCTTGCAAATCCCAGTACTACTACTACAACCTCCCCTGCCCCTGTTCTTGACCCAACATTAACGTTTTACTGTGTTGCACTTGAACACCTTGCAGAGACATAAAATCACCAGGCAATAGTTCTAGTTCTTCTTTAATGAATGCGGTGGTCTGTGCAGGGCCATGGATTCCCTTGACACAGTTGCTTTTCACCAGCAGTGAAATGGAGAACGATCTGAACTTAGTGTTCTCCCCATTGTTAAGTCATTAAACGCTTTGCACCACACGAGCTCCTCTCTCAGTTGGACTTGATGCCGCACAGACTGTAAAATGTTAAGTGGAGGGCTGAGAGCTGAGGGAGGTGAGAACTTTGATGTCTTAGTTTACCCTCCATGGTGGTAATGAGAGCTGAAAGTTCTGTATTACAATGCGGCAGATCAGCTGGATGTAAATTAACCATTACCGAGAAGAGAGAAGGGGGTCTGATTAATAAAGGTAGAGGAATGTATTGAGAAGAGGAAGAAGAAAGTGTGCAGCTCAGGGGAGGGTGATTTATCAACACCTCATAACCCAAGCCTGCATTGTTTTCTGCATCGTGGTGCTGGGAAATATGGATCACAAACATCTTAATGTGTTTTAGATAGAGTAAACATCTTTTAAGGATTCATAGAAAACATTGTTGAAGTAAACAAGGTTCCTTCATAGTTCTAACAATCGAGTGCTGGACTTTTTAGCACCAGAAGTGAAAATAAATCAACTATTCACAGCCAGATGAGGCAGGTAGATATAGTTATACAATTTGTACTTGTAAAAAAAGTAAAATAAAGTTGCAGAAATGAAAGGCTTACACAACTCTCTCAAGCTTGAAGCTTGTCATGGGGTTAAGTCATCTCCTGTTCAACAGGTGTGACTTTTGTAGCCTCTTAAATGTTGTAAAGACTGTTGCAGTGCTGTATCACCACTTGTCTGTCCTTCCTAAAGTAGTAGCACAGTTTTCTGTTGTTGTCACTGTTGTGGGCAAGGCACAGCTATCTTTCATGGGTCATTACTCTTACATATTTCTCTTTGTAGGTCTACCGAATTAGTTTGCTAAGTTACCGCTGGGCGGAAAAATATAAAAACAACTGCTTTAAGTGGAATTTAGGAAGCACACCATCACTACAAAACAAAAAGCTTTGCAGAGTGCACAACATAGCTTTATCCTTATCTTAATGACTGGTAATTTCTAAAAGTACAGTTATCATATAATTATCTGATATATAATGAATTTTTTTTTACAAATTTGTTGGTAGAATTTGGAAATCTCCTTTAGCTACCAAAGTTTTTTTTTTTTTTTTTTTTTGTAGCAGTTTGAGTTATGAGAGAGGTAGGTGTGACATTTGATCATTAAAAGCAATAAATAGCTCAATAATGGACGTCAAGTTCCTTTGATTTTGTTGCAACAGTTTTGGAGTGGAATCAAGATTGTTACTATTAAGATTACTCTTGGATACTTTGGTGGTAACAAAAAAGATTATTCAAGCTTTTAGACTAAAATGTCTCATGTTCAGCAAAATCCTTTATTTCTATTTTAAATGTATTTAGAAGGGGCTTGAGAAGCAGAGGAACATGACAACTTAACGAAACACTCAATTCAAAAAGAAATACTCTGTGCTTCTTTAAAGAAGATGACCCTTAAAATGCTATATGTTCCGAGGCTTCATCTTGTAATAGCTATACTGTCTCCACCTATATGTGTGTTTTCTATTCATCACAGGCAGACACCATGTTTTGAAAGTCTAATCCACAGCCTGTAACCCCTCCTCCCCCTCCCATTAAATGTTGTTTGGCCGGCAAATTTATAAGGACCTTATTATTATCGCCTTCTGACCCTCTTAGAAAAGCTGCAAGTGATCCTCTACAGAGACTACATTTTTCGTTTTTTGGTCAACTTAAATATAATCATCAACTCAACATAAGCAGTCAAATACACCAGGGCACTGGACCTCTAACAGATTATTTCTGCTTTTAGTAGACAAATTTCTATTAGTTGTGCCTCCAATAAACAATGTTTTTGTCTGAGCTTTAGTCCTGAAGGCCAACTCTTTATATAAACATCTACATAATACAATGAATATAAAGAATTTGTCTTAACAATATCTTCTTTAAAAACAAAAACACAGTTCTTTAAACCTCAGATCACATAACACATCCTGGCCTTCCTATTAATTTATCTTTTGCCATTTTCTCTCAGGCAGTTTGCTTTCAGGGAATCTATGATCCTTACTCATGGGATTGATGAACTGTTCCCTCTCTTTTAATCCCTCAATTTTAATTCAGAAATAAACATGTGTATGACATTGGTAACCTTCAAAATTACATTTGTCCTGCTGTTATCCACCAGAGGCTAGCAGGCATTGTTATTAACAAACCCTGCTACCGCAATCACAATTGATTTTCCTGTTCGGCAATATTGTAAGCTGTGCAATATCAAAATTACAGTGAGGTCTTTCATTTCAGTCTATTGACTTATGACGCAAAAACAACATGGATTTTAGCTAAGCTGAAAGATCTCTGCATGCCCTGAGGAAAATACAAGAGCATAAAAGCAATCTCATTTGACTGATGACATATTGGACCAAAAAAATACTGCTTTCTGTTGATCGTTCTTTGTTTTTCCTTGTAGGAACCTGGGGAAATCTGGGTTGCGTGTCTCCTGTCTAGGTCTCGGTGAGTACATTTAATTAACATCAAATGTCTGGTGATTACAAAAGCATCCGTGTGCAAACTGAACTCGTGTGTGTCCAGGTTTGTGTGTGCTGAGGGGATGCAGTGCAAGCAACGTAGCCCAGCAGAAGGTTTTAGCACTTTCATTACATCCTTTCAGCTCATTCTCATGCATGTTTCATACACATGGAGAGTCAAGAACACAACACAATGCTGTTTGCAGAGTGTTAACATTTTCTCTGTTAATATTTAATCATAGCATCCATTTGAGCAAACAAGTTGCTCAATTATCACACATATCCAAAGCACACCAGGAGGGTAAACACTTTCATTCATCTTGATAGGACTAATTCATTTGGTAAACCTCTAATGCCTGCAGGTGTGTGCTTCAGTTGACTTTATCTTGTTTGTGTTTATTGCAGTACTGAAGCATGTATTTGCTGGAAATAGTGTGGCTCCAAACACTAAATACAGATCTGCCCTACAGAAATCCGAGCCATCTAATGATAGAAAATCTGTAAATGACTTTTCTAATTATCTCAGTAGTGATTTTTACAGATTAAACCACACTGCATTGAGCAGAAGCAGGAGAACAGTGGAGAGCAGCACGTCAGTCAACCTAAAAGAATTAGCTTGAAACCTCATTATTGGCAAGTCTCAGGCCTGCGTTTGTGCCCTTCAGTAAAACATTGATCCTCAGCTCATTCCCTCTCTGAGCAAGGAGATAAAAAGTTGTAATGATGAAATCAGAGCAGAGTTTGCTGATTTAAGTACGTTATTGTCTCAGTTTCATGAGAAAACATGGATGGATGGCTGTGTTTCCCCTTAGTTGTTCAGTAAGGTGCGGCTTTCTTGTTTAGCTCATCAGAGACTTTACTTAAATTTTACAAGATGCTCTTGTTTCTAATTTTCTTCTGTTTCATTTTGTTTTGATCAATATAACTAATGCAGTTAATGCTATTCTTAAAGAGAGGGCCTGGGCCATCCCAACCAAAAAGTCTGAATTCTCCCATGTTTGTTTAACTAACTCACTCACTGGATCATTTTTTATGTTGAAATGCTGAGTCAGCATTTCAACATATTGTTTTTCCTAAAATTTATTCTTTTTCTTTTTCTTCTTCTTCTTATTCCTTCAGATTTTGGCACCTTTCACAGGCTTCAAATTTGCACAGGTTTTCACAGAAAAAAATTGACATATGCAGCATGTTCAGGAGAAGTGCGCTTGTATTTTTCACAGGTTTAACAGTTATACTTTTTACAGTAAAAAATAATTTCTGCATGTATTTTTACATTGAAATCAATGGGACATTTCCGCAGTTCTGCTGAAAACTTCAGCAACTTTGAAGCTCCACAGGTTGGGCATGCTTCCACCTACAGACTTCATTCATGCTTTAAAAGCTGCACTGACTTCTTAACTATTTTTACATATCTTCAGCTTTTTGCTGGCTTCTACAGTTTTTTAAATATGATTTTTTAAGCAACACCAACTTTTGAGGAGATCTGTGTGTGTTCAGCATGTCACGTGACTTCAGACCGAAGCCCCGGACAGCCGAGTGCTGCAGTTTGAAGCGCGTTTTTAACTCGTCACTGTGTCAACATTTTGAACAGTAAAGATATGAGAATTATATTACATGTTTTAGCAGGTTCTTGGGATGCTCATGGTGAAATCCTTTTCCTGATATCTATTCCGGTTTAGACACAGCGAGCGTTCGTTTACCCGGAAGTACCGAGCGTCATTAGAGTGCTCTATGAGACAAACAGGAGGAATACCGTGCTTTCCATGACTCAGCAATGTAGCCACGTGGTTGAAAGATTAGAGCAGCAGACTATGGAGCAAGAGTCCCGTGTTCAAATCCAGGCTGAGGCGGAGGTACTTTTCTTTCCATCTAGTACAGATTCTTCATTACAAAAGCGTAATCATGCTTGTCTTTACACTCTCAACCTTACTTTGGACGTATTACACTGACTGGCCACTTTATTAGGTACATCTACAAATATCAACACATTTAACCATGTTACAAAACAGTCATTCATTTTCTGCTTTCTTTCACAACTGCAAACAGTTTTTAGTGCACTTTTCACTATCTGCTACAGTTTCTGAGATATGACTCTTGAAGCTGCATCAACTTTTGCACATTTCTTTGAAGTTAGAGCAGGGTCACGTGACCTGCAGACCTGAGCTCCATTATCTATAATTTTCTGCAAACATTTTTATTGCACATTTCACACATTTGCAGCCCTGATTTACTGATTAAAACTATTCATGTCACATTTTCTACTTTCTTTGCATTACTTTTAGCAATTTCATTTCACAGTTTCAGCAGTCACACTCAGCATTTCAACGTATTTCCTGCATAGACATGCAAATTCTCTAGTTAATAATGTTTTTCCGGCAGCAATACAAAGTGGATTCTGTTGATGAAACCAATGGCTCTGTTTGTTAACAAAAGACCGAAAAAACAAAGGGACAAGGACTCATTTTTACCCAGGTAAAAGTCTGACACAGTTTCTTTTAACAGTTTTAGCTTTGTCAGTTTGATCCACAGAGACTGACGTCACTTTGCTGTGAGATTCACAAACTTGTTTCACGGTAACCAATAAAATTTATAATACAGAAAAATACTAAAAACACTGAGGACTGGGGGAAAAACTAATTAAATTCAAACTATTTGTTGTGGAAGATTTTAGAACTATAAATTAAGATCTTTGTCTGGGACTTCCTCCACCGCTCAATTTAGTCTATTAATTAACATTCTTTCCCTCATAATTCAAACAGAGACACAACAGCTAAATACTTTCACTGTTATAATAACAGCAGGTCCTGATTTTTCCTTTAAAAACAAAATAAAATTAAAATTAAAGAAGGTTCATGTTTGGTTAAAAAATGCAGCTTTCAGTGTCAATGGAGGCATACTTCTCTATATCTAAACGATATATTATCTAAACAATGTAACAACAAAATTTGAGTATGCACTTAAAAATCTAAAGAAAAATTCAATTTACTTAATTGATGTACAGAATTCTGATCAACTAACTCAAAACAGGTTTTTATTAGTCCTGTGTCATTTATATCTTTCACACTGAAAGGAATCAAATAAATCAAATTCTGTGTGGAAAAAATCTGAGATTTCATTTTTAAGGCTGTTCACCCAGCCCTAGAACAATCATGAAAAAGGCAGGAAGAGCCATGATAGCCTGTTTGATAGGATGATAGGCTGTTTATAAGGTTTTTCATCTGTTGAAACCATGGCCATTAATCGTTCCTAAGTCGAGTTTGTTTGCCTATCAATGATGTGTCGACCCGCGCCCCGCCACAGACCATTTGAACCAATAACAATCGATCAAGGTCTTGATCAGGAGGGGGGGAAATCTCTCACAGAAAACAATAAAAGTTAATGTGCTGTGAAAAAGTAGGCTATGTACTGATTGACTCCATCCATAGCTTACGGTTTTTCCAAAACGAAGAAGGCAGCAGTGGTTACTTGTCAGTCAAAACTAATACAAGTGTCAGCCTGTGGACAAAAGCTGTCGCAGAATCATAAATATTTCAAGGAACTGTATCAAAAGATGCCAGCAGAGTGCGGGATGAGATACAGAAACAATTATATCTTCCTGTGATGTTGGTAAGTATGCCTGTAAAATGCAAATACTTACGAACAGACCAGATGTACAGGAAGATCAGGATGGGGGGAGGGGGGAGTGGACAACCCCAAATGTCAGCTGGAAAAGCAGGTCTATAACAAAGACTTCTAAGACTGTATTCAAAAGCAGAAACAGCTTCTGCTGACTGAATGTGAAGAGATAGGCTGTTCCGGTGCTCAGGTGCCATTACAGCAAAATTTCCATGATGACAGCTTTTAAGAAATCCTAATGCAGCCGGACTTATGGGCCTTCTGGAGCAGTAACAAGTCACTTAGATATTCAGGAACAAGACCTTGTGAAGGTTTGCAAATTAAATGTCCCATGTCCTGGTGTGTTTGATAATTTGCATCATGTGTTGGGTGTCTATTCAGCTAGGATTTGATTAAAGCAGAATAAAAAAGTCTCTGTAGAGGATCAGACAAAGCTCTTTTTCCTTCTCCTTTGGAAACGCTTGGATCTCAGGGTGCAGGGAGGCTACGAGAGGCTGTGATAAAGATTTCAGCACTGATTGGCTGGCAAAATGATGCCTGATACACAAGTGATAAGGGATTAAGGCCATGCATGGGCAATCTAAACAGTAGTGACATCTGCCTGTCATAAGCAAAAAGCATGCATGTAGTTGGAGGCTGTAGTTTCAAATGGTATTTTCTTGAAAGACACATAGCGCATTTCTCAGTGAAATGTCATGTTCTTCTGCTCCTCAAGCTCCTTCTCACTAGGGATGGGAATCGAAAACCAATTCCAGTTGAGAATCGTTAACAGCTCCATCAAAGAATCGATATCATTAATCTTTTTGCTTATCAATTCCCTTGTCAATTCCTTCCACTGACACGGTTAGGAAGCATCAGAATTGTAACTTAATTTTCATTGCACCTACTACACAACCTTAAGTGAGTGGGAACACCAGCAACTTGCAGAAGCAGATATCTATGCTGTGATGTGTGTCTGACATTGTTGTCACTGAAAATCAGACCAACATTTGCCTACATTGATAAAATCTTATCAATTCCCATCCCTACTTCTCACAACATTAAAAGCAAAGAAGGTTGATTTTTGCAGGACACAGGACCTTTTAAAAGTACAAATTTAAAACAGTCTAAACAGATTAGATTTAGTGAAGTGACTCTAAAAGAAATTTGATGTTAGATGTGCATTTTGTCCTTGTTATAAGTCTGGCAGCAGAGTTTTGCACTGTTTAAAGGTTGACCAAAAGCACAAGCACTGAGACAGATAAAAATAATATTACAGTATTCCAGTCACGACGAAAGCAAAGGCATGAGTGATTATTTTCAGTGTTAATAATAGATAAATGGCCTCATTATTAAGATATTCCTAAGCTAATAAAACAGGGTTCGATCAATTCATTTGTGTGTTGATGACTGCTTAGGTCGCTTTCAAATATGACTTCAAGGTTTCTCATTTGATCAACTGGTGGCAGGATCTGACGTAGGGCTGGGCGATATGGCCTAGAAATAAAATCCCCGATTTTTTTGCACAACACTCGATTTACGATTTTAATCGATTTTTCCCTCCCTGCAATAAACAAAACTCCCAGTGTCATAAAAATGAAATAAATCAAGTTTTGCCTTTATGTTGTCTAATTTTTTTTCCTCTTAAAGTCAAAGTCTGGGTAATAAAAGGTTGATTATGTAGTATAAACGTAGGCAGGTTTGTCTACATAAACACTAAAAGGCTGAGGTATTTTTACAGTATTAGCATGAAACTCTCTGATCAATATTTAATCTACTTAAATAACAAATACAAGCCTATAAAAGTGCTTGTGCAAACTGTACAAGGCTGACCATCATGGAAATTGTAATTTTTTTCAAAAATTGCAATTACTTACAATTGGACTAAGGCAAGAAAAAAAATCTGGATTTTTAATTTTTTAAATCTTCTGCAGAAAATAATTTGAATTAATCGATTTTATCGATTTTTTGCCCAGCTCTGATCTGACGGCTATGATTTTCAGGGTCAATGAGTAGTACTTCTGTTATGTCAGGGTCTAGTTTTACAAAGTTCTGGGACTTTCAGTTGCTCACATGAGCTCTCCAGGATTCAAGGAGATATGATTAAGTGTTATCGGTAAAACAATGACATTTAATGTTGTCACACAGATGATGTGACTTCGAGGGAGTGTTGTATATGTAACACTGTATATCATGCTGTCAGTGGTTGGTACTCTACCTTCGACCTTGTAGAGAGCAGCAGAGCCTTACCTTATTTTGTACCAGCTAACTAAGCGTGCTGAATGTTGAGCTACAGCTGCTGGTGCTGGATATTGCTACAAGCAGATGAAAACAGCTGCCTTCCCTCATTTGCAACCTTTATTCCGAGCAAAGTTAATCATCTGAAAAGGCATTACCCAGCACGCCTGCAAACAAACTTACGTGCCAAAACATTCCCTCAAAAATTGTGTATCTTCAACAAAAAAAGCACGCAATTTTGAATAAATAACATTTTCACAGAGAAATGCTATCAAGAAAATCAGTTTAATGCATTAATTCTGCACTTATCTGCTCCACTGCAGACGGGGTTAGTTAGGATCTTACAGCAGCTTTTTCATTATTTCTTATTAAGAAAAAATCACAACCAGCAGTGTGGACAGGGTCAGGCAATGGAGCAGTGGCAGAAAAGTATGAACCTAGTATCAAAATTGTGTTCAGCTGCTGTTTAGAAGAAGTGCTTGTGCAACTGCTTTTTCTGTATAAGGGTGATAATACACCAACAGCCTGTGTGTGATATGTGCAGTCCTATGTGCTGTCTGTAAGAGGACCTCACATAACCTGAGACTAATTCTTACTCCTGTTATAGAGGTGTTAAGCAATAGTGCTAAAGCTGCTCTCACTTATCAAGTCTCTTTTAGCCTGTGACAGTTGGCAGGTGCTGCCTGAATCTGCCTGTCTGAGGCTGAAAAGTATGAGAAAAAGAAAGGTTGAGCTAAAGGATTCGATGTGCTCCTTGGGGGGATGCATTAATAATGGAGCTCTAGAAATTGAAAGAACCAGCACTTAAATATTTAAGATGCTTTGTAACTGCATTAGATAGCCCCAGCAGAAAAAAAGACCCACATTTGTTTACTCTAGCAGAGGAGTTATTCCTTCTGACATGATCTGCTTCTAGTGTACAAAGATGTAAAATTCTCTCTCCATTCAAAAGTGGTGAGTGTTACATTTTTCTGGGTCACCGTCTCAGCGACAGTTTCAAAAGGTGAAGCTGAATTTGAAAAATTGGACTGCAGATAACCTGAAGTGTTTTTCTTGAACCTTGGCAGCATAAACAAATCATGGCCAGCCTTTTGCCTGGTCTACTACCACATTTTGAGTAGAGCTGGCTACAGATTTAGCAACAGCTTTGCCTTTATTTGATATAATTAAAGCATAACGATGCAAGGGGCAGGATAAGGAAGTTTAAGACTGGCAGGAAGCATAATTTAAACAAAAAATAAGCAAGGATACAGTACATTAACTCAAGTTCTGCAAATTAATTTCATTGCTCGTTGCTGTATTTGACAAAAATAATTCAAACTGTTCAACAGACCGAGCATTATTTTACTTATTGGTTCAGGAAGCTAAAATGCTAAAAAATTTTAAAAAAGTAGTAATATTAGCTCTTTCACACAATACAACAGTGTTGTAAAAGAGCACTTTCATCATTACATTAATGCTGTGATGACATAACAATTGTGCCATTGCACAGTGCAACACCACTTTTTAGGAGTGCACAAGAGTTCGACAGCCATTGCAGTAAAGACACACACTCACAGGGCTACTATTCCCCGCAGAGTTTACATGCCCCTCATCTCACCAATATTGTGCCTCTGATATGACTTTTTGGACACATTCAGAGTGCAGGCAAAACTTCACAGGGGTGTGTATGTTATTGCCTGAAATGGCAGCATAATTGGGACAACAGTGGTGGTTTATGGTAAAGTGTGACTAACGCTGATGTCGACAAGGGGGAACATCTTTCTCTTTATAAGGTGGAGAAGGGAGGAGCTACTGCTATTTATAACTCTGCTATCTCTTAACAGTCTGTCTACCCTTGATTTTGTAATCAAATAGACAAAACCAGGCTTTTATTTAAGGTTTATGTCGACCCTCTACAGCTTTATTATGGTGAAAACAGTCATAACAATATTAGAAATTAATTAACTTCTGACTATAAGGATTTCTTTGTAGTGTAAATATTATTAAGCCCCTCTTTTAAATTAAAATTTACATTTGTTTTTAGGGTGGGACAAAATAGTGTGTTACCTCTGAATTGACTCCATACTGGTCTAAGAGTCTGTAACATATCCCTCTTGGGTTTCGGAGCACAATAAACTCTAATGAGCATCTGTACTTCAAGAACAAGCCCATAAACAGGCAACATGCAATGGCCAATATATACAAGCAACTTTTCTAATAAAGAAGCCCAAAGCTGCTTGTGACAAGCAGACCTGGCAACTATGCTTCTCTACCCAGAAGCTCAAACAAACTCTGATGATTGTAAGTGGATGTAACCAACAAGCAGACTTTAACTACTTCTTCTTGTGTTTTTTTGTAAGTTGCAATGGGTGTAAAGGTTGCATTACTTCCACCGAGGTTTGAGAGGAGAGCAGTGTAACTTCAGCTTTAGAAAAACATACTAACTGGCAGATGCTGCATGTTAAACCGGCCATATCAAAGAAAAATGTTGCAAACTAAAAATAATCATCAACGTGGGATTTATTGCAATTCCATTCTTTAAGTTTGTTGTATCACTCAGCTGTAGTTTAACCTGACACAGTCAACATTATATACAGTTCTTAGGTCATGATAGTGCACTGCACTGCTCATACAAGACACTGGCAATGTTATCACATTGTTTTTCTTGAGTTCATTTAATCCTTAATATCATTCTGGGTTGGAGGGCATCCTGAAAACAAGGCATCAGCCATCAAGTACAGCCACAGTGGTGACAACTTGTTTGCTTGGTTAAGCCATGTTTGCACTCAATTTAACATTTTTATAAACAACATGATCATCAGTGCATTGAGTGATAATCAAATTTGACAGAAAAAAATCTAAGTCCTTCCTGAAACATTAGGGGCTGAAGACTAGATTAATTTGGCTCATGTCAAGCAAAACGGCATATGGTCAGGGGAGTGTTGCTTTATTTTTCTTTTTTACCAAATACAAATTTGTAAGTAGTAACCTATAAGACAAAACAAGGAGAAAAATAATAATGAGGAATGTGATAATTTCTCATTATTTTTAAAATCAGTCTTTTTGTTTGTAAATGTGGATCTAGGCAGTACAGACTCTACAGTGTACATTTTGAACCACATATCTTAAAATTTTCTTGCATTTCCCAAACTGTGTGTTAAAATTTCAACACAGGGATCAACATGGCACTCGTTCTGTTTTATTAACACTCAGCCCTGACAAGTGTCTGTGATGGCTCTTGGACTAAAGCACTGTCCCATAGCCAAAATGTCAAAGTCATAAATAATGCAAGACTCAAATGACTTGCAAATGTGGTTTAATATATATGCAAATGATCTTTGATGTTTTATTTTGTCCCACAAAACTTTGACTTTCGTGTTTTCTTCAACAGGCACATGGGTAACATTTGGAGGCCAAATCTCTGATGAGGTAAGATGTTTTATCAAATCCACAACGAGGCTGTCAAGTCATGGTCATTGAGAAGGGGTTATTTTTTTGCAAATATAATTGTCAAAGATTGGTGTCACATAAGCAGAAAAAATACATTCAACTGGACTTTAGATGGTGCCTTTCAGTACTGTAGCATGTTCACAATAATTCTGAATAAAGTAATCTTGTACTGCTCTTCTTCCTGTTATTAATCAGGGCTCTAAGATGTTATTAAAACGTTTCTCCCTTAAGGTTAGTTTGTTTTGTTCTTTAACTGTTGTGTTTCCCATTTAGCCCAATTAGTACTAAACTTCAGTATTGTCTTGGGGGCTTATGGTGTTAATTTTATGACATTCCCTGAAAACTGTCATCAAAATCCGTTCACTTTTAACTTTTTGAGCCATCTTTGCTCAAGAGACAAACAAACCAACAAACGCTCGGCAGACAGATAATAGTAATATTAATAATTATAATAATAATAATTATCATAATTATTACTATTAGAATAAAAATTGATATGATCAATATTAGTAGCAGTATTACAACATTAACAAATCAGCAATTACATAATTACCCTCTTCAATTTAATCGCGTAGTAAAACGAGTCATACCTCGGAAATTCATGGTGTTGCGTTCAAGGTCCCTCCGTTCATTAGCTTCTCCTAGCAAAACGTCCAGACAGGCTGGTGTGCTCTCCTCTGATCCAGGACGCACTTATCTATTCGGGGTTTTGGTAAGCACCCTCCGTGTCTCTTCTTCTTATGTGCAGGCAGTAACGTGAACGATAACTTTATTGTGCAGCTTAACAAAGTCACACTGAGCTAACGGTATGCTAAAGGCGAATCTTCATTTCTTTAGCCAGCACATCCCAGCTGTCTGCTTTGTATACAAACGTTAAATTGACGTTCGGTAGACTACGTGGGGGCAGTCCAAAGTCTCTTCCCAATTGTCTGTTTGACTACTTTAAAATCCAAACAACACCATGTATTTCAATCATGTCTCCATCACCTGCTGTTGGTTTTCCTCAGCAGCGTGTCCGCTTACGTCTTTCTTCTTTTTCTCCCAAACGCACCACTGACTTACCTGGACCACCTGCGCACCCTGCGGGTTATAATCCTGAACAACGCAGGTGTGTCATTAACTCATTTCATTGACATTATGTTCTTGGGCTTTCCCTTTTACTAGTTACCGTTCATCTTGTGTATCCAACAATGACAATTATATTTTCAAAAGTAGGATGCATAAACAGAGCTGAAATTAAGCTCTTTAATATAACATAATGAATGGATGTAACATCTTATTTTAGGTGCTATTTTCCCAGTATGTTAAAACCTAGGGTTTCATAATATTGGATTTTTGCAGATATTAAATATGCCTATATTTTATAACTCATAATTCCAGATGAGGATACCAATACAGATATTGATACTGATATACTTTGTCTTGAGTACGCAGCTTCAGTTTTCCTATTTCTGACCTTTTCTTTTCATGTTGACAGTCAACTTTGGTTAGAAATAGTTCTAAAGCTCCGTCCATTCAGTGGGCAGCAGTGTCTTTAAAGGGATATACCAACATATTTCTTCTTGTGTCTTGCCTCATATTATCTTCTTCTGTTCATAAGCAAAGACTTTGTTTTGTTGACATCTCTAGAGCAAACCACCAGGTCAATGAAAGAAGATAAGGTCATGTAACGTAGTAAAAAAAAAAAAAAAAAAAACACACACCACACTCACAGGACCATTTGGAGTTGCTGAAGAATTTATCTGATGACTTTAGGTACAGGCAAGCTGGCACTACCATAGACTGTAAAAAACATGGACGTCATGTCGCTGGACTCGAATTGAAGTCGCCACAAAAACTGCTCCCCTTGGTGACTGGCTGCAGTATAGGTCAATTCTCCGTCTCCCCCATTCATCTGAACGGGCCGTAGTGAAACTTCAAAAAATTAATACACCTCGTAGAAATATTTCTCCCATCCATATGCTGTGGTGATATGAAAGTATTATTGGGCTGCGTTTTTTTCCAAGTCCTCTTTTTTCTGAAAAGTTTCTTTTTCATCAGTTATTAGAGTTTAAAAATAACCGCGGTTTACAGCAGCTTCACAATGACTGTGTACAGCATATGCTGGGGAGTTTTGCGACCGTTTACGACAACTACGTCCAGATATGGTCCAGATTCTCTACTGGCTGCACAATGGCGGCGCCCTGACGGGGGAAATTATGGCTTCAAAACCATTGAATGGTAGAAGGCGGAGCCACGCTATCCAGTTCTTATGATACATCCATGGGCACTACCCACAAACTGAAAGTGCTTGAGCTAAGCTAACTATCGGTGGATGAACTCTGACTTCTCTCCCTTTTTACTGCACACACAGTTGAAAGAATAGTGTCTATCTGCTTGTCACATACTCAGGACTGAGGCAAGATGTGAAAAGAAAAACAAGTTAGCCTATTGCTTTAAATGTCCTGATGTGTTTAAAAATGAAAAATCTTGTTCATGTCAAAGATAAGATACAGCTCTTTTTCCCTCCTCTATGAAAACACTCAGATCTGAGAGGGTGGGATGCCTGATTGGGGTGGGGGGCTTACAGACCACAGAGGGGATTTTCATAACAGTCATGGCACCTGCCTGCCAGGAAGAAAAAAAACAGAGGGGCATTTTCATGAAAATAAAATTATTTTAAATAGAACATTTCTCTGTGAACTGAGGGATTAGAAAAATGTGTTACGTTTTTTTTTTTTTCCCCAGCCTCCTCTTACAACATTAAAAGCACAGAAACTTGATTTTGCATGAAACCTTAATTCTCAGAACCCCACAAGTTTCAAAATCCCCAAAGTTCCATGGAAAAAATCCAATGAAAATCAGTTGGGAAGTTTGTTTTTTTTTAGGTATAAGTAATGTTGTGAAAGCTGCCGATCTCCAGACTGGTTAAAACAAATCTTGGATCTGAATCTGGATTTGTGTCCTCACAAAAATATGATCTTTCTTGTGTCATGGTCATTGTTCCCCGAGTATCCCATGGAAATCTTTTGTGATTGTTTTTAAATTTTTAGCAACAATGTGAAAAAACGCCCTATTTTGCAATGTTAAGAAGTTGTAAAAAATAATCCTGACTGCATCTGGGCTTGGCTCGTCACTCAAATCATATCACTTCTTCCTTGTGCTATGAATAACATTACTTAAAAAAATCATCAAAATCCATTCATAAATTTTTGAGTTATTCCATTTACAAGCTAGCAAACACTGGCAAAAACAAAGCCTTTTTAGCAGTGGCACTGAATGCCTGTTATGAATAAGGATCACAATAAACATAATAAAATTGTACCCATGGGCAAAATGCTAGGTGTGTTTAAGCCATTTACTCACCAACAGATAATAACCTTAAGTTATGAAGCATAAAACATCATGCTATGCATGACTGTATGAGCATTTAAGTGTCTCCTGAGGTCAGATAATGATTGGTTTATTTATGTACATGGTAACATACTCAGTGAGAGCAGACTGCAGTCGTATTAAGGCTGGAATGTCAGTTTTCCAACATCTCAGCAGGCTGTTGGCTCCCCTGTTGGCTCTGAGAAGGCCATACAGCCAGGTCTTATTCCTCTCTGTCATGAGTTATTAAGTGGAAGACCTCCTCCTGTGCCAGAGACTATCTAACATACGCAGAGACACAAATAGACTAACCAAAAAAGCAGGCGCTGAGTACAGTACATGAACAACATCCTGACAAAACTGGACTTCCCATGTATGGCTTTGAATAGACTGTGGGTGCTGGAACTAGGTCAAAAAAGTGTGGGAAATATATTGAGCAGTAAACAACTTTAATAAGCGGACAGCCTCAACAATTTTCCTGGTGATTTGTAGCTCAGCGGCAAACAAATTCATAACCCTCGAGTCCCCTCAGGGACTGTGTTTCCCATCCTTCTTAGAGTATAATTTGAGAAATATTTTAATCACCCCTCATGCCACGCTTCAGACTTAAAACACACATTTCTTATCTTTCTCAGGTAGCTGAGCAGCTAATGACCATCGCCTATGAGAGTGGTGTCAACTTGTTTGACACAGCAGAAGTTTACTCCGGGGGGAAGTAAGTGATGCTCCTGATTTATTATCTACCTCATTCCTAAAGATCACTTTTATGTTCCTGTCAGCTCTTTAATAATAGGATGACAAATGTTAACATGCCTTAGTCCCAGACCAGGAATTATTATACCCGAAGAGACCAAAAATGAGAGGGAGAGCCGTAACTCAAAAGTCATTTACATAATCTTTTACCTCACTGGGGGCTCTTCTTTATGTTCCCAATTCAATCTAAGTTTATAGGCTTGGACATTGAGGTGGTGAGTAATGTGGGACATGCTGCAGCTATATGGGGATGAATATTAATTTCAAGGCTGCTGATGAAATCCAGGCGTATGGTACAAGTGGCATACATCCTTTATCTTATGGTAGTTCTCATTTTTAATTCATGCTGTAGATGTGTGGCAGATAACAACCCTGCTTACATTTTCCTTGACAAAATGGAGCCTGAAGTGTAATCTCATCATCTCATTGTGTATTTTTATCTTTGTAGGGCAGAGATAATCCTGGGGAACATCATCAAGAAAAAGTGCTGGAGGTAGAGAACAGTCTTTCAAGATTCTAATGTCTTCCATAATTCATTTTTTGTTTTTTTATTCTGGTGTCTGTTCATCCAGTAATTGTCTGCAAATGGCAATGCATCTACTAGGACTGGGTAAGATATTCAGTTTCTAAGACGAACCAAGGGTAAGACAGTATTAAATATATATTGATAAAAAAATATAAGAGGATCAAAGAAAATGAGAGATCACTCAAGAATTTTACAGCATGTTTTTAGGTTGTTGTAGTTTTCCCTTGCTTACCTCACTTTTTTTCAGTTGTTACTTGAGCTTGCCTCTATTTTAAGATATATTTTAAATCTTTAAGGTTTTAAAAGTCCCCAGTTGTTGTTGTCCCCAAAAATATAGCTGAATTTTAGAAACAAGGCTATGATTGTTTCTTAGCTGTTTTAGAAACCAAAAACTACGCTAGCAGATCGTACGGTTCTAAGTCTGCCAGCATTTGAGCATTTGTGAAATCTGCAGTATGCCAAAAATACCTGGCTGTTGTACTACTAAAAAATAGTAGTATGCATTGAATCTGTCTACATCACATATTGTTACCCACAATGCAAAGCACCAATGAGTCAGGGGCTAAAGTATTAGCATTAGAATCCATTCTATTATATGTAAATAACAATAAAGCAAATTATGCTCTGTAACTGTTTATTTTCCGCGTTGTTATATGGATGTCCCACATTCCTCATTAGTGTGTTTGCTGGTGAAGACTCTAAAAACAAAGGAACCACTTGTTAATCGTTTTTTAAGTCCACTATTGGTGCTAGCCATTAGCAGATCGACTGTTTACTTTTGATACTGGTTTGCAGGGGGATTATACGTAGCTTTGTTTTGCATGATTGAAAGAAACTTGATTATTTCTCTGTGTTTTACTTATTTTTTGCATTGAAACAATTTCTGTGATCCAATCTTTAGCCCAGTAGGTGGCAGTAATGCATCTTATACGATGCCACACGTCAGAAAAAAAGGGGGGGGGATCTGTTGGGCTGGATGTAGCATACACAGAATAACAGCTGTTTGTATGCAGTGTGCACAATGTACTACATACTGTGTTTGGTGGTAGTATGTAGTGGACATTTTTGAAAACAGCTAAAGTTTTGGTCTCTAGAAAACTCAAGAAAACAAAACACAGCTTTTATTGTCACAGGGCAGTCATAAAAACTAAGCCTGTGAAAAATCAGAGGCAGTAATCAGGTATCAGAATGTGAGAGTTTATCATGTGTACAGAGAGAGTCATCAGGTCCTTCTGTTTTTGTTTTTTTTTAGTAAATAAATGCAGTTAATATTTTAAATGTGGAGCAGTGTTGGCTGGTAACTAGTAACTTTAGTAAGAGATTAAAATGTTAAAAAAGTAACATTGCAATTTCTAATTAAAGTAATGTCGAATTTGTTAGCCTGCAATTATGATGGCACATGCACAAAACAACTCACTAAAAGCATTACACAGCATTGAGGATATGAGAGCTCTCTTAACACCTCAAAGCACTACCTTTATTTTGGGTTTATATCCCTAAAAAGCCTATTTCATGCAATTTAAAGTTTTAATGCCCTGAAGTAAGTTTTACACATCTAAAAAATAGCTAGGAATGGGATCTGATATTATTAGGCAAGGAAAAGAGAACTGTGAAGCACAAAGGCAAATTATATTGATTCTTCAGACTAGTTTTAGACCAATTCTCAACTGGAACTGGTTCTTCATCCCCATTTTATTCCTAAAAATAGCTGTGGTGGATGGGATCAGTTGCTGAGTCTGTGGTAATTCAAGTAATTTTCAATCTGCTCTAAATCACTTAACTTCCCCACAATCTAGTCAAATGATTTCTAAGAAAGTGGTTTTGTATGAAATCAATATTTGTGCATAGCTGTGGTTCTTGGTTGAAATAGCTGGCAGGTGCAGGTTCTTGTCTCTGCACTCCAAAAACAATCAATTTCTTATATCCACACAGCTGGAGGTGCCACACTGCAGTGATATCAAGACTCAGTTTGGAGTTTCACTCTTTCCAACAACTTAAGACTGCCTTAAGCTCAACTCTGGCACACTTTTAAATGATTGATTATCCAGGCAGGGGGGATTTCAAAGTGAGGTTTCTTCTTAAGGCTTAGAGAAAATCGTCCCCCTGATTGTTCATAATTGGTAAGCTTGAATAAAGGTGGAGCCAGTTGGCAGCTTAGCACCTCAGGAAAGCAGGACATTTGAGGACACTTAGCATTATTTAAACAAAAAAGGGACACTTTATACTTCTGTACACCTAAAGCATACTACCATATGCTCTGATGCACACATATGAACACATCATTTTACACAGAAATAAAAACAACTCTGTAGACCTTTTAAAAATGTCCTTCTGATGTGTTTGTCTGTCATCCCTCAGGAGATCCAGCCTGGTGATCACCACAAAGCTGTACTGGGGCGGAAAGTACGTGTGTATTTGTGCATGTGTTCATATTTGCATGTGTGTTTCCCTCAGATGTTCAAGCCGTCCAACCAACAGGCTGCACTTAAAACGTGTGCCTTCAGCCTCAGAGCGTGACATGGGATCAAACATTATGAAAAACCTAAGGGCTCACAGACATGGAGGACGCGCTCAAAAATGACGACATGGCCATGTTATCAACCCATCACGTTTTTCTTTCATACCCCTCACCAGCCTCCTCGCCAGGCTGCCAAGAGACGTATCTCCTTCTGCTGTCATGCTGACGCGCTCTGCTCTCAATCTGAATTAAGCTGCTTTTCCATGCAGGACGTTTTTGGCTCTACTTAGCTTTACTGCCTTGGAATTGGTGCTTATATTTTTCTCTTCTATTTTTGCCATCACATATTAAATCTATCCTCAGTGGTTGGAGTTTGGGTGGCGACACAATAGACGGTTGAAGCCAGATTTTGCCCCCAGATTGCCCCTCCGAGCAATCTGAAGGCATTGTCACTACCGATTATTTGTCAAGCAGCAATAATAATAATTCTGAAGAGTGTGGTGTTAAAATGACTCTCCTCCAGCTCCCAACCAACCAGAGCCTCTGGATCTGAAATCATGACTGTCAACTATTTTAATAAATTTATGAATCTTGGTTGGGCCACTAACCATCAGAAATGGAAGTGACATTGAGTTAATGTTAGTGTTTTTGCATTTTGTGTCTCGTCTAACATTAGTTTTTCTTAATGTTTATGAAATATTAATATTATAGATGTATTAGCCTTGAAAAATGTTTACTTCAGCACTCAGTACTTGATCAGGACTCATTTTGCATCAGAGCAGCTTGGCGGGGAGACGGTCATGTTGTGGCTTGGTGGAGGTGTTACAGGAGCTTTGATCTGAATGAATATCTTCACTTCCTTCATATTTCTGAATCTAGTTTCTCTCATCCTCCTTTGAGCAACATACTATAGATCTCTGTAAGGTTCAGAGTAGGCTGGCCAAGCAAGTACAATATGATTGTCAAACCAGTTCTCGTCATTTTGGCACTATAGGCAGGTGCCAAGTCTCACTGGAGAAAAGGCTTAGCGTTCCCCTAAAGCATCTCTGCACACTAAAACATTAAGTACTCCAAATCCACCTGGTGGTCAGCTGCATTTACTCTGGACAGGAAAAGGCAGTTTTGCTTTATATTTGAAAATCGCATTTTATGTAATGCTCATGCAGTTACCAGTGATTTTAGGTGTTGTCTGCTGGTGATGGTTCACTGGGTTTTATCAAGTCCAGAATAAAACAAACACCCTTAAATGAAATAACAGGGCCACAAAGAGCTGTTAGCCAGATGTTTTTAGATGTACCATTCGTACATGAAGAAAAGCAGTCACACTTAGAATGTTGATGCTGTGTATCAACCACAGTTTTGACTTTGGAAATCCAAAAACATTCCAAGTTGAGACAAGTCATGGCATGCAGAGAAGATGATGTATTGGCTAATTTCCTCTGGAAAAGTTTCAGCACTCCAGATCCCCTTATGGCTCTACCTTCATCTTCTTGTTTTCTCGAGTATCAGATCTTGATCAGTAGATCAGAGCCTGGGAGAATTAAGCTCTCCCTTAGAGACTATCAGCAAGGTAACGTATCAGTTATCTCCATGATGGATGGTGTAAGAAAACAACCACTTGACCTCATCCGTCTGAATAGTCTGAAACCATCTTATCACCCAGATGGAGTAGACATTTGTAAAATGTACTCTTGGTAACACATTAGGGGGAACGGTGAGTCGACATGACAAAACTGAAGAGGGACGGCGTGCTTTTGTGTTTGTTATCCAATGTTATCATTTTTTATGCTGTACCAGACTTGAGAAACTTTTTGTGTAGTTTCTCTATTGTTTTGGAGAAATTCATGCCTTTGCTTTGGGATATTAATTTAAGTATTTGACTGCTTACTTTCCACTGACTGCTGTTGTCAGTTCGCTTTTGACATTCAGTGGCTGGCCACCCATCGACCTGTGTTGACTGTGCCCTGCTGTCTTTTAAGAAATGTGTCTGCCTGAAAACCATGAAAATGCTGCAGTACATATGCCAGGCTTTATTACTTTTTAACCTTTATTTAACCAGGAAGGTCCCATTGAGGTTAAGAACCTCTTTTTCAAGGGAGTCCTGGCCAAGAGGCAGCAAAGTTACACAGTAAAATTACGGCAATTTACAATCAACAAAGCTTATAAGTGACACAGTAATATACTGCCGACATTGAAACTAGAGAAGAAGACATGAAGCATGCACATACACCATGACAAATATAAAAAAAACAATGGTGAACACTGTAAAAAAATAATTCGTAAAAAAATGTGAATTTTCCTGCAGCTGGGGCGCCAAAAAAATACTGTGAAATAACAGAAAATTGCTTTCTCATAAAAATACAGTTTCTTTCTGTAATTAAAATACAGTTTGTAGTTGTAATTTTAACAAGATTTTCCTTAATTAAAGGTTCTAACGTTTAATTACAAACATTTTACACAAAATTACCCATGAAGATGGTAAATCGACATTGTAATACAAAGAATTATGCTTAAATTTACAGGAGTGTGCTGCTTATAATGACATTTTTTAATGTATTTTTTGGCATTTTGTGCCTTTATTGATAGGAGAGAGACAGTGGATAGGCTTGTGAAAGGGGGAGAGAGAGTAGGGGAAGACACTGGCCACAGGCGGGATTTGAACCCAGACCGGCAGAAGCAAGTACATGGGGTGCCTGGTTGCTAACCACTCCGCCAAACCAGCACCCCTTAATGACATTATTTAAGTTGTAAAGTTGAATTTTATAGTTAATTCCCTCAAATAACAGAAAAATATTTGTAAAATTACAATACACTTGTTAGCATATTCTAACGGGGTTTCTTTGTAAAAGAACAGAAATATTGTGTTTTTTCACAGTTACAATAATTTCCTGTTATATTACATTTGACACGTGAAATCAAATTTTTTTGTGTGAATTAATTGGCATTTTGAAAATACAGAAAAAAACTGTAAAATAAACAGTAAAATACTGTTATATTACTATATATTTTTTTACAGTGTATACCGTTCTCTATGTCCCCTCTACCATTGTTTTTATGATATTCAGGATTTGTGCTTGTGGCTTAGGCAACAGATGGGGCTATATCATAGTTTTTAAAAATATTTGTATTCATTGTTCACAAAGAAACACAAGGCTGGCGTTTTCCCATTTATTTACTCAAAGATCCGTTTTTTAACGTGCGTTTTTTGGTCACCCATAATGTCATATTCATGTGGAAGAAACACCTTTACAAATCAAAATTTGTGCAGATACGCATGAGTTTGTTTGTGTGGGTGGCCCATGAGATGTCATGTGTTACCCTCTACAGAAGCACATTTGTTCAGAAAATAATTTAATCAAGTGAGGAACAAAAAATATTGAGAAAAGAGTTAATTTACAGAGTTTGACTCCAGTTAAAGTATAATTTTACCTACAAGTCAGAAGAGCTACACAGACATCAGACTGCATGTGATCAGGGCAGACTGCATCAAAAAGCCTTGAGTGTTGACAACCACAGAGACACACTGCACAATTTGTTCCTGCGCTGTGGGGACTCTGCAGAGCCGCGAGTGGGTGTTTGTCTCATTACTGATTTGTAGGTGCTTTGTTATGCAGACCCTTGTGTGGCATGTTAAAAATGTGGACTCATTCACAAGAGCTGATTGCATGTACTTTTATGAATGTGTGTTTGCACGTGTTTACACCCCCTGGCTCACAGTCCTCTCCCTCCTGTTGCAGAGCAGAGACAGAGAGAGGCCTCAACAGAAAACACATCATTGAAGGTAACTAGTCGATTCCCTCTCCTCTGCTTTGTCCTTCACATCACCCCATCACTCCGAGCTCCGCTGCTGCACTCCCCTAATCTCCCTCTTTTATCTCTCTTCCTCCCCGTCTGTGCATATCTCCAACCACTTTGATTTCTCCCGGTATGCACACCCTGCTGAATCTGAAAGTTGTATTTGCAAATGCTACATCACACCTCAACAGATGTTTTTCTTCTTTTTTTTGCTTGTCGTGCCTTCAGGGTGTCCTTCTAAGACTGTGTTACTTCATTTTGTATTGCACACACAGGAAAGATCCTGAATTGCTCTTCCTTTTTCCTAGAGGCTCCCTGAAGACTTATGGCCTTACTCATTCTTATGTGGCACACTTTCCTCATAGCATTAACCCCCCACCCCCACCCCCAAACAACACACCATCCAGTCCACAGCGCAATGCACCTCCTGAAGTGACTCAGCTCTCTTGCACATTATTAACATTCACAGCAGCCTCTGTGACTTTCCCCCAGAACAAGTGAGGAGAAGTACATTTTAGGAAGGGCCGCAGGAGAAGGGCAGATGTTGTAAAATTAAGAAGGCGGGAATATTTCTAGACCGCTTCAGTCAGTTTGCATGCAGAGTTGATTCAGTAGGTGGTATCTGTGTGAGACAGGTAAGGGGACTCTGCAGCAAATGGAGAGGCATATCCCATCCCGAGGTAATAAAATGATGGACAAAACATCTGCCGGCAGTAACTGGATTCCCATTTATCAGTTTTGTGTGCTTTTTATGCTTTGTAAGACATTTCTTCTCTTGTGTAGAAGTGTAGATGTGTTGTTATTATGATGAAAGTTAAATGTGAATTTTTAGGAAAAACTGATTACAAACAAACTGAAAACATGACACAGCTGTCTCTGGATTCAGATAGCCTTGCAGAGCAGGCAGACCTGCCTGATTTTGAAATCCTGCATTTCCGTCTTGCCAACTTCCATTATCCAACAACACCACTGGGCTAAATGCTCAATGGCCCAATCAGGGGAGAGATGCTGGAGCTTCGGATGTGTCGACAACAGGAAGTGACTGCATGTTAGAAAAAAATGGCAGCTTCTGAAAAACTTGGTAGGGATTGTCTTTGACGAGGTTCATGCCACATATAAGTGTTACATGATAAATCCACGTGACATAACTTAATATAAGATTATAGTCTAAGGTAGTTTAAGCTACCGGCTAACAACAGCACGAGCTACGTCATACACAACAGCGTTGCTTGATGTGGATTGGTCTGTGATGACTGTGACAAGCCGAACGATCGTCCAATCACAAGCTGCTGCTATTTTTGAAAGCTCTGCCCCTGAAAACATTTTGGAACGGCTCTTTCCCAATTGGATTAGTGAAATATTTCCGTGGCAGATATATGGAACTGTTGCTGACCTGTCAGGTCAGGATTCAGATGCTAAGGCTGTTTTTTTTTTTAATCTGAAGCTTATTTGGATTTTATTTTTTATTTTGCTTTTAATGTTAGAAGAGGATTGTGAAGCAGAAGATCATGACACCTCTTACTAAACTCTCAGTTCAAAGAAAAATGTGCGAAACCTCTTAGAGTAAAGGTCCCTGAAGATGCTCTATTTCTGACTTCTTGGGATTTATTATATAATACCTACACAGCCTCCTATTATGTTTGTTTTCTGCTCGTCACACATGACTGTTTTAAAAGTCCACTCTGTGGCCTGTAATCCCTCCGTTATTGTTTGGGCAGCCAATCAGTGCAGAGCTCATTTTCACAGCCTGCTGTAGCCTCCCCACTCCCTCAGATCAAAGTGTTTCCAAAAGGGAGAGGAAAAGAGCTACGTTTGATCCTCTACTGAGATGAAATTTTTCATTTTTTTATTCAACTTTAATGAAATTGTTGCTTTTTTAACACCCAAGACGCGACCCAAATTGCTAAACACGGCAGGACATTTAAGGCAATAGGCTAACATTTTTTTCTTTTCATGTCTTGCCTAACTTTCTAGTCCATGACAAGCAAATAGATAACATTCTTTCAACTGTGTGTGCAGTAACAAAGGAGAGACAGGCAGAGCTCACCCACCGATAGTTAGCTGAGCTCAAACACTTCGAGTCAATGGGTAGTGCTAGCTTGCCTTTGCCTACAGTCATTGGATTAACTTGTTAGCAACTCTAAGTGGTCCTGTGTGCTTGTTGTGACTGTTTTTACGGTGTTATGGTGCAGAATCTTCTATCATCATCTGATCTTCTACCAAATTAATAGAGGCTTTGTTTTGTTGACCTAGTGATTTGTGCTAGAGATGTGACATTTGCGAACGAGTTGAGTTAAATGCAAAACAGACAGCTCACTCTCAACTGCAGATCAGTTCTCATCATTCACGAGAAAGAGCCATGCAAAAAACATGACTCGTTCGTGAATGTTTTTAGTGCAAATCACTGTGAAAGTAAGTCATCAAAGTCTCTGCTTCTGCGTTTCTGATACAAAACCTGAATCTTTATTAAAATCAAAGCAGACAAGTTATTAGAGCTCAGTAAATGCCAGTAATAGGAGACATTTTATACCCAAACAAAGTTCTAAACCTTTATTTATTCTCGAAAGGACATTGAGGTTTCCCTCATTTCCAATGCCGTCGAGATTACAGCCACATTAAAACCACAGCACAATAAACAAGTACAGAATACTCACTGTGAACAACAATCTCATCAGTGACAAAGTGGATAAAATAAAATCGGTTCTAAACCAGGCCATAAACATGTCTATATTTTATTGTGTATGTGACCTCATATACTTCTTCTTCCCTAAGTGGGCAATAAATATTTCACACTTCCACTTACCTTCATTCAATTCCATGGTTTCCTCTTCGTTAAAACTGTTGAGAAATATGCAAAGTGGTGCAAATGATCTGGAGTGACGTCACGGTGCTGAAAGAAAAATTGCCAAAATTCATCAAGTCACCTTGAAGACTGTGTTTCTCACAGGACAAAGAAAATCCTTGACAGAGTCATCAATTCAAAGAGGCTTTTGTCAATCACATAATTAAATGTATTATTCACTGCAGGACAAATTATTACTCATTAGAATAGCTTTTGCTGTTCAATATCTTTTTTGCATTTCCAAAAATAGACTCTCTTCTCAGCTGGCAAACTCTAACTAATCCACGGGACAGAGCTAACCGCTTGAGATGACGGTGCAAGCTCCGATTAGGATCCGTGTAATGGGTGTTTCTGGGATCGTGGGAGCTCAGATGACAGAGGGAGGAATAAGTGGTTGGGATGGTGGTGAGGAGAGCAAAACTCTCTGCTGGGATTAGCAGGCGGTGATGAAGCCTCTGGCACTAATCTGCCACGCACGCTCACATACTTGAGAGCAAAAGAGTGTCTGTTGCCTTGCCTCCCTTGCTCTGGCACCCTCCTTTGTGACAGCTTCCCGTGTTCACTCTTCATCGTTCATCTGGTCTTTTCTCTCTGTGAATGATGACTGAGATGCTCACAGTGGTTTTTGTCTTCTCTCCTCCTCTTTATGTATTTCTGTCAAATCAGAAATCTACCAAAAGGCAAGCAAGAGAGGATGTAATTTTTTTTCTGATCTTGTTTCTTTTTTATCTCCTCAGCTCTGAGTTGTTTGGTGTTTTCTGCAAACTGTCAGAGCAGCATTCATTCATGTACCAAAGATAAAAGTGTGTACAGGTGCAGAGCATGTCTCCAAAAGGTCTGTAGATAAAGAGATGGTGCATATGCTCCTTAAAAAAAGTCTGTTACATCAGTGGAAAGCATGATAAGTCACCTTTACAACAAGGTACATCTTGTAAGGATCATGAATTTCTGGAATGAGAGGCACATCTCAAATCCAATAACTATGGGAATTACTACATTAGGGTAACTTTGCCATCTCAGCAACAAATTCTACCTGATTGTTTTTCAATCTGTGCCAAGTTTGTGCATTGTAAAGAGGGACAAAAATACAAAGTACAGAAAACAACTGACCACTGTGTACACTAATTCCATGCTCCTTTCCATTGTTTACATGGCCTTGTTATGTCGTGTTGATGATGTCATCAACATAATGACATCAGCTTGACTCACCAGAGGAAAAAAAACAGCCACACAGCTCGTCTGCTGGCGGTGGGAATGGAGCCACTTGCCGATTGTAAGCGGGGTTAACCCCATTGAAAAAAACCCACTTTTACCTGCTAATTTTAGTGGGAAGACAGTGTTGCTCATAGCTTTCAACTCTTCCTGGTCTAATGGATGCTGAGACAATTGCTGCATAATTGCTGCTGGAGCTTGGCAAGATGGATCTGCTTGATTACAGACATTTAATCAGGCAAGATCAGTCTGCACTGCAAGGTCAGGGCACATCCTAGACTGCTCACCCACCAATTGCAGCGCCACAGCAAGGGACAGACAACCATTTGCACTCACAAAAGGGCAATTTAGAGTGAATATTTGATCTAATGAGCGTTATGGTTTGTGGTAGAAAGCCAGAGTGCCTAGAGAGAACCCTCACATTCATGGGGAGAACATGAAAAGTCCACACAGGCCAGAATTAAGTATTCGGAATTAAATAATTTTGATTTAAAGTATTCTCCTTTGCATTTACATGGAAATAGTCATTCTGAATTGAGGTTTACGTGGAAATCACATTTCTTCACCTTCTTTCAATTCCGCTTTAGGTCTGGGGTTGGGAATGGTTCTGATTGGACAGGGGGTAGATGTGATGTATTTACATCCACTGGAAGAAAACAAACTCCAGATCAGCATCCCCAGCGTCTCTCAGGGAAAACTTGTCCAACTTAGATGCTACAACTTTAAAAAGGTCCTTTTTTATGTTTACATCCATCCAGTCTTTTCACCATTTCCAGATCTTCTATGGCTCTAAATAAGTAAATCGTTTCGACCTGAGTCCAACGGTTGCTCCAGGTTGCTATCCTGTTCCCATCAAGACAAGGGAGCAAGTATGCACAGAATGACCGGAATTAATCAAAGAAGAATAAACGTATACGTGATCGAGGAACTATTCAATTAAGATTTAAAATAAAAAAAATAAAAAACAGCCACCTACTTTGGAATATTGTTTAATTTGGAATGGTACTTTTCTTTGGAATTAGATGTTTATTAGGTCATTTTTAATCATTTATTAAGAGACTTTAAAGGAGACATATCATGCTGATGCATGATTTAATACTTACATATAATATAATAGATTTGAAAACAAGACCTTACACCCCTTTAATTTTCAAAAAATTAGATATTGTATTTTTTCTGATATCCTAGAACGAGATTTGATGCCTCTGAAAATAGGTCATTGCGAGATGACCGTGAGATTTAAATAGTCGTGACGACATGAGGTACATTTCTTTTATTGGAGTAATCTGATAAAACAGCTCCTCCTCTGTAATGTCCGTAAGCCACAAAAACCATCACCGAGGAACACATCCACCCAGCAGCAGGGGTATATAGCTCCCTAGCTCACACTCACTCATTACCAGCTCTGGCCTGTAGGGGGACTCAATACGCGGTCGCTGCTTTGAGCCTGCCGGAAAATACAGTAGAAGAAGAGGGACAGGCTGGCTCAACCCTCTCGGCAGCTCTGACAGAACTGACCAATCGGAGCACAAAGGGCTGTGACGTTGCGAGGTAACTGTAGGTCAGTCTGAGAACCGAACGTTTCAACGAGAGCTTGATAATGGCCTAAAATGAGGATTTTGAGAACGCTATTGTGGGGCAATGAAGGAACTAAATGACTTGTACTGAGGGCAGAAATGCTTTACAGGCATCCTAGTCTGGCATAGTGAAAAGGAGAAACAAGCATGATATGTCTCCTTTAAGTTGTATTCTGAACTAAGGGAATTAAAGCTCTCATGTAAATGTTGCTACAGAAAGGTCCTGCCTGACACAGGGGCACCAGCAACCTTCTTATCACTGTGCAGCCCATGTCACATTTTTTAAACGAATATTGATTCCCCTTTTGGTGACTTAGTGACTTTTAGTGACCATGAACATAATAAGATCAGAGAGACAAATCTGTCACACATTTCCAGACAAATATCAAGGAGCCAACTTTAGGCCAAAAAGAAGTGTTTTTAACAGCAAAAAAGGCTTCTTGTGTTCAATGCTCAGTGAATAAATATCCTAAGGAGAAATTACAAAGTCCAACAGAACAGGAGAAAACACAGGTGGAGCAGCTACTAAGGACCTGAGGTAGAATAAACAAACTGGGAAATAAGGAGGGAAAGATGGATACTCTTAGGGTAGGAGAAACTAATCAGACAAAACAACAAGGGAGAGGCACATTTTTTATGAAGGAGGGATAGAAAAAGTAAAGCTACAAACAGGAAAGAAAACACAAAGTAAACAGGAAATGATAACTGATCACCAGTGAGCAATGAGATTAATGACTCAAAACGCAAATAATGAAAATGACCATTTTTCAGACAGAAGTCTTACTCTGCAAAGCCATTGTAATGATGAGGTCTGGCGTTTCAAACATTCAGAACATTTTACATGTCAAAGCTGAAATTATACAGAAATGATTGTGAAATAGCTTAAATAATTGATCATTTCTAATAAATGTTTTAGTTCTCACTTATATTCATTTATGGCCTCTGCCATGACTCATCACATATTTTATTAAAAGCTAATAAGAAAAAGTTCTGCAGGGTATATCGTGTTGTAACCATCGTCATCTGTTCTCCCTAACACACTTTCCATTAAAGTATCAGCTCTTTTAACTTTAGATCTATGAAAATGCTCAGAATCAGGGATACAGGTGTGAGTCTTCCAAATACAAAAATGTGTCTTCCAAATACAAAAATGTGGGCGCCACAAGTCCAGTCCTCAATAGAAAACATTCTCCTTCAATCATCTGTCAGGGTATTTAAACGTTGTATCAACCAAATTGCTGTACATTTAATTGTGGCACATTATATCAGATTTTATGGGGAAAATGTTTGTATGTACTCTGTAATCAGTGCAGCATTTTTGCTGTTGGTCCTATAGCTGTGACCTCTAATGGGTAAACCAGACAGAGTATGACAACACAGACTCTCGTGTAAGCTCGATCAAAAGATGTGGCAGGCACGATGCAGCTGGCAGGCGTTGAGTCACATGTGGTCAAACTGTCACTATGCCATAATTACAACCATGGTCATGACTTTAAATCCCCACAGATCCAGTTCACTCCAGCTCATTTGTTTCATTTAAGTAGAAAAAAGATCATTAGTTTCCGGAAAATATGTTTTTTTTACATTAAGGAGACACTGCAAAGTGGACATCCTAGGGAGGCAACACCCCAGGAATTCCAGCTCCTCACCCTGCTTCAGTGAGAAACATTTCTTCAAGTGGAAGAGGGAATTTTGTCACATTTTTTGGGGGATGCTCACCAAATGTTTATCTGTGTTGCTCATTACAAAAAAGGAACAAGCCTACAAGTTGCACCTCAGTGTAAAGGTGACTAATCGGGCTCTCCAATAATCTAATATACAGTACCGAATGATATTATTAAAGGGGAGAAATAATGAACTAAATTAACATATTCAATCTTTTGTTGGATGAGTTTATTATATTCCTCTCCATAGTTCTTTAGAATCAAAATAAAGTTGAGTAGTTTAGCTTTTATCTCGACCAGAGACTTGGATTTGAACCTGAAAAATCTCATATAAAAACCAAAACTAATTGAGTTATTATTGTTAACAAATAGATGTTAACCTAGACTTGGACATGTAACATTATCAAATTGATATTGGACAAAAGAGGGAGCTCAGTATCTGAACACAGCTGTTACCTCCTTTTCAAATCAGAGCACAATGATTAACAAACTACAGAAAATTTAGGAATAATGCAATTCTTGACATAAGACACATGATGATGCAAAAATAAACACTTCATTGATTATTAAAATCATAAAAGAAACAAATCAATAAAGTGGCACAAATCTCCACCTCACCTGTTCTGCATAAGCTTAAAAGTTCGACCAGATAAGTCATAAATCCATACAGAAGTTGGTCTATCTCAGTAGAGTGGGTTCTGTGACGCCTTTTCATAATCAATATATATTTTAATAAGCTTGTTTATTTGATTTGACGGATGATGACCAACTCTTCCAATTGTGCAGCAGATATGCTTAACACCTTTTAATTCTATACACTCACTTGGATTGTAATTTCCTTCCTCTTTCCAGGTTTAAAGGGCTCCCTCCAGAGGATGCAACTCGAATATGTGGATGTGGTCTTTGCAAATCGGCCAGACAGCAACACTCCCATGGAGGGTGAGTGACTGGTCAGCCATACCCCGGGGGAGCTAGTGGAGGGCCGAGCTAGGGACAATGCATGTTGTTCTGTAATATGAGAGGGTGAGAATGCATACAAGACTGCTGCCCTCGATGGACTGGCGACCTTTGCCTTGACTTAGGGGGATCTTCTCCGTCTGACACACACTGGCGTTTCAAGCCATCTGACAGTCTTGCCTCATCTCTTGTCCTTTATTCTAGTCTACAACTTTCCCTTTTTTTGTCTCTCCCTCTCTGTGGGATCGTTGGTCTCCACAGGGTCTCTGAGCTGCACCCGCTCCCAGCCCACCTTGTTCCTATGAAGCAGGATTATCTGGCTCCCTCCCGGAGGGAAGGTGGTGTATTTTTGGGCTGGTCTCTCTGGATAGAAGGTGTACTGTGCACGCTATTTCTTCTATACTGTGGTGCTGCTTTTTCCCACACATCCACCTTATTTCACCCTGTATTTTCTTTTAATACTTCTTTTTCTCTTGTCCTCAACCACTTTTTCCTCGTGATGCTTCCATTAGAGACGCTTACAGCTTGTGGCTGGCTCTAGACTTTCAGCCATTCTTGATCAACTTGCACCCTTTGACACCATTTCCCATAGGTCTCCTTGGAAGATTAGGATCCATTGGCATTGCATACACACTGGTTTTGATATTATCTTTCAGGCTTCACTTGGTTCACATTTAAAGAGCACAAAAGTTTCTGGGATCAGGACTTCTCCCTCTCCCCACATTTATGGCACCAGTATCTGTTTAAGACGGCTTATTCTCCCACTATCTCAAAGATTCATCCTACCATTGTTTCATTGTTTCAGATTAGCAAGTCCCAAGCAGATTAAAGAAGGTAGAATGAATGCACTGTTGCTGGCAGAATTGCAAAGAGTACTGTGAACCCATCAATTGCTGTAGAGCCGACTCATCAGCCAATCAGAGCAGAGTTTACCCTCGTGAAGCATTTAAGGGGCTGGAGCCACAACAAGGCATTTACATCACAGGTCGTAGTGTGTGAACATTAAAATGTTTTGTGAATATTGGTGGTTGAAATACTCTAAATATGAATTTATGCGCAACAGTTGAGGCAAAATATTGACTCTTTAAATTTTGCAAATAACAGCCTTTTCAAGTTACTACTGGTGTTCCCCAAGGGTCCGTCATGGGGCCTCTTCTGTTAATCATCAATATTTCCACTTGGGCCCATCTATCTGAATTTTACATTTACTTTTATTGCTATGCAGATGACATCCAGCTCTCCGTGTCAACCGCTCCTAAATCTGTCCTACCACCCACCTCCACAGGAGGATGGCGACAATGACAAACTAACACAGCTGAGTGGAGTATGACTCACCATAATGAGGATCCAATGAGATATAGGCTCGTTTCTCCACCCTATTAAAGAGACATTCAGGAGGACTGGCTCTGTTATAATCAGCAGCATAAGTTGGCTGAGATTCACCTGTTGACATGGTAACTATTTAAACCGCTGCACCTCTTGAGTGTGGAGGAAAATGCTGTATAAACAGGCTGCATGATGCTGATGGTGTGTGTTTTATTCATTGGTTATCAGTCTGAGATGATCTCAGTTCTTAGTTCTTACCTCTGAATTGAATCCTTGTTGGAAGTTCAAATTTTACATCTCAGTTGTCCACCAATTATGCACATCATATGGAGTCAAATATATTATGTCCAGAGCACAGGTGGAGGAGTGTATAAGCACAAGGCTTAACCACAAGTTTATCTCTAGTTTTACATTTTTATGTTCATTACAGTGGTGACTGTCAGTGGGCACTTGTGTTAAGTCCATGCTGTCAAGCTACATGGACAGATATGGTAAATGGTAAATGGACTTGAGCTTATATAGCGCTTTTGTAGTCTTTTTGACTACTCAAAGCTGCTTTACACCGCAGGTCACACCTACCCATTCATACCCATTCACACCCACGCGCACATTCACTCACTGATGGTTCAGAGTATCTATGTTAGTTATCCATCAGTATCTCTAACACATTCACGCCCTTTCATGCCCATTTACACGCCACTGATGCAGCAGTGGGAGCAACTTGGGGTTAAGTGTCTTGCCCAAGGACACATCGCCATGTGTCGCCCGGAGCTGGGCTTGAACCTGCAACCTCCCGATCACTGACCAAGCGCACTATCCAACTGCGCCACCGACGCCCCGAATGATATGAAATGATCCGGTTACCCTTCAAAGTGAAACACACCTCGGTCTCCATTACTCAAGAAATTGTCATAAAGTAAATTATTTTTAGTTCTTCATGGCCTGGTATCAGTCTGCAGCATGGTGGTTGGTCTGTTTACCAGGAGTAAAATCCCAGTTTTTCAGCAATGTCTCAAAACTAAATAGTAGAGGCGCCTCTTATTGTCACCAACACCACCCTTACAAAATTATACAGTATTTCCCTTAGCACAAAAAATTCCCCTTTTTAGAGTCTGGGTGTTGTCCTTGACAGCAGCCTACCTTTTAAAGCTCACATTAATAATTATCCAATCCCCATACTTAAGTCTCTGCAACAATAATAGCCTATGTCAAACCCACCCACTCAAGCACTTGGTTGAAGGGGTGAGGTCCCACATGGCACATTGAAATAAAAAAAATATTTTCCGCTCATTCCCCTTTGCCCCTCATACCTCCTCCCCTGTGAGCCAGTGGACTGTCCGAGGCCAGCCTGTCATACTTTCCATTCTTAGAGCATCTCTGTCACTGGTAGGAATAGTGACTGGCAGACCTGCTACATTGACACTTTTAGTAATAAGTCTCTACAGATAAAGCCACTTTCCTGTTGATGGCTATAGACAAGTCCGATCAGACTGAGTGATTGAATGATTGATTGATTGCGTGACTGACATGATGATAAAAATGAACAGAGAGAGATGCCAGATGCAAAAACAGAGCTGACAAATATAAAGACAGATAGACTGAGTGTGTTTTGCTCTCAGCGCCTCAGCAACACAGTCACCGCCATTAATCAGCGGAAAACATTGTGCACGTCTTCTTCATCCTTCATTACAGTGCAGCAAGGCCACAGCCATATATCACCGTGTAGAGGGTCAGTGACATTAAACTACTTGGGGAGAGGGACTGCATGTTCAGGCTCAAAGGAAACACTGCATCCTTGCGCATAAGCACTTAAATTTTCGTAATAGCTTCTCAAGTGGTTTGAGTTGCCATTCTGCTCCACAATTAGTGAGATTTCTTTGCCTCTACTGGCATTTTCAGCTCCTGGGACTTGTGTATACAGATATTGATTCACACACTCAAGTGTTCCTTGTATTTAAAACAAGATTAACAACATCATTCCAGACCACAGTTTAACAGAACATTTATTCTCAGATAATGATGAAGCTGAAGTGTGTGTAAACAGATCTTCAATTATCTGACGCTTAAGTTTTATTTCAACAGACATTTGAAAAACTAAGTATTCCAGGACAGGGATGTCTCAAACCACTTTTTTGGGTTAATCCAGATTAAATGTTAAAATAATTAGTATCTGCAAATTCTGAGCTCCGATCTGATATTTGCATTACTAAAACAATAGAGTTACACACTGTTTCCTTTGTGTTGTTTTTTTCTTTGTTTGTTACACCAAATTAAGTGAACAAAGTGACAAAATGCCCTTATTTAATTCCTTTTATTCTATCTCATAAAAAAATAAAAATCAAGTTTTGCATCATTACTGTCAATCCATTCTCAACGTATTTTATTTATTAATTAATATATTTATTTAAATGTGTTTTTGGGGCATTTTGTGCCTTTATTGTTAGGAGAGAGACAGTGGATAGGCTTGTGAAAGGGGGAGAGGGAGTAGGGGAAGACACTCTGCAAACTGGTCACAGGCAGGAGTCGAACCTGGACCAGCAGAACCGGCAGTTAATACATCCCTAACTAGAAAAACACCTCTGCCAGCGCCACAGTCCTCACCCATATTGTGATTTTCACCATTAATATTAGTCCTACCTTTATTTCATCAAAATGTTTAGATTCCTTGACCATGAAAACATACCATTAGCAACTGGATTCATTATGATATCTATTTTAGTTCAGTAGTTATTCACAAAAATCCCATTTTTTGTCATGGCGGCCAGACGCTGATCCAGATCAACACCAAAATCGAATCACTTCTTTTTTTTCCCATGCTGAACATTTCCTGAAAATTTCATCGAAATCCATCCATGACTTTTTGAGTTATTTTGTTCACAGACGGACAGACAGGCAGTCAAACAAACTCTCCCGAAAACATAGCCTCCTTGGCGGAGGTAATTAATTGACACCGTCATTGATGTTAGAGTGAAAAATGTCAAAAGTCTGGTGGTCTGCACCTGGACCTTCAATGTGTTTGGTTACTAATTTAATGTTTATTCACACAGAGAAAAGCATTAAGCAGCCACACAGTCAGAAGTTTATTTTTTTCATCAATTATTTTACTTTTACCTGAGCAATTTCTGTGGGTATTAATATATAATGCTTAGTTACATTTGTCATGTCATCTGAGTACTGGGTAAAAACATTATTTACATAAATTTGACTTCAAGTATAGTATCACAACCCTCAATACTAAAACAATACATAAAGCTGAAATGGTACTGAATTAATTATCAATATCTAATGGATAAGTTTGAGTTAGGGTCACATACAGTGTGTTTATGCAACTCTATGACTCACAGGGTGTACACATAATTTAAATCATGTATTTGGTGTCTCATATATAACAGACTAAATTACTACTTTGTGGCTGTATTTTGAATAAGGGATGAATGTTTCAATCATAACAGTATTAAATAACTGGTTGACAAAACAAACTGCTGTTTTCCTGTTTGCATAGCGTAGACTTGAGTGCAATATTCAACTAACGAAAGAGCTCAGCAATTCAGAAATTGTATAAAACAGCATACATAAATAAATATGGGAACACCAATTGAAACAGGAAGTGTATTATCATTTTTTCAACAAGACTGAGTAAAATCTGTGTCAGTTTGGGGTCAAATAAGCCCAGCCTTGATCCAGTTGAATCTGTACAGATAAGGTGCTCCACATATTGATTCAGTGATCTGAAGGAAAAATGTTTTGCTTGTGATTCATGGAGGGGAACATTACAGTCTCTGTTAGATGCTTCACTTGTTACTCAGCCAGATGCTTTGAATGGATCCACCAGGTCATGGAGCACCCTGAGGGCTTGATGTTTCCCTATTAGTATGATTATTACAAACAGCTGCTTTGTATCTGTATTACTCATGCCATACATAACTAGAATGCTACAAGTCTTGTGATTCCACCCTTTTAAAGTATTCAGCGACGCAACCAACACAGCAGCCAAAATCTGTGCAATCAATCAGACAATGGGCAAATCATATAACTCACCACTTAAACATTTAATGTCCGTCTCTTATCCTGAAATCCAGTGGAGTTGAATCAACATATAATAAAAACCTTACTGTAGTGCCTGGCTAAAAGGGATATTTCAGTGTTTTTATGATGTTAGGTTGTATAAGAGTCTTGACATTAGTCATATAAGTGGCTAAAGGGCCCTGGTAAGATACACTGCTGTTGGTGGTTACAGGTTATTTGGCAAAAGATTAGCTGCGTAACCATGTATTGTCTAATGTGAGATGGGCAAAAAATTTAAACCTAGAATTAGGTTTATTGGTCCCGGGGGGAGGAATTTATCTTCATTGACTTTACATGACAAAGAGACAACATTGTACATCACAAACAACAACACCCTTAAACGGCATATGGCCGACATAACAGTGAAAAACAGTGAAGTCAACACAGTGACAGGCCAGACAGACAGATCAGTGGGGTCTGCTGCTCAGGGCGACTATGGCTGCAGGGATCAGGATTTTCCCAAGATGAGCCCTTGTAAGTTTGATCAATCTGTACCTGCACCTTGAAGGTAGTGGGATGATGTATTGGTGTTGCTAAGCGAGATATGGACCTGTTGTTTAATTATGTGAGGTTGGATGGATGTGGTTCCTCCAGGAAGTCTCTGTGTTCGCCCTTTTATTATGCAGCAAATGGCTCTGTGTTGATCTGTCTGTCTGCCTTGACTCTGCCCACCATTTCTTGTTCTGAAGAATTTCCTCTTCTGCATTCTCTGGTTCATAAATGTCACCCCGTGCTTTCACAGTTAAAGGAGCTTAAGTCAAAATCCACGTTTTGTTTAGTATTGGTTTCTTCTGCCGTTGTTGTGTCCTCCAGAGTCTGCAGAGTGAAACAGCAGGATGGTGGAATCAGCGGCACAGGCAGAGGAACAAAAAAACATTTCCTGTATCATAATAGTTGTAAACATAGAGACCTCCTGGGGGGAAATATAAAACCCTGAATTTTTTCACCCAGTGGCACATTTGACCTGACAAAGTTTCATGGGTCGTTTTATGTAACTTGCTCAATTTAACAAAAGAAGTGTACTCCAATGGCATTGGACTTTACCAGTAGTCTGAGCTTGTTCTCCTTAAAGGTACAGCAATGCTGGGAGCCCCTCAGCCACTTCACTGACTATTATCAAATATCTGGTACAACTTAACTTTAAAAATACTGAACTATCCCTTTAAGTCAGTTGTCCAAAGTTTCAGGCAGAAGCACCCTGTTTTCATTAAAGTTTGTCATATGGCATTGCAGACCACACAACAACAGTTTCACGTGGACCCATGACACAAAAAAGCTAGTGTAGGGTTTCATATTTGGTGTGTTGATTATTTTAGACATTGCAGATCTGTGCATGCATCAGTAGACAAATCACTCATTTATTTGCAGTTTGCATTCAACAGTATTTACCTTTTTTTTCTTTTCAACAGGCTCTGTAAGTGTTACTAACAGATGTATGCATATGTATGTGAATACTTCTACGACTGTGAACACTGCTGAATGGGGTTTGTGTTTGTCTTTGTGACATTAATGCCATTTGACTCTATGTAAGACAACTTGTCCCCCTGGGGACTCACAAAAATGATGTCATGGGAGCAGAGTCTCCCTGTGTAACCATCACAACATTCCTGTTCCATCTAGTCATCTTTTCTTAAGTCTCTCTTGTTCTCTTCCCACAACTTGTACCTGACTTTCTTTGACTTCTGGCTCATTCCCAGTGGTGTCCAGTAAGAGGACGAATAAATCTCACAAATTCTTTTGGAGTTTAAATCCATATTTAATGTTTGTCTCACAGCTTTGAGATGTCTCTTATATTGATGTGACTGGATTCTTCTAAGGGTTGTTGTATATGTATATGTTTCCAAATTGTGTGCACTTGTCCAGTGCGTACAAGTGCGTAAATCATGACATGACAGGGCCTCAAGCATCTCTGTCATTGTCATTTCATTGCTTTAATAGGCATATCATGGCCTGCAGAGTCAACTGTTTACGTCCCCACACAATGTTAACACCCAGATGCAGAGCCTCACTTTTTTCATTTGAAGGAGCAATATGCAGAAAATTAAATCCATTCAATCACATAATATAAAATCCCCAGGATAGAGCAAATAAGAACAGAACACAGGCTGAAAAGTGGAGCAGACATGACTTCAGTAAAAAGACTTTATGGTAATCTCCTCTGGCCGTGACATCTTTTAGAAAAAGCTAATGAAATGGTGCAGTTATTTCAAAATGACAGGCATTGTTGTCAGGACATTTCTTGAAGAGACAGGATATCACTGGCGGGCTAGTCTCACTAACTCTGAGTCTCAATATTTATCTTCCTCTTCACTTCATTTTTAAAACCTTCATTCGTGGTGTCATGGAGCTGAGAAAGGGTTTCATTTTCCAATGAAAACATCTTGATGTGTGACAAATCTTTCACCCCTGCACTATATGCAGACAAGGGATGAATATAAGCATAGACTGTATTTAATTTAACTCTGTCAGAGGGCACCTAAATATCAACATGTCCACATGTTTATTATTATATATATATAGAGAGAGATTCTTAGTCTCATATTAGTGTATGTGTACTTCTTTTTCCTCTTTAACCAACTGTTGTAATACCAAATTCCCCAACTTGGGATCCATAAATCCATACATACATCAATAAATCCATCAATTAATCCATCCATCCATCAATCCATCAGTCCATCTCTCCATCCATCAATCCATCCATCCATCCATAATCCTTCAATCAATCAATCCATCCATCCTTTCAGGGGTGCTCCTGTCATGATACTCATGTCTTTCCCATTCACCTGTGGAATATTCCAAACATGACTTACTAATCATTCTTCTGCCTTCTCTGTCATTCATTGACTCGGTCCCTACATTTTTTTGAACATGTTACAAGCATCAAATTTAAAATGAGTGAATATTTGCAACAAAACAAAGATATTTATTATTTTGAACATTTAATATTTGGTCTCTGTTGTGTATTCAATTGAATATAGGTTGAAGAGGATACAACAGTCATTGCATTCTTTGTGTATATTTATAATACATTTTACACAAATCCTCAACTTCATTGGTTTGTATATACTATTGTGGAAACAAAACATCCCAAAAATGTATTTATTCAAGCTCATCTGAGCCAGTACCACACGTGGAAAATACCAGTAGTCAGGGAAATGAAGGACACTTCGTAGCAGTAACATGGTTATTTACCTGTCTTTAAAAGGTTATAAATCTGTAAATCTTTTTAAGAGTCATATGTCCTGGATGGCGCAGCAAAGCCGATGTTTGCCTGACATACTCGCATCACCTCTTGCATGCGCCCACAACTTCACCCACATCATCCTCCTCGAAAAGCAGCAGTGGGTTTATATGAGTGGGGAGCTGATGGTGTGTGCTGCATATCTCACCTGAGCACCCCGTCTGTTCCATGCATTGATGACTCACAGTGGCCTCATGGAGAGACACTTCATGTTAAGACCGGCCTGTAGGTGAGTCCGGGTGTTGCTGAATCAAAGTGTCATAATTGCCTCCTGGCATTCACTTGGATTATTCATGTATTCACAAACTAATCTGAACTATGTGTGCCTGCGAGGTTCCTGCCTGGTTCGTCCGTCTTTCCCTCTGTTCAAATCCACTTTCCCCACCTCCCTCTGTCCCATTTGGAGCAGATGTACTGTTATTCCTCTACCCTCGCACCTGCCTCACCCACACGCACACTTGCTCTCTGTCTCTCACTGTGCCACAGTTTGGTCCGTTGAGAGAGAGAACAACCGATGACAAGAGAGTTTTAATCACAATCTGCTGTGCTCTCATCTCCTCACCCTCATGTTCTGCTCTTTATTTTGCCTCAAGAATCTGTGTTGTTCTTTTCAACTCAGCAGATGTTCCATTAATGAATTTTAAGTGCAATTATAAACTTAGGAAGTTGCGTGAAACACTTTGTCACGGTATTGTTTTCCGCAGTAATTAGAACGCTGGAGCACACCATACAACAGACGCCCATTCAAAGTAATAGCTTCATCGCCCCCTCCTTCCAGGAATATCCGCAGCTGAAGTCTCCTCTGAGGAAGTACACCTCTGTTTCTTTTTATTAACTCCTATAAATAACATAAATTGCATTAACTTATCCACTGTTCCAGCCTCCATTACTTCCTTGCTGCATCCCTGGTTCCAAATACACAAACCACTAAAGGCCACTGCGGTGACTGACTTCTACCCCTCCAGTTATTACATGCCATGATTCGTTCTACTGCACAAGCAGGATGCACTCTGCTAAGGTTGGCTGAGTCTTTTCATTTAACCCCTCCAGCATTTGGCTGCATAAAGTGGTCCAACCCCAGCAAAGAATATCTGCTTGCAAAAGAGTCAACAGACTTTTCTCACAAAGATGCATTTCAAGTATCATCATAGTTTCAGATTCACTGAAGGCTTATGCATGTATTATTGTATTCTTTGGGTATTTTTAGAGTCCATTGTGGAAATTCTTGATGAGAAATCTTCAAGCTCATACTTCTCAAAGTATTGTTTGTGCAACATTAACAATGACAGTGTAAACCATTTTTAGTCCCATCCACTTTTCACAAAACCACAAATCTGTTCTTTAAAAGAAGGTCCCTTGTTTTAATCTTTTTCAAGAATTTTGGCATGACTAACAACTCATTTCAGCTCTGTTCAGAACCTACTGTTTCTGGGGCCATCCATGGAGATGAGTTCAAGGTGTATCTGCAAAAGTTTTTTACCAGATTGGGAACCAGTGTTTTGGGCACAACACGAAAATGCATCTTGAATGTATCTTAAAATGTTGACCTATTTCTGTGTTTACAGTGAATATACAGTCATGGAAAAAATTATTAGACCACCCTTGTTTTCTTCAGTTTCTTGTTAATTTTAATGCCTGGCTCAACTAAAGGTACATTTGTTTGGACAATTATAATGATAACAACAAAAATAGCTCATGAGAGTTTAAGAACTAAGAACTATTCATTTTCCATGGTTTTCTTGATAATAACCAAAATTACTTAAATTCTTACATCAATAGCTATGGCATTGTACCGCCAAAAACACTACTTTTAAGCATTCCATGTTTTCTTTTCTGTTTGCTTTAAACACATGATACACACAAGAGTTAATACTTGATTGCATAACCATTGTTTTTGATGACTGCAGCCATGCGCCTTGGCATGCTCTCCACCAGCTTCTGACATTGTTCTGCTGTCACAGCAGCCCATTCCTGTTGGACAAATTCAAACAAATTTTCTTTGTTTTTGGGCTTGTGGTTCTCCATTTTGAGTTTGATGATTTTCCACAGGTTTTCAATTGGATTAAGATCTGGTGATTGAGCAGGCCAAGGCATGGTGCGAATGTTGTGGTTCTCCATCCAGGTTTTAACTGACCTTGCCGTGGTGGCAAGGGGCATTGTCTTGTTGGAAAATCCAGTCATTCGAGGCAGGAAAGAGTTTTCCAGCTGATGGAAGAAGACTGTTTTCAAGGGTAGTCCTGTACATGACCTGGTTCATTCGGCCTTCACACAATTGCATTTGCCCTGTTCCACTCAGACTGAAACAACCCCAGATCATGACTGATCCACCCCATGTTTTACTGTAGGGCAAGACAGTCTGGGTTGTAAGCTTCTCCAGGCTTCCTCCTAACCAGTAAGTTGGCTGGAGGGCATCAATTCAAAATTGATTCATCACTGAAGAGAACCTTAGCCCAATCATCAACAGTCCAATCCTTGTGGTCTCGAGCAAAGAGTAACCGGCCTTCCTCTGCCTTTCATTGATGAAGGGCTTCTATGCTCTGTGTGACTTCAAACCAGCTTCAACAAGTCGGTTTCGAACTGTCCTTGCTGAACAAGTCACATTTCTCGACAGTGCCCACTCATTTTAAGGTCCCTGGAGGTCTGACGGATTCCTGACACAGGAACGGATGAGTGCACGGTCATCTCTGGGGTAGAAAGACGCTTCTGCCACGGCCAGGTAGCAATTTGGTAGTGCCATGTTCAGCTTGTTTTTTTTGTTGTAATGAACGGCTGTCTTGGAGATCTTCAGTTTTTTCGCTACCTGTCTCTCACTCATGCCAATTTCCAGCAGTGCCAAGATGGCTGCCTTTGTGGCTTCACATAATTCTTTTGTTTTAGGCATTATGTGAGAGCTGACAACTTCTGAGTTGTGCTACGGCTTGAATGTAAGCAGGAAACCACTCTAGGCCTTTGCATGTGCAGTGCTGCTTGTGACATGAAATGGCCTCTTATATACCCTGGGAATCAATTAAGCTTAAGAATGTCAAATAGGACATAAAGTATTATGTGACCAGCTGCATTTTTTGTTGTGTTCATTGTATTATACGTTTAGTGGTACCAGATATTAGAATGAACAAGAAATTGAAGAAAACAAGGGTGGTCTAATAATTTTTTCCATGACTGTACACATCTACAGAAGCAATGGTCTCATAGCCCAACCTCTTGTTTGCAACTGTTATATCATCAGTGTTTTGAGGAAAATCTTTGTCTGTGGGGTGCCCCAGACACTGCACCTGAAGTGCCCTCAATATTACAAAGACTGCAAAAGAATTTGATGTTGACTGGCAGGACAAAAACAGTTTTCTTTTTCTCATGTTGTTGAATTTGTACAAAGCTGATAGACAAAGCTTTTTTGAATAAGAATGATTAAAATGTATTTGACACCATATGTGACCTGTGTTGTTGTTTTTCTGTTTTACAGAGATAGTAAGAGCAATGACACATGTCATCAACCAGGGTATGTCCATGTACTGGGGGACATCCAGGTGGTCTGCCATGGAGATAATGGTGAGTGATAGAAAAACTTGTTGTTCTTGTATTAACTGGCATCAGGAAGTAACTGGAACAACTACCTGACAGTTCTATGATTATGAAAGTTGTACAACTAACAGTGAAAAAACAGTTATAGGTAAAGGAGAAGAGCTGAGAGGTTCCTGTAGAGGTCTCAGTCTTATAAATCTTTAGGGTATGGGATGAACATGAGGCTCTGTGACAATGGCATCAGGTTCATTCTTGAATCTGTGTTGACATCTAAGTAAAGTCAAAATCCCTTAAAGCAGTCTGGGAGATTAACTTCACAAACAACAGATAAACATGAGGCTTAATTATCCCGATATACTGCCTTCAAAATTCTGTAGAGTTCATTGTTGAGTAAGAGAGGACTTTTGAACAAAGATACAAGGAAATTATTTAATTTTGCCTTTAAATGCCACCATCAAAAGCAAATTATGAACACAAGAGATGGATGGATGAGTGGGTAGATGGATAGATTTGAGATACATACAGACATACATGCATGTATACATACATCCATCCATACATACATCCATACATACACTATATTACCAAAAGTATTTGCTCACCTGCTGTGACTCACATATGAAGGATAAGTTTGGTTTCTGCAGCTTTCACATTGTTTATAGAATGAAGTAGAACAATATACTCACCCAGAGGGCTTTCCTGATCCAAACAGTGCTTCAGGAGATATTTAGATCCAAAATCGAGCGGCGGACATCCATATAATGGTAGCACATGGGGCAAGTATAGCGCCGCTCCTAAAACTGCATTAATCGTCCAAAAACTCATTAGTTTCACCAATATTTCATCATGGTCCGCTCGGGCTACTCCTCCATTACAGTCTGTGTCGCCCCAGACATGATTTTTGTGACTGTGCTGACCTCTGAACTGAAGAAGAAGAGCACTTGCCTCCGTGCCTGCGTAGTACTCTCTGGGGCGCTGCCTCCGTGTCCTCCTTTGGATGAGCTCCTCATCTGTATACTCTGGCTCAAAACTGTAAGGACACCCATCATATTCAAAGTTCTCGTCCACAACATCTTCATCCCATAGATATTCGTCCATTTTGCACAAAACTGGAAGAAGAAAGTCGTTGTGTAGCCGGCAGTCTTCCCCTGAAACAATGAGCCACTCTGCTCATGTGCGGAGCAAGCGCTCTTCTTCTTAAGTTCAGAGGTCAGTACAGTCACACAACACGTCTGGAGTGACACAGACTGTCGTTGAGGAGTAGCCCGAGCGGACCATGATGAAATATTGGTGAAACTAATGAATTTTTGGACGATTAATGCAGTTTTAGGAGCGGCGCTGTATGCCTTGTGTGCTACCATTATACGGATGTCCACCACTCGATTTTGGATCTAAATATCTCCTGAAGCACTGTTTGGATCAGGAAAGCCTTCTGGGTGAGTATATTGTTCTACTTCATTCTATAAACAATGTGAAAGCTGTAGAAACCAAACTTATACTCATATGTGAGTCACAGCAGGTGAGCAAATACTTTTGGTAATATAGTGTATATACATACATACATACATGTATACATACGTACATATATAAATACATACATACATACATACATACATACATACATACATGTATACATACATACGTGTATACATACATACATGTATACATACATACATATATAAATACATACATACATACATACATACATACATACATACATACATACATACATACATACATACATGTATACATACATACATACATATATAAATACATATATACATGCATACATACATACATACATACATACATGTATACATACATACATACATATATAGATACACACATACTTACATACTTACATACATACATACATACACACATACTTACATAATAATAATGATAATGCAATTTATTTATAACGCGCTTTACATTCTTGCGAATCTCAAAGTACATACAGAGTTAAAAGCAGACCATAAAAGCATTAAAAACATTTGAAAGCAGTAAAAAAAATTCAAGCAAACGCTTTAGAAAAAAGGTAAGTTTTGAGTCCTTTTTTAAAGGCGGTAGTACGTTGTGGCGCTCTCAGGTGATCTGGGATGGCATTCCACAGGCTTGGGGCAGTGAAGGAGAAGGCCCGATCGCCCATGGTGTGAATTTGGTTTCTGGGATGAGGAGAAGGTCCTTGTTGGAGGAACGGAGGGTTCAGGTGGCTGGTTTCAATTTGATCAGTTCTTTGAGGTAGGGGGGTGCATCGCCATACAGGCACTGGTGTGTAAGGAGGGAGATTTTGTATTCAGTCCGGAAAGTTACATACATACATACATACTTACATAATATATACATACATGCATACATACATACATGTATACATACATACTTACATACATACTTACATACATACATACATGCATACATACATGCATACATACATGCATACATACTTACATACATACATTCATACATACTTACATACATACATACATATATAAATACATACATACATACATACTTACATACATACATACATACATACATACATACATTCATACATACTTACATACATACATACATACATATATACATATATACATACATACATACATACTTACATACATACTTACGTACATACATACATACGTACATATATACATATATACATACATACATACATACTTACATACATACTTACGTACATACATACATACGTACATATATACATACATATATACACACATACATACATACATACATACATACATACATACATACATACATACATACATACTTACATACATACATACTTACATACATACATACACACATACTTACATACTTACATACATACATACATACAAACTTTATTGATCCAGAAGGAAATTCAAGAAGCTTGATCTTTGAAGTCCAAAATCATTTCTGGTCACGCTTGGGCCACAGAGGACAGTTGTGCAAAGTTTAAAGATTAAGTCCGGGCAATGGAAAGAGAACAAGAGAAAATCTCTCTTTCTTTGCAGAAAATCTCTTAACTTTTGACATACCACATTAACAAGCATGCCCATATTAAAACTATAAGCTTGTCATCAAGTCACGTTAGAGTGAGTACTTTCTTAGATGTCCTTCTTAGAAAGTGAGGGATAAATATGAGACCCGTTTTCCATGACCTTTGAATTTCAAATTTTGTCAGGACATCTTTGAGTATCCTTTGTAATTTTTAAGAAACACCTGTTGTCTAGAGATTTTGTCTTCAAATAGCAAGGGTGGGAAGAGGGGTCTAATGACCGACTGCCACCTTCAGCCTCCAAAACTGTATGAGTTGATCCTTTTGTCAGAGTGGACTAATTTTGAAGAAAATCTCTCAAAGTATTCTTGACATGGCAGATTCATCATATCCAAAAACAGCATGCTTCTGGTCTTGGCTGTTGCCTGGCTTACATAAAAAATTGACACTGCTCACAAAAGGGTTGGCTGATGAGGTGATACACTTAATTGCATCAATTGTTATTTTTTCATGATTTTTTGTGTCAGAAGAAACACATGGGTGAACAAGGTTTTCTATCAAAAGAATAGGTATGAATAATTTCAGGCAATGTTCATTAAACATGTGTTAAGATCCTGTTAAGCTGAACTCACTCGGACTGAGCTCCACCCTGTGCAACTGGGTCCTGGATTTCCTGACAGACAGGCCGCAGTCTGTGAGGATCCATGACGTCTCCTCCTCTCCCATCATCCTCAGCATCAGCTCCCCCCAGGGCTGTGTGCTGAGCCCCCTCCTGTTCACCCTGCTCACATATGACTGCTCAGCGATACGCCCGAGCTGTCTGATTGTGAAGTTCGCAGACGACACTGCTGTGAGTCCGACTACAGGCAGGAGGTGGAACACCTGGAGGGCTGGTGCAGAGATAACAACCTCTGTATCAATGTGAAGAAGACGAAGGAGGTGATTGTGGACTTCAGAAGGGGCAGACATCTCCCCCCTCCCCTGCACATCGGAGGAACAGTGGTGGAAGTGGTCTCCAGCTTCCGGTATCTGGGCGTGCACATCTCGAACGACCTAACCTGGAGCACCAACACTTCCTCTCTGGTCAGGAAGGCACACCAGCGCCTCTACTTCCTCAGGAGGCTGAGGCGCGCCGGACTGGGGAGCTCAGTCCTGACGTTGTTCTACAGGTGTGCGGTTGAGAGCATCTTGTGTTCCTGCATCACTGTGTGGTACGGCAGCTGCTCTGTGGCAGAGAAGAAGGCTCTGCAGAGGGTAGTGAAAGCGGCACAGAGGACTGTTGGATGCAGCCTTTCCACCACCACGGACATATACTCCTCCAGATGCAGGAAACGGGCCTCCTGCATCACGAAGGACCCCACCCATCCCGCACATGCTCTGTTTGTCCCTCTCCCCTCAGGCAGGAGGCTGTGGAGCATCAAGAGCAGGACTACCAGACTGAGGAACAGCTTCTTTCCTGAAGCTGTGAGACTGCTGAACTCTGGTGGTCCCCTTTAGCCCCCCAGACAACTGCACACTGCAATATTGCACAGAATGTCAATCTCCTATTTATTATAAAGTCTAGTCGATTGTGTTCTTCTTTTATTCTCTTTTTTATTCTTATATTTGTTTATTCTTATTTCTTGCATTTGGGCTTGCTCCGGGACCAGGGTAACCAATTTTGTTCCATCCATGTTTAACATGTGTTGAATGACAATAAAAACTCCTTGAATCCTTGAATCCTTGAAAGCTAATATATATTGATATTGATACCATTGACAGTAGTCAAACTAAAATACTCTCAGAGGCAAATCTATCAAGACTGTACAGTCCAAGGTGACAATAGCATCTTAATGAGCCAACAGTTTGATTCTTACAATGCCATATACAGTAATCTGACTGTAAAACGTGTAAAATAATACCAACTGTATTAAGATATATTTCCTTTTGTTTTTCTTCTCTGTTCATGAACATTTAGGAAGCATACTCTGTGGCCCGGCAGTTTAATCTAATTCCACCAGTGTGTGAGCAGGCAGAGTATCATTTCTTCCAGAGAGACAAAGTGGAAACCCAGCTGCCTGAGCTGTATCATAAGATAGGTAAATTAATCAGTTATAAGCAGATTTAGAGCTGGGATAATTGTGTATCCTGTTGCTGATTATTCTTTAATCCATCTCAGGTGTGGGGGTGGTTTCTTGGTCCCCCTTGGCCTGTGGCATTATCACGGGAAAGTACGAAAACGGAGTCCCAGAGTCCTCCAGGGCTGCCATGAAGGTAGATATTTTTATTTATTATTATTTTTTTAAATGTGGTCTGGACCCACATTTTAAAGATGTGTAAAAATCAACCAGAATGTATGTGTTATTGAAGGAAACACAAGGAAGACCAACATATCCATGAATGTCCTCACAGGGCCCCTGTAATGAATCTTTAATATTCATGCAGTCATGCATTTTGTTCTATCATAAGTCCAAACTTAAGTTGTGATTTCATTTTGAGGAGTTTGTAAATGGGTCCTGAGTAGGACTGGGTATTTCCAGTAACCTCAGGATATGTATCCCCAACACTGAGGTCACGATCCCATATATATCCAGATACAGGCAAATTGTAAACATTGACTACACGTTTTGACTTACATTACAAGAAGGAAAAGAACAATGATGAATTTTAAATGACTGAATTAAAGGATTATGGTTCCTCAAAGATGGTAGACCTAAGTGCAAATTGGAGCTTGTGCATCATCATGTAACTTGGCTTCTACTTTAAACTGTGCCATTGTTAACATTACCCAAAGAGTACTGACAGCAACTGTCAAAACATTGAGGCTGTATCGATTCTTCAGAATCTGAATGGATACACATATCCCCAAGGAATGCATAACGATATTTTGCTGTATTGATATTTTGAGCACAGAACCACAGATCTGTTATATCCCTTATTGTCTATGCCCATATCAAGACAGTAAGGCCAAAGCATAAAACATAAATCTAATTCAATTATTTCAGATGGGTTTTTAGTACTGATTTTAAAGCTAACTGTTTTATTGCTTTCTTAGCCATACCAGTGGCTGAGAGAGAAAATAATGAGTGAGGATGGAAGAAAACAGCAGGCCAAACTGAAGGAGCTGGCTCATATCGCGGAGAAGCTTGGGTGTACTTTACCACAGCTAGCTATAGGTAAGAGACAGCATACACACACACACACACATTTGCTTTTTATGTATTGTCTTAAAGTGCTGCCAGATGTATAGTTATTGTTTATCTGTTCAACCACCAGTCTATTAAAAAGTGTATGTTAAGTAATTATTCCCTCGGTCACTCACATCAATGTTATATCTATTTATGAACCAAACAATGATGGGGCAGTGGGTATTTACATATTTACTCGGTCACAGCTCCGTAAGTGTTTATTCCGTATTTATTACCTTCACCAAGGAGGTTGTGTTTTTTCCAGGATTTTGGAAATTTAACTCAAAATTTGAATAGTGGATTCAATTGTGAACGTTGATCATGGAACAAGGAAGGAGTGATAATAAAGTGGTAGTGATCTGCATCCAGGATCTATTAAGGACTTGTCAACATTGGACTATAGTGTTTTCCTTTTTTTTTTCTAAGAATTCAAAAAGTTCTCAAAACTTGCCGATGACATTTTCACAGATTTTTGGTCAGGATTTCTTAACAGTGTGAGATAGGCCAGTTTTCCATCTTTTGGACCATAACTTTCTCGATAATGTTGAAAAAGCCCTGGTGGAGGTTTGTGCTCTTGAAGCCCTGCTAGTAAGTCACTGCAAAATAACTGTTGAAGTATCTATTGTTTGGATTTGACACAGCACAATAGCTTTTTTTTCAGAATAGATTCTGATACAGGATTAGTTATCAATTTGATTATTCAGTACTATACCTAGTTTTTAGGTTTATTGATTCATGTTTTCCCAGCATGATAGCTATAAGGAGTGTTCTTATTCCATCTGTCACAGCACAAAAACTGTTAAATCTTCTTTTTTGTCTTATTCAGTACTTGTATTTTAAATATTTATGAGAAATAATTTTTTTCTGTCATTGCATTGAAAATGTTTTTCATTTATTTGCTCATTCTGTCACTGTGTAACTCTTTTGTAGTTATTTATTTAATCTCTCATTTAAAGCCTGATAGCTGCTTATCAGATTTTAATGGCTATGTCAAGCTACACTTAAAAAGGTCTTGATTATGTATTTATTTTCTATTCTTTAACAGGATTATAACTATTTATTAGATATTACTTTATTTATATAGTTACTGCACAAACCTGATTATTAGATATCTATTCATTCTGCCATTGCACAAGATCTGTCTGTTTTCATTTGTCTAATGGCCAGAAATAATTTCTTAGTTATTCAAAACAGAATTGCAATTTGTATGTGTACTTTGCCTGACTGTGGATAGAGTTTTATACACTGACCAGATTTTTGGAGGCTGCTGAAGTGGATAAATGTAAACAACTTTTGGGAGTTATTTAAACAGCGACATAAGAGCACCAATGTAATACCTTCAGAGCTAAGATAACAATTTTAACCACTTTTAATTTCCCCAATCTGTAGCCTGGTGCTTGAGGAATGAGGGAGTGAGCTCAGTGCTGCTGGGATCCTCTAATCCATCACAACTTACAGAAAACCTTGGAGCCATTCAGGTAGAAAGCTCAAATTCTAATTAACATTGATTTTTTTTCTGATGAAGGAGCACTGGTCCAATGTCTTTTTTTTGTGCAGGTAATTCCAAAGATGACTGCAGGCATCGCCTCTGAAGTGGATCATATACTAGGAAATCGTCCTCACAGTAAAAGGGACTACCATCATTAAAATGGACTTGATGTTTTAGTGAACTATGCTCAAAAAAGCTTCTCAAAGCTCACTCCTCACAGCCATGGCACCATATGTGCGTGCCCAACTCTGCTTGTGTGCGCGTATGACTGTATGTGTGACTGTAAAGTGCTCTGCTTGGCTCCTCGTCTGTATGAAGATCAACCAGTACTCATTGTTGTAGGATGAGCTACTTGACAATACATGCATGCAACAGCTAAAGCAGCAGGCCACTGGACTGAACAACAGAAAGAAGAGCTATTGAGATTATTTTTATTGAGAGAATGCCTCTTCTGCTCTGAAAGAGGATCAGGTAAGGGGGAACTAGTTTACTTCAAGCTCATACAGGTTACAACCTCAACTATTTATAGTAACTATTCTGATTCTCTGGTCAAGGGTCTCCTTGTATTTAGAAAAGAGAACATGGAAGCTGCTTAAAAAAGTAAATTTGGGCGTACACTGTGTGTTGTGGTGACATTTTTGTCTTGAATTTAGATTGTACCACCAGATTTGAACGCAGGCCAATTTCAAGCCTGAATGGTCATGGTTATGTGCAGCGTTCAACAGATGCAATGGCAGATCACTGCCAGATCGGCTGCTCCCCCCTTGTTGGATATTTCTGATACTTTGATGTTGATTGTAAGATTGTACACTCTCTCACAGTAAAAGTGGAGCCGTGTTGATTTCAAAATGACAGTCTACTTGTGTAAGGATCAAACATAATCAAGAAAAGCATTTAACTCTTGGAAAATTAAACATAGATTTTGAAATGTACCAGTGCAGTGATGATAGATGAAGGAACCTTGTTTTCTTGGTGATATTGCATCCAATAAAAGGGATACTTATGGCTGATGTATTGGCTGATTTATCAGCTATAAATTTAGGCAAATATTTCAATTATGTTTGATACCTTTGTTTAACTTTTAGCCTGATATTGGCCAATACAGAATATCATACTAATAACCCCATGAATCCCGAGAAAGCACCATTGAAAGAACATACAAGCCAGACATACCAGTGCTGTTCCATAAGGCAGAGTGAGGGAGTATTTATGATTTGGCTGCAAATTATTTTTGCTTGTGATGCTCTGTAGATGAGGACATACATGCCGAAGAGCAAGATTTTTTCTTCATTTCTATCTATCTATCTGTCTATCTATCTATCTATCTATCTATCTATCTATCTATCTATCTATCTATCTATCTATCTATCTATCTATCTATCTATCTATCTATCTATCTATCTATCTATCTATCTATCTATCTATCTAAGCTAAATTGTATGATTTGAAGCTCCCTCTGAAGGAGTTTTTAAATGAAACTTCATTTGTCAACATTTTCCCTGATTTAACTTGTACAGTGTTAGCAATCAGGCCATGTCCAACCACAGAAACTGAACAGTGTTTGTGATTATGCGTGTTGGTCGTCTGTTGTAAACAATTCATTTGAACTGTGTATGCTGTTATTTCACCATGACCTTTCTACTATTGGTTTGATGTCACACAGTGTACGCCTGGATTTTAAGTATGAAAGCGCAGAACACAGGTACTTGGAAAACTGCAGTGTTTCAAATGTACCGGATGTCCCAGAAATCAATCTTACCAGATATATGTAATGTAGGGGGGGGAAATCAATGGCTTGTGAGTCGGAGCTGGCCTTGGTAGATTGGATGATTTGCTCACATTTCCCATTGCAGCTGGAACTGAACTGTCAACTTGATGAATCGTTTCAGTGCCGGATGAACTGGCACTCTGTTCACAATGTTATTGCTAATACCCAGAGAGCTAAGTAGAAAAAATAATATATATACCGAAACATCTATACCGACTGTTATGCATTCTCCTGAATAAGCAGCTAAGTTATAATGAGCTCATCTTTTCCTCCTGTTTTTTTTTTCATTTCTCACTTATGCAAGAGTACAGCACTGTGTGCTTTCCTAATATGAGCCTTTAACCCACTTTAATTTAGACCACGCCAGCCTATCTGTCAGTTACCATAATGTCTGATTCATTTCATTTCAGTCTGTGCTTGGACAAAGCATTTGTCCGGCTGAAGCTGGGGAGGTGATTGTGGAATTAAAAATGAAGCCATGTAGCTAAAGAAACTCTGAAAGAACAAGTTCACTCCATATGGACCCCTGTGGTCAGTACACCTGGAACACACATCCTAAGTTCTCCTGGATTCCAGTTTTAAATCATGGGATTGTCTTTGTTGTGTTTTGTTTGTTAAAACTGTATTTTCGTGTTGTTCTTTAGATTTGTACATACAAATAAAGAGCTTATAATTCTCATGTGATATGCTTTAAAGATCTATAGTGATTTTATATTAATGTCATGGATGCCTTATAGTGTTTGCCCCTTATATAATTGAACTGAAAACTACAATAGTCATCGGTGGCTGATTTCAATTGTAAAATGCAGTAAAAAGTTGAAACACTCTGACATTGTCTGTGCTGTTTGCTTTTGGGATTTGTCCTTGACTAATTCATATGAAATACTGTTAACTGATGTAGTACTTGGAAGAAAGTACATGGTACTTTTTTTTTTTTGTCTTTTTTAATTAATTTTTGAAAATCATTTACACAGTGTAATTATTCTGAATTTGTTTAGGATGTATTTATTGAGTTGGTTTTCTTTTTGTTTTCTTCTATGAATTTATTTAATCTGAAGTATTGTTTTATAAAACATTTAAAGAACTATCAGCAAAGCACATACATTAATTTATCCATATGCAAATAAATTCAAGCCATTGTATTATAGGTCTATACATGCCAGGAAGAAATTGAATATTTCATGTTAATACATGGTTATTACCAAAATTAGGTATGGAGTAAAAAATAGTGTAACAATAAATGTTTAATAAAGATATATGTGTGAAATGTCTTGATCAGGGATTTTAGAAGACAATTATTTGCTTTCAATTTCTCATAAAACTTAAAGTGTTTAAAGATAATGCAATATTTTATTTAAGCTACAATTATTAAGGTTTGGAACCAGTTTAAGAATTTTGTGAAAGAGTACAGAACGAATCAACTTAAACGTGATTTAATATGAAACTTGAAGCAATAGTTTTTATTTAAATTTAGTGATGATGATTTGCATTTTGTAAAAAGTGTGATTGTTGTTGCTTTCCAGTTTGAAATTTTAACCTGGAGGACGTATACTTAAGAAAGACTAATACCATTTGTATTATCTAAGCTGTGAATTTAACAGTACTTTGGATGAAATCCTACTACTTTGTTGAAGCTCTCTCTTGGCATTAGAAAGAAAAAATGAGGAGAAGAGAATATTTAACATGATGAATAATTTTAGAAATTCGTTTAGGAAACTGTGAAGTTTTAAAATTACATTTTGAATTGTCGAAAAATCTGTAAAAGTAGTTGATGCTTCAAAGCAAAGCCAATTTACATGTCTGAACAATTCTTGATGTTGAGGACAGGGACATTTTCTGCAACTGTCATGTTGATTTTATCATCAACATTTTGATTTAAGTCATGACTCTTGAACTTTTTTCTTAAAGTGCCAAATTGAACATATCCGTATTTCTTCCTCCTTTCATCATTTATGCCTCCTGCCTGGCACTTTATTAACAATTTCACAATTCAAAATTCAAGGAGTTTTACTGGCATGGATGGGGCGACGCATTTCATTGCAGATAAAATACCCTATAAAAAAATAATAAACTTAATAGAGGGATTAATATTCAGTTAATATCCACGATAAAATTGGCAGTATTTTATGGGGAGAGATTTGTCTCAAAATGATTCACACAAATCTCTTCATGATTTTCACATGTGTTTTTCAGATCCACAAATATATCAATAATATTCACATGTGTTTTTCAGATCCACAAATATATCCATAATTTTCTCATGTGTTTTTCAGATCCACAAATATATATATGATTTTCACATGTGTTTTTCAGATTCACAAATATATATTTGATTTTCACATGTGTTTTCAAATTTTGTGAGTGCATTTATCATGACTTATCATTTGTAAATCTTCAATTCTGCTTGTGAACTGTTGGAAGTGCGTTTGTGGATCAACTGACACCTGCATTCATTTTTGAGACAAACGTAACGCAGTTTCCTAGAAATGCACACACATATTTGGAGGGATTTATCTCATTAATATGCAGACAAATATCCATGAATTTCACATGTGTTTTGCAGATCCACAAATATAAACATAATTTTCTCATGTGTTTTTAGGATTCACAAATATTTTTACGATTTTCACATGTGTTTCTCCGATCTGCAAACATATGCATGATTTTCACATGTGTTTTTAAGGTTCACAAATATATCCACGTTTTTCACATGTATTTTTAAAGTTTGTGAGAGCATTTATCATGACTTATCATTTGTAAATCTTCAGTTGTGCTTGTGAATCATTTAAAGTACGTTCGTGGATCAACGGACACGTGCCTCTATTTTTGAGACAAATGTACCGCAGTTTCACAGAGATTCTCACACACACAGGTTGAGAATATTCACATGTGTCTCAAGCCCCGCCCCCTCCATCCACTAGGCGGCAGTGTTGCTGTCTTTGTTTAACAGGGGGCGTCTAACGGCCTGCTCGGCTCGGTGCTGTTGAAGAAGAAGAAGAAGCCCCTTCAGGAGCAGAAAAGGCGCCTCAACTTAGAAGCAAAAGCAGCCTAACCCAGTCCGCCAGTATTCATTTCTGGCCCCTCGCCATGCTCTGGAGTGTGTCTTTTATATGTGTATAATGTTTATTCATTTTTCTGAACAGAACTTTGACGATCATTAACAGATGAACGTAAACGCACCAGGCACAGCATTGCTGCAGACCGCTGACGCCTCCTCCTGCTGACTGGGCAAAGTCAGAAAGATATTCACTAATCTGACCCTCTTTTCAGTCACTGTCATGAAGACTGGAAGCTACAGCCCGCTTTTTCCTCAAAACGAGCCGTTCTCCGAGCCAGACAGCTTCTATTTGTATCAAAGTGCTGTCGGTGATGCTCGGCAACGGCTTAGGGAGCGTCGGACAATTCACCATAGCAAAGGAAAGCGGTGAATGAAAACTCAGTACTGTCACCATGAAAAACTGTAACACACTACACAAGACCTTGTGTTATTCATTAAAAATGTCACAGTTTGTTAAAAAATATCAAGATATACACAGGACACATTATTTCTTAAAATATTAATTTCTGTTAATAGGTAATGACTATAATAATTGAGCGGTACTGTTGCAGAACTTATCTTAAGGATCAAACATCTCTGGTTTAGCCTACTTCACGGCTCACTAAAGAAAGTTTAATGTTTATATATTTTCAGGCAAATACTTTTCAAGCAGTATTGACTTTCAGGTCATTTATAAAATTATCCTTTCACAATAAAGTTTTCAGGAAGGAATACTATGTGAAATAAATAGCATCCCTTACAGTTTCAATGACGCCTTTAATCATTTTCCATCATTTAAACTCACTTTCTCTTTTTTTAAATAACCATCTTAAGTATTCTATTTTTATTTCATCCCAAATATTTGATTTCACATACTCTATGGGATTAGTTTTTAATCCTTCAAAGTTTTATAAGTGTGAAGATCATAGAAGTACTTATTCACACATTTCTTTTAATCTGTTATACCAGAAAGTGTTAAATATAAAATAAATTATCACAGCTTTCAATTTCAGTTGCTTTGATCATTTCCCCAATAGTAGATCATATGTGTAAAAAATAAAAACCTCTTCTATAAAAAATGCTGTAGAAAATACCTTATCAGGATCTTTGCGCCTATTACAGACTAATGAAAATATAGTTGGAAAACATATAGCGGCAAACCAGGAATTTTTTATTGCTCAACTGCATTTAATATAAATAAATTTATGAAAAGCTCTCTTCTCTAAAGGGCTGCAGTACAAGGCTAGAGAATATTTGATAACTGGGTTGAGTTTGGTATAGCCTATTTAACAGCAGTAGAGTTATTGCAGTTTTATAGGCATCAACTAATCATATTAACATCAAAGTAAATATTTAAATTTGATCTCTCCTAAGTATCTTTATCTCTCCTATGTATCTCTTTTTTTGTAGTGTTTGTCTTTGTTTGTTTTTTTAATTATGTACTATGACCCTTGTATGTCTCAATGGCTCTTAACACCATGCCAGAGGACTTCAGTTGGAAACTAGCCTTTGGCTAAAACTGGCACATTTACAGTAATGTATGATTGATGTGCGCTGTCCTCTTTAAATAAAATGAAAAAAAAAAAATCATAGACATTGAGTTTAAACCTATTTCTCTAAAGAGAAAAAGCATATGGCTGTAGGTGGAGGAGATAAACATCCAAATATTTGTGAAAATGTCAGTAGAGCTCATAAATTTAATGGCACTGGCTTTTTTTCCCGATCATAAACGTCCTGTGTATATCTTGATATTTTTTAACAAACTGTGACATTTTTTAATGAATAACATAAGGTCTTGTGTAGTGTGTTTCTGACGACATTACAGTTTTTCATGGTGACAGTACTGAGTTTTCATTCACCGCTTTCCTTTGCTATGGTGAATTGCCGGCGCTCCCTAAGCCGTCGAGCATCACCGACAGCACTTTGATACAAGTAGAAGCTGTCTGGCTTGGGGGACGGCTCGTTTTGAGGAAAAAGCGGGCTGTAGCTTCCAGTCTTCATGACAGTGACTGAAAAGAGGGTCAGATTAGTGAATATCTTTCTGACTTTGCCCAGTCAGCAGGAGGAGGCGTCAGCAGTCTGCAGCAATGCTGTGCCTGGTGCGTTTACGTTCATCTGTTAATGATCGTCAAAGTTCTGTTCAGAAAAATGAATAAACATTATACACATATAAAAGACACACTCCAGAGCATGGCGGGGGCCAGAAATGAATACTGGCGGACTGGGTTAGGCTGCTTTTGCTTCTAAGTTGAGGCGCCTTTCTGCTCCTGAAGGGGCTTCCTTCTTCTTCAACAGCACCGAGCCGGAGCAGGCCGTTTGACGCCCCCTGTTAAACAAAGACAGCAACACTGCCGCCTAGTGGATGGAGGGGGCGGGGCTTGAGACACATGTGAATATTCTCAACCTGTGTGTGTGAGAATCTCTGTGAAACTGCGGTACATTTGTCTCAAAAATAGAGGCACGTGTCTGTTGATCCACGAACGCATTACTTTAAATGATTCACAAGCACAACTGAAGATTTACAAATGATAAGTCATGATAAATGCTCTCACAAACTTTAAAAATACATGTGAAAAACGTGGATATATTTGTGAACCTTAAAAACACATGTGAAAATCATGCATATGTTTGCAGATCGGAGAAACACATGTGAAAATCGTAAAAATATTTGTGAATCCTAAAAACACATGAGAAAATTATGTTTATATTTGTGGATCTGCAAAACACATGTGAAATTCATGGATATTTGTCTGCATATTAATGAGATAAATCCCTCCAAATATGTGTGTGCATTTCTAGGAAACTGCGTTACGTTTGTCTCAAAAATGAATGCAGGTGTCAGTTGATCCACAAACGCACTTCCAACAGTTCACAAGCAGAATTGAAGATTTACAAATGATAAGTCATGATAAATGCACTCACAAAATTTGAAAACACATGTGAAAATCAAATATATATTTGTGAATCTGAAAAACACATGTGAAAATCATATATATATTTGTGGATCTGAAAAACACATGAGAAAATTATGGATATATTTGTGGATCTGAAAAACACATGTGAATATTATTGATATATTTGTGGATCTGAAAAACACATGTGAAAATCATGGAGAGATTTGTGTGAATCATTTTGAGACAAATCTCTCCCCATAGTATTTCAATAAAAAGGGTCGAAATGGGGATATAAAATGTGGTAAAAACAGAATGTTAAGAAATGTGTACGTCACATGTTAAGCTCTTGTGCTTTGTCTATATGTTCCCTGCCTATTTGTTAAAGCGCTTTGTAAACCTCTGTTTTTAAAAGTGTTACGTGGGGTCAATAAAGTGGTTCCCATAGAAACACCGATGAACGGCCACTTCCTGTGAGCTATCCAATTAACTGTCCTTGTTTGGAAACCTGAAAGCTGATTGGCCAACGAGAGCTTCCTCAGTCGACTCGGCTTGGCTGGCGCTCGGAACCCGCCGTATACAAAAAGTGTTGTCTGGGAAAGTAAAACAAATGCTACAAAAAGCTTTATCTTTTCAAATTCAGAAGTGTAAGCACTGAGACGTCGTCCTTACGTCGTAAAGAAACGTAAAGTTTGCGCAAAGCCGTTCAAAATCGCAGCACTTCCTCTGTTTTTACAGCCGACGGCGTTTGTTTGTAGCAGCATTAACGTTAGCCGATGGCTAGTTAGCCTGAAAGCGCAGGGGAGGTAACGTTACCTTGTCAACTAGTGTCAACTGAAGCTCCTGTTCCCGGAAAACAATCCGTATTTATCCAATTTACGACCATGGGTAAGTGTTGTTTATGTATTTATTGAAGGAAACAGTCTATGTGTAAATAGTCAATGTGATGCTTTAGTCAATCTACTTTATAACAACAGCAATGTCGCTGCCAACTGAAGCCAGCTTTTGGGCGAGCCAAATCATTAAAGGAAAGGGGGACACTATCTGTGTGGTGCCCGACCTCCTCTCAGATCTCCTGGAGGACAACATCAACCTGAACAAGTCCTACCCCTGTGCACAGAAACCCCTTCACAGGAAGAGCCTGCTTGCAATGAAACATCGCTATTGCCCAGGTTCATTGAGAGGTGAGTCAAGCTGTAATTATGCTTATAGCTGAGTGATGATAACTGTGTGCATGGCAAATTGATTTGCCTTTCACCCTTCAACAGCAAGGCAATTCAGAGTGCTTCACAATATACATCAGAACACAATGACAAAAGGAACAGATGCACATACCTGATATCCAATATGTCAGTATTTCCAAACGCATTACTGATAAAATACCAATATTGCTGTGTTAAGAGTGCAAAGTCTTTATAAAAATTGTCTTGATGCATTCAACGTGAGTCTGTTTTGTGTAAGGAAAAGATCATTAAAAAAGAAAAGCATTACATAAGCAGGAACAATATGTGAATATGTGTTGTTGATGTATCAGCTGTAAATGTCTGCAAAAATGTCAATATCAGCATATACTGATATTCAACTTTGTGGGCCAATGTATCAAATTTCGTATGTAATAGCTTGTCCTTTAATGTTATAATTGTGTCTTTCATATAATAATCAGCCTTGCACATGTCCTTACATAAGCATAAGTTCAGGCTGTGAAGGTTCAGAGTGCATAGCTGGTTCATTCATTGTCAAGGAACAAAAATAGAAAAATAAAGATTTTTTTAAACAGACCATCTCGTCTTTTTTATGACATTTAGACAACATAAGTGAACTGAAACAGTCGTCTTATACAGCCATTTCAATTATTGGTTATTTTCCCACCACCTTATGTAAGGTTACAAGCATATTTATGGAACAAAAACTCTTCATGGTGTATGGAGGTTTTTTTTATTATTATTATTTTTTAGAGGAAAATTGTATAGAGCCAAACACCCATAAATGTGAAAACTGTATGAAACTAGAGAGAACTTCAGAGAAGTTTTTTAAAATTTGCTGTCATTTTTGTGCTTACAGGTCAACTTGTAGATGTGTGCAAATCTGTTGCAGAGCAGAACCATCAAATCTCCAACTTGCACCCTAGCTCCAGAGTTTCTGCTGTCTCCCTGCCACATCCATCAACTTTGTCCGAGAGAGAGGAGAGCTTAATCAGCCAAATAATTTCTGGAGAGTTCGATCTTTCAGGAACTCCAGTTACCCATAACCCACACAAAGCCATTCTCACTGTTGAGAGCAAAACCACACAGGTACGGTCCGGCACTAAGGCTGCCGTAGTTTTGGTAATTTTTTTAAAAACCTTTTAGTTTTTTATAATCTGTAGTAACCACCTAGCTGTAGCTCAGGAGCAGACTTTTGTCAAGTGTACTGTTGGTCCCAAGATTTGTGATGACAGCATTCCTCAATAAGTTTTATCCTTCTGCTGACATTTTTCAGATTTTGTCAGCTAATAACCAGGCCTGCAAACTCTTTGAGTGCACAGCTGATGATCTAGTTGGAAAAAAACTGTCCTGTATCGTGAGGAAAACCAATCAGGTGCTGGAAGATGCATTGGAAGAAGATATTCTGCTTACAGATGGAACTGTTGCAGCTGTCTCTGGAAAAGTGGTATGAAATTGCTTTGAGTCAGATATTCCAGCATTGTTAAAAGGCTGTGCCTGTCTCAAATTAATGCTGTATTATCTGCTGCTTCTCCTGTAGGTGGATGCTGTGACATCATCTGGTGAGGTGCCAGTTTCACTGTCTACCCACAGGCAGTCACAAAATGAAGAGAAATGGCTCGTCATTATGGAAAATGTGGAGAGAATATCAGCTTTTCTGTCTTTTTCACAAGAAGTTCGTGTTTCATTCTTTTTTTCAAGCCATTTCAGTGTATTTTTTGCCACAGAGATTTGTTAGTTTCTTTGTCTTATTTGTTTGTTTGTGAACAGGATAATTCAGATGGTTAAGAATGGATTTTGATGATAGCTTCAGAGAGTTTTGGTCATGGTACGGTGAAGAAGTAATTTGATTTGGTTGGCAATCATAATCAGGATGCAGATCCATATATTTTCAATGGATTTGTTAATATTGTGAGATCTCAGTGGATTTTCATGACACTTTTAGGAAATGTCAGTCTAGGCACACTGATGAAGTGAGAAGATTTTGGTGGTGATATGAATCTGGATGCAGATCCATCAACTTTATCTAGAGTTTTTCCACATTTTTGACACTAACTCGCCAGACAGCATTGGAAATGCTTTGGCATAGGTTTGTGCACTATGACCTCTGCTAGTTCTGTTTGTTCTCATTTTAGATGTCTTTGAAATTCATTTCAATTTTATTTTTTAAACCATTTTACATGAAATGGTGATTTTGGAATATTCTTAATCTCATGAAATATTTTTTCAACATTGTGATGTCATTTGCAGGGCAGCATCATTACCTGTGACTTGGCATTTGCACAACTCCATGGGTATCACCAGCCTGATGAGTTAAAAGGGGTGTTTATTAAGGAGTTAATTCCCTCTTTACAAATCTCCCTTCACAGTTATTCATTGCCTAAGGTAAGCACACACTATACCCAAAACTGCTTTACTCAGCTATGGACAGAATTCCCTTTCATAAGCTTTCCTTTCAAGTTTCTGTTTACCATTGGGTTTCTCAGACACGTCAGGAACAAAGAAATAAAATATATCCCTCGATGTCTAAGCTCAGGTGTTTCCTGTGAGTCAGGCAGCTTTGACTTCACTTTTACTTCCGTCTTTCAGATGCTGCGGGTTCAGAGAGTGTGTGGTAAAAGCAGAGGGGGTGCATCCATCCCACTGTGCATCAAACTCCAGGGTGCAGTGGTGTGTGGGAAGACACAAAACAATAGGACTGGTTTCACCTGGCCAACAGAAACTCCTGAAAGGTTACATGCAGAAGAAAAGCAGCTGGACTCACCTCTCAACACTTCTCTGAGCAAGACTGGAGGCGTAACCTCTGAATACTGCGAGAAACCTCATGAAATAAAGACAGCTTCTGGTAAGGATGTTCTTTAGTCATGGACCTTTATGTGAGATCAGGGAGAGATTAGAAAACATCCAATATATCTGTGGAGAAACTGGTGCATAACCCAGTGTGTGTTTTCATCCTCTTAATACCCCCAAGCACAATGCAATGTAATATTCAAGCCTTTTTAATAAAAAATACATAATAAGCTGGGCAAGATAATGCAGAGCGTAGCTCATAGAAGAGTTCTTAAAAAGTTCTTAAAGTTTAGGAGACTTACAAAAACATGAAAGGGAACAAGGAGCCAGGATAAAAAAAACACAGTATAAAAGACAGCATTGACATTTAAGTAGGAGTTTTGAATTTTGACTTTGAGATACAGTACAGGCCAAAAGTTTGGACACACCTCATTCAATGCGTTTTCTTTATTTTCATCACTAACTACACTGTAGATTCTCACTGAAGTAATGATAGCCACTCGTTTCTCTTAACTTAGCTGATTGGTTCTTACCATAATATTAATTCTAACAGTTGTCTAATAGGGCTGTCGGCTGTGCATCAGTCTGACTTCTGAACAACACAAGTGATGGCCCCAACCCCATTAATAAGGTAAGAAATTCCATAAATTAACCCTGGAAAGGCACACCTGAGAAGTGAAAACCATTTCAGGTGAATACCTGTTGAAGCTAAAAGAGAATGCCAAGAGTCTGCAAAGCAGTAATCAGAGCAAAGGGTGGTTGCTTTGAAGAAACTAGAATATAAGACATGTTTTCATTTATTTAACACTTTTTAATTAAGTACATAATTCCACATGTGTTCATTCATAGTTTTGATACCTTCAGTGAGAATCTGCAATGTAAATAGTGATGAAAATAAAGAAAACACATTGAATGAGAAGGTGTGTCCAAACTTTTGGCCTGTACTGTACAAACCCCGCGTCCAGTGAGGTCTGAACATTTCGTAAAACTTAAATAAAAGCTAATGGCAATGATCTGCAAATTCTTTGCAACATATTTTCAATTGAATTCCCTGCAAAGACAAGATATTTAATGTTCAAACTGATAAACTTTGGTTTTGCAAATATTCACCCATTTTGACACGCTCCAGTAAGAGCTGTTATGGGCTCATATTTACCGCTGTGTTAACATCACCTTTCCTTTTAACTACACCCAATAAATAGTTGGGAACTGAGGATGCTAATTGTTGAAGCTTTGTAGGTGGAATTCTCACCTATTCTTGCTTTATGTACCACTTAAGTTGCTTGATAGTCCAGGGTCTCTGTTGTCATATTTTGTGCTTCATTATAATGTTCCACACATTTTCAATGGAGGGCAAGTCTTGACTGCAGACAGGTCAGTCTCGTACCTGCACTCTTTAACTGCAAAGCCACTCTGTTGTAACACGTATGGCATGTTGCTTTGGCATTGTCTTGCTGAGATAAGCAGGTACGTCCCTAAACAAGACATTGCTTGGATGGCAGTATATGTTGCTCCAAAACCTGTTTACGTACCTTTTAGTTACCCATGTCTTGGGCATTAACTCACCCCCATACCATCACAGATGCTGGATTTTGAGATTTGCCCCGGTATCAGTCTCGATGGTCCTTTCCCTCTATAGCCCGATGTTCTGGACACGGCGCCCATGATCTTCAAAAACAATTTGAGCTTGACCCTAGGGTAGCCGGCAACATTTCAGGGTGCTGATGTATGACCTTTGCTTTACATGAAAGCTTTTTTCCACTCTTTTAGAAACCAAAGAAGATAGTCTAGTCCTTTCCCCCAGCCCTGCACTTGAGTACTCTGGAACAGTTTGGGCGTTTGCTCCTCTGAGCGGTCTCCTCCTCCTCCACCCTGATGGTTCAATCTACAGCATTCATGACCAGCTGGCTCTCAGTCTGTTTGGCTACAGCAAGGATGAGCTCTTGAGAAAGGTTAGCATCATCCCACCTCTAAACAAGGCCGTCTGGACTGACCACCATGCCAACTCTCACTTATGCCAATGCTGTTTGTCATCGACAGAGCGTCACCTTCCTGATGCCTGCTTTCTATAGATGGATGTCAGACTCCAGCAGAAAGACCAGCTCCTTCTTGGATTCTCATACAGAAGCTGGTAAAAGTGCAGCCTCATCCAAAGTGTTTGGGAAATCTGGTGAGACTTTGAGAGAATTATTTCTGATGTTTAAAAATCATTAAAAGGTTGAAAGGATTGGACTGGAGGTTTAGCTAAAACAAGATACTGAAAGATATAGAGTAGTGAAATTAGAAAACAAAGATTTACAGATGTTAATACAAAATACAATAAAGTAGTGGTGTGTGATATGATGATATTAAATTGTTAAGGATTATAACGTGGGGATGATCTCATAAAGCAGAAAGATCGTCAGATCGTCTGTGTGGGCGCAGAGACTCTGACGTGCACCCGACTAGCCAATCGCAGCACATTACACGCAGTGCATGGTGGGATCTCCTGTTTGGTTTTGGAGTGTGAAGCCGTGGTGGAAAAAAAAAGGAGATAAAAGCTTGAAGATGTCTGAACAAAAATCTGTTCTAAAGCTGCTGTATTATTCACTCAGGCTATAAACACTGCAGTTAAATAACATTTGTTCTAAATTGTTGCACTTTAAGAGATAATGTTGATATTCTTTTTCATAACCTTTTATGTTTACATTTATTGCACATTTTTATAAAAACTGCACTTTTTAAATTAAAACCTGTTCAGAAAGTTTCTTTGGCTTTAATTGTCTGTTTTTTTCTTCTCGGGTTTTACATGTTTTATATGTTAAACATAGGGAAAAAAGGGTCAAACATGCAAATTAATCTAGAAAAATCAACAAAAAAAAAGAATCATGATAAAATCGTAGTCGTGATTTTATTTTTAAAAAATCGTGATATGATATTTTTGCCATATCACCCACCCCTACAATAAAGTATCATCCAACTGGACAAATTAAAGTTAGTTAGACCTCAACACTTTACTAACTGTCGATAAAAACACTAATTATATTCATTTAAAAAACAAGGTAGGTCATGTGGCCTCAGGGCCGTCATTCCCACCCTGGTTTAGACAAGACAGTGCATTTCCTGATAATGCACATAATAATCCTTTAAATTAAACAAACAATAATAACAGAGGTAAATATGCAGTGTTGACCATCCATTTTTCCTTTTGTCTTAACCACTGTTACTAGTCTCTAAGAGGCAGTAATGCACAGCCTCTGTTGCTTTTAAAGAGGGCGATATCATAACAGTTGTATCAGCTGCTATTTTTGTTGTTCCTTTTGTTTGTTTTTGTGACTGTGTGCTTACACAGTGTATGATATAATCCTTTCTTTCTTTGTTACAATTTTTAGATCCTTCTTCCCTGGTGGCAGGTGATATGGCCACGGTGAATCACGCTGCCCAGGGAAGAACCCCAAGAGGAAGAGGAAGAATCTTTACTGGGACCAGCACCAGGCTGGACAAACAGGGCGCTCTGTCCACCCTCTCTCCTCCTGCTGTCACCTCTACACGGGTGATAACGTAAGTGCTCTCTCCATGTCCTCACAGCTGTAATTCAACTAAATGCTTTCAGTGTATTTGCCAGAAAATAGCCCTTTTTGCAGTGCTTTTCAGCAAAAGACTTTATTGGAAACATGTGGTGCTCGAAATACTTGGAAATACTTCAGTTTTATTGCAGTGTTGTCAAGGTTTTTTAAGTGCTTGGATGTCAGGTAAAGTGCTTCATTTCCTATCTATCATTAATAAAATCTGTTAGGCTGAAAAGTTAGATGAAAAGATAGAGGAAAAAATGAGAGAGCAGTGTTTCCCACTCAAAGGCAGTACTTTAGCAGGCCACTCAGATACACTGTACTAACCAGTGAATTTGCGAGCCCTTCTAAAAATGTCACCACCGTCTCCATGCTGAAGAGAGACGACCATTCGTGTTTCCCTCCTATAAATGCGACCTTAAACAAAGGTATCTGTTTATTTACTTTAGTATTCCAGAAATTTTCTGCTGCTTCTTTTTTTGAATTTTTGAAAAGTTTGGATTATGGAAAACTGAGAAAGAAGTGATAATTTTTGGTGGTGATCTGAAATCTGGGTGTTTATCCAGAATTTTGTTCAAGGATTTCTTTACAGTTGGAGATAGGGTGGGTTTCCCCATTTTTTAAAAATAACTCACCCAACAAAGTTGGAAATGCCATGGCTTAGGTTGTGCTCTTGGATCACTTCTAGTTTAGAAATGACACAACTCATAAATAATTGTTAAAATAATGCAAATCCCTCTTAAAAGGAATATAAGGCAGGTAAACTGGGGGTGTCCGACATCTTTTTTTTATCATTAGGAGTTTGAGTATCTGGTGATTCCATACATATGGCAATACATCGGTGACATTAGGATATACAGTATAATAATAAATTGCAAAACTGTCCGACAATATGTCACTAAAATAAATGTCTGATCAGCGTTATTTATGAAAGGCATGTTCCCTGAAGCTAAGATCAAGTTTAATGTCTCTGTAAGTGGCGGAAATATCAAGTGTAAATGTAACAGAGGCAGAGTCAAAAGTTGAATGTCTACTGCTAACTAAAAGCCAGAGGTCAACTACAACAGTTAATATTGTGTTAAAATGTGTATTTTTATTAGTTAAAAATGTAAGTATATAATGATAATGCTTAATGACGTCTGCTATTGTCAAAGTAACTTTTAAATGTTTATACAATGAGGCAAGACTATATTTTGCATTATGAATTTGCATTTTTTGAAGATATTTGTATGAATACATAACATTAGCACGGATGTTGGTACTGAAAACACTCGAAAAGTGCTTGAACGTGTCTTTTGAAAAGGTGAAAGAACCCTGACCTAACAAGGCTCCATTGTCATTTCCCTATGACATTCAGATTTATTATGAAACAGTGTTACACCAGTGCCTTTGTCTGCTCAGAAAGTTTGGCACAGTGGGAGCTCCACAGTCACACAGTCATGCACAAAGAGCTCAATGCTCTCCTGCTGGCTCCACCAAACCTGTCCTGGCTTCTGCACCTCTTCTGCTGCTACCTTCAAAGGCAGCTCAAAGGGGGGGATCACCTTGTCCAGCTACATCATTACCATAACATCAGAGCAGAGTCAAAGTGCAACATCACAGGGCTGTAGATATCCCACCGTTTAACTGCACCATCAACGAGCCTTAACAAACATGCCCAGTGTCAAACTGCACAGAAAATGATATGATAGCAAAAATGTACAGCAGAACAGAATCTGTGACTGGTATCCTAAAATCCTAGCCTGAACAAAGCCGCAATGTTACATCATCCTGGCACCTGAAAGCAGCTGTATGTATATTTAATGAACGGCTGAAGAAGCATGCCTTCTCTATGGTAAAACATGACACCCCGTCTGTATTTCTGACCACCCAGCAGAGACATTAAAACACTCTTTAATGGGTTTTATTAGACACAGTGTATGTTTTTGTCTCAAGGTGTTTGATCTCCTCTACCATCAAAGAATATTTTAAATGCTGGCCAGCCTTTTCTCACTTTTAACAAATGAAAACTCACAGAGTTACACTGAGAAAAGAATTTTGGAGATTTTCTGTGTAAGAATGCCCCTCACTTGTGCCATCTGTTGGATTACTTACATCACTGCATTGTTAGGAACCAAAATGCCTACATCCGGTGATTTTAAGACTCTTTTCAGCTAAGGGAAAACAGGTGGGCCGAGTTCTGCACTGGGCCCAGGCATGTAATGTCTTCAAGGATTGAGGATGGAGGCCTAGTTAAAAAAAATAACAGGCTGTAGACTGTCCTGGTTCAGTGACACTGAAGTTCTTTATTACAAGAGAAATAGTCTTACATGAAAGATCCAATGCACTCTAGTGTAGTTAAATCCGTTAGTTCAGCAGAGATGAGTCATGGTAATGCATTTCATGTCTTCACCAGTACATGATTAGCAACAAGTTACACATTTTTAAATTAGGGCTGGGTTTAAAAAAATAAATGTAATCAATTTTAATCAATTTCCCTTTAAATGGTTCATAATCAATCCATAAAATCCAAAGATCAATCTTTTAACGTGGGTAGTTTTTTCTTCATTGGACAGTCTGAGAAGCAGCCTGTGGTATCAACTCTGCTCTTCTCGCGTTTAGTGCTGCTTTCCACTGAACAAGATCTGATGAGATGTTACTGCAAGCAGTCAAAAAACATGGCGGAAGCAAGTAGCACTATAGGGGAACCACCGGAGAGTATAACGTTGATGGTTGGACATATTTCAGATTTAACAAGCATGAAAGAAAAGACAAGTTGGACAAAAAACAAGTAACTTGCAAAATATGCATTAATGTATATCATTAATATGTGATTAATGTAACTGCTTTGGGTTCAGTTCTTGATGTAAAAACAGTTTAATAATGTACCAGGTCAAACAGTCATTTACAGCATTATTTTTACTGAGATTACCCAGACTGAACAAATATCGAATTGTGAATCGAATTGATTGAGACCTCTTTATATTGAATCGAATCGATCCAGAAAATCTGAATCGATACCCAGCCCTAGTTTAAATACACAGATGATTTCACAGAGGATTTTTGTTGTGTGTGACACTGTCACATGACATAAGAACTCCTCACAATGAAAGATATGGAATGGTAATATGAGGAATCATACAGTATGTAAAAAGTGTGTCAGGAATCAAGCCAGAATCTTAAGGCACACCATTTTCACATCCAGTCTGTAACATGTGTCACTCTATCTTATCTCTGACGCCATTTATTGTCATTCATATCAACTAATATCTGATAAACTTTGTCAGATAGCTTTATGAATTATGACATGTTACTTTGCAATAGCACACGAGAGTTCAATTCAAACTTAAAACAAAGTAATACATGCATTTAAATTTGAGTGGTGGACATTGTGCACCGCTGGAAGTTGCTTGTCACGTCGGACCTACAGGCTTAAAAGAACAACTCTGTGTGAGTTTAGACAAGTCATCCATACATACAGCATCAGCAGAGAGCTCAGATCCACTTCGAAAATGCGAGCCGCCATCTTCCACAGCGTCATAATTCTGCGGGGCTTGGACACCAAACAGTGTTTACTGTTTTATAAGAAATAAAGAATATATCGGCGTTACATTGGCAAAACTCTGGCCAATGTTGAATACTTTCAAAAGGGCTATAATCGGCCATTTAATTGTCCAGCCGATATGTCAGGCGGGCTCTAAAGGAGATTGGAGATACTTCTAAAATTGGGTTAAGAATTGTCCAATGCATTATGAAAAACTGGAAGGATAGTGTGGAACCATCGTCTTCAAATGTGGTTGGAATAAAAAACCTGAATGATCAGGATCGGCGAATCACTTGAACGTTTGGCCAAGTCAAATCAAAGAAAACCAACAGAAGAACTCAGGGGTATGTTTAATAGTGGTAGTAAGAGCATTTCCACATGCACAATGTGAAGGGAACTCAAGAGACTGGGGCTAGACAGCTGTATATTCTTAAGAAAACCACTAATCAGTAAGGCTAACCAGAAAAAAGGCTTCAGTTTGCTTGGGAGATTGGACTGTGGAAGGTCATGGGGTCATGATGAGTCCAGATTTACCCTGTTCCAGAGTGATAGGAACATCAGGGTAAGAAGAGATGCAGATGAAGTAGGGGTGGCCGATATGGCAAAATATCATGTCACGATTTTTTAAAAATAAAATCACGATCACGATTTTATCACGGTTCTTTTTTACGTTTATTTTTCTGGACTAATTTGCATGTTTTGACCATTTTTTCCCCTATGTTTAACATATAAAACATGTAAAACCCTAAAAGAAAAGAAAATGACAATTTAAGCCAAAGAAACTTTTTGAACAGGTTTTCATTTAAATAGTGCAGTTTTGATAAAAATGTGCAATAAATGTAAACATAAAAGGTAATGAACAACAATAAAGTGCACTTTTGTAGCATAAAAACTAAACACACCAAATAGCTTATTGAAAATGGTGAAACATAATAATCTGAGTGAATAATACAGCTGCTTTAGAACAGATTTTTGTTCAGACATCTTCAAGCTTTTATCTCCTTTTCTCTTTCCGCCATGGCTTCATGCTACATAACCAAACAGTAGATCCCACCATGCACTGCGGGGAAATGTGCTACAATTGGCTAGTTAGGTGCCCGTCAAATTCTCTGAGCCCACACAGACGATCTGATGATCTTTCTGCTTTATGAGATCATCCCCACGTTATAATCCTTAACGATTTAATATCATCATATCGCACACCACTAAGATGAAGTGATGCACCCATCATACCTAGTGCCTACTATACAAGCCATTGAAACAATGCTGCAGCAAATTCATACTGTCATCAAAGCTAAAGGCGGTCCAATTAAATATAAGAGAGTGTGACCCTTTTTTTTTTTGGTGGTGACTTTTTTTTGGCCAGGCAGTGTATGTTACCCATGTAGTATTTTCTATATATTTTTTTTAATCTGTCATTGATCACGTATAGACCCTTGAAAGGAAGTTGCACTCCAAAGTTGACTGTGCTGACTAAGCCAAAAGCTTTCACAGTTTTAAGCTTTTGCTTCTGCCAAACATAGATGCACACCCTCTACGGAGAGCACATCTATCACTGAAAGTGCCCTGGGTAAAACCTTCGCCTTCTAAAAACAACTCCTACATCTTCATTAAGGCTTGTTTACAGTTATGCTTTTCTAAGTGGTGCATGTAATGATTTCTAATTCTTTATGCATAACAACATCATTAAGTGTGGCACTCACAATGGATGATGATTCCCTCTTACATGTGTCTGCACTCATCCCTAAGGAACAAAGAAAGCTCCATTAACTAGCCTGCACTTTATCTTTAAGCAAAGAACAATAAGGTAAAGTGAATTGTTAAAGAATGTGCTTATTTTTACTAAGAAGACACATGTGATGTGAAAAATACACAAGTGAAGCCAATACATATAAGAAAATATATAGACGCACAACTTTTGTTCCAGATAAAGAAATAATGAGCAAAAATCAGTTATTCACACTTGATCTGCTCGGGAAACACCAGTTGATTGTCATACATATACATGTAGAGTTCTATAATTACTTCTAGGATTTATAGCATGAAATCTTGTCCTCAGGACTTTATCCCACCCATGCATTGAGTCCTTGTCATTGATTCAAATCCAGATATTCTTTCCTCAGGGCGGATGACACTGCAGAACTGTTGGAGCAGGCAGCACAGGTGGCTCCCTGCAGTAACCAGCTAGACACTGCAGATACCACCCAGGCTCTCCTGAAGACATTCACCTGGGAGGATCCACCAGAAGAAAACGCATCCAATCTGATTTCCACCAAACCACCTCGCTGCAACCACGACAGAGATCCTGAAAGAAAAGTCCACAAAAATAATCCACCTGCCATTCAAGTTATCCCAGGTATGATGACACCGTTTCAACTGTTGTGTTGTGTTGTTGTTTACAGCTCTCATTTATGGATAGCTCTCACTTATAGCTTCACCTTTCAGCCAAGAAACCAGAGAACTGCAGTACTTTTCAGGAGGCAGCACTGGTTGCAGCAATTATTGATCAGTAATGGGCACAAGCATGAAAAAAGCTTAAAAAAACAGCTGTGTTCTCCCCCTGGTTTCAACTCTACAGATACTCCCTGTCAAAATGGACAAACTGTTGGCAGGACAAATGGAAAATCTCCTGATGTGGGCAAAGAGCACCGCCGATGTGGGTCTGCCCTCCAAGACTCCAGCTTTGAGGTCATCTCACTGGAAAGCAGGTAAGGATAGAGGATGAGTTTCTGACTTACTTGTCATTTCATCGCCACATTTGTCCTCAGATATGCAGCTTGTTGAACTTGATTTAAATTCTCTCTTCTTGGTGTCTAATACACAGACAGCTCATTTCATGGCCCTCATTTATTAAAATACCAATGATCCAAAAACTGCATGTTTAGTCATTTCATCACAAAATTTGGCATTTATCAGTCTGGAGGAGGATTCACTCAAATCATTCGTCAGGTTTCTGCTTGTTTTCATGTTTGTTCTTTAGCCAGTGTGGTTTCAGTGCAGTATTAATGTTTGACTGCCTTTTATTATCTAAATGTAACAGAATTCTACTAACATAACTCGGCTGTACAAGTCAGGGATCATAAGCATATGTATATTTAGGATTCCAACCTTAAGTAGAGTTTGGTTGTTTACATCAGGGTTGTTATATATTTGCTGTTTTGTTTCTCTTTCTAACTCGAAGGGCTTAGCCAGCAGAACTGATATTTACACGACAATTGTTTCATTTACCATCATTTGTACACTGTAGTTGATCTGATACTCATTCCTCATGAATCACTGTTGGGCCTGGTGTAAGATTATTTCTTCATCTAGATCTGCACTGGTTTCTCAACTGGCAAATTTTTCATGGGTGCAACCCACATACTCAGTTCTGCTCATCCAACAAATGTGTGGTACTTACAAATGTGGCACCATTTAAAAGGGAAATGAACTGGCTTTCCAATGATGTAGGGTTTATTACCAAGGGGCATTTTTACAACAAAAGAATACTCCATCAATGGCGATTCCTCACCTTGAGCTGGATTTTGTTTATCAAATGATAAAGACAAAAACCTTAACAGGACATAATCACTGTTTGGAACAGCCTTATTTGCTCCAGAGGTGCTTATCAGTTATGTGTCAAAACTCAGATATAGAAGAGGACAACTTGGAAATGTTGCTATTTCCCCAACTAAAATATGAAGCCAATTTGGTGTTTCTTCTACAGATAGACTTTTCACTCCATTGCCATTAGATGTGTGGATTGCAACTGATTTGTTTTTATTGGTGCCATAGTCATTCCCAATTCTGCTTTTCAAACTGATTCCTCAAAGATCCATTACTGTGGACTTAAGGTTCAGGAAAAGTTGGCCTGCATGGATTTTCAGTGCCAACAAACGCGTCACTCCTGATATTTAATGATATGCTCTGTAGATGAACAATAACTTATGAGTAGAATCAAGAGATGAGTGTTGATGAAATTAGTTATTTGTCTTCATCAGTTAATTTGAACTCAATGTCCCAGGTCCTCCTCTGGTTTCTGTGAGAACTTTGCTGGTCATGTTGGTTCTGATCCAGGCCCGGTGGAGGACTCCGCCTCTGCACACACTGTGGACCCAGCCAGCTGTTTCCTTGATCTGAACAGTAAGGGTGAACTCATGACCCGAGCCCTGGCTGAGCTCGACCTGAGCAGTAGCATCGAGCTGCTCACCGGGAGAGGACACAATGATGATAACCAGCACTCCATGACGTCCTGCGATACAGCTGAACTCCTACGTACTCCCTCTCCATGTGTGGTAGACTCAGACAAAGAGGAAGAGTATGTTCAAGCTAAAAATGCTGTTGTGAAAGCCTTAGGCCACACAAGTGAAGAGCAAGAAGAAAAAGACCAGGGTGAGCGAGATCAGTGGACTGCACTGTCTACAATTCATCAAGACAAGAGCCAAGGGTTCAGTATGCAGATGAATGAAAGGCATCAATCCATGACGGACATTCCTGCCACCTCGACTCCCAAGAAGCAGAATGTGAATGGAAACATTTCCTATGAGGGTACACAGATAATGGAAGGGAGATATGAAGGAAATGCATACCACAGGGATGGCACCAAAATAGGTTTGTGCCACAAAAATCCTTTTAATTTATGACATAAAGTGAAAATAGTTTACTTAAAACCTCTTTTCTCTCCAGATGTGCAGTGTGATGTGTGTAAAGCTGACCTCCCCGATGGAAGCATCATATTCTGTGTGTGGATGAGCAGGCCTGGGCAGCAGGGGGCGCTGTTTCAACCACATAAATCACTGCACAGCCCATCAGAGGCCAGTCTTGGAGAGGTAAGAGACAGTAAGGTAGAGCATGTGGAGTTTTTGCACTGAAATGTCCAAATTTAATATAAACATGACTTTCTGATGCTTGATTTCATATCAGCGGTTTAGAAATATTTTTGTCGGCGGCACTTCATACTCATACCCTTAAGAAGTAGCCTCTTTGACACCTGGGTGTAAAAGTTGATGTTGGAGGACTGCAGTGCAAAGAAGAATAATGAGAGGGTTAATGAAAGACGGGTAAAGATGCAGTTTAAAATCATGCTCTTGAAGAAGCAACATTTATCTGATATGTCACTTTACAATAGGCAACACATTAAGGAGTCAAAAATGCTACATTTCTCCCCCAGTATCCTTTAGTCTTAATCTGTTTCCTTAAGGGACTCATTCAGGACACTTAGAAATGTCAAACTATGCAGCCTCATATGGAATCAATACAACTAACTTAATGATAGAGTAAAGAGAAAACAGCTCAGTCATTGGCTGTGATTTGGCTTCCATGACAAGACACAAAATATTCATCATTAGTCAAAAAGAAACATATTTTGCTCGACGGTAACACAAGGAAAACAGGACCTGCCACTGAAGCAGCCATTCAATTTTGTGTCTAAACCATGATTTTCACTGCCTAGTTGTAATAGACTGTTATTATTCTGACACTTGGTGTTTCTGTTCCCTGGTTACAAGTGTGTCCCTCACTCCAAGCTTGATATTTCCTACTCAAGTAGAGATGTGCTGCTCTGCTCCGCCCACCTCTGTTTGCTTGTTTGTATCATTTATTGAGTTCTCTGTTTTATGAAAAAAACCTTTCCATTAATTAAAGTGTATTTTCTAAAGCACCATTTTCATGAATGAATGGATACCACATAAGGGAGAAAAGATGCTGCCCGTCATGGTCGCCACTACAAGCAGCTCTCAACATGAACCTGGGAGGCCACTATCAAACATCTATTCTCTGTCATAGTATTCATCCACAAAACAAAAACATGGGTTAGCTTTTTTTCAATAGACCTAACAGCATGATCTGCTAAAATTTAATTTAATTTTTATTTGATTAGGACAGTGCACAACAATCAACAATTTCGTAATACACGTCATTGCAAATATGCAGGAATTAGCACAAAAGACAGTCAACAGAAAAAACACAGTGTAGCCTTTAATTTCAAACAAAAAGCAGGCTGCAAAGGTGGACGGAACTGACAACATACCTCTAGTCTCCATTAGGGGTGCACCAATCACAGTTTTTCTGGCCGATCAACGATTTACCAACCATTAAAAGTCTGACCTGCCGATACCCATTTTTTTTAATAACTGACAGCATACACCTTCAATGTTCCAATTAGGGATGTAACGGTATGAAAATTTCCTATCACAGTTATTGTGACCAAAATTATCACAGTTATCATTATTATCGCATTATTGTTGCAGTGTGCTTAAAATGTTCAAAAAGTACTTTAACACAGTCTTGAAATCATTTAACCCCTTTAATATTATAGTTTTAACAGTTCTATTGTCTTTTGTCAATAATTGTGTCAGGAAATGTCCTATAAGTAAATTTGTTTTAACTTTTTCTTGAGAAATAAAAGTAAACAATTCTGGCAAGTATTTGTCATTATTATGTTATAAATGCTTAAACTGTGTTTAATTACAAGAAAAGAAAAAAAAGATTTTAACTTTAAACAGGATTCTCTTTATAAAAAAATGTAAATTAACATGTTCAAAGTTTTGAGATGACCAAAAATAAATTTGACCTATTTTACAAACACTCACACATTTTAGTTTGCCTCCAGCATTAGTGTCCATGTTACAGCTTGTTGTATTAGACCATGTCCAGGCCTTTTTATTTATTTTTTGTTTTACTAACGATAGTCCCTGAAGCAGTTAGCCCCCCTCATGACTCTCCTCTGGTCTCCCCTTTCCATGGCAGATCTCCTTTATATCTCCTTATTTAATATTTCCAAATTACAATCGGTTAAATTCATAAAACAAGAGCTATGACGGAAAAAGAAGATCTATTATGACAAAATACAGCGAAACACGGAAAATAAATGGCGAAAAACGGTATAACAGTAATTTTAATAGGACACGGTAATGATTACTATGGGAAATTTTACCGCGGTTTACCATTTTACCGGTAACCGTTACATCCCTAGTTCCAATCTTATTTTACTGAAAAACATTAATCAACACCTGTTCCAACAATACCTTGTTTTAACTGCATATGAGGCAATTCACTCAAATATAAAAGAAAAGTTTTGAATGTTGCTGTCCAAACAACTAAATTATATCAGTTTCTTTAGTCTTTCATTTTCCACAGTAAAAAATAAACAGTACTTGCGCAACAGGTTACACTGCAGGCCTGTTTGAGCCTCTTACCAAAAATAAAGTGCACTGCAGTATTGTGGTTTTTACAAATATAGGATTTCACAAGGTTTGAGGTAGTTATTAAAATAATACTACTAATGAAGTGTCCCAAGTTTTAGGTTTCCTTGTAGTGCAAAAAGAAAAAAAAAGCCCAAATGCAGCATCTTTGTGGCTATTTAAATGTAAAAATACCGCGGGCCTGTCAGTCTGACAGAAGAAAAAGCTACAGTGGCTGATTTTCAGACCTTTGAGGAGGTGGATAAGATTGGTGGATAAGATTAAGGAATCTTGATCAATCGGTGCATGTTTAGTCTCCATGTTATTTGTAGTTACACTGTTCAAATTGAGAACCCCTGGTAGCAGAATCAACGTCTGATGCATTGATTTGCATTACCAAAGATGATTTTTCCTCCCTTTAGAGGATTGGAGAGCTCAGTCATGGAGAGGCCTTGCGCTCCACCATGGATCTAGAGCAGTCCCGTGCCTGTGATGGACAGTTTGAAGAAGAGTACCAGCCTGTTAAAGCAGTGGGGAAAGGAGCTTTTGGTTTTGTTTGGAAGGCTGTAAAGCGCTGTGATGGACAAGAAGTAAGAACATAAACATGAACAACATTGATGTCCTAAGAAAGAGAACATTCTTCTGAGTGTTAGACTTCAGGTATTGTCTTACAAACCTAAATTAAAGCTTTTGAGTCTGACTGTGCAGGTGGTGGTAAAGTTCATCAGCAAAGCCAGGATAGTGAGCGACTGTTGGGTGGACGACCCAATGCTGGGACATGTCAGCCAGGAGATTGCCTTACTGACACGAGTGCAGCATCACAACATCGTCAAAGTAAGTTTATCATTTCATCTGAGCCTTTTCAAGACGAAACTCTTCATTATGCTCAAAAGTCTTGCTCACCCTGTGTGTCTGTGTGTGGCACCAGGTGCTGGAGGTGTTTGAGAATGGCAGTTACTTCCAGATGGTGATGGAGAAACATGGAGATGGTTTGGACCTTTTTGAATTTATAGACATGCAGCCGAGGCTGGATGAGCCTCTGGCCAGCTACATCTTCAGACAGGTGTGAACCCAGCCAAGATAATCCACGTGTCAGCAATGCTGGATTGTTTTTCTGTATATGAGAGCTTCTGTCTCTTCACAGCTGGTGGCTGCTGTCTTCTACCTGAGGACGAAGAACATCCTGCACAGGGATATCAAGGATGAGAACATCATCATCGACAAATGCTTCCATATCCGCCTGATAGACTTTGGCTCTGCTGCCATGATGGTTCCTGGGAAGCTCTTTTATAATTTCTGTGGCACACTGGAGTACTGCTCCCCAGAGGTGCTGCAGGGAAACCCGTAAGTACAGCCGTTCATTATCTGTACTGTATCTCGTGTTTGGGTGGAGATGGTTCATACATGACACCTCAAAATGAAAAGATGCATTCGCAAGTAGGGATGTCCTTTCTGTGTCATTACCCCTTGACTAGATTCTGACCATTCAGAGGTCAGCAGTGTCTCCACATCATGATTAGTCTTGGCTCAGCAGGCTCGGAGCCTCGCTGGAGGTGATACGAAAACTGTGCCAGGTATTGGGTAGGGGTGTCCCGATACAACTTTGTCACCTCCATTATACTGATATTGCAGCCTTGAGTACTGGCCGATACAGATATCGATCCGATATGATATCAGATGAAATCATACATACTTTTGTTACTTATTTTGAAGTATGGACTGTAAGAAAAGGCCTGATTTAGTGAGATTACTCAAACAGAGAACAGTAGTCAGCAATAGTAGGTATAAGAAAAACTGACCCCTTTGTTATTAACCAGTGGGTTCAATAAATTTTAACCTTAAACATAAGAATATACTACAATTAAATAAAATAAATGAAAAATAAATTAGAAGACCCTGAGAAGTAACCTCAAGAAATCCAGTAAAACAAAAACTGCAAGATAAGCACTATGTTTAACTTAAACATAAACATATTCTACAGCTAAATTAAATAAACAAAAAATAAATTAGAATGGACTACTTGTATAGGAGTGCTATTATTTTAGATGCAGGCCGATATAATCCGATATTTGTTTTTGCTGACATCGGACCGATATCAGATATCAATATTGGATTGCGACACCCCTAGTGCTAGGTACAATGCCTAAAGGAAAACCAAAATGATCAAGTGAAACTGAGCTTATTCTACAAAGAGGAAAAGCCCCATTGGTTTTTACAATTCACAGTCGATTTATCTGCAGCTGTGTAAAGTTTTACAGGTCATCAGTACAAGCTTAAAGAGTAGATTGTGCAAAAAACCATCAGAGCCTAACTAAACTGCTGAGTAATGACCGAAGGAAAGAGTTAAGCCAAACTACTGGGTTTGTTGTTTACAGCTCCATGTTCACACCAATGGGATTTCTTATTTACTGTTCTATGGGGTCAAATGTGTTTCTCCTCATATCCTCCCCTCCTTTTAACCTGTAGTCCCACCACCTCTTCATCAGGAAAAGAAACAGGAGGAGAGTGATGGTTTTTGCAATTTGTAGCAAGAGGACAAAAGCAGACTGTACAGACAAAAGAAAAAACTTTTGGTCTAAATTACTTCTGATAAATAAGAACCTATTAAACTGAGGGATTATGTCCTGGGATGGGGCAGTGGAGAGCTATGCACTGAGGTGCTGTGGGAGGTTTTGTTTGTTTTAGGGACTGCTTTTAAGGTGTTAAATCTACTCACCCTTACTCTGAATGTTGCTTGCCATACTTACTTTGACATTTACAGAGTAGATTGTGGTGTTACATTGAAATCATAACTTGTCACTCTCTGGTTCTGACATAGTTATGAGGGTCCAGAGCTGGAAATGTGGTCTCTTGGTGTTCTGCTCTACACGCTGTTGTTTAGTGAAAACCCCTTCTGTGGCGTGGAGGAGATCCTGGCAGCCAGTCTTAAGCCCCCATTCCCGGTCTCCCCTGGTAAGCAGCAATAAGTTGTTTTCATTCATTGATATTAGATAATTCCTTCACCTGTCAACAGAGACTCAGATAAAATGTTTATTTGTTAATCACAGAGCTTCATGGAGTGTTATGTGGGCTGCTGCACCCTGATGCTGCTCAGAGGATGACTCTGGACCAGCTGCTGCTGCAGACCTGGATCAGCCAGCCCATTTCCCTGGCAGAATACAGCTGGACAGAGGTGGTCCCCACAGAGCAGAGCTACTGTGAACAGGGTTTGTATGCATGCTTGATATTCTTAAAAATGCTTATTTCTTATGCTGATATGGTAAAGTCGGATAAACCATTGGATTTCAGATAGGGCAGAAAAATGTGGTCTTATTAATAATTTACATTTCTGACAATTATTTTGTGCAAAATAAAACGTACATTTGGCAGACATATTTAAAAACATGAAACTTTGCTTTTGTTTTGTTTTATTGCCTTTCTTTTGCAGACCTCTATTACAAAACACAAGCTTTTTACATCATTATATCGTCTAATTTGTTAAAATCATACCCACCCAACACCCCAAGAGTTTCCAAAGAGGAGGGGAAAAGAGCCGCATCTGATCCTCTACAGAGATTATGTGTTTCATTTTTTATTCTACTTAAATCAAATCCTTGTTCAATAGACACTTGGGACATTAAGTAAATAGTCACACAAACCAGGACATGGACCTTTGATGCTGTTCTTGCACATTAGTTTAGGTAAAACTATAAATGAACTCCAACTTTTTCTTTTCTTACAGGCTCACCACAACAAAAGGAATCAAGACCTCAGCTTTATGTCACTCAAAATTTGTTTCCGTACCACCACGATGAGACTCTCCCCAGTGATGAGGAGGAGGAGGAAGAAGATGAAGATGACAGATTATCAATGGTGGCCTTGGAAACAGAGTTGCAGAGGTATCTCTGTGAGGACTAAAGATTTTATTTAAATGAAGTTCAGCCCAACATCTGTCCAAAATGCAGCCTCCTGCAGTGCAAGAGGACGCCTTGTGTGAAGGGAGGACTGTCTCGATCTAAAGACCAAATCAGATCCAACTCTGTTCACAAACTCTTTTAGCAATAAGGACTTGAACCTTTATGAAGAACACATGTTTTAGTAAATGTTTGCTGCTAGTAAAAAAGTTTTTTATATGTAGATCTGCTACATATAAAGCAACATTATCATTATGCATAATTTCTCAGAGTTTATTACAAATCTATTTTATTTTTGTGTTAGATTAAGGGAACATTTGATCCATTATTGTCAAAGGTGATTTTATTTGTATCCGCTTTAACACTAAAACCTACAAATAACCACGAGCTTGATTTTTCACCTCAAAGAACGACTGAGTAACCCATTTAAATGAAGTTCAGTGATTTGTTTTTTTAATCAAATGTTTGTCAAGTGATTTTTTTTATGTAGCATGTTTTAATCTAGAAGTTTTAGTGGACATTGTAAGTATATTTACAATATTTTATCTATTTATTTTTGTATACCAATAAATATTTTGTGTTGGTTTCCTTTGATATTCCCAAAAGAAAGTCAGAGTGATGATGACGGATGGTCTGGGTATTTTTTTTTTTATCACGGGGTAAATATTTTATGTTCTTTATAAGATCCACTGTTCCATGAAACTTCGACACAGTGAAAAGAAAATCCTCCAATAAGAGTGCAGTTTGATTTGTTCTCACATCTCTGAATATTAACAGTGTCTCACATTTTTTAGCACCTCTGTTATGGCCTGACCGTGTGATTTTTGCTGTGAGATGTCAACAAGCGAATTTGTTGTGGATAATTTTTAAGATTATTTTTTGGGACTTTCTGCCTTTACTGCATAAATGAGAGAGCGACTATGGTTAGAGTCATAAAGGAGGTGAGAGAGCATGGGAAGGGCCCAGAGCTTTGTACTTGAATGCACTGAGGAGTCCCCCTGCCACTGGTGCCTCCAAATGTACACTCCCAATCAAAATATTAGGACCAGCTAAATACATGCATGCTTTTGCAGGGTTGGGCCTTAAGAAGGTTCCAAAATGCAGAGAAAATGGAACAAGAGACAAAAAGAGTTGAGCAAAAAAACGTATTAAAAACAGTTTAAACTAAAACATGCTTCTGTCAGCTGATCAAAAGTTTGAGACCATGACCTTTTGAAAGCCAAAATCTGTGCAAAAAGTTAAATCCCATGTAATTTTCTCTCAAGTATTCACCCTGTCATGATCTCCTGATGGCAAAGGCAAAAACACTCCTGTCTTTGAATGCGGTCTGATTGTTGAGCTGCATAAGCCAGACCTCTCACAAGGCACCATCAATGCTGCGGTTGGAGGCAGTAAGACAGTCATTTTAAATTTCTTAAAAGGTCCTGATGGCTGTGGAACAAAGAGTCATGTGGTTGACCCAAAAAAATGTCACCCCTTCTGGATTACAACGTGTCAAAATGACCTGCATTCATTCCCCTGGCCATTTAATGCTGGCTAAATTAAAATTCATTCCATTTTTTTTTAAATCAATTAAATATTTGATCAACTTTTCAAAGTACTGTTTGAATGTCCTGTTTTTGATTTCTACATATTTTATTTTTCCCTTTTATTCTATGAACAGAACCAGTTTTCAACAAAAATTTTTGGTTTCAGTAGTTAAATGTTCATTTGTAATTTTGTCACACATAGAATAGGTAAAGTATAACATGGCCACTGAACTGTACTTTTATTTTATAACTTAGAACTGCTGAATTGTATTGTGGTTGTGTTCAACTCTACAGTAGGGCACAAACTACCATCTTACAGAGCTTATTTTCAATATTAAATCTTTATTTGTGTAGTGGCAAAATCATGTCATCTCAATAAACAGTTCTCAACGGATTTTGATGACATTTTCATGGAGTGATGGTCAAGGCATAAGTGAGAGCTGATTTAATTTTGGTGGAGGCTCAAATCCAGATCCAGGATTTTTTTTTCCGAAGCATTTGTTGACACTGCCACAAAGGGCAGGGTTGTTTTTCCACATTTTTGACAATAATTCACCTGACAATGTTGGAAATGCCTTGGTAGTGATTGAGCTTTCAGAACACCTCTAGTTTCATAATAAAATACGAACCTTTTGGATCTTTATTTTCTCTAAGTCTTTGCTATTGCACAATTACCATTTTAAAAATTATAAAAAATTAATTTCAATTTCACATTCATGCTAATAAAGCTCTTTAAATTGAAGATTAGTATTAAAACATAGATTTGACGCTATGGTCTCTGGTTTGGTCTTGCATTTGAAATGAAAATAGTTGCGGTATAATCGTTAGAAAATACTTTAAAGTCGATTTTTCGGAGCAGTCTGCGTTCACGAGGAATGCAGCGGAACCTTTGTATCGTCGCAGAAGTGTTTGGAGTCGGATATAAATGTCAGACGGCCCGGACGAGCATGGTTACCCGAGCAGCTTCAATTCAGGTGAACTTTCGTGTTGTTTAATGAGATAACTCGGGCGTGTTGAATTTGCCATAGTGTTGTAGCTTTTTATTCTTCATTACACGAAGAAAGTGGGTGAAGTCTGTTTTTAGAAACGGCTGACATCCGCTCTAACCTTCATGTTTGCTAACTTTAGCTGATGATGCTGGTTTCCTGTGTCTGCATCTGCTTTATTAACTTCTCATCTTGAAGACAAAGTCATAATCCAGCTCCTTTCTCTGTCCTCAGGTGCTCCTGTGGTCTCTGAGAGGCTCCCACTCCCCTGTGTTCAGCCCCTTCCAGGTCGGGACATGTAGACTGAAGCCTCAGTGCGTCCTGCACCGGCTGCTCTGCTCCTCCAGCAGGCAGACCCCGGTCCCTAACCCACCTCCGTCCTCCAGGGGGGTCGTGCCTGAGCTGCCCCTCCGCTCTCTGCTCAACATGGGGTTCACGGACACTCAGGCGGAGCAGATCTGTGACACTGTGCGTCAGCTGAGGGGTGGAAATGCCTCCAAACAGGCTCTGTCGACCCTCACAGCTCTGTTTGTTTTGGGTTTGAACCCCTCCAGTGTGCTCAAACTGCTGGAAAAGTGTCCGGAGCTCCTCACGGTGAAAGAATCTGAGCTCCAGCAGCGCATAGCAAACCTGCGCAAGCTGGGTCTGGGAGAAGGTGAGCAGTGCTGAATGAGCGAAGTGTGTGGTCAGCAGCAGGAGGTGTCACGATGCTGAAGTTTTAAAGGGGTACACCAACATGTTTGTTGTTTTTGTGTCTTGCCTGAGTCTATGAAAATCAGGTGGACACCATTGTTTCATCTATGCATCCAGTAACAAGGAGGAGACAGGCAGAGCTTGCCCACTGGCATTTAGCTTAGCGCAAAGACTTGGAAGTCAATGGATAGCGCTAGCCTGCTTCTGCCTACAGTCATCAGATAATCACTTCAGCAACTCTAAATGGTCCTGTTTGCTTGTTGTGATTTTTTTTACCCTTTATGTTGTTTTATGTTCTATCTCCATGTTATCTTCTAATCCTAAACAGAGGTTTTGTTTTGTTGACGTACTTCTGCGTTGGTCTTTGCTGGAGATGTGACATTAGCAAACAAGTCAAGTTTTTTGAACAGCTTCTTAAAGTGAGTGATAAGAACTGATTCACAGTTGTGAACGAGCTGTTCTTAAATGCCTGTAAATTTTTGAGAGAAAAATAACTGAACCACATGTTGATTTCTGTCTTTCTGTAGTGCAAAATAAACTTTTTCGTTTTTGATTGCACTTTAGAAATGTTTTTAAGGGATGAACTGTTCTTTTTTAGCAAAGTTGCTATGAAGAGGTGGAACTAGGGCTGGGTTACAAAAATCGATTTAAATCGATTTTCCTTTAACTGGTTCATAATCGATCCATAAAATCCAAAGATCGATCTTTTAACTTGGGTAGTTTTTTCTTCTTTGGATGTGCAGAGAAGCAGCCTGTGGTATCAACCCTGCAAGTCTGGTGTGATCAGTGTTTACCATTGATTCTTACTGAACAAGATCTCATGAGATGTTACTGCAAACAAACATGGTGGAAGCACTATATGGGCACCACTGGCAAGTTTAAAAGCTGATGTTTGGATGTACAGTATTTTAGATTTAACAAGTACAAAGGAAAATACGAGTTGAAAAAAAACAGGTAATATGCAGAATATGCATTAATGCATATCATTAAAATATGATTAATGTAACTGCTTTGGGTTTAGTTCTTCATGTTAAAACAATTTTTAATGATGTACCAGGTCAAAAGGTCACTTTTTAAATTTACAGCACTATTTTAACTAAGATATCCCAGACTGAATAAATATCCAATTGAATCATGAATCGAATCGATTTGAGACCTTGTTATATCGAATTGAATCGATCCAGAAAATCTGGATTTAAGAGAATTTAAGAGAATTGGAAGCTTTCAGACTGCTATATTTTCTTTACCTCCATTTAGGCAGCCTTCCAAGAGTGGTGGCCTATTACCCACACATCCTCACTGTGCCTGTGAAGAAAGTCAAGCATCTGGTGTTGTTCCTCCGAGAGAGGTGCCTGTTCACTGCCCATCAGGTCACAGACATCCTCAGAGAAAGTCCAGCTGTAGTTGTGGAAAACATCGCTCAGCTGGAGTACAAGTTTCAGGTATGCATCTTATCCAGACTACAAATAATAAATATACTTTTAGACTTACCAGTGAGTTACAGAATAGAATTGACTTGTTAAGATATCATGTTGTTTGAGAATAAAGAGATAAATCAAATCCTGCATGAAGTAACATTACATGCCAGCCTGTTTTTTAGAAAACCATCCAAGGTCCCACAATAAATGTCAAATTAAATTATTACTGCAGATTTATTGACGACCTCAAAACTTATCCAAACATCATGTGGCTGCAGTAGGTTTACCAAAGCGCTCTGACTTTGCGTGGATGTTTGCAGGGTTTTAATTTTATGGCTGAATTCTTTAGTTGGTAAACATCTGTTTTCGGCTTTTTTATGCCTTTGGACAGCTGGACTATCTCTTTGCTTTGCGGAGCGGCAGATATTGTCGGCACAATCAAACCAAGTCAGAGTTTTCTTATTATTTTTGACTGGATTTCTGTTACAGAGGGGGTTTTTTTTTCAGCTTTAAAACCTTTGAGTCCTCAGTCATGTTAAGGTTGGTTGATAATTCAGACATTACCAAAGTGCTCCCTCCTGTGGCTTCAAATAAACCGTGCATGGTAAATGACAAACTTTCCTAAAGACTGATTGTTTTAAGTTTAACCATCATAAAGATGGCTGTCTGTTCTTATTTCCTTCTTGTCACATTTGATCACCCTCTGTGTCTCCTAAACCCTTTAACTCCACTGTGACCCACATCTGTCAGCAGCACCTTTTAGCTTCTTCACCAAAAATATCCAACATTAACAATGATCTGCTCTTCTGATCATAGTCCTTGTGTTCAGCACATAAACAAAATGTTTTCATTTCATTAGAAGTACGTAAACTCTAATGATTAGGGCTTCAGGGAGAGTTAAACTTGGGAGGAAAAGCTTTGAAAGCTTTGTCTGGATTGCACTTCAAGAGGTCTTGGAGCAAAACGATTTTTAAAACGATTTTTCAGCATTAGTATGAAAAATTAAAACGAGTATATAAACCCCAATAAAGTGTTTAGCGTGCTGGCTGATGGTAATACTACAATCAGATCAGGCATGACTGGTTGTTGTAATCACTGATTGCTGGTTTAAAACCCTACATCTCTGGTGTCTTTGTTGTTTTATATTTTGTACAGTGTCCCAGGGTGTTATGAAATGTGCTTTGCAAATAAAATGTATTATTATTATTTTTACTAGTATCCCTAATTTGCTTTTTTTGTGTGGCTTTTTAAGAATTGGAATTGCGCTGCACATATTTGTAATGACTGCAGTATTCAAAAAGCACAATGCCAATTATTACATGAACTGGGTGTGTGTTGTATAAATCTGTGCAATAACATTCAGTGCAATAGGGGTTGGTGCAATAGAAATTGCATTTGCTAAATGCTTGATGGACTGTGTGATGGGAGGATGTGCAATATATATGTTTGTTTCTTTTTATACTTGTCTACTGTCCTTGGGTTTGTCCTACTGTATTTAGTGTCTTGTATGTATATGTTGCCATCAACTTGCCAGGGGGTCTGTAGATGGAAATTAGCCCAAGGCTATAATCTGGCATATTTACATTCGTAAAAATGTTCATTAATATGCGCTGTTCCCTCTTTAAATAAATGAATAAATAATACTAATAATTACCCGACAGCTTTTTTTCTTTAATTTACTGAAAAATATTCAATCAAAAAATCAATCAGAAGTTATCTGTGTAGTGCCAAATGTCAGTATACTTTTCAAAAGAAAAGCACTCTTGATTTTTTTTACGTATATATTTTTATTGACAGAAGGAATTATTTTGGAGATCTGAGTAAGGCAGTGGTCATTAGTTAATCTGCTAAAGTTCCACCTTCAGTCAAGGCAAAGTCTCAAGGAAAATTAATTATATATATAAGTATATGTGTGTAACATAACCCATTCAACAAGTTTTTAAGTATTCTGTCATATGCTAAACCAAGTAAACCTAAAATACATTGAAGAATTTGAAACTTCATTCTGTTGTATAAATTAAGAAACAGTTAACAAAGTTAAGTGATCATAATAAGAATAATAATAAGAAGAAGAATTTGGTGATCTCAGGTGTAGAAGAGATAAATGATCAGATTGGTTCAGCTACTCTAAAAGGCTTGATTTGAATGATCTTCAAAATAATAGAACTTCCATGTGTTTAGAGACATTATTAGTGTTTTTAATGCAATATGTTGATATTACTTTATTAGATAAATCATTCAATTTGATAATTGCCATCTCATTGTAAAATCATATGACTGTAAACATTTCATGCCCAGGCTTCCCTTAAAGCCTCCGACTCAAAACACATGGCTCAGAATTTTCAGAATATTTTTAAAATATCAAAGTTTAATGTGTCTTTAAGCCTTCTTGGAATTTCGAGAGAGAAAAACCATCTCCAAGTCTTCTTAAGTAGCTTATTTTACAGTTAAGATGATTTCTCAAGTCTTTGTGTGTGGTTTTTATCGCTCTGACGTGAAGAAGCAGATTGGGCTGCAGTAAAGTAGTTTTGCTGCTTCTGATTGGGTGGAACTTTGACTTGCTAGTTTTTTTTTAATGGCCAAGACATTTATTAAGTCATACATTACTGTCTTAAGCCCACCTACTTATATTCAGTTCCTGAGCAAGCCTCATAAATTTGACCACTGATATGTTGAAAACCATTCAAACTTCAGTCCCAAGGTTTTTTAGCTCGTCACTACTATGTATATTATAAATATTATATAAAAGTTTTTATAGATTTGGGTTCCCAGGAGCTTTAAGGCTCACCCCTGTGCCCTGCTACACCATTTGGAGCTGCTGTTATAAACATAACTGAAGTCGAAGCCTGTGATTGTCTCTCTATAGAGAGAGTTCATGGTATTTCAAACACTTTGGTCAAGTTTTATTCCTATAAGACGATGAAACTCTGGTTCTTTTAATGCAACATTTCTTATCATTCCTCCACAGTATGTCTATTTTCGTATGGGTGTCAAACAGGCCGAGATGGTGAAGTCCAGGCTGTTCCGTTTTTCTCTGGATGACGTGCGCTGCAGGCACTGTTTCCTGGAGCGCCGGGGCCTTTTCGAGACCCCTGACAAGAAAGGACAGACGATCATCATCAACCCCAAACTGGAGACGATCCTAAACACAGATGAAAACACCTTCCTCACTGATGTTGCCATGGCCTCGGCAGAGGAGTATGATGTCTTTAAGAGACTAATGGCAAGAGAGTGGCTTGAAGAGGAGCAGCAGATGGGTGCGGATACTGAAAGTGACGATTATGATGAAGAGGAGGAAGAAGTGGAGGAGGATGAAGATGAAGAGATTGGTGCGAGAAATGCATATAGAAAGAGAAGAAGAAAATGACAGAAGTGACTGAAAGGAATGATGACACCTCATGAATCAAAGACATTTTGGAATGTAGCAGGTGAAGATGTTGAACACAGGCTTTGTTTTGTGCTTTGAAAATTCTCTGAGACAGGGGCCACCAAGCAGATCCTGATTTACAGGTAGATCTTTCAAACAGTATTTGTAGATCTTGAAGACTGCATATGTTAGGTCATAATCTGACACACGGAATAGATGATCTCTCTAATCCATGGCATGTGTGGATCTTATGACTCCCGCCACTTTGCAAAATTCATCACATCTAACCGATAAAAAATATATATCATGGTTCAGATCACCGCCAAAATGCATTTCCTCTTTGTGCCAGGAGTTATGGAGTTATTACTGAAAATGTGGAAACTGAACGATCTTACAATGTTTACGAATCTTAAAACAGTTCCTTCATCATTAACAGATTTGGATCAACACTGAAAATGAATCACTGCTTTTTTGTGCCATGAAAAACATCCTCTCATCAAAATCAGTTTATCAGTATTTGAGTTGGCCAGTTTATGACCTAACAAAGACACCATCAAAAACAGAAAAACAACCTTGGCAAAAGTGATATGTCTAAGGCTTTCCTCAGTGAAATCTACAACTGTTCTGAAGGCTAAGATCTTTCTTCCTGCTACCAGTCATGAATTCATATGGATATACAGTAAATCAGATATGAGCCCTTTTATTAATTCAACCAGTCCTTATTTTAAGACATCTTTAATAGATATTGTTGAAAAAGCAGTGGTGTGTGCATCAACGTACAGGATAATGGTTCCATCCTGTTTCTATGTGACGGCCAAGTGGCTGCAGCTTTCTCCATCCCTGCTTTATCTGTAAGAGTCAACACAGAGGATCAGATAAGGCAGGTGGACGAGATGAGAAGTGCAAAACAGCCATTGAGTTATCAAAGCCTGAAGCCTAATGGATGTAATGCACGGAGAGATCACTCTGTGCTCATATTCAGGTAGGAAAACTAGCCTTTAATTAATCAATAATTTGTAGATAAATATATGAGGGCAAACAGCAGCAAATGATTATCTGTAAAGTTCTTGAGTGTTTTAGTCTTTGTGAGTGAGCATTACTAATACGCTTTACCTCAGAACTTACCTATGACAAAGTGACGCTTCAGAGAAAAAAGTGCTAAACTAAAATAAAAATGGTCAGTCGTAGTGTTTCATCCTTAAAACCAAATAATGACAAAGTGTTTATGCCAAGGTAAATTTCAACACTGAATCTACATTTGCATTACCTCAGGCCGGATAACAGTACAGCATAACATCCACGTGAGCAAATATGCCGACTGAACTTCTCTTTTATTAAATAAATGCCTTTAGAAGAGCATATAATCAAATCATAATCACAAGAGAACAGATGATTTTTGTCTCTGACTCAGTCTTGTGCCTGTGAATAAAGCGTTTTCTTGCCTCTTTGGCTCTACTAAATGCCCAGTGCTGTGCTCATGGTGAACTTATGTTGTGTAAATGAAAAAAAGGTGAATTTAATCATGACCTGCTGATTTTTAATCATTTATACAGCATATTTAATCACATATTTATTGTAATGTACAAACATGTTATTAATTGATCATCTATTCATTCCTTATGGCACATCAGTTCATAATTACTGTTCCATATGAGGTGTTGTTCCATATCGTGCTTTTGTTCACAGAAAACCTAAACTGATAAGATAATTGTGTTTAATATTTGAGAAAAATAAGAATGCCCAACATTATCGCTAAATTTTTGAGATCAGCATCTGGCAGGAAATGGTTTAACAGGGTATTTATTGGTTTGGGCATTTAGGAAAATTTGTTTTACTATCTACAAACTGTTTTGCTACATCTACAAGCTTAATTAAAGCAATTTGATCTCTCTTGTCAGCATTAACTAATAACTTAAATCATTACTATTGGCACTTTTCCAGCACTGAGACTTTCACCATCTGTTACAGGTTTTTTATTATTTTCAAAACATCATTAGTCCTTATTGATTGATTGACTTTTAACCACTTTAAAGATCAGATATATTACAGATCGTAATTGCATTTAACTTTATGACTTCAACGATGAATAACTTAGATTAGAACACATTAAGGCAGAGGTGTCCAAACTTTTTTCTTCAAGGGCTAAATACTGAAATACACATGTGACAGGGCTGCTTTTGCTATAACTCTTGGATTTTGATGTAGCCAATCAGATTTTAGGTGCCTCTGAGTGATGTTGTGTACCTTTGTCTGCCTCTGACAGGAGCGAGTGTGAAAATAAGTCCTGTACAACAGAATCTTCATGTTAAAGCATGTGGCTGCTAAAATACAAATGAATGTCGGAGCCTGAAGATGGTCTATGCTTCATGCTTTGTATTTCAGACCTTGAGACTGCAGGTAGAGGATATGAAGGCAGTTTATGCTGATTGTTAAAATAAGTCCATCGTTTTTCATCTGTCAAGCAGCAACTTTATGTTGTTGTGTGGTCATTGTACCTTTTTGAATTTGCTGAGGACTAATTGATAAAGCCACTTGGGCTGCAGTTCACCTCTGGGCCATAGTTTGGACACCCCTGCATTAAGGTACACGGTGAAATAAACCATGAGCATGATTATCCTTTGGGAATGATCTAAAGGACATCTTTTCCAGCGTAAACTTTGTTATTGAAGCATAGCAATATAAATACAATCAGTACGTTTTATACAACAAAAATCCAGAGAAACATGTATTTTGATTAGCGTAGAGACTTTACTATTGTGGTGATAAGTTAATAAGTTGACTTTGCTCCCTCATAAGGCACCCCTGTCTATGACATAAATACATTGACTGAATTTACAGAAGTACCTTTATGCTTTATTCTGTAAGGTGAAGCATCACGTTTATGGAATTTTAAGCAGACTTGTGTGTAAATTGTTGTTATATTGGTTAAAACTGTCACATTAAGTTTGATTGCATAGATTAGTTGTGTTTGCTAGTGACTGTTCACAGGTCTGCTGTTTTTAAAGGGATAGTCTGATGTTTTTGATATGGGGTTGTATGCGGTGCATGTCTATAGTAAAACATTAGCCACTGCAAAAGCAAAACTGTGATATTAGAGCAACAGATATATCCTTGAGCATGCACAAATTCAGGTAAGGGTGAATATGAACCCTGTCTCTTTCTCTTTCCTTTAAGTTTTACATGAAAAATAAAGATGTTACATTTAAGAAAAACAATCTTAAAAGACCACTGAGAGTGACAAAGTGTTTCTTACTGATCACAACAGCTGGTTTGACAGAGTGATTTAAAGAGACCAGAGTCACTGTGGCTCATTTCTCAACTGTTCACATGTAGGGCTGTCACTTTAGTGCATTAATTAGATTAATTAATTACACCGCAAATTAATGCATTGTAAAAATTAATTGCAAGATTAATCACAGCACACAAACATTTTAATATTGTCCAGCTGGAGGACCCGTACATGGCAGTGGCACGTCACTTCACACATGCGTCTCTAGTCAAACCAAACAAAGCCCAGGTGACAACAGGGATGGCATATTTAAGACTTAGTCTTATTTATTTTTGAATTAATTTAGCTATATTTGTACTACATTCTTTAAAAATGCATCAGGCCTAATTGTTTTGCTGGATGTCCTCAACCTTTTTCTTATTTTGAATTTGATTTATGAAACACACTTAAAGTGTAATTTGAGTTGCCTGATTGAGCTTAGAGTTTTCTGGACAAGTTGCCCTGACTTTGGTTTATTTAGTCACCAATAAAAATGTAGATTTACAAATCTTCACTTCTTAGTGTATTCATTTGATTAGTCATGCACTACAATTTTATGATATCCTAGAATTAAAATTCTTTATTTGGGTACTTTAAGCAGATATGAGATTAAAATGCGATTAATTAGATTAATTAATTATAAATCCAGTAATTAAAAGATTAGTTTTTTTAATCGTCTGACAGCAGTATTCACATGTACCTCTTACAACCCTGCAATAAAACACCAAACTATCCCTTTAACTGCAGTAAATATAGTACATGTGTGCAAAGCCAGGCTTTCATTTTGATTTGAGTCCATCATTATGTTTTTGTTTTAATACATGGCATTTTTTGCTCACAGGAAACTGCTGGAGGAAGAAGTAGGCACACCTTAATCTGAGCGTTTGTGTCATAACTCCAGGCAAAATGACGTCATCTCTCCCCTTGTCAAACCTCACAACAGGGTGGGTAGAGTATTTGCGCAAGTCTCACCTTCAGCTCTTCTTCATCCCCTCTACTGTCATCACTGTGGCCACTTTGCTTGCCAACCCCATCCTCCTGACATGCATCTTTCTGTCCCGGACCCTTCGTAAGGAGACGCGCTACCTGCTGGTGGCAAACACCCTGATTGCAGACATGCTCTTCCTCATCCTCAACATGTCCTCGATGATCTGTAACGCTGTCATGGCTCAGATGCCCTGGCTTCTCTGTGAGGTCATCATTGCTCTCAGCGTCACTTCCTACTGCTCCGCCATCCTCACCATCACATTCATGGTGATAGACACCTATGCCGCAGTCCGCTGGCCTCTCCATTACCACAACATTCTTCCTCCTGCACGCACCAACTGCATATTGGTGGGGCTGTGGGCTGTCGCAGCACTTTACCCTTTCACACTGGTAATTTTGACAGAAGAGGAGCGAGGGAGTCCACATGGTAACGTGTCAGTATGTCTGGCCATCATCTCCCTCGGCTTCAATCAGGTCGACAACCTAATGGTGATCTACATTTACTTCTTTGTAGGTGCGCTCACCTGCACCATGCTCATTTTCTACTGCTACATCCGCCTCTACATGGTCACAAGGATTCAGGGAATCTGGCATAGCCGCTTCTCCAGGGCTCGGGTCACACTTCTGGCTCACGGGCTTCTTCTCCTGCTCTACTTCACCCCAGGCTTTGTGTTCATCTTGGAGCTCTATCTTTGCCACAGGGAAGACATCAGTCTAGAAGTTCGAATCTGGATTAGCACAGTCAATGTGTACATTTTTATGATGCTACCCAGGGCATTTGCCCCCTATCTTTACGGACTGAGGTACAGGGAGATTGCTGAAACTTTGATGCAGCTGCTGCAGCCACACAGACAACTCAGCCAGGTCCCACTTTCATAAAGACGTTATGGACCCCCAATATCCTTAACTACTGAGAGCCAGTATATGTAACTTTCCACCTGAATATGGTAGCTTTAAAGTTATAGATAAAGCTTAAAAGAGGTGGAATTACCTTGGTTGCTGCTTTCTGAACTGTTTAACTTTGGTTGCTTTATGGCTTTTTTCACACAGCCTTCAGCTTTTAGCCAATCCCAGTGCTGTTTGATATGATAGCTAAGGCTAAGAACAAGCACAATAACAGAATAGCTGCCATTCACCCTGCTGAAAGATACTGCATTGTTAGGTTTAAACAATGGGAAAATAAAAGTCTAACATTAATGGACACACAATGATTAAAAAGGAGAAATCGAAAGCTTTCAAAACTGAAAGAGAGAGTATGATTCAGAAAAGATTTTTTCATCGCATCTACAAGTTAGATTATTTCAATGAAGGTTTAAGATTTCCCAGAAGAACTAAATTCTCTTTTCACAATACTGTGTAAGGCATATTGAGGCATTTTCAGATTTGATCTCATTGTTGTCCTCGATTATGGTGAAAAATAAAACAATATCAACTGTATACAGCACATAAGAAATAAGCAGGTATGGGACTTTAACAGAGAAATAACCATTAAAGAGATTAATATGTGTAGGTGTCAGCCTAGAACTACAAACTCAATATGGAAGCAGTCCTGTGGAAAGCTATTGTCAGATTTTTCGTTACACCAAAATTTAAAAGAAGACCTCCACCTCACACACAGCCCTGGAGTCTGTGTGGAGAACACAGAGTTGATCACACTCATGTTTCTGGTAATGCGTGAAGACAGCTGAGTATTGAAGATGATGTATGGAAAGGAATAATAATAGGGTTAGGAAGGGGTGAAAACTTCCAATAAATATTCATAAACTTTTAAGAAACTTTCCATGGGAAAGGAAATGAAAGGGGGATTTAGAAATATTCCAACTTGAAAAATTTCCATGGGAATGATGGGAACATATGGATATTAACTTAAAATGAAACAATCTGTATCATGTTAAAGATAAATCTAAACATTTTGTTTGGTCATAAGCACACATCCATGGAAAATAATGCAAATAAAACATTGAATATTAACAGATTTATTTGTAATTAGAACCTTATCAAATTTTAATTATTTCATTAAATGATCAATTTAAGCTTCTCTTTATGTCATCCATGTCCTTTAATGTGTGGCCTCAGTAGTAAGCGTGGGGGGCGTGGCCTCAATATCCCTGCAGGAAGCAGCATGCTGTGTATGTGATGGAGGACCAGCAGAGATACTTGCATGAAATTGGTTGTTTTAGTCAAGATTATGCTAAGATATGTTTTCCACTCTGTATTCAAAATCTCTGTTCAGGGAAAATGTTCAGTTTTGTAAATTCCAGGTTTAATCTCATTAATATCTGTTGATTACCATGAGAAGCTTTCAATTGAAAATTCACAGAATTTTGCAACCCTGAATATAAATGTTTTGAGTTAATAGCTACTGAAGAGTTTTGAGGAACTGCTTGGACACTTAACACCTGAACGTAAAAAGCAAGGTGGGTACTCGAATGAAATACATATGGCCGCATCAAAGAAAGCAGTCACAAGAAAGTATTTTCTCACATTGTTGATAAAAAATACATGATATGGAGAACTATACAGACTTAAAGACTGCAAAAATCATCATGGAGAAAGGGACTGATTTTAAAGCTTGTCTCAAAGACTAAAGAAAGCACTCTGTTTGAAAGAGGATTCCTGACAACAGTCATTGGACAATGTGCTTGTTTCATTGTAACTTCATGAAAAAAAATCTAATAAAGTAAAAAGTGATGAAAAAGGAAAGATGCTGCGCTGCTCGATCAACTGTGAAGCTTATGTTGCAACATGGACATTTTTTGTTGCTTAATTTTTCACCAGGAGATAATCATGTTAATCATGTTACAAAACATGTAACTACACTAAATGTTTGTTGACCCAGGCTGTAAATATATATATTGTTTAAACTGTTAAACTCCTCTTCTCTCCACTGGCAACCATGTAACTTTTTTTAGCCTAAAGTGGAGACCCTTGAACCTGTAGGTTTTGGCATCTCACATTTGCATCATTTCCTTGCCATTTGGCAAATCTTCATTAGCAGTCTGAACACATTTCTCTCAAGAATGGGATGTGGCTTTGGGCCATGATGTTATATGTGACTGCAGTCATGCCGTGGTATGCTCCCTCCAGTGGAGTCAGCTGTGGGTCAAACAAACACCTGGCTCAGGGAGTGCCCACTTTCTGTGGAGATGGTATTTCCCTTAATAACATCTTAAGGGGAATATTTTCAAGTGGTCTGGTTGAGCACACATTTTCTGAAAGATTGAGCAAGGAACAGCAAAGAGTTTTCTTTCTGCAGCATCAGCATTTAAAATATGCATTTTAACAGCCATGTGTTTTCTGTTTGATATTAGAGCACACACACCTCACTGATTAATTCAATTACATTCAAACTAGTTTCTAAATTCTTGGAGGAACAATTGGTTTAAATAATTTTGAATGTAAAAACATATCAACCCACATTGAATACAATGACAACAGCACTGATCCAGTACAAGTTAAAGAAAAAATAAGACACAGGGTCTTGTATCAAGTACTGATCCAACAAAAGGTTGATTAATAAATGAACAGACTAAACACAACCATCAGTTGTTTGATACCTGAAACTTTCCACAAACAATACTGAGTGCATACCTTGTTTAATCAATCTTTGCAGCACCAGATGGTGTTTGCTTCAAGCCCACACATTTTTTCCATGTTTGAAATAATGTTTGTATCACGGCCACATAATAAGTGAATGTGAAGTTCAACACAAAAAGCAACTGGAGTGTTTGCTCTTGTGTGTGTTTTGAGTTCAGTAACTCACTTCATTATCTTATCTGGTACAAAGTATGATTTATAGATACATGTGACTTCTTTTTACAGGTTGTCGGGGCTCTTTTACAGCTGTTGATTCAAATTAGTACATGCCAGATTGTGTGTTAACGTAGCTTCAGTTCAGTTATTTCTTTCACATAAATTGTACAACCTGATTATTTGATCTCAATGATGTTATGTGAAAACTCGGTAGAACCTGACACTCGGCTTTATGGCCATGAAGCACTTAACTCTATTTGCATTCAAAGTGGTGCTTGTCTGTGTTTTGAGCTCTGAGAAGATCATTAACTGAAGGCTGAATGAGTTGAGAGAGAAATAGGGCACTTAGACAGGCGTGGTGGAAGGAGATGAGTCAGACCTCCTGGTTATGTGGACTGTTTTTCTGTCCCCAGTTTGGGTGATCTGTGACTGTACAGAAGTTCATCAGTAGAGGGACACACTTGTCTGTATGCTGAGGCTTATCACAGCTCTTCACTGCAGCAAAGGCAGGTGCATGTTTACCTGGTAATAAGCCCCTGGTACATTCATGGGTTTATTCCCTATAGCTGGGGGCAGCCGTCCTTCTGTAGGTTGATGACATTCACAACAAGGCGATGGCAGTTTGGATTATTTATTGCTTTTGACTTTAATGTTGTGTTGATCTTTTGTTTCAAATGTCAATTTCAAATTTGATGAGCAATAACTATGATTTTAATTACCTCCACCAGGAGATTATGTTTTGGGAGAGTCTGTTTGTCCATCTGTGAACAAAATAACTCAAAAAGTTATGGATGGATTCTGATGAAATTTTCAGGAAATGTTCAGTATGGGAAAAGGAAGAAGTGATTCAATTTTGGTGTTGATCCGGATCCGCCATGACAAAAAAATGCAGTTTTCGTGAATAACTACTGAACTAAAAAAGATATCATTATGAATCCAATTGCTAATGGTGTTTTCATGGTCAAGGAATCTAAATATTTACATGAAACAAAGGTAGGACTAATATTTATGGTAAAAATCACAATATTGGAGAGGACTGTGGTGCTGGCGGAGGTCTGCGCTCTCCAAGTGCTTTTCTAGTTTGTTGAAGTGCTTAGTTGTAGCATTGTTTCCATTAGAGCTTTCAAATGAAATTTTAGTTATCTTTTTGTCTCTGTAGTGTATGGGTTAAATAAAAAATAAAAAAATCTCTTGGAAAAAAAAACATTCAGAATTGAAGGGGACAATAGTTTTTACTTTTGAAGAAAGCAAAAGTTAAAAATAAAAATCAATTTCAAAATACAAACAGATGTGCCAAACATGAGGCATACATGTTGATTATCACAAAAGACTAAAGAAAACAGTCTGATCTATAGCGTTATGTTAAAGCACACTCTGTCCATGCATGAAAATCCTCAACAGCATCACATATGTTTTATATATAAAGAACAGTACCATCTGACATTTACGATTCTTCCCTATGCAAATACCTACATACTGTATATACAAACATACTGTATATACTCTACAACTCCTCATTACTCCACCCTGAAATTCAAATTCAGATTTAAAACACTAACAGATGTGCCTTAGACAAGTCGTACACCATACCAATGTTTCACTGAGAATTAATAAAAACAAAGGTAAAAAACAGAATTGGAAAAGTTACTCAAAACCTGTAAGCAGTTACTCAATTCTACTGAGGAGAAAACATGTTTAACACTGAGTCTACAATGGATGACAGTGATCTTTGCACACAAACTCATAATAAAAACAGTACTTTGAGCTGTTCGAACTGCAGCTTACTTCTTTTTTTCTCAACCACTGTGTTGTGTCAAACTTTAACTTGAAACTCTTGAAAATGTTATGGCACCCAGCCAAAAGCAAAAAGTGATTACTTTACTTATTATACTTATACGTAACAAAGTAACTGCCCAACACTGATGAAAACTAAGTATATTTGGTTTTTAATTATGTGTATAACATGAGCACATCAATATTGTACCCAGGTAACAGTAATTATTTTGATAAAATTGTACTTTTGTACAGTAAAGTTTAATCTACTCCTTTAATCTAGCCAATCAACAGTAAAAATCATGTCATTATAATTGACAGTGCTGAGTATTTTGAGTGCACTTTGCTGTGGTATGTAACTAGTACAACAAAATGGAGTTTGATGATTCAAACAGTTATTGGCCTCAGTACACAATACTGTTCTACATTATCAACACAGATGATGAAATAGAAACACAAATTAGCAATTTACTTTGATTTGAAATTAGAAATTAAAGGTATCAGTAAATATATAAATGTATCTTTTCTCTCTGTGAGTCGTGGTTTTATAGAAGCACTGTATTTGACCAAATAAAGACGGAATATCTAAACAGAAAACATAGATAAACAATTGCCCCTGATAGATATTACATCACTTAAGCTTCAGTGTAAATGTTTTTTTAGGTTCAATGTTCATAAACTTTAGACCTCATCCTTCAGGAATATCTTTTTCTAGTTCGGGTAACATGCTGAATTAGTTTCATCTCGGTTTTCATTTTATTTATTTTACTCAGTGCTCAAATGATCTACTAAGTGTATATAAGTACAATACTTGCAATGAGCATACTCATAGTTTTCAAAACATATAAGCACACATAAGACGACTCAATTACATTAACTTAAGAAAATGCAATCAGTTATTTTTTTTAACTTTGGTATATAGCAGTATAGTTTCAAGTAGTTTACACTCTTTTTTGAAGGAATAATGTTTCTTTATTTTGGTTACATAACCATTTTTTCACATGTAAAGGCCCATGTCCTGCAAAATCAATTTTCTTTGCTTTAAATGTTGTTAGGGACTTTAACATTACACCATTTACTAAACTCTCAGAGGAATGTGCTATGCTCCTTTAAAGAAAATAACCCTTAAATGCTCTGTTTTTACTTCTTGGGGTTTATTGTGTAGCTATAAAGCCTCCACCTATGTGTGAATCTTCTGTGCATCACAGGTAGATGTTAAGACATAAAACCTTTCCTCCCCCTCCAATCAGGCTTCGTTTGGGAAGCCAATCATCACAGAGCTCATTATCACAGCCTACTGTAGCCTCCCTACTCCCTCAAAGCTGGGCATTTCCAAAGGGGAGGGGAAAGAGCCGGATCTGATCCTCAACAGAGACATTTTTCCCCTTTTTAATTCAACTTGAATCAAATTATTGCTTAACATACAACAAAGACACATTGTAAATGGTAGATCACACCTGGACGTGAGACCTTTAAGGCGGTTCATATGTTAATAATAACAACGTACGTACACAAAATACTCATATTGCAGTTTTGTACCATTTATAAGGCTCTGAGAATGGACAGCATAAAAGTACAGTATCTAATCATTTATTCTCAGACTGAATTGTGTGGTTGTCCTGAAACAGTTTGGGTAGGTTTCAAAGATACCTTAAGGGTAATAAGCCCCTGTGAAATATTTCTGTCAATGACTCTCACTTCATTTTCTCAAGGATCAGCAAGTAACAGATGGGTGTTCTGACAGTTTTGAGATGAGGAGCTCATCCGTAAAGGAGGACGCATGAGGGAAAGAGAAGAACAGCTCTCCAGAGAGTACTGCATTAATAGCGGAGGCAACATTCTTCTTCTTCAGTTCAGAGGTCAGCACAGCCACAAAACATGTCTGGAGCGACACAGACTGCAATGGAGGAGTAGCGTGAGTGGACCATGATGAAATATTGGTGAAACTGATGAGTTTTTGGATGATTAATGCAGTTTTAGGAGTGGCGCTATACATGCCCTATGTGCTACCATCACACGGATGTCCGCCGCTCGATTTTGGATCTAAATATCTCCCGAAGCACTGTTTGGATCAGGAAAGCCTTCTGGGTGAGTATATTGTTCTACTTCATTCTTTAAACAATGTGAAAGCTGTAGAAACCGAACTTATCCTTTAAAAATGAATGTTATTGTTGGTAAGAAAATGTAAACACATTTTTTTCAATACATACATGCAGGTCTCTGTGATATTTAAGTGATTATAATAAAGGGATCTAATTGCTTACCCAGATTTAACTACTGAAGTAGAGAACATGTTTACTTGTATGGATGTGTGCGAAAAGTTCAAAACATGCAGTTCGTAGAGTACAAACTGGTCATTGATCACATCATGGACCCTTTCAAGGAATCCTCAGCTCCCAGAAGTGTTTTGCAACAGGATAAGTGAGGGGTTGTAACATCCGAAGTTCATCTGTGAACTCCTCCTTCCTGCTCACCTGTGGAGGAAAAACAAAGCCTGCTGCGTCTCATCCTGTTTTCACGTGACCCCAGGATCAAATTACAGTTGTTTTTTTTACTTTCCGCGACAAACCTGACTGTCTGTTGTTTTGCATTTTGTGACGTTACACTCTTGTATGTTGTTATTCGTTGGTGTTTAACTTTCGGTAGCTGTAGTTTCCTTCACTGCCCTCTCTTCGTTTATCGAAGTTCCGCCATGAAGTATGTTTCGCCTGAACACAGAGGAGGCTGTCAGCTGTTGTTTTGGACGTCTCCTCCGCCGAAAGTTGGGTTTGTTTGCAAACAAAGAAGAGCCACGTGGAGAGCGGAGCGCCCCTGGGAGGTGTAGTCTTACAGAGCAGAGAGACCGAGCTGTCATTCGAATTTGAACTTCATTACCCACAATGCAGCGCTTCTCAGAGGGGGCGCAGTGGGCTGGATTTTTTTTTCTGTGACAAAGTATATAAGCTTCAGAGTGTACAGTTAGCTAGTTAGAGCCCTTTGTTTATGTCATCACCTGAAATTCAAAATGTCACGGCTGAACAACAGCCTGCTTTATATTCTGTAAATAGTCCAGAAACATATTTATAGAGGCAGTGATAAACTTTTTTTTAAAGAGGCAGGAGGCTGAGTTATTTTTATCCATATTTTTTGTGTGCTCCTGCAGCTGAAGAAGAAGCGTCATCCGGAAACTTCTGGATAAGGTAATGGCTTCATTTACAACAAAGGGTGTTTTTAACTTAAGGAAGAATTCAGGGTATGGTTATTGGTGAATTTTGTTGGACATATGTTATAATAATGTGGATAAACAACTGCTCAACGGCTTTTTTGGGACGTTTTCAAGGGTAACGGTCGGCACGAGGCAAGACTCCTTTGTCTAATGAGCCGGAGCACAAAGCCAGCTTACCATAACTATGATGTGATTTTATTTTAGTACATTATTATATACATTAGTTAATATTAGACACTGAAAAGAGAAGACAGGTCAACAGTTTTTGTGCTTGACTTTGTTATAGTTTATTTCCCTTTTGAACAGCACCTATTCCTCTTTTAACATCTGCTAACACATTACCTGTTTTTCTGTTACTTTACATCAGTCGATTTAATTTCTCCTCAGGGGGCATTAGTCACAAAGTCAACCTCTCATGCGTCAGGCACCTCTGGCTAAACCTGTCCTCTGGTCTTAACTCGACTTCAAGGAGGTGCTGCTGCTTCTAGCAAACAACACACATGAAGATTGAGCCCACAGGCTGAGCCACAGGGTTAAAAATAACTTGAGATAAATGAGCTCATTGAACAGAGGGTGGACCTGCAGCTAACATGACTAGAAACAGAATGAGCATGGACAGGAGTCAGTGTGTCGGTCTCAGCTGTTTATATGTTGAACAATGTGGATTTGGGTAAAGCATCTCTTATGCTGCACTTGAGTTTGCTTAAACTTCTGCCCTGGAAGAGGCACACTATGAGGACAGCAAATACAGAACCAAAGATGGACCAAGAGCACAAACCTTATCAAGTTATTTGTAAAAACTGCTGATCACTGTCCCATCTAACAAATCCTTGAAAAAAGTCTTGGATCCACTATTGTATTTGGAGTGTAACCAAACTTGAATAACTTCTTCCTTGTGTTATGAACAGCATCTATCCACATCTATTTAGAACTTGTTATGTCATTAGCAAAACTGGAAAAGCGCCCTATCTTGCACTGGTAAGAAATCCTTGAAAAAGTCCTGAATATGCTTCTGAATTTAAATCATTATCTACATAAATCAAATCACTTCTTCCTTGTGCTGCGACCAATGTTCCCTGAAATTTTCATAAAACTATGTTCATAACTTCTCTGTTAAAAATCTGGAAGTGCTCTGAAAGCACAAACCTCCAAGGTGTTAAGAAATCTTTGAAAAAAATCCACATCCAGATTTTGATCACCACCAAAATCTAACTTCTTCTTCCTTGTTTCATGACTGACAATCTCTGATAATTTCATTAAAATGGGTTCAGAACTTTTTGAGTTATCCTTTCCTCATCAAACCAACATGATGCATAACCGCTGTGATGGAGGCAAATACTCGTTATCAGTGGTTGTTCTGTCTTTGCACCTGTTGATCAAACCTGATTACGTATGGCCTGATAGCATCCCTGCCCCCACTCTGTCATAACAAACAAACCTGATTGACATGTAGTAGGCTGTCCCTCCAACCGTTGCTCAACCTCCCTGACGCCTGAATCGTCCTCCATCTCACGCAGTTCATTGTGCTGCAGGGCACAACTGTTTTGAAGTACTGATGAACTGGAAGAGCTGCCATGCTGATTCGTGTGCCTCCTAGGTGTCATGGCTTGAAACTACTTTTTTTAAACTGTGATGCAAGACATCTAAATGTTACCCCATAGGCTTGGGAAAATATTTGTCAGACTCACGGGTTTTCTTTTTCTTCTGTACACATGTTCTATGGCTTTGTTTGTTTGTTTGTGGGAAATGATTTCAGTTTGTACTGCAGTGATCTTGCTTCTCCAATTGGATGCAAGGCAGGAAAATAGAGGATGTCAGTTGTTATTTCCAAACTAATTTTAGCCAGTACCTACCTATACCTACAAAAGTATATGTAGAAATAACTAAAATTATTTTTTTGTATCACACCCAAATTGTATGCAGTGTATATTTTTTGATAGTAACAGTAAAACCAAGTTTCACAAGACCTTTAAGAGCTACAAACACTGATATGAAAACTTTCTGACTGAAAGTTGCCCTTGTTTGAATGAAGCCCATATTTATTAATTATTAAATTCTCCTAATTTCAGTACACATTTAAAAAAACGTAAAGCTTGTATTTAAGGTTTTAGTATTAGCAGAAAACAATATATATAATACCTATGTATCTACCACTGTCATTATGAAACTGATAAGATTGCGCATTCTCAAAAGTGCAATGTCATATTTTGTCGATGTTTTGAATAGTGCTGTTTTGCTTGCCCTTCTCCTCAGGTCATCCCAAAGTTAGAGAAGGTCCAGATTAAAGGTGACAGCCATGGTGCTGATTCTTGGCAGAAGGATGAACAGGGAGGACTCTGGGATCAGAGACTCACCCGCTGTCAAACGAAAGGTGCGTTCACCTAAACAAAACATTTGTTTTTAATGTATCCTGTCTTATGACTTCTTCTGCATCTCCTTTAAATCACTAATTTGATCATGTTTTAATACTTTATTGTGTCCCAAGGTGTTTGAGGTTGAGTCCAAGGCTTCAGCCACCAATGATATCTTGGATTTCTGCTCTGGTGCATCCCACTCTGAGGGCATCCTGCAGGTATTCAATGAATTTCGCGACTGTCGCCTCTTCACCGATGTAGTGATCAGTGTGCAGGGCAGAGAGTTTCCTTGCCATCGTGCTGTCCTCTCTGCCTGCTCCTCCTACTTCAGAGCCATGTTCTGCAATGATCACCGCGAGAGCCGCGAGATGCTGGTGGAGATCAATGGCATACTGGCTGAAGCAATGGACTCCTTCCTCACTTACGTCTACACCGGACGTGCCAAAATCACCACAGAGAATGTCCAGTTCCTCTTTGAGACCTCCAGCCTCTTCCAGATTTACACACTGAGAGACGCCTGCGCCAAGTTCCTCGAGGACCAGCTTGACCCGTGCAACTGCCTGGGCATACAGCGTTTTGCAGATGCCCATTCTCTGAAGCAGCTCGCCAGCCGCTGCAGAAGCTACGCCCTGGCCAACTTTGCAGAGGTGGCCCAGCACGAGGAGTTCCTTGACCTGCGCAAGGAGGAGCTGGAGGAGTACACTGCCAATGATGAGCTGTGCATTGGCAAGGAGGAGGTGGTGTTTGAAGCGGTGATGCGATGGGTGTATCACAGTGTGGAGCAGAGAAAGCCCATGCTGAAGGCTCTGCTGCATCATGTGCGCCTGCCCCTTCTGCACCCAAACTACTTTGTCCAGACTGTGGAGGGCGACCAGCTCATCCAGAATGCTCCAGAGTGCTACCAGCTTCTGCACGAGGCCAGACGTTACCACGTGCTTGGGAATGAAATGATGTCACCCAGAACCCGTCCACGCAGGTAACTTAAACGTTTAGATGAATGTATGTGATACTGATGACGTGTGAGAGAGGCAAGATGAAGTATAATCTAACTTGGATGTAATCAGCAGCACAAGTCTTGTCCTCTCACAACCCCTTTTCATTGCCAATGTCTTTTGACCTGTGAGTCTGAAAAACCTTCAGTGTTTTGTCATGGCACATCTCATGTCTAAAATTCCTGTTTGGTAATGTACCAGTCCTTTTTCATAGTTACAAAAACAGATCCTTTTTAGCTTTCCTCACAGCCTGTTTGTCTGGTTCAGCTGAACACCTGTCACACTGCGCTGACACAGTTTATGCTAGAATAATAATACATGTCATTAACACATTGCTTTTAGCTGTGAGTTGGTCTTTACAGCACCATATGGAATATTTGAAGGTTTCGACTTCCAAATGAACCTGGTGCCCCCAGCAGGGTTGTTATTGTTCATTGTGTGTGCATGTGTGTGTATAAGAGAGAGACAGAGTGTTATTGTGCTGAACAGACAAGTGTGTCTTTGAAACCCTATTTTGAAATGGAAATGCTAATGAGGAGGCAGGGCATGTCCATACAGAGACTGGTTGGCTGGAAGGGAAAAAAGCATGTGATGCAAGAAACTGCAACCATGAAATGTTGAGTCTTGTCATCATACCAACAGTGCAACTCACCTTGCTTGAGTGTGAGGGTTCAAAGTGTTCACCTCTTTACCAAATGTATTCTTGTTTACGTGTTTCTGTCTGTGTGTGGTGTAGGCTCCAGCTGGATGTATTGATTTATACAGGACAAAGATTGGTGTAGAGTAAAACATAACAAATGAGATAAAAAGTAGACCATGTGAGAGCCAGCTGCCCCTGTGAGTTAGATCTGCTGTAAGGGTTAACAGTCCTGCTGAAGGGTTGTCTGTTTGTAAGGCTGTGTGGTGTGTAGTTCAGGTGTATTGTGTCAGTATCTAGGCAGATCTGCTCAGATCAGCAGGCCAATCAAGCTCAGTCCCTTCTCTGTCTGCTCCGTTTGCCCTGAAGGCAAAATCCGCTCCTGTTCAAAACAGATGCCTGGTTCTTCCCCTTCCTGTGTCTACACCAGGCCCTTTTTCTATTTGGAAGCCTCTAAGAGTCTAATTAAAAGCACAGACGCACACAACCTACGCATCAACGTACATACATAATCACAAAGCTAAACCACCCTTGGGCTAGATTCTCTCTAAGGTGTATACAAGCCAGTAAAACTGCCTTAATCCCCTACCTGTGTCTGATCCACACACCATCACACATTGAGCAAACAGGCAGTGAAATGTAGGTGAAAGTGCAAAAAATACCGATTTCTTGCCTACAGGAAAATGAGTGTGTGTACTGTTAAAGCACTTTTGTCTTTTTTATAATCTGGCTGATGTTTAAGTTGGCGTGTAGCAGTGTTACTAACTCAAAAAGTGTAAAATGTGACTTTTTGCAAATTAGTCCTCAAGAAAGCTACAATATTGTGCTGTGACTTGATCTAAAAAAAAAAACTTATGACAATATTTTTATGCTTTCTGTTTATGTAAAAATATCTTAAACAGGTCTAAAGAGAGGCTAAACATCCAAAACCATTGTTCTTCAAAACCATACACAACTGTTAAAGTATAACTTGTACTTTCCTCTCTGACTCTACACTGGTTTGATCTTTCTAGCCTCTGGCTGTATGTTCACGCCAGCATGGTAGCAGTCCACCTATGACAAATCGCAACAAAGTGAACTGGAATCGCTTTGACATATCCTCACAGCATGATTGCATTTTCCAAACTGCAATCCATTTCTTCCTGAATATTTGAAAAGTAGTATTGTCACAGTAACATAAGTAGCTCGTTACTTCCCAACACTGGCCAGTACTGTTGAAGATAGTGCCTATCACTCATATATTGATTTGCTTCCATGGTTATTCACATAAAACATGTCTCTCACAGAATTTTTAATGTAGAAAATAAAACTTGGACTGATTCTGGAAAATAAGTATTGTTATGGTGTAACAGAATGAATAAGCTTACACAGCTAAGTAATGTACAGTTTGATGTAGAGTAGAGCTGGGCAAAAAAATCGATAAAATTGATTAATTGGAATTATTTTCTGCAGGAGATTTAAAAAATTAAAAATCCAGATTTTTTTCTTGCCTTAGTCCAATTGTAAGTAGTTGCAATTTTTGAAAAAAATTACAATTTTGATGATGGTTGGCCTTGTAGGGTTTGCACAAGCACTTTTATAGGCTTGTATTTGTTATTTAAGTAGATTAAATATTGATCAGAGAGTTTCATGCTAATACTATAAAAATACCTCAGCCTTTTAGTGTTTATGTAGACAAACCTGCCTACGTTTATACTACATAATCAACCTTTTATGACCCAGACTTTGACTTTAAGGGGGAAATGTTTAGACAACATAAAGGCAAAACTTGATTTGTTTCATTTTTATGTCACTGGGAGTTTTGTTTCTTTTAGGGATGGAAAAATTCATTAAAATCGTAAATCGAGTGTTGTGGGAAAAAATTGGGGATTTTATTTCTAGGCCATATCGCCCAGCCCTATGTAGGAGTCCATCTTACAATGTGCTCTCTTTGTTGCAACATCAAATTAAAAGAAAAAAAACATAGAGACAAAAAGAACAAACCACACCCTTCAACAAAGAACACAGGGTCTTTACATGATTAGAAAAATAGATGGATGAGGAAAAAGTCAGTCATACCCCTCCTCGCCCTATGGTCATCAAGTGATTGGGGATATTTAGGACTGGAGGTCGTTGATGTGAGATACTGTAGGAAAGGTGCCCATATTTTATTGAAAGATGCAAGCTTGTCCAGAAGGATCTAATCCTGTCTAGATCAAGTGTGTTTATGTGTTCAGTCAGAAATGGCCTGAGCTTATACTGTGCTTTTCTAGTATTTTTGACTACTCAGAGCAGGTCTACGCTGCAGGTCACATCTACCCATCCACACCCATTTGCTTTCTCATTCATTCACTGATAGTTGGAGCTTCTATGTCAGTCATATGTCAGCATCCACAAACACATTTCATGCCCATTTACACCACTCCCCACACTGCAGGGGGAGCAACCTGGGGTAAAGTGTCTTGCCCGAGGACACATATCAGTGCAGTTAGATCTTTATAGGAGGAGGCTCTTTTCCCTTCAAATTGTGAGTTGTTTTTTTGTAATATAGGACTATAGGATATGAGGCACTGACTGGCTTTGCTTGATTTAGTGTAATCACCTGTGGCTCTTGAAACAATAAACAGATTGGGGGCAAATTGGATTTTGAAGTAAAAATGGTTCAGTGTATGATTATGTTAATTAAATTACCTTCTATTTAATTAAATCTAGGGATGCACAATATTATCATAATATCAGTATCAGCAGACAATAGGGATAAAAAAGTTGGCAGATGTGAACATTTCTGCTGATATTTTCACAATCTGTTTGGAACATATTTATCCCATACATTGGCTGTGACCATAAAAGTTTACCTCATTGTCACTGACTTCAAAATCCAATGTAGGATTTTCGTAAGAATGAAAATGTTCTGTCTCTTGCTTCATTTACTGTTCTAACACAAAAGGACTGTCGCCATGAAGGAAAGGCTAATTTTAGTAAATGGGAGAAATGGACTAAGTAGACTTGGAAGTAGACTTGTTGGTACCTTAACATTGTTGTTTAAGAACAAAATCAGAGCACAGTGCCCACAGAAAATGTCAGTGTTCACACAAAGTATTATATGAAAGTAATCCCATACTTCAAACCCCTGACCTATCATAAGCCTTAAACAGCTGAGTCTCATTAATTATTAAGCTCATTATTTTAAACAGTGATATATAAATAATAAGAACCCCTTTAGGAAATTTTGTCATACCCAGGGCATGCAATCTACAGCCAGTAGGAAAGCTTATTGATCATGGAGTGCAGCTTCAGTCCTGACTTCAGCTCCATGATTGATACCTGCATTGTAAAGCGAACTTTGCCATAAAGATAAGTGTAGCTGTTCCCATGGAAAAATCACCAGTCTGTTTTTTCCCTTGTGAAATTCCCTTAGCTCTATAATAAAAGATTTTCACCAGATGTTGACACAAACATTATACACCTCCCCCCTTGTTTAGATGTATACACATGCAGAATGTCCTGTTTTTAATGTCTACATTTCTTTAAAAAGTCCCCAGAAGAATGATGATCTGTTTGTGTTTTTACACATTAGGACTAAAAACATATTATTATATCCAGTGTTGATTAATTTCCATGTCCCCTTTTCCTTGCTACCTTCTGACTACAGGTCCACTGGCTTCTCTGAAGTGATTGTGGTGGTGGGGGGTTGTGAGAGAGTGGGGGGCTTCAACCTGCCTTACACTGAGTGCTACGATCCAGTCACAGGAGATTGGAAGTCACTGGCCAAACTACCTGAGTTCACCAAGTCTGAGTACGCCGTCTGTGCCCTCCGCAATGACATACTGGTGTCAGGTAAGACCTGACATTCATTCTTGGGTTTATCAAAATAAAAGACCAACCCTTTTTCTTCTCTGATACATATATATTGGCATTTTTAAAGGACGTTTCTTTTGGTAAAACAACTTAAATCATATCTTTAACCCCATGTTCTATAAATCCACTCATTCTTCAATTGTGCACCACAGCTTTTTTCAGGCAATTTTCTGTATCCATTTTTTAATGCACTGTACAGATTACCTTAAGGCTTGTGAATCAGTCACTTTACAGTATTTTAGCATTTCTGGCTAAAGCTGGGAGTCACATGGTAGCTTACAATGCAATGTCAAACATTATACATGGTCAATCAAGCACAATGTCCATTCTCTGGTGGTTTTAGATGGATTATAATTGTGGATTGTCCAAGAAACAGGAAATTTGATGACTTGGTGTGCTTAAAACAACACACCTACAGCAGCACGATGGGCTTTCAGTCATGTGACTGACACTGCACGCCCTGCAATGCTCGTATTGCATATGCACTTTGCATTTGTGTTGTTAAAACAAGATTATGTTTAGCCCTTTCATGCATTCGGTTTGTAAATTAGCTTCTTTGCCTGCCTGCCACATTGACTATTCAATTATAAAAAACTGCAAGTACTTTACCTGCCACTTATTTAAACACATGTTAAGATACAGCCACTGAAAACATCTCATTTCCTGGTATGGCTGTAAAAAATGAAGGCATTTTAATGATGTATAAACTGGGAGCCTCTAATGTGGAAACTTGTCAGAGAAAGGTTGTTTTGACTACTTTTATCAATTTGCTCAACCATTCACTTGAGTTTGAACAAAAACACCCACATTTAGCTGGTGGTAAGAGCTTATATCCAAACCTGTTTTAAACATATATTCACTGAGAACTTAAATCACCTCAAATATTACACCCATGCAATATTTCACCACCGCTGTGAGTGTCAGAGAGTCATAATGGAGTGATGAGGGAGCCCCTCATTTGCTCTGTCACTGGAGGTAAAATCAGGCCTTGCATTGGTGGGAGAGGCATGGGAACTCAGCAGAGGGTTATGGGGCTGAATGTGTGTGTCTGCCTTTGTGTATATGTGGAGCAGGTGCTGTGTCATGCTCTCTCATGCTTCTCCAAGGCTGTGACACATGGTGGAATGACACAAATATCATGATCTTGCAGAATTATTGTTTATTTTTAGGGTGTAATGGGACAGTTTTTGTGGAGCTTTTGTGTGTGTAAGGGGCTGTTGACTAGACATTTCCAACTTAAGTAGAGATGCACATCTGACCTCAGCCTGCCTCAGCAGCTGACATGTTGTTGTTAACTGAAGACTGTTAAAGATTGATGCCACAAGGTTTAATAATAGTTAACCTCTGTTTTAGTTTCATGGACGATTTCGTTATAATGAGGGATTAAACCTGTTAAAAGTGTCCTACTGTGATCAAATCCAGATTGCTTCATGTAGATTCACTTCATGGACTGCAGTTTGCAATTAAAAGAATCCTCAATTCAAAACAAAAAGTAAGCAATGCAGGTTGGAGGAGCTGATAGTGCCTTCAACACATTATGTTCGATTTTGGTTACAACTTAGAGCCTGCTGGGGATTGAATGAACTCTCTGACATGAGGAATGCTGACTACCTACTTCACATCTATTCCCAAAGTCACTTTTAAGCCAGTTGAATAGTCCACTGTGTTTCACCTCAGTGCATTCTTGGATTATACAACTATTTTCTCTTAGTGAGAGTGAGAATTTGTTACTTGTACAACTACGAGAGAGTTTCTGAGTGTGTATCTGTACTTCGCCTGCCATCTAATCCTTCACCGGGGCAGCAGGAAAGGCCATAGTGGCTGTGTGCCCTGTGTTATTTTTACAGCTCCAGCCCGTTGGAGCTGAAGGAAAATATGAGAGCGACATCTGGATAACACTCTGGACTGAGAGAGGCTTTTTTGGCCCGCTCAGTCCTCCTCTCTTCCTACTAGCCAATCAAGGAAGTTGCAAACCTTTGCATGGGTTCAGCTTTCCAGGATCTCCTCATGCAACAATCTAACATCTATTTTTGTTGTTACTTCATTATTATGTTGGGTTGTTGATGATTAAAAAACTTCTTGTTTGGAGGACTTTTCTGTTCTATGTCCTGTAGTTCATATTATTTACCGTGTAATAAACCCAAACTTTAGATTTTATGGCTCTCATTGCTTTTTGGCCAGGCTGCTGCATTGTTTAAATGAGAGGGTGCCAAACATGTCGTAAGCCTCTGTTTGTGGGAAATAAAACTAGCTTTAAAAGACATTAGTTTTGGATCATACTTTTGAGCTGATGAGGTCAGGGTGAGGGTGCTGCAGTCCAGCACAGACACAAACATTCCTAGAACAAGTTACTGTTCTGTTTGACGTTTGGATTGGGGTCAAAGAGTTTGAGAGTTTTGTGAACCTGTTTTCTTGAATATACCATGAAAGAAGTTCAAATGTGCTTGTGAGGACAGCTCTTGCTCAGACATGCTTTGTGTGAACTGCAAATCAGTGCTGGACCACACAGCCGTTGAAAGATATAGAGCACAGAAAAAAAATGAAAAAGCAGATATAAAGAGAAGAAAAAGGGATCTTCTCCCCTTCAGCAAGAGTCTGCTGCTGTTTATGCTTTTTTATGTGCTTACTGTGCCAAGTCCTCACGTGTTCGCTATCAATCCAGCCTCAAGCTCAGCCTGGAAAAGTCAACACGCACCCTCCCCCCACCTCTGTGTCTCACACGTTGAATACATACACACTACTGCTTTATAGGTTAGCCTCTTGTTATCGCTATATGTTTTGTTGTTGTTGCTCCATTTGCCTGGCACATTTAATCCCCTTGATTTCAGCTTTATTTTTAATCTTACACAAATGACATTCCAACACATATCTCCACTCTGACTGTCTGCCCCTCTTCTCACTCTGGGAACTGCTGCGAATACCTTGGAGGGCCTCCAGCCCCATCACAGCTGCACTTAGCTGTGGTCTTAAATAGGACACTCAATTGAGTATAGAGGACCTCTATGGTTTTCACATGGCAGAGACCACAGAGATCACAAATAATGCTGTTTTTATAGCATTCACATAAACTTTATCCCTTCTTACAACAAGCACACTGGGTTTGTACAAATTAGCTATGAGTTAGACTCAAAAACGGTCCCCTTGATTCATGATAACCTTTGATGTCTTTTTTCTGTTTCCTCCCCTGTTTGCTTCCTGCTTCAGGGTTCCTGCACATCCTTGAAGTGTCCTTCAGAGTGAAATAACAATCTCACTTTAACAAACAAGCATTTATTACACGATAAAAAAATTTTTTATATACCAAACTTTTGTTGCTGTTTTTTCTGCTGTGCTAATTTTCTCTGTTCGGGTTTCTAAAAGGTCTTAATAGGTCTCAAGTTAGAGCATAGCTCAAACATTCGAAACACTGGCATGGCATAGTCACATAGCATCAGCACTAAACCTGCATGCAGCCGAAAGCTTTGCATAACTCTCAGAAATCTGTCACACAAATCACATTGTTTACTCCCACTGTCACAGCCTCTTGGTACTTGAAAACAGTTATTAGCAGCACTGTTGCTCCTCGTCTTAACTTGTGAGACTTGACCAACGGAAGTTTTTTGTGTTCTAAGACCGCCTTCTGAAGGTGGTAGTTTGTTTTTAAAAGGCTACAAAAAGACCGCAAAAAGGCTCTGCCCTCAGCGCGTGAATCCCTCCAAACATGTTTTCTTCATACAAATCTTCCTTGAGGGCAGCAGACAGTCTGGCTCTGCCTCTATGTAGCCGCCAATCATGCAGACACATGCTGCCTCTAACTGACTTCCCTTGTCTTCTCTCATGAGTCTACAACAGTATGATTTATGATAGTGGAGCATCAATTACCCAACAGTATACCCATCAACAAAATCAATAAAGGTTTAGTCATATTCAACCTATGACTTACATAGTTAGATTGGATGACCTTTTGAGAAGATGTTGTTTGTATTGTTAGGATCAAACACGTGTCTAATATCTGTACCCACCTGTCTGGTCTGTCAGCCAGATAACAATGGGGAAAAACTTCTCTTTGTTCACATGTGAATGCAGAAATAGGCTAGACATCCATGTTTACACTGACAGGATTTCTTTCTCTATATCACATCTGTGCCCCTATAAAGAAAGCATCCAACTGGCCAGTGGCATAAACAGGATGTAGGAAATTAATTTATATGTTTCAATAGATGATAATAAAGTACAGAATTTTAAAAAATAGATGGACAGGGAAATTCAGATTTACAATAAATCAAGCAAAGAACTACTAAAACTCCTTTAAAGGTCATATCATATATATAAGGTCATATTATTGCCATTATTATTAGTAGTATTATTAACAAAATGCACTTTTTAATGTTTATATACAAAAAAGTATATGTCCATGGCCTGTCTATACCCATCCCCATCACAAGAATAATTCCTTCTTTCCCCCTGTTGTGTGCTTCACCTGTAAAAAAAAAAAAAAAAATGTTCAAAGTAACAAACTATTTCCCCCAATTATGTCACAAAGGGATATGCTGCCTGTGCTAGGTAGGAGACGCTTCATTAGCCAAGTGTTTAACTCACATGCAGCTTGAGTGTTGGGAACATTTCCCAGCATCCCTGCTGGATAAGGCTGTCGCTTTTCCCCAAAATCAAACACAAACCGTTTTCAAACATCCAAGCAAATAACTGAAGAAACTTGGGTATTCCCTTTCGAGTACAGACTTTTATCTCCATGCTCAAACGGATGTTTGAATATTCCATCTTAATATGAAGCCAAAGCTGCATCCTCTTCAGGAGAGGGACATAGTAAGAACAGCTTATGAGGATTTACATTGAAACAACCTGTTCTGTGCAGGACTGAAACAGAGGGGTTAATAGGTTTGCCAAAATTAAATATCGAAGGCCTGGTACACATATACTTTTTTAACTTCGCTGATTTTGACACTGGTCTCACAGATGAAAACAAATAATGGCAGATTTAGCAGCTTTGTTGTTTGGTGTGTGGTGTACCACAAGAGGATAGACACAGCACACCACACATCAACAGACTCACTCATCAACAAGCAGGGCCTCTTATCTCACAGCTTGTAATCCTGGATTGCAAGATGCTAGACAATGTCAGGAGGACTTGAAGCTACTGCTGCTAGCAGTTGTTTTCCTATGAAATCCTTGGTAGCTATGACTTCCATCCAGCTCCCCTCTTTATCAGTTGGTTATAGCCTATAGATTTTTTGGTTATTCTGGGTAGACAGTCATGTTTTCCTTGAAAGTTGGTACTCATTCTGAGGTTCCTCTAAATTTATACTTAGTCTTCACTATTGTTGCCATGGCCATGTTTGATTCCTGCTTCAGACAGCTTGCTCCCTGATTGGCTATGGCTCTTTACACATGAAAAAACACAAAGGGACATGCTCATCTGTGCCTTGTGCACTCCCCATATATCAGGATTTATCATCCTAGATATTGACCACATATATGGCCCTTTTCCATTAGCCCTACTCTACTCTACTCGACTCTACTCAGCTCTACTCTACTCACCTTGTGCTGCTTTTCCATTAGCCCCAGTCGCCTGTCCAACGGGGTGGAATGTCGCTGTAAACAGCTAAGCGGCACTGCGGTGACGTCATTTTGAGCGTGACACAACAATCTGTGGCTTTTGGTCACAAACCGAGTAAAAAGGAAAGCAGAGGAAGGGTGCAGGTGGTAAGAAGAAATACCCTTGAGAAGAACAGAAGAGTTTTGGAAGCTATACAACAGAATGAAGCCGAGGACGAGAGCAATCGAGCTGCAAAGAAAAGACGTATGAGGGTAAGCTAATGGTAGCTACCGCTAGCATGCTAGTCGTCGCGCTCAAGACTCATCGATGATGACATTGTCTGACCAATCAGATGCCAGCAGTCAGTGACGTCATCTTTTAGTATCGACTCAGCTCGCTTGGAACCAGAGCGGAGTAGGTACTAAAACTAGCTTGTTTTAGGAGGTACCGGGCTAGTGGAAACACGCTGCAAATTGAGTAGGGCCAAGGCGTGCTAGTGAAAAAGGGCCATTAGTAATTACATTATCAAGTTGTGACATCCATGATTCTCTTCCATGAGGATAAAATGACTCTGAACACACTTCACACCACAGCATAATTAGGTAAGATAATCTTTTTGAGCCCCAGAAAATCAGACTTTTGCTGACTTTGGTCAGAAGTGGGGATCTGAGCTGAAACTCAGGCCAACCATGTTGTAGTGTGCTCTGGACTTTAGAGAATCAAGAAAGCTTCAAGAAAGGGCTCTGGCAAAATCTGAGACCAGTGTAGACACTTATGAAACAGAATAAAATGAGAGACAATAAGTATAAAAGAATGGAAAGTTCTAAAACTTTCTTTGGAAATTAGCAAATTAACCATATCCCTAAGAGACATAAGGTTTACAAAGAACAGTTGGATTTAAAGGCAGGACTTTTTTTTAATTTTCCTAATATGTGTTTTATTGACTGACATGACAGTGTGATCAATTTAAGCCCCACTGTGAAATAATACAGGTTGTCACTGACTTTCCTGTGTATGTGATTGAGTCTTGTTGGTATCTATGCTACATCAGAGGCTCAAGATTTATGTCCTCTGAAGTAGTTGTTGGAGAAGCCAGCAGAAAACAGAAACTGGATCAAATATCAGTTTGAATTTCTATTTTTTCCTTTCCAACAAAAATCTTACACAAGTTTCTAAGGTTTTGTTGGTTTAACCTACATCTTTTGTATGTCTTTTTCACCTAAGCTTTCAAAAGGTGGTTGGTTCTTCCTTTGTCATCTGAATCAGCAGACAGCAGGTGTGTGGGGGGGGTTTTGGCGGTGCATCGGGGATAGGAGTGTTATTGTGCGAGTCAGTGAGAGAGAGAGAGGGGAGGCACGTGTTGAGGCTTGTTAAATATGCGTCTGGGTTACACTGTAACCTGGCTGGCTGACTTAACTTCTTATAGTGCATGTTTGCCTGGAGACAACAGATAAGACTCTCTGTATCAGCCCTGATCCTGATTGTGGCGTGTTTGCCTTTAAAATAATTCTGTGTTTATCCAACACCTGTGCATACATGCAGAAGCATAAGACAATGTGTGTGTACCTTGTCTTTAGATGAAAAGCCTGCTGTGACTGTCAGTGTGTTAGGAAAGCTTTTATTTACAAGGTGAAGTCTTGAGAGCAAGCTCAGGTCAAAGTAAGATAAGACGCTCACAATTCTGGCCCAGTTTGGGGATAACATGTCACTGTTAACATGCTATCTACAGCTGGCTGTTTACCAAAGAGTAAATGGGGGTAACTTTTCATTTTGCCATTTTTTACAAGGATAGTTTTGACTTTTAACAACAACATGAGTTGTCAGCAGTACTGACAGTTACAAGTTTTGAATGTTTCTTTTAAAGGAAACTGAACTGTGATTGCTCTGTTTTGATTGATATACATTGTGAGACATGCTTGTCCCCTGATGTGTTTAGGTGGTCGTATAAACAGCAGGGATGTGTGGATGTACAACTCCCAGCTCAACCTGTGGATCAGAGTTGCCTCACTAAACAAGGGCCGCTGGAGGCACAAGATGGGCGTCCTGCTGGGCAAGGTAAGAACAAGAAGGCAGCATAGGTTTTACAAATGCAACAGAGTGCATTAATGATGTCTTTTTCTTTACAATTTGATTTTAATGAAGTCTTATGTTTTCCTAATTAATTGCATCACAAAACAAATGACACAGCAATATTATTGCCTTTTGTAATTAACATTGTGTTTCAATGAAAAAGGCATTCACACAAAATAAAAATAATTGATTTGTTTATGTTTAAGTTTGATTTCAATCAAAACATTTTTTTAAGATCTTCATTTATGTTGAGATTTTTTTTAACCCTAACTTCTTCCATTTTCATCGTTGCACTCAGGATGCAGGTCTCTGACTACCATGCAGAAACACATACACATAATTGATTTGTTTATGTTTATAAGTTTGATTTCAATCAAACATTTTTGTGTGATGTGAATTAGAGATGTGAATCTTTCCCTATCTCAGGATTCAATTAGGTGTTGATTTCGAAAGTGTTGATTCCATTCAGACCAATTCAGGATTCTCAGTCAAAGCTCTGGGACTACCATGCAGAAACACATACACATAAGATTAGGAGGGAAAAAGTCGACTTTATAATTAGTTTCTAAATACATAAAAATTTGTGTGATGTGAATTAGAAATGTGAATCTTTCCCTATCTCAGGATTCGATTAGGTTTTGATTTCGAAAGTGTTCAATCAATCAATCAATCTTTATTTGTATAGCACCAATTCATAGCAAGTGTTATCTCAAGACACTTTACAATAGAGCATAAAGCTCTTCATTTTATGGATACACATATATGCATAGATACATATATACATATACATATACATATATATACAAATATATACATCCAACACCCAACATGAATCCATGTAGCCAATCATGAATCCCTCCATCATGGCGGCAAGAAAAAACCTTCTGTTAAGCAGCAGGAAATCTTGAATGTGGATCCCAGTCCCAAAGAAACATGCGATTCTGGTGTGAGAACAAAGGAGAGGCTAAGTGAGGGAGAGGAAGTAAGAGGAGACAAGTGGACTAATCATTGATTAGAGAGGTTAGCCTCTTGAGATGCTACATCTCATGTGAGGAATGGGGTTTTAAACAGAATGAACAGGGTGTGAGCTCATGAACACCGAGCAGATATGTCAAATAAGAATTTATGGTAGTGACGACCCAGACCACAAGTGCATCAACCATATTTGGTTGGCAAAGTCAATGATGCGCAAACAGACAGTGTCGCTACACTGCAAAAGAAATGCTACCCTCCGATACGGTTAAAAGCCAGCAGTGTTACAATCGTGTGACAGACAGAACGGATTGACTGGGAGAAAGTACATGTCACAAACAATTCCTCTATAAACTCCCTTTTATTTATTGTTTTGATTGGAGTTTCGTTTTTCTTTACAGAGACAGGGTCTATTTTATTGTTTTTGATTAGTTTAATTATTTTTATTTACATGCATTTTTCCTATAAGAGAGCCATTTTCATTTTCATTGTTTTTCCATCTTTTTTGTTAAATTTATTACAAGACAATATTAGCTGTATAATTTGTTTTATTTAAAAGATCCTGACCTTCCAGTTACAGTTAAATACTCTGAGGAAATTAAAGTTTCTTGCTTTTGATATGGTGTACTCACTTTATTATGAAAAATGGATCCATGACTTCAAAGAAGTAAAACAGCTATTGGGTAAAATGAATTTTTAACAATAACTCAGTTTTCATTTTTAATAATAGTTTTATGAGCGGTTTCCTTAACCTAAGCCATTTGTTGTCTTCAAAGCTGTTGGGGCGATAGTCTTTAGGAATAAAGCAGGCTGTGGATGTAGTTATTGTTTTTGCCGATACAGAGTTGACTGGATGTTGCAGCAGGCTAGCACCTGGACCTGGGCCTTGCTTCAGCTGTGCCATACAAGAGAGACAAAACAATAAGAGCAGCACACATGTGGGTGATTGGAGTAGGAAAAACAAGACCTTTTACAAACAGTTCTCTTTTTTAATCAGAGTTAAGAACAAAATGTTGTGATAATCACAATTAAATAGTTCAAGTGGTAGTGACCACGTTTCTGTCTGCCACAGCTCAGTTTCTCAGCAAAGTAACACAATCTGTATTTCAGAGGACCAAGAGCCATTTGTGTGTGTTAACATTTTCTTTTTCAAATGGTAGGAAGCAAACTTTGGAAAGGTAAAAGCAGACATCTACACAGTAAGCAGCGACATGCTGATTACAGAATGTTCCATGAAGTTTCTTTACTCCTTCAGCTCATGTCTTTCACAATAACACGCCCTGTCCCACTCTGACGTACACTCTCTTACCTACAGGCATGATGGTATCTGTTCTTGAACACACATAAGGACTTGCATGCTTTGTTATGATTGGCATTGTGTCTACTCTTTGCCATGACACACTCATCAGTGTCAGAAAAGAGGCTCCACTGGTGCTCCTGGTCACATTTAACTATAGTTTGCTTCCGCTGTCAACCGCCCTTGTTTTCCTGATAAAGGAACCTTTGAGGAGCAGCATCACATTTTTTTGGTGACGCATGGTTTAGTGCCGCAGGCTTTGAAAACAACTGTTGCTAGCTTGTCCAACACATCCTGAATACAAAAGAGCAGGCTCAACAGAGAAAAGGACGTTTGACTTTATTTTCTGACTGTCGTTTAAACAAGTTCTTCAGCTAATAGAACAGGGAATCACCCTTAAACAAAACCAATTTCTGCAGATACATCCTCAAATGTGCCTTTCCACTTGATATTTCAAGGCATTTTAATCATTTAATCAAACTGATCATCACCTTTCAAATACAAACCACAATTCCTGGGATGTGGGGATGTTTGTAAAATGTAAATAAAGCCAGAGAACAATTATTTGTAAATCCTTTATTCAGTTAGAACATTATAAAGACAAAATAATAAGTGTTCACACTGATAAAATTTTGGTTTCCTCACTTCTGACATGGAGAAATGTTTCTGGATTCTCTGAAACTTCTGATGATATTTTCAAATAAGGATAATGAAATTCTTAAATTCCATGCAATTGTGCGAGAAAAGTTGTCTTTAAACTGTTGAACTGTTTGCTTAGTGGTGAAGCTCGTCCAATCCTTGCTTGTGAGCTACTGAGCCTTTCAGGAGTCCTCTAGTTTCCCAGTCTTTTGTTGCTCTCTCCATCTATTTTGAAACATGTTGCAGGCATTAAAATCAAGGTGGGGGAGCATTTGTTACAATTTTAATATAAAAAGAGGTTATTTGAACATTAATGTCTTGTCTTTGTAGTATATTCAATTGAGTACGTCAAAAAGGATTTGCAGATCATTGCTTTGTGTTTTTATTTGCGTTTTTACACAACATCCCAACTTCATCGAAATAGTGAAGGTCTACATAAAGACCCTAATATCTCTGTGAATACTGTAAGTCAGGGGTCAGTTTAGAAGGAGAATTCTGACTCAAGTTCAGTTATGAAATTTGAGGAAAGGCTTTGCCAACACGTGAGCTGCTCATGAATCCTCGATGACTGCCCCTACTCCTGAGCGGTTGCTATTTAAAGCCTGTAATACAAGGATAGGTGGACAATCTGTTTGAGGTCAGTGGGAGTTTAATGGACCCATGCCAACAACTCACACTTCTAAGTTGAGACTCAGCCTAGCCCGTCATATCATGTGTCATGAGCCTGCAGCAGCCATACATGGCTGCTATTCTGCAGATAAGCCTCTAGACAAACAGTGGTTTGTGTATGTAGGTGTAGTTTACACTCATTCAGTAAATATGTGCTGAAGAGGGCTGCTCATGTCCCTGTGGCATTCTTCATTCTTTTCACAAGAAAGGAAACTCTGTCATTAGATTAAACGCTGCGTTTCTATCCTGAAAAACGTTTGTTACAACCTATTGTTTTCAACACGCTCCCGAACCATATAGCCAGGTCTTAATAGCATAGCATTAACATTTGTAGCCTTTTCGGTTTGAAAGGGCCACTTAATGCTTCACAAATGTCAACCACTTGTAAGACAGTGGCATGTTTACCTCACTGTTATTTTCTGTTATTAGTGTTGCGAAAGGAGGAAGAACTGGGATTGTCAGTGGGCAGAGCACAAACAGAGATGACTCATGCTAACATACCACTTACATGTGCATGTGCTTTTAAAAACACTGACACAAACACAAGAATGGAAAGCATTTGAATAAATTAGGGATTTATACTTTGTGAGAAAGGGAGAGACTCTTTACCGGGCTCGTGTCATCTGTAACAATCGCTTTTTTTTTAGCTTCTGAAAGTCTGTATTGAATTTTGTGTGTCCTCTGAGCTAAGCTCCAGATGCTTTGTTTCCTCGCCACAGAAACAACAAACAGGCTTGTGTGCATTTAAACTACACACAAGTCTTTTAAAACAGTGGGGTAATCAGTAAGATGGCCACATGCTGGCTGTAAAAGCTGTCACTTAACTGCAAAGTAACTCCTGTTTCAAGGCCAAGACAAGGAAACAAGGTGAACAGACTTGTTTCGACATAAACATACATTTACCGAATAGAATATTTCTTAATGCAGCTGATCTAAATCTTGTATTATAAATCTAATTTCATTATGTGTACTATATTCACAGTAAACAAACAAAAGTTATGCACATACATGAGTATTCGGAGTACTTCTATGCATGAAAACACTAAAAAGAAGTAATAATAAGATTACAGTGAGATAAATACTGCACATTTCAGTGATGCAAAGTAACACACATACTATAACAGACATAATAACATCAGTTCTCTTGGAGTTCATTGTATTATTTCAAGATTTAAGAAGGATAAATTATGAAAAAAATATCAAAATCTTTAGAAAAAAGCTTGAGAAAAAATGAGAGGACAAAGGATTAAATAGGGTAGATGCTTTTTTAAGAAACAATTTTGCAGTTAACTTCACCTACGTTCAAGGTTTTATCTTATGTGCCAGTACCAAACTTTATTTGTTCGGTACTTTTCATACAAGAACTTAAGCACAGAGTTCTGATCATGCAAACAAAAAGTAAAAAGCTCTTACTAAAATACATCCCACCCTCTCTGCCCCCAATCTACAAACATGATTAAAGAGGACATATCATGCTTGTTTCTCCTTTTCACTATGCCAGACTAGGATGCCTGTAAAGCATTTCTGCCCTCAGTACAAGTCATTTAGTTCCTTCATTGCCCCACAATAGCGTTCTCAATATCCTCATTTTAGGCCATTATGAAGCCCTCGTTAAAACACTCGGATCTGAGGATGACCTAAAGTTACCTCGCAACGTCACAGCCCTTTGTGGTCTGATTGGTCAATTCTATGGGGGGCTGAGCCAGCCTGTCCTTCTTCTTCTACTGTATTTTCCGGCAGGCTCAAAGCAGCGACTGCATATTGAGTCCCCCTACAGGCCAGAGCTGGTAATGAGTGAGTGTGAGCTAGGGATCTATATACCCCTGCTGGTGGATGTGTTCCTCGGTGACGGTTTTGTGGCTAACGGGCATCACAGAGGAGGAAGTGTTTTATCTGATTACTCCAATAAAAAGATAGGTACCTCGTGTCGTCACGACGTTTGAAATCTCGCGGACATCTCGCAATGACCTATTTTCAGAGGCATCAAATCTCGTTCTAGGATATCAGAAAAAATACAATATCTCATTTTTTGAAAATTAAGGGGGTGTAAGGTCTTGTTTTCAAATTTATTATATTATATGTAAGTATTAAATCATGCATCAGCATGATATATCTCCTTTAAGGTTAAAAATGTCATGATTAAAGGACTGTATCAAAAAAAGCTGACTACTGAGGAAACACTATATTTACTTCATTGTTTATTATGTTATTTCATTTGTGCAGCCATCATTGTGCGAGTTATCCTTTCAGGATGCAGGGGCTGAGTCTGTCCCTGCTGTATTGGGAATGAGAGTCAGGATTGCAGGGATAGACTCAAAACAAAGACAAACAAGCAGTCACACTCACTAGCAGTAAACCTAACAAGCATGTTTTTGGACTTGGGGCAGATGTTGGAGTACTAGGATCCCAGTGCACAAGGGGAACACACAAACTCCTCACAGGATGGTATCAACAGAAATCAGAACCAGAAGCCTTCTTGCTGTGAGGCAACAGCATTTCACACCGCATCATTATGCAGCCCAGTTTTATGTCGTATTTACCTCATCATATTCAGATAAAAGAAAAACACGAACACTATAACAGAGCTACAGAAAAATACTGAATGTAACACGTCCTCAGTTTAAGGTTAACTTTGCATAGAAGTTCAAGCCTATTCTTTTACTCGACTGTCATACTTAATATACTTAAAGTGAATTTTCAAAGTACATATTCACTTAGATCCCTGTAGCTTTGGCTCTATGTTGACTGCTTTATACCCTATTGTTTCCAAAAAACAAAAACAGTTATGTCTTCTTGAAATAATTCTATAACTAGTTAGTCACACAAGCACAAAAATAAGTAAAAGTTTGAAGAATAGTCTTGCGCAGTTATTGGTTATGGGCCTTTTTTTTTTTAATTGCATCTTTAATGTGAATTTTACACTTTAAATCTAACTTGTGCAACTTAACCAGTCCAACATTATACACTATAAGATAATAGACAAAGGTGTAAACAAACAGTGTGATTTGATTTTACAGTAGATTAGCATTAGTGCAAACTGAATTGCTCTTTCTGAAGAAGCACATTCTTCTCAAGTCCCCAGTCCCAAGAGGGGTTCTTGTCTCCGTCCACTTCCTGTATCTGTTCCACACATGTGCTTTTGCCCTCACTTTTGCCCTCCCCTCCTTTCCGCTTGTTTTGCAGACTCCACAGAATTGAGAGCCTTGTGGATGTTTCCTTTATTTCCCCAAATAGTCAGTATTCCTTGTGGTGGTGGAAGGAGGATATCATCCAGAGATTCTTTTATCATTTGTGTTATTTTCCTTTTCCAGAAGTATGCTCTCTGATATATTTAATTTCCAGCTGAGGAATGATTATTCACATCAATCTTTTTTCTGCCATCAGTCTCAGCTGTCTAAGCCCTCTAATCTCAGTCATACAGTGATCTATGTGTGAGGGATTTTTCCGTCTGTGTTATTGTTTTTCTCAAGTTTCAGTTCCCCCTCCCCCTGCATTTGTCGCCACTTATTTCCTCATTCATGTTATTTCCCCTTTTGATGTGCAGCTCTGGTGCTACAGTTGGAAGTATAGAGAAGTAAGGCTGTGTCGTAAACAAGCCTCCATAACAAGCATGTATGCATGTTAGGGCTTTCATGGAAAAACCTCAACACTGACTTCCACTAAATTCCTTTTTCAGGAATTGGCATGCTCAGTTGTCTGGTAAGAGGCTTTTTTGACAGCAACAGAGCAAGACACTTTATTTGTTCAGTCTTCTCCCTTAAGTTTACTATAGCCATTCCCTTACTCATGGTAAAATCTTAAAAGTAAACATCTTAAGCTGCAAACACTAGTCTTGTTTCTGTCAAGCAAAAGGGGAAAATAGGTCTCCACTTGTTTTCCGTCTTGTACTGGCAGCTGCTCTCATCTGTCATGACTTTTCTCCCTCTTTTTTCCCCCTCTGCGTCTACCGTGCGCCCTAGTTTTTCCTCTCTCTTCCTCCCCCCATTGCTCTGTTCTGTTGTGTTGTTTTTTCCCTGAAGTTGTCAAAGGAAACAGTTTAACACTTGTCCATCATCAGGGTTTGAACGCGGTAATATAATAAGAATCGAATGTGCTCGCTCAGTGGTTGGCAAGTGTGTCCGCAGAGGGCTGTGAATGTCTTTGCCTTTGTGTTTATGTGATGTTGACATACCATAAGTCAGTATAATGTATGTGCTATCAATGTCAAGCTCATGTGAAATGTGCCCATATTATTACGCTTATACTTCAGAGGAGTATTAAAACCATGTGGGCCGTGTTATCGAGTGAGTGCGGAGTGCCGATTCCCCACAACCCCCTCTTCATACCTCTGCAAGTACGCTAGTGTCTGGATAGTCTCAATGGAGCATTAAAGGGTCAGTTCACCTAACCCCAAACATATTTTACCATTGAGCTAACAGTGTCTCTATTACATGTAACTGAAAAAGTCACTGTCATTGAATTCACTGGATAATTTTATAGCTTATTTGTTTACTTGTTTATTTGTCCAGATATTCATTAGCTGCACTTATGGAGAAACCTAAATAAGGTATGGATATAGGGATGGGTACCGAATTCGGTACTTTAAGAGGTACCGACTGAATTCTGTTGGTACTACCGAGTACCGATTCACGTAAAATCAAACGGTACCATGTTTAGGTACCTAAACGCATCCTTGTGACTGTGAGGGAGTGGAAGAAGCAGGCATACTATTGGGTAGAGTAGGTGAATTTCCATACCGGACTTGAACGCAGCACAGCAATAGCGTAATGACTTTTTGATATATATCTGTCAAATTTTATATATTGAGAAACAAATTTACATTGAAAAAATTGAGATCTTAATATTAAACAAATTAATATTTATTACCCCATAAACACACGCAAAAGTACCGAAAATTGGTACCATTGAGTACCGATGCCGATTCCCAGGTACCGTGCATCTATATGGTATCGGTTCAAATGTGAAAGGTACCCATCCCTATATGGATGTGGTACCAGTATCAACATGTCCAACACCTGCCAAACCAAAATTAAAAAAAAAAAACATTAGGGTGCTTCATTAAGTCAAATGCTAAAAATGCTGAGCCTTCTCTACCTTTGTTGCTCAATGAGCTCCCCAGTGTCGCCCTCATGATAAAGAGATAGACGTCATATCCTACAGATGCGTATTTATAGTTGGTGCTCTAATATCAAGTTGTCAACAAAATAAATGGATCCAGGAACCATTCAGGTATTGGCATTCCTTTAAAGTATCGATTCAGCATTTGAAGAAAACCATAGATTACTTGTCTGCGTAAAAAAAAAACATATTAGGTATGTTACAGGAGGATGCAGTGGTTTGGGTTGGTTTTGAACAACCTGGGTGTCATAGCGGTTTGATTGTCATTTATTTTTGTTAGATTGTATTGTATTGATGTTTGATTTTGTTACAAAACTATATGTTTATTTTTATTTTCAGCAAAAAGGAAACATAACTATAGAGATGTTGGTGTATGTTATAAAAAAACTGATATAAATGCCAACGACTCTGCGTAACAATCCAATTTTTAAATGATTCCCTGTAAATATTGATTCCTGCTCATTTTCAGTGTGAAACAAAGGTGGGCAACTTTGGTTTTCAGTGGCAACAATGTAAGACACATGACACTCCTGATATTTAACGCCATGCTGCATAGATAAAAGCTTCTGTAAGCTGCTGGTGTTCCCACTCATAAAGTTGTGCAGAGTCTTTTTGTCAAAAAATTAAAACAAAATTCTGACAACTTCTGCCCGTGGGCTGCCATGATTCTTGACTCCTTTGTTATTTTTTCTATTGGCCGTCTGCTGAGGGCATGCCGTCCATGATTTGCAAGGCATGCAGAACAAATTGGAAAGGAACTGATGAGGGAATTAGTTGCTTAGTTGCTAGTTGCTATGAGTTGCTATCTCTTCTCAACTGGAATTGGTTATTGATCCACATCCCTAGTTGTATGGATTTTTATATAGCTGAAAAAAATGTTTTCACTTCCAAACGGCTTCTATTCAAGTCTCTACCTGCTTAGTTTCTTTTTCTCAAAGTAATGTCTAAAATCATCACTATGAGATTCGTTCCCTTAAATGAATTTTTCTGAGCTGATAGTGAACATATGATAAAAATAAGCCTACATCTGCTTTTTAAGTTGATCAGTTTTGTCGCTCCTGGATAACAATAATTCACACAGCAGAAACCAATGCATTTTGGGTTTCACATTCTGGTTAATATGATTCACAGGGTGATGCTCTCTAAACTTGTGCTGCACTCTGCATGACGATATGAATGTACACCAGTGGTATGATTAAATGGCCTGACTCAATAGTCATAATAAATTAATAATTGTTTTTTAGATATGCAGAACCACTAGAACCATCCCCAGCCATGCCACAGGTTTTGAAGAATGGTGCAATGATAACATGCTCTAACGATTGGAAAATTGACTTGAATTTTCTCATCCCAGCACAACTAAAGGAACAGCAGTTCATAAATAAGTATTGAGTCTTTTTTATTGTTGAACCCCAATACTAACAGACAAAATAATGTGCAAAGAAACATAATGGTGCACAGATACCAGCAAAAGTATGACAACTTGTTTTAACTTAACACAATGACGTCTAAGAAAAGACACATGTACACACAAAAGGTTGGTAAACAAAGCTGCATCACCCATGTGCATGGTGCCTTAAAAACATATCCTGAGGTGTCGCAAGCTTTTTAAACAGCAGTATTTTTTTTATTTTTGTGCTGTTTATATAGTCAGTAACAGTGTATAAACAACATGTTTTATTGCTTGATTGACTTGACTGCTTAACCGTCTGAATTTTCCATAAAATCCTTATGGAGCAAATAAAAATGTACCAGAAGCAACACACACCGATTCACTGTTTGATGGTGATGCAAGAAGTCCTTAAATTTTGCCAAACAAGTCTGTCTTACTTGATATGACATTAAAGTGGAAGTTACCAGGTGAAGTAATCCTTTAAATCCCCTAAAACGAGACAAAAAGTAGTCTTCTAAACATGTTCACCTCGCTCAACATTTACTTTATGTACCTCTGACTCACACTCCCTTTAGCTCTTTCCATTTTTCAAGACAGCAGAAATCCAGAAACGGCTCACACAGCTTGTTTTGAGGTGATGTCAGAGTGTTGTTCTTTGTTTCTCTGTGTCAAGTTGTCCGTTAAAAAAGGCGGCAGTGCTTTCAGTCAGATCAGGTGTTGAATGCAAATATCCCTGAACCCTTCCCCTTTGTTGTTCCTCCTTTTCCCTCCACTTCCTCCCTCTCTCTCTCTCTCTCTCTCTCTCTCTCTTGCTCTCCCTCTTGCTCTCTCTCTTTGTTCTTGTTTATGCTTCAGATTTTGTGGAGTACCAGGAACAACCTGAAGGCTTTTTCTGTTTCATAAGATCCGTCTGTTGATCGGCAGGGAGTAACAAGTAATGTTGCTCAGCATGAAATCTTAACCCCTGATCTAATTCCAAGAAGCTGTGGATCAAACAACAAAATCTGTGAATCCACATTTCCTTACTGCTTTACCCATTTGTACTCTCATCTTTTCTGCATTTCTTGCCACATACTTCCAGTTATTGATTTATAGTGGCTCAGATTGAACTTCCTGCTAGTGAGCCTCCTAAATTGTAAGCGATGATCCTCCAGAGGGGCAAAGAAGTACTGCAAGACATCATTTGGCCCAGACAAAAACCATAAACATGAACAAAGTCACATTTTAAACCTGAAGTTCTCAAAGAGCAAAAACACTCGCCAAGGAATTTCCGGCATTGTTGTACAAGTTATTGTGGGAAACTGCCCTCTCGTGCTGTTAACAAATCACTACAAAAAATCCTGGATACACGTTCACATTCGGATCACCACCAGAATGTAATTACTTCTTCCTTGTGCCATGACCAACGTTCCCAGAAAAGTTCATTCATCCAGGTAGAACTGTCTTGCAAACAGACAAACATTGTCAAAACTGTAACCATAACCCTTCTTGGCGGAGGTAATGATCACTAGTTTGTACTTTTTGTGTTTTGTTCGTTTCCAAAACAGATCCAGGAAATTAAACTTTCATGTTAGCTTCTTACGTTTATGTGTTAAACAGAGCCTGTGATATACAGTATGTCAGTTTCCACCTGGTTATAAGTTCCCTACAGGGACTTTCTGGATTAAAATGAGCAGTATACTGAGAATGTATAAAAAAAAAAGCATTATGCAAACAAATTATTTACACCAACATTCTATGTTTTTGAAATAAAATTGAGTGACCTGAGTAGACGTGAACATTTTTGTTGTCCCCAGATAGTTTCCGACGTGGCTACAGAGACCTTAAGTTTGAAGATGGTTACTTTTGGTTATTAAAGGTAGTAGATAGCAAAAGACCGGGCAAATATTAATATTTTAGGATAAAACAAGATATTCCCAAACAAGCTGTAGGGTTACCCAACATAAATTATGTTAAAATGTGGATTTTGTATTAAAATTGCTGGTAGCCATTGCCGAGTACAATGCTGAATGAATTTGAAAAAGTGAAAACATGGAGACCAGACGTTGTTTTTAGCGAAAGACGATCATTAACAATAATTTGCATATTGACCAGAAGACACTGAACAGTATTTGGTAATTTTGGGCAAAGGGTGGAAAAATACATTTATTTAGATTTTTTGCCATTTATTGAAAATACCAAGATATAAAAATTGGCTCATATCACCTAACCCTATACATTAGTGATAAACCACATACAAAACTAAACCAGTCATGTATTTTGAACAGCTCTTCTTTACAATGATTTACAAACAGCTGTTGCTACTGATGGGGGTTGTTTTATTGCCACTGAGGGTTCAGTGGAGTTAAATATTAAAAATAATAACCTGAAAGGTTGGAGGTAAGCGTCATGTACTGCTGGCAGCAATGTTGACAACAAGACAAGAACAGAGATAACCCTGCTCCTCAGAAGCACTACGTCATCTGTTCCCGTACACCTGATAAACCGGTTCTCTAAGTGCACATGTAGAGACTGTTGTATATGTTTTTTATATCCAGGAAGCAGTACACCTAAATAAAAGAAACCTATTATTATGAATATCCTCATGGTTTATGTGAAGATATGTGTATTGAGTAAATGTCACAGTAAACAAAATGTGTGATTACCCCGAACTCTTCACTTCAGATTTCTGCCTTGTGTCTCCTCTGTGATTGAAGTGCACTTATGTGTGTGCCCTCAGGTGTACGCTGTGGGTGGCTACGATGGGCAGAGTCGCCTTAGCAGTGTCGAGTGCTACGACTCCTTCTCCAACCGCTGGACTGAGGTGGCTCCCATGAAAGAGGCGGTCAGCTCTCCCGCCGTGGCCAGCTGTGCTGGCAAGCTCTTTGTCATAGGAGGAGGGCCAGACGACGACACCTGTTCAGACAAGGTAGGAAGCAGATGTGTGCTTCCCTTCCCCACATGCTTAAGCACACGGTGATGACAGCAGAGGCATTTTTGTCTCAGACTGTCTGTTTCCAGTGATTATACCTTAGAGAGAAAAGAGAGGTTTTTCAGGGTAGACCTGTCAGCGGGGGTTTCTCTAGCTTTTGATTTGACAAGAATTCTGGCCATAAATTAGACAGTGGATTACAAACCAGTGTTTCTTAGTTCAGTCAGTTTGGACATTTTACAACTTTGAACTCAAATATATGACATTGTTGACAATAAATGTTCAGCATAATAATTAATTTTCTAACATTCAAACCAAAGGACCCAAGATGTAAGATTAAAGATATAGCATAAAATCAACACTGTTGTTTCTCTGACTTCACATTTTATGACTTAATATCAAATAATGTAGACGAGAGAGGCAGCACAAAACAGTCGGTGCATTAACGTCCTATATTCACATTGTCAATTTATTTGTTATTCTTCACAGATGTTTAATGGTCCATTAAGTTGATCGTCATTGAGCTGGTGTTGTACCTGTAGTTAAGCTTCGTAATCATTATCTCTGTGCCAAATATTTTAAACTGTGTTATAGTTCAGGATTTATCACACGTCAGCAAGTCATTGTTGATGCAGCTATTACTTCATCAACAACCGTGACGTGCTGCGACACATTTCTTCTTGGAATTAAGGAGTGGAAGGAATAATAACAAAAATAATAGCATAAAGCTGATAAACTTGTCTTTTTGAAGCAAAACAACAGATGAAGACAGTGGTATACCTGGCACAGCAGTGTGAAGAGGTTGTTAGGTAACAATAATTCAAAGGAGTTTGGGGATTACATAAGTTGACATTTGTCCTGATGTGCCAATGTGTGATTTTTTTTGTTCCATATAAGTGTACAGACCATGACTTGACATGCAGCCTGAAGCTGTTTCATTTTGTTTTGACTGACGGTGGAGTTGTTTGCAGTAAACAGGAAAACAATTTCATTCTTAGGAACTCTAAGTGAAGCAGTTTTATCTGTGGAAAGTGGAGTTGTTCGCAGTGAACAGGAAAACAATTTCATTCTTGGGAACTCTAACTTAAAGTGAAGCAGTTTTATCTGTGGAAAGCTGGCATGTGTTTCAATGTCTCTGAAGGCTGGAAAACAATATCCACCAGCAGCGAGACAGACTGATGAGATACATCTCAACAGTCTGTCCTTCTCTATTGTGAAGCACTCTGGTGTGTGATGGTTCTGCGTGACCTAAAGGGCCAAGAGTTCATGCTTCCTCTGCAGCTCTCATCTCTGGCATCTCCTGATGGGTTCATGCACATTGATCTAAAAAACTAACCGTCTGGTTAGGGTTAAAAGAGATGGTATTGTTTATATTAACTGTAATCAGAGTCAGTAATGTTAAAGGGAAGGTAGTTTGATTCGGTTTACTATTGGTTTAACAGAAATATTAATATAGTGCTTTAAAACACATTAACAAGGCATGTCATGTTTATCTAAAGAACTCCTCAAACCCACAGAAAGTATATTACTGTCTTTTCCTATATTGCCAAAATATTAAAACCTCATTTACACTTGCAACAGAAAAAGCTGAAAATTAACTGGACTTTACTCAGTTGAGCTGAATTTGTGAACACAAAGTTTTTCACATGGACTTTTCCTGGATAATTACCTCACATCCCATCAGTATTTTATCCACTTAAAGCTCAAGTGAGCTGATGTCTCAACACAGCAGTGAAAAGCCTGGGAATTTCATACAATATCCTGGCATGTTAATTCATAAAGAATTACTGGCATAAAACTGGAAAAGGAAGACTTGACAGGATGGATAAAAACAATCGCAGTAGTTGGAGAAGTCTAATTGCAAGGAGATTAACACAACTCAGACGTGCGTCTGGACATCTAAAGTGTTGTTTTCACTTCACATCATTGATGTTCTGTTGTACATCTTCTCTAAAACAATCACCAGCAGGCCTCTAGGGTATCAAAGAGCTGCCTTGCTCTGCTGTTAGATACAAAGCTGCAACACTGAATCTTTCTATCTCTGGTGAATTCATTGTGCACATAGTGAAGCTGCTTTTATTCCATCTGGTGCTACATTGTTCCTCTCAACTCTTTTGCTTTTGATAAGCTTTTTAACATGTAAAACTTAAGTTAAGATAAAAATTGTGGTCATAGCGTGACGTTCTCTGTCCTACTTCTGTTATGAACTCAGACTTCTGCTGCGTATTTTTGACATGCCGTACTGCTTACCGGCGACCTCCCTGTCCCCCTCACTTCCTCTGCCTTGAATTCTTCTTCTTTTTCATTAAACACTAAAGCATTTTCAATATCAGTACATGTTTGTTTGTAAATTACATTAATGGAAAGATATTTGGACATAATTCTGTGTTTTTTGATAACAGCTGCTCAGTTTAAATCCAGATTACAAATGGATACAAATATGCAACAGACATTGTTTAGGACTGACCTTACATTAGATGTGTGCCCAGCTCGGGTTATTAGAATGTAATAATACCTCAGTACCTCACCAAAACACAATTAACTTATTGTTCCTGTATGTCACAGGTTCAGTGCTATGATCCAGAGACAAACACATGGTTACTGCGAGCCAACATCCCCATCGCCAAGCGCTGTATCACAGCCGTGTCTCTCAACAATCTGATCTACGTGTGTGGTGGTCTCACAAAGTCCATATTCTGCTACGACCCAGCAGAGGACTACTGGATCCACGTGGTTCACACATTTAACAAACAGGTAAGGGATTGTGGTCTGACATGGGGCTAGAGAAATCCTGAATCTTCGTTATATAAAGCTACAGTCCTTAGTTTCCACCTCTCTGTCCCTGCAGGAGAGCTGCGGCATGTCGGTGTGTAACGGTAAGATCTTCATACTTGGTGGCAGAGGGGAAAGTGGAGAAGCCACAGACACAATCCTGTGTTACGACCCAGCGACGGGCATCATCACAGGAGTGGCAGCCATGCCACGGCCGATCTCCTACCACGGCTGCGTAACCATTCACCGCTACAACGACAAATACCACAGGCCCTGACCGCAAACCAGCACGCAGAGCACACACTCGCTCACGTGGGAGCACACACTCAAGAACTCTAAAACTTTAACTCTTTCAGTTCACCCCTCGCACTGCACAAACCCACACTTCTTTCAAACAGTACAGATACTTTAATTTATTTTCTCTCAGCATCATGTAGCAGTACTCACTGTGGTTCCCAGAATCTAATGCTGTTCTGTTCTTTATTAAAGCCCCTCTGTGGAGATAGCAAGCTGTTGATAAGAAGTTGTGATTATAGCTGAAGTGACAACTTGGAAAAAGTGCCTTACATCGGTGGTGACTGCCTGAGGCTGGGAAGTAAAGGATCCAAACTGAAAAACCAAGGACAGTTGTAGACATTAGTAAGACCTAAATAATTTATTTTTAGATGCCAAAAAGCAATGTTTGTTTTGAAAGTGCTTCAGAAAATTTACATCAGTTGGAGTTTAGACGCGAGCTCCTGCACTTAGGATAATTGAACAATGTTTACAAATTCTAAACCAGGGTGTTTGCATAGCCCTTAGCCAATTTTTAAGCTGCTTCACCAGAAGCATCATCGACCCGTTTCACACATGTCCACAATCCTGAAAAGTCCCTGAATGTACCATGATAAACTGTTTTTTAAATGCAGACAGCAAGGATCCCCCCCCCTACTTTTCCTTTCTAGCCTTGTAGTGCACACAGGTGTCAGGCGCTACCTTTCCTTGCCTTTAGCTCAGGACAGCTCAGATTTACTCTCGTGTTAATCCAGATTTTGACAGTGGTCTGAAATTGTAAAAATACCTGGACAAAGAGATGTGATACCAGCTGTTGATTAGCCAAGAAGCCTGTTGAACATTGCTGATGCGTTGTTGTGAATACTGCCATGCTGCATGTGCCATCTCAACCAAACTGTAACTCAACCTGCTCACAGATTTAGAGGCCATTTTGAGGTGGGACTGAAGGCCGCCTGACCAATAGCAACACTGTGCAGAGGTGTAGCAATATCGGTCATGTCCCTTATTTTTGAAACCACATATTTGAAATAAAGTATAAAAAGGGTGCAATATTAAAAATGTCACCCTCACACAGTTAGAGCGTATAGATGTGTCATATATTCAGACCGGAGCTGTTTTCTGTGGCCAGCCTCAAGTGGACACTTTGCGAACTACAGCTTTTGACACTTCAGCATGGACCTCCATTTTCAGCCTTAGAGCTTGCTACTTTATATTGACAAAGCACTCCACCACATTCTACCTTGACTGCCCCTCAATCGTCGGCATTGAATGAAAACTTTTAAAAAGCCAAAATTTTCATTTAAAGAATCTTGTTTACAAAATATGGAGCACAGGGGATTCTGAATAAATGACAGAAAGATACAGACATCACTGATCCCAAAGGAAATTCCAATTTCAGCTTGCATTTGCAGGGATAGAGAAGGAAAAATAAAACAAAAGTGAAAATGAAGAAGCAACAGTAGGGCAAAATCATACACAAGGTAAACAAATACATTGTGAGGACATACTCTACATACAGATTAAATTACAAAAATACTGGCCACCGTTATCAAATACATATAAATTAGTTGTTCCATAAAACAGCTCAATGTTATATCTAGAAAACCATGTTTTCTTACTCACTCCAAAATACAGTGAAAATCCTTGTACTATAATTATATTTTTAGAAATAACACTGAGAACAGTCATGCTGCCAAATATTACAAACACTTCAGAACAGAGTGCTTTTATTGCTGTGTAATTTGACTATCGCAGAGCTCAGATGCCAATGAGTGGAAACAACCAGCACTCAAAAACAATCATAAATATTGTGAATGAACTATCTGCCAAAGGAAGAAAATGTGTGTTTGTACTGCAGCCCTCTGTTTTTAGCTCATTTCATTGATAGTAAATGTGACCTGATAAAATGTGGTGACCTGTCAGACAGCTGAGTCTCCACAGAATCAGATGTCGCACACTTCTCGCCCCTGTTGTCCCGGTGTTAGGCTATCAGAAGAGATACAAAAGTGGAGGCTTTTAAAAAATATCGGAACCAAGCAACAATAAGCCCTCGTACTCCCTCCACATATCATCTGCTTCCACTTCCTGTGTGCGTTTCCCTTTTTCCTACTCCAGCTGTGCCATCAACTCCCATATCCTCTCTTCGTTGATATCTCCTTTTAAAGCTTTACTGTGCTCCATTTAATATTATTATTATTATTACACTCATTACTGACATTTTATTTTTACATTTTTAAGTTATACTTTTTATTTTTTATAAGTGAATGTTTACTGTGTCATACTTAGATTAGAGTGTCTGTTTTTATAGATAGTTGATTGGTGTTCTGGGGTTGTGGGTGGTGTTAGCAGATGTGAGAAGCCTTTGTGGATCAAACTCGGAGACTGCTCTGAATTAGCTGTATGCATGTTTGGTTATGTGCGTATGTATGCGTGACTTTTACGACTCAGTCTGGATGTTTCAGAGCCAAGGAGGTTTTTCAATGCGAGTGTAAGCGGTGCTCGACTGCAAACTTCTGTCAACAGAACCTTTTCCACTGACGGTGACACCTCTCACCTGTGCACTACATGTAAACATGTCACTCGGGGTAACCAAAGTAACCTCCAGGTGTGTTTGAGCGTATGCGTATTAACCGGTGTGTGTAGCAGCGCTATACAACGCTTAGGTTCTGAATGACAAAGATTTTGGATGCTGTGGCTCATGGTCAGTAAAAGTCACCTTTTACTACATTAGGTGTTGATAGACTAGACATATTGCTGTGAATATAACTTTAATATGTTTTCTTTAACTTGTATTTAAATGTTTCTCTTTCTTGGTTGCATTTTGTGTTTTTTTTCTGTATCTGAGAGCCCCAATTGTGCACTTTGACAGAATCCTGTTAAATGTAGAATTATTAAGGTAATGATGGTAATCCTGTTTTTTACTGTATCAGTAAATGTTCTTTGCTTTCATGTGACGTATGATAGAGACTTCGATTGGGCCTGTCAGCTCCTCCTGTTGGTCATCAGGTCACCACTTGTGTTTCTTCTGAACTTGGGGATGCTACATTTTGGATTTAAGCTGACATCTTTAACACTGAATTTCCAAAATAGCAATAGCAATACTTTAATTGAAATACATGCCCTTTTTACGTCTAAGAACAGCAAGTCTCACCTGCCAGAGAACTGACCCAGCGCTCTCGTAGTTTGTTTTTGAATCAAACAAAAAAAAGCCAAACAGCATTTCAGCCTTTTTTTTTTTTTCAATATTTTTATTAGGAGGCAAGACAGGTCAGAAAAAAACAGACAAATGGTAGAGCACAAGATGGAATGAATAGATTGAGCAAAACGTAATATCAGAAATAGAAATAGATACAGATGTAAAAATATATAAATATCATACAATAGTGTGCTATAACAGATACAGTTTGCCCCCTGGGATGTTTTTTAATTTAGTGCAAATCAAAAATAAATAAAATAAAACAATGTGGACGAATAATAATAAGAGAAAAGAGAGAGAAAGAAAAATAATAAATAAATAAAATAATAAAGGTAAAAGAGGAAAGAAAAAGAAGAGAGGAAGAAAGGAAAAAAATAAAACAAATAAAAAGCTTTTCAGCCTTTAACAGGGGGTCATCGACTTCATTTCACAAGGGCCATTTTTTTCCTGACAGATGCTGTGGGGTAAAATAATGAAAAACATCTCTACCTAAAAATAAGTGACATCAGTCTCTATTACCCACACTGATGCCAGCCACACAAGAGCAACCGAAATATTTTTGCAAAATAATCTAATTTTGGTTATTTAATTCTGGAAAGTTCTGTAAAATGGACCAAATACAAAGTGATTCTGATACAGCTGTATCATATTGTAACATATTTTAATTTTTTCACATTTTCTAAATGTGTATTATGCTCTGGAGGCCACATGGAAAGGTGTGGGGCCATGATTTGATGATCACTGTCTACAATAGATAGCATTTTGTTCAGACATAGATTCAAGTTAAAAGACTAACTGTGGCATATACATACATTATTTCTGAAAGTATTCGAACAGTAATGGTAAATTCTTTTTTCATATGTCTTTTTAAGTGGGTCAGGCTGCGCAGTAGGGACTTCCTGTTGGAGAGTTTAAATGTGCGTCAAGTGCAAAAAGTAAAAAGCCAAGTTGTTTCGACCAAAAGTTTAGTTCCTTACCCTGTGTCCTAACTAAAGGTGATGTGACAGCATCAGCAACAAATTTAGGACAGTTACAGTGAATCATGAAGGTGTCCAAACTGCCAGCAAGCAACGCAGCGCCATGAGGGACAACATGATTTCTTTAATGCTCATCTTCATTTTCCTCCTGTTGTCTGGCTTCTCTCACTCAGCAGAGCTTATTTGTTTAAGTTTGCAGAGATAGGGTATCATTCATACATTTTGGTGATGAGCCTTTGAGACCACCCCCTGTCTATAAAAATGCATTTCAAATTTGATGTACTATTTACAAGGGTAATAAAGGGCATGGAATAACATTTTGGCAGGGATGCAGTGTGGACGTAAGGCGTGCGATGCTGTGTAAGAAACAGATATTTTATATAGTAGGAGCATTGCCACATATAAAGAAACAGGAGTATTATTATTTACCGCCTTTTTTCCTCTTAAAAGTATCAAATCAGGATGCGTTCAGGCACCTGTGCTGTTTCAGAGGTGTTGATTTAACACTGCTATTTGAAAGCAGCCAAAACAAAACAAACCTCAGCTGTGGTTGATTCATTAGTTCTGCTTAAAATTCCACACAGTCAATAGCAGGATCAGGACTTGATAAGATATGATTTAAAGTTATCTGTTCTGCTTATCAATCCAGTTCTTTATCGATTTTCTAATTGATTAATTTTGATTATCTGTGTTGAATTAAAGTAGGTATTAACAGGCATCATCAAACACATGACAGTCCATGACTCATGCTGGTTAAACCGTTGATACACAGTATGTGTGGAAACAACTGGCAGAACTGCTCTTACCTGTTAATACAGATATCAGTCTACTAATATGATAAATCCTTTACTGAAATAGCACAGAATCATCAAAGCTATTAAAAAACAAAGCAAAGAGGATGTGAAATGATTCACAAAAGCACAGAAAAATTGAGTGTTGTTTTTTTAGCATTCTTATTTGACACAACTTCACAAAGATTGTGCTTCTGCCTGTCAGTCGCCTCAATAAACACAGGTAGCAGGATTTCCCCTCAAACCATCCCTAAGACTTTTTCTTGGAAGGATGAGGTCAGGGTCAAACCTTATCCCTGTAGTTAAATCTTGAAAGCAAACACCCCTGAGGTCCAACAACACTTCTGTGCAGATTAATATACTTCAGGTGACTTGGAGGCCAACAGGAGGAGGCTGGCATGCAAGATGGTTGTAAGGCAAAAGAGCGGGAGTAAGAAAAACAGAGAAAAGAGAATTTGAGTGTGTGTGCGTCTGTGATTTCACTGAGTATTTACACAAAATATTGTCTTGTAATGTTGATTTTTTTTTTTAATTATTATTCTCTCTGTAGAGGCTTTCATACTTTGTTTACTTAAACGAGATTGTGTTTGTGGATTTGTATTTCTTTGCTTGTTGTGGTGAGTTGTGGGGCTGTTTGTCACTGATACTTTTGACTCCCAAATGCAAACGGCGTGCCTTATGCTAAGCTCTGAAGAGGTGAGAGTTGAAGCCAGATTGATGGATTGTAATAGGTATGCAGAGATAAACCAAAGTGGATTTGATTCTAATCCCAAATGTGACTTTGTGGAAAAATGTCCGTGGATTAAAAAACGGGAGCTTTAGCTTGTTCTTTGCAGAATGCTGCCCAAAGTGCCTGATGAAAGGAGTGGGAAACCGATCTTTCTTATTTTGATATGAACCTTGTGTGTATGATGTGATACTTTAACACCACTTTCTCCTCTTATGATCCTCTTCTTACGGCGAGAAAGCTTTGGATTTTTATAAACTGCAGTCTGTTGAAATGTAATGTTTGACTTTGTGTAAAAGAAAGATCAATAAAGATTTTCTCTGTACATGTGTAGTGTCTGGTCTCATCAATTAAATTGATTTTGTTTTCAGGTTTTATCAGTACCAATGCAATCAGTTATTCTGCCAATTGATTCCATTCTGTATCACTTCCTTTGGATTGTTAGTCTGAACAAAAGCAGACCTTGGCAGGTTTTTAGGATCGACAGTGTCAATCTCATGGCACTCCTGACATACAAATCTCATTACCAATGAAGGTGGGACAATGTTTGAAACATAAAAAAAAGCAATACAATTATTTGCAAATCATTCTCAGTCTATTTGCAGTTAACCCACTACAAAGACAGTGTTCAAAGATTAAACTGATAAAATTAATAATTATTCAAAAAAAAAAAGCTGGGGCTACAAAAGACTTGAAAAGTTGAGGAATGCTCAAAAAAGACCTGTTTGGAAGATTCTACAGGTGAACACGTTAATTGAAAAAAGATGAGTTGAATGTTTGGGTATAAAAGGAGCATCCCAAAAATACTCAGTTCAAAAGCAAGGTTCCCCACTTAATGAATAACTGCTGCCCGTTACATTGATTTCCATCTACATGGAATTCCTTTGACCTTCAATACGCACTACTTTCCAAACCCACTGTCGTCTGAGGCGGACTAACAAAGTGGGAAAGTGCTGTGATCTAAAGAGTTAACATTTTAAACTGTTTGTGGAAATCATGGACGTAGTGTCTTCTGGGCAAAAGAGGAAAAGCACAATCCAGACTGTCATAAACACAAAGTTCTAAAGCAAGCCTCTGTGATAGTTTGTGAGTGTGTTAGTGCCCATGGCAGGGGTAACTTGTAAATCTGTGAGGGCAGTACTGAAGGTACAGACAGGTTTTGGAGGAAGATAGGTTGCCATGCGAACAACATCTTTTTCAGGGCTGCTGATTTCAGCAAGACACATCCAAAGCACGTCCTGCACATGCTACTACAAACAGCGTGGCTTCGTAACAAAGGAGTGAGAGCACGAGACCTATATTGAAAATGCGACACATTATGGAGCACAAAATATGACAACAGAGACCCAAACTGTTGAGCAATTGAAGTCATACATCAAGCAGGAATGACAAACAAATCCACCTTCACATCTTCAAAAAGTGTCCTGAGTCCCTGAATACTGATTGGGTATTGTTAAAAGGAAAGAAGATGTACAATAGAGTTAAACATGCCTCTGTCCCAGCGTGTTGCAGGCATCAAATTCAAAATGAGTAAATATTTACAAAAAAATCTAGTTTATCAGTTTGAACATTAAATATCTTGTCTTAGTAGTTTATTCAACTGAATGTGGGTCCAAAAGGATTGAAAATCGTTGCATCCTGTTTTAATTTACATTTTACACAACGTCCTAGTATCATTAGAAATTGGGATATTTAAGTCCCTCGGCAAAGATTTTCATGCAGAGTTTGAGAGAAAACACTTAAAGCTTCTTCAAGGTTTTATGTCCACAAGAACAACATGCTCATGAGACCCATTACTCTTGACCTATAGTATCAGTTCATTCTTGATTCATTGTGATCATCTGAACAGTATTTAGAGACGGTCGCCCTCAGCAATCTTGAGAAATCAAAAACACAAGCAGGGCATAAACATGAGGCTCCATTATCTCCACCTTTAACCATCAATCCTCAGTCAGTGCAGACACTGTATTTAAAATGTAAGGCATAACACTATTATCGCATTCATTTTAAGTTTCTCTCTTAAAAATAACAGGAAATATGGATTTGGCATTCTAAATGTAGCTCATTACGCTTAAAAAGCTCATTACACATCCAGTGGAAGGTGGTGTGGTGGCTATCTGACTGAGTTCGGCTTAAGGCTAAAAACAGTAGAATATAATAGCCACATTGATGCTCATGGCACAATACAAGAAACAAACATAGTTAAAACAGACAAAAGGTAAATTGTGTTAGAGATGCTGTAACTATAGACCTAGAGGAGGACTTTTCTATTTAGAGAAATTTCTATTTAAACAAACAAACAAAAAAACACCTTTTCATTTTGGGTTTTTGGGCATTGTAACTTGCATTACTGACGTTAGTACCCAGTAAAATGTTACTGTTTTTTTGTAATGCCTTTCATTACTACAATACAGTACTGCATTACTCTCAACACTGCAGACAACTGTACAAAGTTTGACAATGAGCTTAGACCTTGTACCTTCAAAACCACTCCCAAATTATCCTTGAGTGAGAGTGTACATTAGTACAATGTTTAGTTAAAATTCCCCAAAGCTTTCAAGAGGTATGCTTACAACGTGGGGCTCAGAAGATGGGTGGATAGATGGATAATCCAAAAACATTTTGCCTCCAGCCAAGGCAGTCGCTGGCACAGATCCCCAAACAAAAGTGGAGATACACTACACATTAGACCAACCGATGAAACCATCCATTTTATAAAGATATCATCAGTATTGAAAAAACAACCATGAACAATAGATGTAGTTGGAAGATTTTATTACATGACTGTTAATCAAATGGATCCATCAATCATACTGTGTTTTTATGAGCTGATATGTTGGACATAAAAACTGTTTATTAAACCAGCCTGACTATTTCATTCTTAGATTGAGCAACCCAGACGGCTACAGCCTCTCACAAGACTCTTTTTGTTGTATCTCACTCCATAATTTATGGACTCCATACTAAAGTTTGGTTTGATCAAAACCACAAACATTCCTCTTACTGATTCTTGGTGAACAAATTTCTCTGCTGTCACTCAAAGAACTGTAGAACGAAGTGAGTTCATCGAGTGCAGGATCGCACATATAGACAGGAAATATCGGCTTACAGGTTCATTAATCTTGTGTATAAGGCATTTGGCAGTGGCAGCATATTGTTACCCAATACCCACAGTCATGCTGATGTGGGCAGCAAGCAGGCAGAATTAATAATGCAGCGGTGCAGTGGTTGGTGTTTAGTGCTCTGATTGTAACAAAGAGCTTAGCTGCACGTGTCAAATTGAGCTTGAATTCCATAATAAAATACTTCTTGACCTGTGGGTTATTGGAGGGGGCCCTGTCTCCAACTGAAGTGCCAAACAAAAACACAAAGAAGGGGATTTCATGTTTACCTGTATGCATAAAAGTCCTTCTTAAGATGCTGTGGCAGTGACACACAGAACAGTCAGGACTGAATGAAGCTTTTATTCATGTTTCAATGAAGATGATGGTAATGTGTCGGACAAGTTTTCTTTTTTTGGATATTTATTTTGTTCCTGTTTTATTTTGAAATCACTACCATTTTCTCTGTTCCAGATTGTCTCTGTTTGCCCTGTCCCTGTCTTGTCACACCTGCCTCCTGATTGTTTCACCCGACCTGTTTTCATCAACCCTGATTACCTCTTATATTAAGGCCCCGTTGACACAACAAAGTTGTCACCAAAAATGAAAAGCTTTTTCCCAAGCATTTTCAAAAGCACTAAGCATTTCCATGGAGATGCTAGAATGACTGAAAATGCTGTAGTATGCATGTCAGACCAGTAGTTTAGGATGTAGGTTAGTAGTGAAACAGTGGTGTTATAACATGCTCATGTTTTCCAGTGAAGACAACTTTTTCACAAACAGCAGTGGCGAGTGGATACACGAAGAAGCAGGAGTTTCTTGTCCGAACAACAAATATTTTTGGATATTTCTGTCGTTGTTGTTGTTGTTCCTAGGTGTGCATGCAACCTTCATCTGAAAGAATATTGTGCATGCGTTGCCATCACCATTTTCCCTGAAACGCTGATTCCTGTTTACACGGAGATGGATACCTAAACATTTTCAAAACTTTTCACTCTGGACCCCTGATTTTGAAAGTTTGCAGATTTGGGTACCCCTGGCACGATTCTTGTGTAAACGAAAGGTGCAAACACAACAAAACTCTGTTTATGGTCGTTCTTATTGTCCTGTAAATGGGGTCTTTACCTCATGTCTCCCACTGTTGTGTACCAGTTCATCGTACCTCACAGTCTTCGTCCCAGCATTCATCAAAGTCTTGACTTGTTGTGTATTACCTTGCTTGTTTTGAGACCTTGCCTTTTTTGCCTCACGTTTTTGGAATCTGTTGCCTGCTTTGACTGCCTTTTTTGCAGACCGAACTCTGCCTGGTGACCACCTTTTTGACCTCTGGTGTTGGTGAGTTGCATTTGTGCCTACTTCTTCTGTGCCTTGTTTAATGACAGGTGAGGTACACTATATTGCCAAAAGTATTCGCTCACCCATCCAAATAATCAGAATCAGGTGTTTCAGTCACTTCCATGGCTACAGGTGTATAAAGTCAAGCACCTAGGCATGCAGACTACTTTTACAAACATTTGTGAAAGAATGGGTCGCTCTCAGGAGCTCAGTGAATTCCAGAGTGGAACTGTGACAGGATGCCACCTGTGCAAAAAATCCAGTCTTGATATTTCCTCACTCCTAAATATTCCACAGTCAACTGTCAGCTGTATTATAAGAACGTGGAAGTGTTTGGAACAACAACAACAACATGGACAATTCCATGCTCCCAACTTTGTGGGAACAGTTTGGAGCTGGCCCCTTCCTCCTCCAACATGACTGTGCACCATTGCACAAAGCAGGTCCATAAAGACATGGATGACAGAGTCTGGTGAGGATGAACTTGACTGGCCTGCACAGAGCCCTGACCTCGACCCAATAGAACACCTTTGGGATGAATTAGAGCGGAGACTGAGGACCAGGCCTTCTCATCCAACATCAGTGTGTGACCTCACTAATGCGCTTCTAGAAGAATGGTCAAAAATTCCCATAAACACTCCTAAACCTTGTAGACAGCCTTCCCAGAAGAGTTGAAGCTGTTATAGCTGCAAAGGGTGGGCCGAGGTCATATTGAACCCTATGGATTATGAATGGGATGTCACTTAAGTTCATATGCAAGTCAAGGCAGGTGAGCGAATACTTCTGGCAATACAGTGTAAGTTGGACTGATCCCATTCCTGATCATTAAATGTGTGCTAATCAGAAACTTGTTCCCCATCCTGTCATGCTCATGACAGCAACACTCATTGCTGCCTAAGCTTAAAATGTAAAATATGCTTTAATGATATCTTCAGGGGAACACACAAACCCCAATTTCAGTCCCAATTTGAAGTTGGGACGTTTTTTTCAAACTAAATAAAAACAGAATACAATCATAAACATTTTTTTCAATCTATTCTCAATTGAAAGACAAGATATGTTATGTTAAAACTGATAAACTTTTGTTTTGCTTCATATATTCACTGGTTTTAAATTTGATGCCTGAAATACTTTCTTAAAAAAAGGGAATGCTTAAACACCTGTGTGGAACATTTCACAGGTGACCAGGTTAATTGATGTCATGCTTTGATATCAAAGGAGCATCTCCAAAACGTCATCCACAAACAAGGACGGAGCGAGGTTCAACACTTAAACAACTTCATGAGCAAATAGTCCAACAGTTTATTAACAATGTTACTGAATGAACAATTTCATTGAATTTTGAGATTTCTTCATCTGCAGTCCATATTATCACCAAAAATATCAGAGAATCCAGAGAAATCTCTGCATGTAAGAGGTAAGGGAGCAATTCTTGAATTCTTGTGACTTTTGATCCCTCATGCGATGCTGTATTAAAAACTTAAAATTAAAAATGAGTGAATATTACAAAAAAACAATGAAGTTCATCAGCTGTAATATTTTAAATTGTGTCATGGTAGTGTATAACAATTAAATATTGGTCAAGAGGATTTGCCAATCATTGTATTCTGTTTTAGTTTACATTTCAAACAATGTCCCAAGTTAGTTGGAATTGGGGTCTGTATGGGGTTAATTTCAATAGTGAACACATGAGCCACGGTGACTTTGATCAGCTCCGTCACTGTAAGGAAAGATTCATCACAGAAGTTAGTGTATTGCTTCAGATGGAACCCTGCCTGATTTTTTTATTTCAGGTGAAAGCAAACTAAATAGCAAGGTTTGTTTGATGGTTCACTATCCAAGCAATAACATTGTTTTGGTACTACTCCACTCCAGGCAAAGAACACATGAGTTATGAAGCGGGTTGTTTTGGACCCTAAACAAAATGTCTCACTAACAGAAAAGTAAATATTGGTGAATTTATTCAGAACAGTGTGCGATCACATCAACACAGTTTTTAATGTATGTTTTCCTCTAAACATTTAAATCTAAATCAGCGTATTGCCCAGCTGTCATGGGAAACAGAGCTGATCAATGTGGAGGGGTTAAAATATTAACTTTTGAAAGGGAGCTCATACACCCACTTCATACGGTTCTATCACTTTTAGTCTGCACATCAAAAGCAAGCTTTTGCATTCAACCTAAAAATATGATTGCCCAGCTGTCATGGGCAACAGAGCTGATCAATGTGGAGGGGTTAAAATATTAACTTTTGAAAGGGAGTTCATACACCCACTTCATACGGTTCTATCACTTTTAGTCAGCACATCAAAAGCAAGCATTTGCATTCAACCTAAAAATATGATTGTTGGTGTAATTAACTCTGATGATGGCTGTAAAGTGTTTGCTTTCTTTGTCTTGCTCTAAATTCATAAACATCTCATTTGGAGTATCAGACAGTTTTGATTAAAGTATTTCTTTAGCAGAGGTAATTTTACGACCTTCGTACTAATAAAGCTACCAAGTCTGCTCTGAATCAATACATCCATCCATCAAACCATCACTTACTGCTTATCCAGGGTTACGGGGTTGCAGAGGCTGGAGCCAGCTGACATTGAGTGAGTGGCAGGGTACATCTTGAACCAGTTGTAAGCTTTTGCAGGGATTCATAGTGATAGACAACCATTCAGCTGGGATTTTCTTTCTTTTTTCTTTTCTTTCTTTTTCTTTTTTTTTTAAATGTTTTTGTTGACCTCAGATGGCTCTATTAAAGTGCACATGATGATACAAGTAATTAATTACCTTTGCAAAGGAGGTGATGATTTGGTTAGTTTTGTTGTTTGTTTACAGGATACCTAAAAAAGTTACTATGGCAGTGTGATGAAATTTTCAGGACAGGTCAGAAATGGGCCTCGGGCCATTCAAATTAGATGTTGAGGGTAATCCAAATCTATAGGCTACTGATCCAGGAATTTCTTAAAACATGTTTGGTTAATACTCAATGTATGTTGAACAAATTTGGATGACATTTTCAGGGAAGACTGGTCATGCCACAAGGGGATAAGTGATCAAATGTTGATCTGAATCCAGAAGAGTTTTTTTAAGGACTTGAGTGTGGGACAGGGCAGTTTCCCACATTTTTGACAGTAACTCAGTAAGAAAAAATGCCGTGGGGGTGGTTTGTGCCCACAGAGCACTTATAGAGAGAAGGTGAAAAACATTTTTGAAGCAATAAGAAACTACTGAAATGGTTCAAATGTTCTTGTGTATTGCAGCCACGAAGTCTTATAAATGTTTGGGTTTGAATGAATTAGGATATATATTCTACCTAAATACACAGTGACAAATGTATCCTTTAAGCTCTTGTTTAATACTATTTTGGCAAAGAAACACAAGCCATATCATAAAAGACTTATTCACCATCACCTAGTCTTTGGTAGAATAGTGGTGCCTGGTGGCCGTTTTGCTGACGTGCAGGATAATCATCCACTGTTTAGCTTCATGTTCAAAACGAGATTCAGCAATTTTCTCACAAGTGTGCGAGATACAGTGTAAGGCAGAAGTTATGCGGACGTTGAATTAAGCACACGCCACCAAGGAGAGTGTTGCGTTGCAGCACAACTCACTGCAGTAAGTTTCCGTTTCAAACAGAATGAATCTGTGTTTGCGAGTGTGTGCTAATGTTAGCAAAGTTAGCAAAGAAGCTAAGCTAATTTAAAGAGCCTGGCTGCACGAACGGATTTGTCTTTATTTGGTGTTTGTTGCGTTTGGTTCGTTAAATAAATACCCGTCGTATACCCTATTGGACTATTGAATGCGTAGAAGCGGCGAAGTAAGGAAACACATTGGACAGTAGCAAGCTGTGTAGCCGTTCTGCATTTAAACCATAGCTTAGCGGGTTAGCAATTTCTGTTACAAGTAGCTGCTGTTACGGTTTGAAAAGTGACTGTGTTGACTTATGACTTTTAGGCGAATCTGTCGGTTGCCACGGTTTCAACGAAGGTGTAAGACTGTACATGTCTTCTCAAAAGTTCCTTTAAATGTTATTCTTGCGACATTAAAGATAGTAAATGTGTATAATAAAGAAAATTTAATGTAGGAAATAGTCTGTGGGTCTACAGAATGTTGTCATCATCCTTTGAATCACGACAATCACAGCCACATCCGGCTAGAAGTCACCAGCGAGCACGGTCACTCTTTAATGCGCTACATCAGCTAATTCAATGCTAAACACAACTGCCTATGGAAGCATGGTCGTGCCCAGATGGTGATGCTATCTGTTAAATGTTATTTATTGTTTCTATTTGGCCGTATTTCAGGCAGCCATGTCGGGAATTAAACGGAAAATTGAGGGCAATGACCCTGACTACGAGGACATTTCTCTGGTTCAAAACAGTAAAAGAAACAAAGCAGCTGAACACAATGGTAAGTTAAAGTCCTGAGCAGAGCATTCCGGTTGCACTTGATCTGACAGCTTATTTGTGAGTTTGTTTGTTGACTCCCCGCCTTAAGTATTGACCTATTGTTTTCACAGCTCGAGAAGCAACAGTGCAGAAGATTGAGAACATAATCAGAGAGCAGTTTTCTTTGGAGATGAAAAACAAAGAGCATGAGATTGATGTCATAAGTCAGGTAAGCAGATGATGTTGAAAAGTAATATTCCTACAGGTACTACAGCGTATGTGTCTAGTTTCATAATATAAATGTATTTATTTAAAATATATAGTAGGATTAATTGTTACCTGTATGTTTTAACAACACTTTATAGATTTTTAACTTAATCAATCAGGGCTGAATCAGTGATTTCTTTACACACATGTAAACACACAAATGACAAAATTCCAGATGATTAAACAACCCCACCAGGTCAGATCCATAATTCTAATAACATAAGGGCCAGTTCCAGATAACAAATGCATGCTAGTATTAATTAATCAAGAGAAATAATAAAGAAAAGTATGGAAGGGAAATTTATGTTAGGACTTCGTCAGAGAAAAACTGGGAAATGGAAAAAAAGAAACCAAGTGTGTAAAAGACCTAATCTTAAAATGCAGCAAACCCTTCATTGCAGCATTTTTGACATTGTCAGGTGAGTTATTGTAAACAAAAAATTTGAAAAATGCCCCATCTTACACTTAACAATTGAAATGATGTGTGAATCCACATTGACTTTCATGCCTACCAAAATGTAATCCGTTCTGCCTTGTGCTATGACCATGTTCTTTCTAAATGTGAGGAAAATCTGTTGAGAACCTATTGATTTATTGACAAAAATGTGGAAACTACCCTACCCTCACTGTTAAAAAAAATCCTTAAAAAATTCCTTGTACTGTATCTGATACGGCGACGACCAGAATCTAATCAGTCCTTTATTGAATTATGACAAAATTCCAAAATGACCACAATCATGCCGGTGTGCACAACAAGCAGGCAAAATCAACCACCTACAAAATGCCTTTCACAAAATCTCCAGTGAGCTTTTGCCTTATATAAATTTCCTATTTGAGAAATGATCCGATGAATTGATTTTACTGCCACTTTTTAAAAGTTACTTTTGCTTTTGTTGAGAGTCAAACGGTTACATTTTTCTGCCTTCCCTTGGTCTCTTATCTACTTATTCCTGCAAAATATATTCTTTTTTCTGTTGATTTAGGTTAATGTTGTAGCAACATCTCATTCAGAATAAATTGCTCCTTTTTTCTTTTGAATAGTGTCAGAAATGTTTATACCAACATTAGTTTCATTCATGCTGTTTCAATTTTAAGCACCATTCAGAACTGCTAATCATACAACATTCAAACTCTTTCCTTTAACACTTCTAACAAAGTCAGCCTCTCTCATCCTCTTTTTCTCCACAGAGGCTGAATGAGGCCAGGAGGATGATGGATAAGCTGAGAGCGTGCATAGTGGCTAATTACTACGCCAATGCCTGCATTACAAAGTCGTCAGAGGTAAATGTTTGCATGCTCAGAAGCATACAACTGCAAAGGCATTGGCTAACAAAAGTAGTCGTTGTTTATCTATTTGTTTATTTATTTTCTAGCATACTGCTAAAAGTGACCCTGCTGTGCTGAACCATCCAGCCATCCGCCGCTTCCTGGAGTCTCCTTCCCGTTCCTCTTCGCCTCTTAACCAGGGCTCTGAGACTCCTTCATTGGCTCAGTCAGAGTCTGAATCCCTCTCGCAGCAAGGGGACAGTGCTGAGAGGGACGGAGACGGAGCATGGAGAGAGGACGGCAGCAGGCAGGAGCGCAGACCGGGACGCAATATAGGCAAGGTGTGTACGCCTGGAAAAGGTTTTAACACTGGCTGAAATATTTTTTTAAGATTTCTTTTGCATATCTAACGTCAAACTAATCTTGTAATGATCTCTAATCTTTGTTTTAGGACACATTTGGAGTGCCATTGTCCTTGGGAGCAGAGCAGAGGGTGACCTTCCACACTACTGGAAGTGAGGCGTCCAGACTCTATGCAAAGAAGACAATCGTAGTTGGAAATGTTTCTAAGTAAGTAATTGTGCTTTTATGTACTTTGTTTTGTCTGATTGCTTGTCATTGCTGTGTGTACTCCAGTAACAGCTTTCTGATAGGAAGCTTCATCGCAGGGCTTTGCAAAACACATGTAATGTCCAACAAAACAACAAAGCAGGGAATGAAACACAATGGTGCATTATCCAGACTTTATGCGGTTGAGCCGTATGTGTGAACGTGAACCTACAACTTTTTCTCTCAGACTTTACCCGGGTAATTTCTTTGTGCCCCCTTTTATTTTATCTGCGAAAGTCCAAATGAACTGATAGCATCAAGTAGCTCCGGTTATTTACTAAAGCAAGTTGGGAAGGCTTATGACATCATCCTGTGCAGCCCGCTCAGGAAAAGGGAGACATGACAGGATGGATCAAAACAACCACTGTCACGAGAAAAGTTTATCTGATTTATTCGGACACAAACTCAAATGTGTGCCTGGATCGAAAGTGTTGCACATCATTAAAATTCTGTTAAACATCTTTTTTCAAAAACATCACCACCGGGTCTCTTGTGCTGCTGTTGGATATGGGGATGAAACACTCTCTTCTTCTACTTCTCTCTCCAGTGTCATCATCTTGTCAGTAACTACTTCATATTCACCTCCATGTGCAACAATTCTCCTCTCAACTCTGCTGTCTATTGGGGCTGGATATTTCCAGCAACTTCACGATACGATACGTATCCCGATACACGTAAATTGTGAACATTGACTATGCTTTAAGCAAAATTCTTGACAAGTTTAGTTTTTTCTTATAAGAAGAAAAAGAACAAGGATGAGTTTTATGTGGTTCTACAAATTGAGAGACATAAATTCAGATCCTGAAAGATGGTAGACCTCAGTACAAATTTAGAACATAACCTTCATTATGTAGCTCATCTTCTACCTTGAACTGAGCCACTGTTAACATTATCCAAAGTGTATTTACAACAACTCAAAATATTTAGGCCGTATCGATTCTGTAGAATCCGTATCGATACACGTATCCCAAAGGAGTGCGATACGATATTTTGCCGTATCGATATTTTGAGCACAGGCCTACTGTCTATAAAGACCAAGAAAGCCCCAACAGGCATCTAAAAAAATCTATGTTTTATGAGTGTTGACTAGGGGAGAGTGTTGGCAAGAACCTCACGATACGATGTGTATCACGATACTTGGGTCAGAGTATGATAATGTCACGATATATCATGATATCACAATATTGTGATTTATTTCAATATTCTACAGCTAACTAAGAAAAAACTAGAGATGTTGTGTATGTAAATCACACAATATTACTCAAACTGAAAGTACAAATCAAGTCAAAACTATTTGATTGAAAACAACTTTTCCATTTTATTGTTTTTGAAATATGTCAAATGCTGTTACATACATACACTTAACCTGAATACATAGAGTGCATCAAGACACTTAAACTAATGGTGCAAAGAAATCATTCTTGTTTTCCCTTAAACAATGTTTTGAAAGCATCCAAACCTGCGGTGCAGCTCAAACTGTAATTGAACACATGAGGAACAAAGTGCTTTGAGTTACTGACAACACAACAGTAAGTAAAAAAAAATCACATATTTCTCTTGTCACTGTCTGAAGTGAAAAGGCTGCATGAAAAAAAAAACCTGCGCATACATATTTATAAGTTGTATTTTATTTCCAACTCTTGTTAAGATTTAAAATATCAATATTATATCATAGGCAAAATATTGCGATATATTACTGTATAAATATTTTTTTCCCAATTCTAGTGTTGACCAAGTCTTTCATGTTAATGGTAAAAGACTGGACTCAGGTCATTTGATACAAATTCCATTTATTTTTCTCATATTTTCGCTTTCATTTTTATCCCCATTTTTCTTATATGATCACTTGATAGATGTAAATTTACAAATTAAAATCACTTTATTCTGAATGGTCCATGAGTCAGAATTACAAAAGCATTTTAAAAATGTTTGAGAACTTGTAATAAAAGGGTTGTTTCCATTGTTTCTCCTCCAAATGCAGTGTTTTAAAGTGCAAAGCCGTAGCTAAAACAAAACTAATCTAAAACTTCCAGTGGAGAAACTGAGCCTTAAGCAATAACATTTTCCTATTATAAAAAGGAGGACTCCAAATTCAGGATGTCCTAACTATTTTCTCCAAGGGTCACTGAAAATGCAATAAAACAGCCTCTTTGATAAACCTTGCTTCTATGTAGAGAGGGATTTTGAGGTGAGCAGTCTAATTTTGGGTGGTCTTGGTTGACCCTGGGTACCCCTGTCTGCCCCACTTCAGGATAAGAATGAGGAAAAGATGCTCCAGACAACTGAGAGGGCAGATGCTAACAGCAGTTCTTTCAAGTTCAGACACAAAACAGGAGGAAACTCCATGAAGCTGCTAAACCTTGAGTAAACGCTGGTGTTTGAGGATGTGCAGCTTTTTATGATGTGCACACTGGACTGTTAGGCTGCACTAATGGAAAGAAGCTTAGTTTTCAACTTAATTTTACCTTTATGAAATCATACATTTCCAATTAAAGATGGCCTGTGGGGCACAGTTGGCCTCTGGCTCATGATTTTGACACCCCTGGTCCAACTGATTATTAATCAGACTGAAAGAAACATTCCTCAAGTAAATGGGTTTATAAGTATTAAAAGGTTTAAAGTGTTTCTGAAGTCATTCTGTCTCAAAGATCCAGTTGTTATATTTCCTCTGTGTCAGAAACTTGAAACGTGTGTTTTTCTGTTTTAACCCATCGTATTTTAGGTAATCTGTTGAATGGTCTTGTTTTTGCCTGACTTTGTACTAAGAGGCTGAACTATGTTCACGTTTTGCTACAAGCCCGGTCTTGATGGTGTCACATTACAGTGTGGAAGACTTGATTTCCCTCTGGCCCTAGTTCTTCTTGGTAAATACCAGTTTCCTCAACACCTTGTGATCCAGGGTGATCAAAAGCTTTTGTGAAGTCTGAGAAGATTGATTGACAGGGCCCTGCAACTAATAAGCAGTAATGACTTAAGACTGCTAACTGGGATGATTTTACTCTTGCCAAAGGGCATAGATGAGCATAACAAGAAGGCTTGAACCTGACACATCAGTTGTAGAAAGACAATAAAACAGACACAGGATCAGGTGACTAAAGGCTAATAATATTTCATGTGTGCATTACTTTTTCAGACAGGTTCTGTGCATAGCTGTGTTGAAGTGTTTGTTAAAATTGTTCAAGCATGACTTATTCTTAATGATCTGTTTTGAAGTTGACTTTTTTGTGGACCTTAATCCTCAAGTCATTTCTTTTCATGTAGGTATTAGTGTAATATTAGTAAGAAGGAGCACAAGCCTCTTTCCAGTCCTCCCCACCCTCCAGCCTGTCACTCATGGCCTTGTTTTACCTCTGGTGCCTTCTAAGACCTTTTCCTTCCTGCCAGTACTCGCAGATTATTTTGTACATTGCTGATTCTTCCTCCTTCTAGATACTTAGACTTAAATCAAGAGCCAATTACAATTGGGAAATGATAACACATAGCTTTGGATGTCGATATTATTTACACTTAACAAATCCCTCAAATGCTATCTGCTTTGTTTTGAGTGCCTTGAAATCAAGAATGTCACTTTCTTATGGCAGTCAGCATGAAAAACAGTCTCATGTATAAAGCTAGGCAAATCCCTGGCCTTCTGTCTCTTACATTACTTCATCTTCAACACTTATGCTGCGTTTACACTGCAAGCGACCCAGCTACCACGTCACCCACTGACGTATCGTCGCGCGTCCATAAATACCTCATTTTGGTCACCGTTGCTGTCGCTCGAGTTTCACCGCGATCATATCATATATCATATTATAGGATGTATAAGCGGACATTATTCCAGCTGTATCCTTTTCATTCACTTATCAACCACAAAACACTGCAGCTGATGATGCAGCAGCATTATCTGTGAGTTTGCTGCGGTCCGTCTAGGCGGAACCAATGTCCTCACTGACTAATGTTTCCCACACAGACATGGATTGTTACTCTGTAGTCCAGATGAATTACTGTCTGTCAAGGGTACTGTCACATGTGCACACACCTGCTCATTGATCACCTTTTTTTACTTTACATCGCGCGATAAGCATGTGGTAGTGTGAAAAGCGGCTGTTGCATCGCGGGAGGGTTAGCTTCGCCCCATCGCGGCTGTACATTGACTTTGAATGGAGAGTGATCGCCGAGGTAGTTCAAGTAGTGTGCGGTGTGTACGCACCTTTAGTATTTGTTTCTTCGTTACTCCTCAGGACGCTCACTTCAGCTCTCTGTGTGTGTACGCGCGAGCGGCCCCGCCTCCCTTGCCCCCCAAAAAGATTGTATCACTGAAAGATGCGCACTCCGCTATAAATCCGCTATTAAACTACCGCACCCTGATGTTGAGAATTGAAGTTGCACAGAGTGACACATCTTCTCATCCAGCCTGTTTGGTTGAAAGAGAGGGGGAAAACAGACACGCATGTACGTGTCAATTCATTGAGGCCGGCAAACTTACCAAGGACATTTTTATTTATCGTGCGATTAATTGATTTGTTGATTATCGTGACATGCCTAAGTACATCACTACATCACGCCCGCCCCTGTCCAATCAGAACCATTTCCAACTGCCAGGTGTTGAATAAAGGCGAAAAAACATGTTTTCCATGTATACCTTTATTCGGAATTATTATATCCATGTTAACACAAAGGAGAAAATTTTAATCCTGAATAATTTAATTCAGAATAATTAATTCTGAATTAAAAAACATGATGTAACCATGGCCACTGTCTTAAATGCATTGCAAAACATTGACAGGAATTAAAATCTGAAGCATTGTAAATGTTTTCGTATGTTTTAGACAGTGTCCAGGAGTTTTCCTGCAATTTTTGGCAACCAAAACAAGAAGTCACGTAATAATGGGTGCCTGGGAGTTGGCATCAGTGTTAACTTTTACTAATCACAGTCAGTTAATCTGATAACATGTCATGACTTTCAGGTACATTCCTCCAGACAAGCGGGAAGAAAATGACCAGTCCACCCACAAGTGGATGGTGTACGTCAGAGGCTGCCGGAAGGAACCCAGCATCGATCATTTTGTGAAGAAAGTCTGGTTCTTCCTGCACCCCAGCTACAAACCCAACGACCTGGTGGAAGTCAGGTTTGTGACAGACTGTTTTTCTTCATTTCTCACTCAGGCTAAGTGTGTTGTAAGGACTTGTTAGTGTTACAAACTGTTTCCAACAAAGGCAGGGCTTCTGTCTTACATAACTGCTTTTATTTTTCTCCCTCAGGCAAAGTTGCAATTAATAGACATAAGGAGAAATGTCTTCTAATTAAGTGTTGCTCATAGACACAATGTTAGTGTCTAGTCTTGTGTTATTGTTCTAAGCGATTTGCCTCTCTTCTTAACGTGGACCACATGGGGAGTTGAAAGAATCAGTGAACAGATTTTGATTGGATACCTGGGTGGGTAAACTTCCTACATCATCAGCTGGCTTTTAACCCAGGTATCTGTTCAGATCTGCCTGCAAGTACATAAGTTGTCTGCTGTTTGTCTCATTGCGTAACAAGCACTCAGGAGTAAACAGACCATATACGAATCTATTTATAAGCAGTGCCCTCTTGTGGATATTTGATCAAAGTAGCCATTACTCATCGCACAAAGGAAGTTTAGTGACTCTGACCTCAGCTGAGTCTTGCTTTGGGATATAATTAAAAGCATATGGCTAATAATCATCATCCAGTTTGTAAACACACATAAGGTGGGATGGTTGACGCTAAGTAAAGTGAGTCAGACTAGGAGCCAACATCAGCATGACTAACAGTGGACACACCTAAATCCCACAGGGTTAGATAAACACAGAAAAACATGCGTGTGAAGTGTTTGTGTTAGTCCAAAGCACTGAGGTGTGTGGTGAGGTGTCACACGGCCTCAAGTTCTGCGATTAATATGTCCAAAGTGCCTTCTTATCCTCTAAAAGTTGCATAGGATTTAAGGTTGCCCGTGGCTTTTGCATAAATGATCTCTTTCTTCAGTCAGCAATCTTTGCTCTGAGCTGTAACCTCCTGGCTGTTTCAGCTGACAGGGCGCTCACGTTGCTGTGGCAGCGGCTCATAAGCTCCCTGACTGACTGGAGTCTTCGTTCCCATTGAACCCCACGCAGGCCTGACGCTCTCTGCCGGCCCTGAGTATGAATGCAAATGAAGGGATGAATGAAGGAGCAAAACTTGCATCAATCGTTGGGTTTATATGACTGCACACATGTTATCTATGCACATACACATGACCTTGTAAGTGCAGACAGTGGGATCAGTTTCTGTTCTTTGAGCCTGGAAACTTTGAGCTTCAAAGAGTCAGAAGATGAGAGAGCTTCCAGTCATTGATTTTAGAAGATTATTAACTAAGCCTCTGACTGAAACCAAGACGGGAGCTTAGCTTTTTTCTTTTTGTTTGAAATAAATGTGATGCATCCCCTGTAGAGCTCTTTCCTCCAGATGTGCAGATCGATAAAGTTACATAAGGATGTTTGAATGTGTCTCCCCTCAGTGAGCCGCCCTTTCATTTGACACGTCGTGGATGGGGCGAGTTTCCGGTGAGGATCCAGATCCACTTCAAAGACCCGCGCAACAAACGCATTGACATCATCCACCAGCTAAAGGTCAGAGCAGATTACAGGCCACTTTATCACACAAGATGTTTCCTCCTCAGCCCCACACACACTGGATTTCCACAAGTAGTACCTGTGTTTACATCTGCAAAATGTCCTCAATTCAACAAAAAGCACGGATTTGTAATTTCAAATTCATGGTTAACCTGGATGCTAAAGAAAGATTATGATGCAAGTTGGCCTGTCACAAAAACAGATTTTGCTGGACGATAATTGTCCAAAAGATATTTGCCGATAAACAATATTATTGTCAATGTTATTTTGAAACATAATTATTTCATTAATGTAATTATAATATATGTCATGATAAAATGAGTACACCATATCAAAAGCAATAAACTTTAATTTCTTAAGAGTATTTAACTGTAATTGGAAGGTCAAGATCTTTTAAATGAATAAATTAAACAAACAATATAATAAATTTAACAAAAAAAAAAACAACAATGAAAATGAAATGGACTCTCTTTTAGGAAAAATTGCATGTAAATAAAAGTATGTATACTAATTAAAAACAATTTTAATTGTCTGTGACATGTACGTTCTCACAGTCAATTCGTTCTGTCTGTCAAACGTTTGTAACATTTCCCGAAATGCTGGCTTTTCAACCGTAGTGAAGGGTTGCATTTCTTTTGCAATGTAGTGAAAGACACTGTGAGCGCGCATCATTTTGCTGTGTTTAATTTATATTTGCTTTGCCAACCAAGCACCTCAGTAAGCGTTGACTGTCAGGACGAAGGCTCCGCTGCACCTCCCCTTCTTCTTATTCATTGCTACAACTTTCAAACAAATGCGACATATCGACAAACCAAAATATTCCCACACTTGGGCTGTGGCAGTCTGCTTAAGAGCCGTAGATTTCAAGGCATCATTCATATTAGTATTTGTTTCCTCGTTCCTCCTCAAGATGCTCACTTCAGCTCTCTCCGTGTGTAGGTGCGCACGGCCCCGCCTACCACCCAAAGATTGCATGAGTGACAGATGATCACTACGCTAAATTCGCAATAGAACCGATGCACCCCAGTGTTAAGAAAGATGGGCAGAGTGAGCCATCTTCTCATTCAGCCTCTTTGGTAGAAAGAGAGGAGGAAAACAAACGTGTATGCTCGTGTCAATTTATTGAGGCCGGCAAACTTACCGAGGACGTTTTTATTTATTGTGTGGTTAATTGATTTATTGACTATCGTGACAGGCCTCGATGCAAGTTTTACATTTATCAGGCATTCAGTCTGAATAAAAGTATTTAAACATGCACAAAGCTTTATTGATGGCAGTCTAAACTTAAAATGTTGGAAACGGCGAAGGCAGAGCTGTTTGTTAGAACAGAGGAAAAAGGGTCTAATTTTCTATTCAGTTTTAAGTGGCAGCAGCAAACATGCTCTTTTAAAGTATGATGAATAAAGTATGCGCTTTTGTCACCAGGTGTCATAGAAAAAGTTTTTTCTCTAGTGTGAGAAACAGTTTAATCAGTTTAAAGCCATACAGTGTTTATTTCCTCTGTGTTTGTCATGATTTTTTAAGCCAATATGTGTCACCAGTGTGCCCATCTAGTGAGCTGTCGAGCAATGTCCTTTAGTAACCTCTGCTTCTGATAGCAAGTGCTGTACATACTGTATGCACTGATGCTCATGACACTGGCGGCTGCAAACATGAACAAGGGAAACAGCATGTATACATAACTCCAGATTTATAATTGATCTGCTATTCGCCTATACTTCTCTAATTTAATCTGAAATAAGGTTACAGTTACAAACCTAAATACAGCTAAGGTGATGTGTATCAGACTGGCTCACTCCAGTATTTCTTTGTTTGTGCTTCTCAGTGAGAAAGTTTGGACATCCCTGATTTGATTAATAAGCTGACTAGATTTGGCAGTGCCTTTGCCAACAAACAAGTCGTTAAAATGTTTCAGCAGCTGCAAGATGGAGAGAAGACAAAATAATTTTTGACTAGGTGTTAATCCTCCTGCAAGAATCCCTGACATTCTTATCCAAGTTATGAGCAAAAATGTGAAAAACTGCTCTATCTCACAATCTTAACTGTACCCGACTTGACATTCAGATCAGCACCAAAATCTTATCACTTTTTCCTTTTGCCAGTATTCCCTGAAAGTTTCATCTAAAGCTGTTCCTAACTTTACAAGTTATCTGTCATACTGATGGTAGCAGGTGCAAAAACACAAGTCATTGGTGTGAGTAATTAAAAAGTTGGTCTTTCACAATAAATCATTTCTGCGGCTTCTCCTATTTTTCTCCTGTAGATTTGTTAAATGGCCAGGCTGCCTGTCTTCTCTCCGCTGTGGTTAAATTCTTTTCTGCCTCCGCTCTTATTCTCCTGATGGATTACAGCCATGTGTAAATCACTCAAAGAATGGCTCATTCTTCCAACCTCTGATGCCACTACGCTTTGCTGTTGAGCCCATTTTTTTTTGCTTTCAACCAGTGCAGTGCAGTGAAATGGGCTCCATTCATTTTCGTTTGGCTGAAGAATTTTGGCAAAGGAATGGACACATGACTAGTGCTGTATTTGGTTATTTATGAAGTGCAGTCATTGTTTCAATGCAAATCAAATATTTAGTTCCTCTGTTAACTGCTTTGCCTAGGTTAACACTGAGCTATAGACATTCAGTTACCTGATATTAATATTTCGTCAAAGACTGAACAGACAAGAAAACAAAATCGTAATAGTAAAGCAAAACGAGCAGATGGTGCGGCATAGACATGCCATTTCTGAATATTATTAGTTGGCAAGGATCATCCATTGAACTTTTGTGTGCCATTATTTCCTCCATGAACCAATTTATCTTTAAGTTTTGTGACTTGTGAAGCTTAGAGTATTTATTTTGAACTCTTCTTTTTCACCTTCAGCTGGACAGAACATACACAGGCCTGCAGACACTTGGGGCAGAAACTGTAAGTCATAACTCTCTGCTCTGTTTCCTGCGGTGACTGTTTTTTCCCCTCCAAGTTTTCCTCTAACCACGAGCTATATTTGTTCCAGGTGGTCGATGTGGATCTTCATCGGGACTCTCTTGGGGAAGATTACCTCCCTCAGCCCTCTTCCTCCAAGGTGACTCGCAGAGCAGCCAGCCCCCTGTCAGCCGCCTCAGTGTCCCAGAGCTATGGACGCCCCAGCTCTCCTACATCACATGATCCCAGCACAGACAAAGGTACACACAGAGATATTTATCCCTTTGACATGAAGCAGCAAAAGTTTCACAATAACTTTATTTCTTTTGTGTTTCTAAATCTTTAACTCTTTAAAAAATACCTGTAATAAAATTAGCATAAGCTGAAATGAAGCATAAATTAAATTTGATATTCATACTTCTATAGCGTTCATTAAAGCAGAGACAGGGAGATCTGCAAGTGGCCATAGCTCCAGCCTCACAGCAGGTGAACGCACCCCAACAAGGTCCAAAGCCAGTGACAGGATCACTTTGGGCTCCCATGGCAGCTCAGCATTCCAGCCCATCACAGCAAGCTGCAAGATTGTCCCGCAAGGGCAGCCACCCAGCCCTGCTGAGTCTCCTGGGAAATCTTTCCAACCCATCACCATGAGCTGTAAAATAGTTTCAGGTAAATGTCTCCCCCTAGTGGCATTTTCAGTGGTTTCTTTTTAAATAACAATTGATAAATCAGAAATTGTCCTTCAAATGTCAACATTTAGGTGGCTTAAACAGACTTTGATAAAATTAGTTGTAGTTTACAACTCCTACTTTAAAAAAAAAAAAACCATCTCTGCTTTAGATTTGAAATGAGTAAACTGTAATTGTGACTTGAAGTACAATGCAGCCAACAATTGTGTTTGTATGTTCACCATTTCCAGACTTTAGTACTCGCTGAACTTGAAAACTGTTGGATGACATGTTAGCATATTTTTATTAGATATATATTCCATGATTTTTTACAGTTAGAAAAGGGAAACTATGCAGGCCAACTGCACCTATATTAGATTTATGTTCATAGATTACATGTTCAACTAGAAAAGCACAGACCTCCGCCAGCACCACAGTCCTCACCCTTGTTGTGATTTATTTATTTTTTTGTATGTATTTTTTGGGCATTTTGTGCCTTTATTGATAGGAGAGAGACAGTGGATAGGCTTGTGAAAGGGGGTGAGAGAGTAGGGGAAGACACTGCAAACTGGTCACAGGCGGGATTCGAACCTGGACCGGCAGAAGCAAATACATGGGGTGCCTGGTTGCTAACCACTCCGCCAAACCAGCACCCCCTTGTTGTGATTTTTACCATAAATATTAGTCCTACCTTTATTCCATCTAAATATTTAGATTCATTGACCATGAAAACATACCATTAGCAATTGGATTTATTATGACATCTATTTTAGTTCAGTAGTTATTACTGAAAATCACATTTTTCGTCATGGTGGATCCAGACGGTGATCCGGATCACTCCCAAAATCTAATCATTTGTTCCTTGTCCCAATCTGGATATTTCCTGAAAATTTCATCGAAATCCATCCATAACTTTTTTGAGTTATATTGCTAACAGAGAAACAAACCAACAAAAAGAAACAGACGCTGGCTGAAGTAGTAAAAAGGTTGTGGAGGGACATTAAAGGAGGGGCAACTTTTTATGTTGGTTTCACTCCACAAATAAACTTGTTTCTTGGTCAGCTTGATGCCATCAACTTCTAATGATGTGAAAAATAGCATTTTTTTTAATGTATGAGAGAAACTTTAAATTAAACAACAGCTCACTCTGATTTGCTGCCTGTAACAGTTTTAACGGAACAGGTAACTGGTCAGAAAATTGACAAGCACTGGGAGAAGAGACTGCTGGTGGTAGGAATACATTCACTGAAGCCCCACGTCACATAACAGAGTGTGTGCCTTGTGTGTTAGGTCAGTACGTCTTTGACTGGAGACACTTAACCTGCAGTCTGAATGTAAAGATATGAACTGCACAGTGTTCACCTCTCTGACCACTGAGGGTGATTCAGCAATAATTCATTTTGGACATTAAAATAAGAAAACTGGATATGTTTGTCTCTATTAAACAACATAGAAGCAATAGCATGGCATACTCCAGGTTATGAAACTAATCATGACTCTTTTTGTTATGTTGTTTTTAAATAAAACCTCAAAATACTGCAACATTTCCTGCAACTTTTTTAACAGTTTCAGGCATGTTTTGATGCATCATTTCCTGAAGGGACTAATGTATTGTTCAGCTCTATAACTCAAACCGTTTTATATTTTAAAATCATTGAGACTGTCCCTCCTAATGTAATTTGCAGCTATGGTAGTGTACTTTGAGCCAATACTAAAAATTAGAGTAACTATTGTGTTCATTTATTCCACCAACATGCCGTAAAATTGTCCTTGAAGCTGTTTAATTCCCCCTTAATTGGTTTTGTATATTTTCAGTTGAAATGTTCATGTTTTTTTTAATCTAACAGTTCCAGTTCCCTTCTTACAGGGTCCCCCATCTCCACCCCAAGCCACTCCCCACTGCCTCGCACACCCACTACCTCCACCCCAGTCCACAGCAAGCAGGGCTCTTCATCGGTGCTCAACAACCCTTATATCATTGTTGACAAGCCAGGCCAGGTGATCGGCATGACTTCCTCATCCACCGCCTCCGCAGGTACGCCCGCCCCCGTTCAGTGTCAAAGTGCAGCTTGAAATCGGATGTGGCCCTGCAGCAAAATCTAGAAGCAGTGTCTGAGCCGCCCACATAAAAATATAAAAACGTACTCTGCAGCAGAAAGATCATGAACAGTACCCCCTCGAGTCCGCCTTGTTTTCTGCCTTTAGTTTGATTCTCTCCCTCTCTTGTATCCTCTTTTACCCCATTGTCATCCTGCTCTTTGAACTCCATCCCATCTGTTTCTGTCTCCCTCTCGCTGTCCACTCATCTCCCTTTTGTTCCCGTTTTACGCTCATGAGGTGTGACGTGCGGTGAGCCAGTAGCATCGATGCTGGATGAGAGGTTGCCTTGGTGACTGAGCAGCTCTGCTTTGTGGCTAGATTAGGAGTATTTAACCCCACACTCAAGTTAAGTGTAGTTCACATTCTTCCGTGTGTATTTCCCCATACATAAGTTGTGCAGTAATCTGTAAAGATGATAGTGTGCACTACATGTGCGTCATCCTTCATTACCGAGGCTGTTGTCTCACATAAGTGATGTCAGGTCTACCTCAGCTGGAGATACACCCAATGTTTACTATGGATGTTTTTTATACCAATGCCAGTATTTGGCAGAAAAAATACAGATTACAGATTGATTGGTCAATTAATAAAAAAAATATAAACATTTTACTGTTTTTTAAGTACTTTGTCCTTTAGTATTTGTTTAACTTTACAACAAAGAGGAATTTTAAAGTACAAAAACAAGCACAAAGCTTTAAACCTCTGGTAAATTAATGATATAACCTTAGAAAGAGCCAGTGATTAAGTTATGAAATACATCTTGTCTTGCATTTCTTGTTGATGAAAATTAGAGGTCGATTATAGTAAAGGTAGAACAACTGTTAAAAAAGATGTAAACAGGTTTCCTCTTGTGAGAGGAAGGCAACACAAACACAAAGGTAACATCCTTTTCACAAGCCTCTTTTATTTTTGTTCTCTGCAAACGAGAAAACGGTCAAATCCGATAAGTTTTTGTTGCGTTTTGGCCTTACGTTTAAATGAAAACACGTTGCGTTTCGTCTGAATATGGAAACTTTTGAAAACGGGCTCCAAAGTGGAAAGCTTTGAGTATGCTCTCCATGCAGCTCCGTGTAAATCTGTATCAGAGCGTTTCAGGGTGAAACGCTGACGTCACCGCATGCGCAGTACTCTTTCACATGAAGGCTGCGCGCGCATACCAGGAACAATAACAGCTTCGGCCGTCTGCCAAGTAACGTGTGTGAGCCTCTAACTGTGCTCGGTTTGTTATCTAGACAAAACTATTGAGACAGATTTGTTGTCCGAACTGATTTGTTGTCCAGAAAAGAAACTCCTGCGTCTCTGTGCGTCTATTCGCCATTGTTGTTTGTGAAAAGTTTTTCTTCTTCGTTCGTGTGTTGTAGCAGCACTGCCTCTCTGCAGACCTACACCCCCATCTACTGAACTAGCATGCACACTACAGCGGATTCACTCGTCTCCAGCATCGTCGTCTGAACGCAGAAGAATTCTAAAACGCAAAGGACAAATCTTTGCGTCTTAAAGTCAGGAATGTCCATGTAAACGCAGCCTAAGAACTTTACCTTAATAACCTTATTTGAAATGGAAGTATATAGATGAATTACGAACTCTATCTTGTCACATCTGCCTTTCAGTCCCAGAGTCCTCATTAGTGCATCAGAAGTAGGTTTAGTGCAAGTAGAAACACTTTTTTATTGTAAACATGAGGTAAAACGTGTGAGGAAATCGCTCCTCGTAAAATACTCTTCGACATGCAGCTGATGGACTGAGTCTTTCTCTGCACTCTCAAATTTTTGTGCACTTCCTTTGTTTCTGCAGTTACTGGCTGGCTATGCTAGATTGACATAATTACAGCACAGTGGCGGCTGCTGGTCAGTCAAGGAGGGGAAGCCTCTTTTTTTCCCTGGCCTACATCATAAAGTTGTTTATTTACTTAAATGTAAATTCTACCCTCCGTTCCTTTTCAAGAAAATGATCTGTGAGTGTGAGTGACAGGGGGAGAAGTTCCGCAGCTGCAGCTGCTCGTTGGTGAAAAGAAAAAGTGACAGGAGAGAATCTTCAAACACAACGCTAGTTGTTTTTAAGAAAGATAAAGTCGCTGGTGATCAATAATGCCTCCGGATCAGTCCAGAACAACTGAATGTAAAACTTAGAAGATGCTCTGGTGGAGGGTTATACTTCAAGATCGCTGATTGGCTCATTTCACTGTCAATCAAAAAGGGATTCCACCTCAGACAGACGTGGGGATGAATGAGAAGGAAGTTGCACCAGTTACCTTTGATAAGTAGCTGATTCTGAACAAAAGGTGAAGGTATTCTAGCGCATATTTAGTCAATGAAATGTACACACAGCAGTACATATCACCACTTTTTTGGGGACATTTTAGGGGAAGCTGAGCTTCCCTTGCAGTCTTAGAGCAATCGCCACTGCTACAGCGATGTTATTGCTAACACAAACTTAAGCTAGATTAGCACAACTTTACCAATGTAATGTACTTGAAAAGCATGACCAAAGTAACTGAACACATCACTGGTCACGACACATAGCAAAGGGAGTTGAATTGAAATGGAAAACGTTTTGAGTCACTGTTTAATTTGTTAGTATGTTATAAACATACTTGTGGGGAAGCTCTGTTCAGTCCACTCTTGTATTGTTGCCTGATTGAGATATATGATGTTGCTCTAAAGGTGAATTTATCAGTCTGTGCTGATCTGGTTAGATGTTAGTGTTAGCATTATAGTAACCTTCTGGACTATCATTTAGTCTCCTTCAGTAACACACATCATCATTTAGAGGCAGTTGTAATAACAAAAAACCCTCGTGGCCCATCTGTACACATATGCCAGTACAAGGTTCAACAGCCTCTGGCCTGAGGCACTCTTTCCTTTTGATTTCTCTCTCACTCACTCTTGTATCCCACCCCACACTCCCTGCACAAATACACAGCTTAACCAGATCTATGTGCAGGGCTCACTGTCGTTCAGTGATGTTTTATCAAGCTGGACGGGGTAAATGTGGGTGTTGTGGCTCACTCATCAACCCTGTGATGAACAAATTCAACACTGTATGTTAAGACTAACACTTTGGCAGTGAAAAGCAGATGCAGCCAAAGCTCTGCCTTTCCAGACAAACACTGAGTGACCCTGGCAGGTAACAGTCACCTCACACCACGGTGGCCCTAATGTCTGTGGAAGGGATGGCAGGCACTGCAGTGAGCCATAAGGAGTACAGTCGTCTCCTGTCTGTCTCACCTTGTTTTTTGCACGTTTACTTCACAGGTAGCCCCTCCGGCAAACAGTCAGCTGCACATGGCACACGCTCGCCTGCGCCCAAAGTTCACACTGGTACCTTCCTCTCCTCCGGGGTGAAGGTGAGTTGTCGCATTTTAAAGGTGTCTCTCTGAAACATAAAATCTTTTGATTAAACGCATCTATTTTTTGCTGATCTGCTCCCACCGCTGGAGGATTGTTTCTCCCAGTAGTCAGTATCTGTGTCTTTAACAAAGCAGGGTGGTATTAATAGAAAGCCTGGGTGCTATCTTCAGCAGATGCAAGAACCTTGGCAAGCAATTTAAATGGGACATCACTCAGAAGATAGGAGGGGGTGCAGAGAAAATTGCATGGTTCTGTTTCTCTCAATGTCAATACAGCTCTGTAAAATCCTCCCACTCTCGTATGCTCCTCATCTCATCACCGCCCAGGAAAGTGAGATATAATTTCCCCGTAAAGTCAGATCTCAGTGGTGGTCTCAGCGACTCTGCAGGGTATCTGCTGTAGAGCGAAATGCCAGCGCAGACAGAGACAGATGGAAAACATAAAAACATCTCCTTGATGAATAAATGATGATGCCGATGCTTTTTTACAATCTGTTTTGAGAAGCAAATCTCTCTCCTCTGCTTCACTACCTGCAGCCACTTTGATGGAATGAGGAGAACATTGTCTTCATTTTAAAATCTACCATATTTAACTAGGATGTTAAATTCAGAAAGATACAACAGCTGTGGAGTCTACAACCTGTTGTGGTTCAGGGCAGTGTGTCCTCTGTGTAATAACTCCTCTCCCCTGGTGCTCTCACTTCTTGTGCAGGTTATTATTAAGCAGGAGCCGGGGGAAGTTTCCACGCAGCAGCAGATGGTTTCCACAGTAACCAGCCAGCAGCAACCTGCTACTACAGCAGCACACCAGTTTGTCGCAGTGAAGGGAGGTCACATGATCTCCATGTCGGCTCAGAAACAAACCGGAGGGCCCACGGGGACCACCACTGGCAAGGTCTCGACTACATCTGCATTAGAGATGGGGGCAACTTCGGTTACCCGAGGGCCACATTAGATTTAATCAGTTTTGCCAGGAGGCCGAATTGTTGCTATTAAAATGATACTTTTAACTCACACTTATTGTACAATTACTCATAAGTTAACAAATGCTGGCACAATCATTTTAGCAACATTAGTGTATCTTCTTTCTTAAAATGCAATCAGTTCTACCACATTAAATGAGCTTAATACAGAATTTAAGCCGATTAAAGCTACTTCTTTGATGCAGGTTACTGATCATTTATTGGTTATTTTGGTGTGTATTAAGTAGGGGTGTCCCAATACAACATTTTCACCTCTGATACAATACTGATATTGCAGCCTTGAGTATTGGCCGATACCGATATTGATCTGACATGATATCAGCAAGAATCATACAGACTTTTATTACTTATTTTGTAGTATGGACTGTAAGAAAAGGCTTGATCAAGTGAGATTACTCAAACAGAAAACAGTAGTCAGCAGTAGTAGGAATGAGAAAAACGGACCCATTTGTTTTTAATCAACGGGTCCAATAAATTTTAACCTTAAACATTAGAATATAGTACAATTAAATAAAACAAATGAAAAAAATTAAAGACCCTGAAAAGTAACTTCAAGAAATCTTGTAAAAACAAAAACATATATTTTAAATAGCCAAATACCTGCTTTGTTTAACTTAAACATAATCATATTCTACAACTAAATAAAATAAAATAAAATAAATTGAATGGACTACTTGTATCGGAGTGCTTATATCAGATATTTTAGATGCAGAGATATAATCCGATCCAATATCAATATCCTATCAGGACACCCCTAGCATTAAGTACATCTATACTTTGTGTTGAAGTTTGCTTTAAAGAAAGCTTCACAGAAACATCACTTCATCAAAATTCTAGTTTCTGGGACATTGTACTTTTTTGAATGTTCTCACTGTAAACTTTCTCATGTTTCTTCTCAAATACATTGCATTGTCTGGCCTGCGGCAGTGAGGGAGTAGGCGAGTCTCATGTGGCCCCCAGGCCACCATTTGCTCACCCTGATCTGCATCTTCACCCAGATACACTATAACTGCTCCATGTTTATACATTCAGATTTACTCAGGGCGTCATTAACTATTGTAATAAGTTAAACAACTACTTGCATGTCCCCCATTTCTAGATGTTGGGCATCCCAGTCAGCTCGACTCTCCAGTCTGCGGTCAAACAGGTCGCCATCAGCAGTGGACAAATCCTGGTTGCCAAGGGTAACCCCTCAGTCTCCAAGGTGATGAGTGGGAAGCAGGTCTTGGCTCAGGGAGTTGCTAAAGCCATCGTCAGTGGAGCAGGTGGCCTCTCCGGTCAGCAGGCTGCTGCAAAGGCAGGCGGTGGATCAAGTGGCAAGAGTGGAGGTCAGAACTTAAACACAAATGAGTGGGCAGCACGGACTGATGTGCCAGCAGCAAAAGGCTTTTGCATCTAATAGACTTCTTCATCAAAATGTCATAAACATGGAGAAAAATATTCAGTCATAAATTAAACCTTAGACTCAGATGTAGTCTGTGATGCACAGAAGCTTGACCATTTGTCTAAATGTTAAGGCTGAACTAAGAAAGGATGTACTCTTATTCATATTAGGTGCAATTTCCTCGTTTTAAAATTTAACACAAGTTCAGGGGGGATGATTAACCATGTTCTTTATGTATCCTCAGTGATGGCAACACTTCAGCTACCAGCAAACAATCTGGCCAATCTGGCAAATTTACCTCCAGGCACCAAGCTCTACCTGACCACCAACAGCAAGAATCCCTCAGGGAAGGGGAAGCTGCTCCTCATCCCTCAGGGGGCCATCCTCAGAGCCTCCAGTGCAAGTGAGTCAAGTGGCAGCCTTTAATTATTTCTTTTGAAAACAGGCATTGAGGAAACATCCCTATGTTGGTTCAAAAGGTTGTTAAAACAACTTTTCTATCAGATTTTTAAAACGATAAATTATCATTACTTTTATGTCCAGTTGTGCTCAAAAAAGAAAATAAACCATAAATCTGATCCTGAATCATATTCTTCAAACCCAGTGTAGCAAACATTTCATTTTATTTATTGATTTATCCTTTATTTAACCAGGCTGGTCCCATTGAGATTACAAACCTCTTTTTCAAGGGAGACCTGGCCAAGACAGGCAAGTTACAGACAGAATACAAAAGAGGTGAAAACAGTTTACAAGCACATCATAATGGATTAAAAAACAGAGACATCTATGAGCCATGTCTTTGAATCATTTGTTCAACAGCCAAACCAAAAACATCGGCATCTTATAGAATCTGCTTCCATGTCTTTCATTTACGATTCAAAAACGACAAATGATTGACGGGGAGGGGGTGAGCTGATTCTCTGCCTGTGGTGCAGCTCAGTGAACCTGCTGCGTGACCAGCAGGTTTGAGGAAAGACATGACAAGTCTCGCTTTGGAAGTAGCTTTAACAGAGAAAATTAAAGACAATGTGTTTTGGGCAATATCTTTTATATGAAAGGGATAGTTTCTCAAAGACTGTAAAACAAAGGGATTGAACATTGGCAACTCCGCTAAACAGCTGATGGACGGACACCAGACTTGGACTTGGAAATGAAACTATCATGTTTGTAGTATTGAATAATTGTGCTGTTGATGTGTCTCATGATAAATAAAGCACAATGTCAGCAGTGATCTTTCATTATCAGTTACCAGATTTGTTTTTTCCCCCCATGCGATGGCTGATGTTTTTCTCCGAGCACGTTGGCGTAAGCATCGTGCAGTATAATTACAGACTCTGTGAAGATGGAATCATGATTGCCTGTGACAGCTGCAGTTCAGTTCTCTTATTTCTGCATCATGGGGCTTGAAACTCTGTTCAAACAGATCCTGGCATTGTTGTTTTGCTAAACATACTTGTACTGGCTTACAAATGAAGCCTGATGTGGACTTAATACTTGAACAAAAACAGTTTGAAGCTGATCATGGTCCACTTGTACATGTATATGAGCTGTGACCGCTAGGTGTTGAAAAAGCAAACTTACAAACAAAAGTAGGATTATACTGAAGGAGTGATGCACTTAAGTGTTATGATATCAACTTGAACAGAATAATTAGTCACTGTTATTAAAGGGACTGTGAGGAGAATCTGTTTCCAGCGACATAAAGACTCTGCTACCCATGAGCACACGCGGCGACTGTCGTAATGCTGCGTTCCAGTAACCTCGGAACTGGGAGTGACATCATCTCTGAGTTATCGGCGTTCCAGTTGAAGTCGGAAAAAAACATGCCGATCTACCAGGCTATTGTTAGCTGTTGTTAGCACGCCCTGGGTTGTTGTTCACAAATATCACATGAAGAATGTGATTATCACTATGGCAGCATTTTTGTAAATATATGTCTAACAATACGATGTATATAGCTGATCTAGAGCAACACACCCCAGTCAGAAGTGCAAATAAATTGATTATTACAGGAGCTAAATAACTGTTCGCACTGGGGGCATCCATCTTTGATTGACAACTCGGGGGTGGTGAGGTTTCACTGAGTTTCCAGTAGGAAATTCAGACTTCGGGGGACGTTCCAGTTGCAGTTTCCTACTCGGAACTCGGAAATTCCTACTTCTGACTACAACTGGAACGCACCACAAGCCAAAGCATGTGTGTGTTGTGATGCTAATAAAAATGCAGCTCGGACCTTCCTCAGAACTCTGCATTGCTTTACAACTTCTTTTTTCAACAACTTACAGGATGCAAAGTGATGAGCTGATGTATCTCTTTCTAGTTTCGTAGCGGTAGTTTTTGATGTGTGACAGCAAGCAGTTTTTGAAAAACCTAGTATCGTGGTTTTGTAGCCGGCTATATATCGCTACTTACAGCCCAGTGCTCTAAGACGTGTCCGAATAATATAAATTTGCTCTAGTTTTAATTCTCTTGTTCCTGAAGTTGATTATCCAGGCCAGTCAAGCCCTGTCCGACCCGACCGGAAGGCGAAGGAATAGCATTTATAGATAAACTATTTTGATGCTATAAAACTCATCTTAAAGTTTGTATTTCGATCAGGCATACATCTAAAAGTGAGACTTTTTTGTAATTACTTAGAATCTCCTCACAGTCTCTTTAAAGGGATTAGAGAAAAAAAGGTACAAAGCCAAAAGGTCCTTGATATAAAACTATAAGACTTATTACTGAAAGGACTAGATTTGTTTTTTCTGTTGGATTTTTTGCCTATTCTCACAAGTTAAAGCTTGAGAAGAGTCCAGTGTGTTATTTTGAACATTCGTGTAATCTCTTTGTATTATTTTTACGAATATATCTTATGTAAGAGTAGCTTGGGAGTAGTTTGGGACTAGCTGCCACTGATAGACGAGTGTGCAGGTGACTCAGTATCCGGGGTCAGTGCTGGAGACAGATGAATTTTGCCCTGACATTTTCCTCCTTGCCCTCAAGTTGTAGACAGCTGTATTAAAAATGTTTGCGCTCAGGGTTTCATCAAAAAGTTTTGTGGACAGAAAGAGACCCCTCTGCTAAAATGACTTACAGATGCTGTCTGCTACTTTACCTTCTGGACAGTGAGTCAGTCTCAGTCATGTTCTGTTTCACTGGGCGACGATGCCTCATGCTGCACTCTTCTTAGCAAACTGAGATAAGATTTAAAAGATTAAGCAGTGTCCCCTAAAACAAAATTACTCTTAGTATCAAAACTGTTGCCAGGATATACTTTATAGAAATGAAAAGAAGAGCTTTAATCTGAGATCAAGAATGTGAGGATTGTTTGTCGGATTTTAGACCAGCACTAATGTGGCTATGTGTAATTTAGGTCAGCAGTCCCAGAGCAGCTCGTCGGCGGGCGCGGGGGGCTCACAGACCTCCTCCTCCTCTGCCTCCTCCAGCAGTCTGCCTTCAAACCTGTCCTACACATCCTATATCCTCAAACAAACTCCACAGGTGGGTAAGAACACATTTAGCTTTGTTAAAAACCTAGGATGCATTTATGTAAGACCTTGGAGGCATTTTTACTCTTCTTATAGATATTTTCTCTTTGATGTTTTGTGTATCATTACGCATTCTCATTTTCTTTTTGATATTTTTTTCTGCTGAATATTTTAAGCACTGCATCATGTGCTCGATCAGAGTCCGTCGGAAGATTTCAAAGTGTCTTAAAATTCTGAAAAATACAGAGATTTTATTCCTTTATGGCATGACGAAACGTACCAACTGTTGTGCAAATGTGGTTTCTTCTCTGATGTGTCCCTCAGGTTTTTGTTTTTTTTCACAGAGGTTGACCCTGGTGTGTTTTAATTAGGCAAATTCATTACAGCAGCATTGATCCTGCGGGCGGCTGCAGAACAGTGCTGTCTGTGCATTTAGCTCACAGGATATAATGGAGCTGTCCGCAGAAGTTTAAAGGTGCTTTTACACTATAGATCCAGACTGTAAATCTTGATGATAATCAGTCTTAAGACTCTTATTTAAGTGTTTTTTCTCACAACATCCATTAGTAAATATTGATAATGCAACAGTTCAAGGCTGTGCACATTCACAAATCCATACACTCTCAAGGAGAGTTTAGAGCACAAAGCATTACAAGATTTTTGCCCTTTCAATAGGGCTGGGAAATTTTTAAATATATGTATAACACATTAAAAGATGAAGGCTAAGACCATATTCTACCCATTAATATAATTAATGTTGACGTTTGGGTAAGTAATATACCTCTTTTGACTTAATTTGACTATATATTAATGCACTTAAAAATTAATTGACACTAAAACTGTAGATGAGAGACCTAATGCTTTGTTTGAAGATTGTTTGATCAAGTATCAGTTAAAGTAATATGGTTGTTAACTACAAGAGAATCTACTAAACTCTTAGTCTAAATAGGATATCATTTTTTTTATTGTACTGTTAGTGAAAGGAATTTGTATCTGTAATATTCCAATGCTGACACCTATTTTATGCTAGGGCAGCGAAAACAAAAAGCCCTAAATAGCCAACATTTGTTGATCCCATAACAAAGTTTTGCAGCAATTCTCTGCAGAATCTCTGTGGAGCATCATGAAAGTCTTTAAAAGACCTTGAATTTAATTTCTGCAATGGTAAAAAGTCTTATTCTCACTTGCAAGGTTTCTAAAAATTAAGTCTACTGCTTAGTGAATCAGTTCTATGATGTCAAGTTAGCCTTTGTATTTTGAATATATCCTTCAGGTATATTTTCAGAAGTGTTATTTCACTTTTGTCAGATTGATGGTTCAATATTCACTGTTCAGGGCTTTTGGTGCATTGGGGAAGGGCAGAACCTTTTAAAAACATATCCAAAAGGTGATTGGATGATCACCTTCTCCCTCTCTCTGGTCAATAATGCACAGCTGTATCTCATACCTTGTGCAATATGGAAATGTAACCTGAAGTACCATATTGCATAAATGATCAACAGCTTAATGTCTTTTGCTTTAGGAGCATGTTTGATTCTTATCCTTATAATAACACTGGCTGCCTTTGTTAACTCAGGGAACATTTCTGGTCGGCCAGCCGGCGGGTTCGGGGAAGCAGGGAGCCTCCAGTTCAGCCGGTCACGCAGCATCATCTCCAGCAAATGTTACTCAGCAGGCCATCCGTGTGACAGCTGGACAGAAGGCGGCCATTCTGGCTCAGGTCAGTACGAGTAACATCAGGCCAAATCAGATCTGAACCGGGTCTCCGCTGTTATGGAGCTGTTACGATTGTTCACCTCTCTGGTGCTTACAGCCAAGATTTGATACAACACAAGCTCTGAGAAATACCTGTTGTTGATATGCTTTTCTTTGGGTTGAATGTATTTATTTATTCAAATTTACCATGCTTATTGTGATTCACAGGTGGTGGGCGGTTCTCAGGGTGCGCAGGTTAAGCTGTCTGACAGTTCAGTGAAGACGGTCGCTGCAGCGGGCCACTTGTCAAAGCCAGGAACAACAACGTTAAGAATGACCGGGGGAGTCATCACAGCAGCTAGCTCCACCTCCGGCTCCGTCAGCGCTGCAGCCAGCCAGCAACAGGCAAGTTCATCATTATGTAGAGATTGTTTTTACCCAGAGAGCTGTTTCTTCTTCCAAAGCAATTTTTTGTTTTATCTAATATGTACACCAGATTGTCTGACAGGCCTTTTCAAATCTAGACTTTGACCTCCTATTTCCTAGTTTAAATAATTAGTTTGGCAGTTTATTTTACTGTTATTTCAGTTGCAAAGGAACATGCTTTGCTTTAGCAAAAACACTTGCTTTAATTGATTTTATACCTTATTCAAAGCTTACTGTATTGATTTTCCTCTGCAGTGTAATTCCACAGAGAAAAGGAGTGATCCAGTGTGAGCGAGAGTCTGGATGTTGTGCTTGTGTGTGAAATGAACCTTTAGCTCTAACCAGCAGTAGTAGGAGTGTTGTGATGATTACATCTGTGGAGGAACTTTGCTCAGCCTCATTAAGTTGAAAAATGGCAACACACAAACAACGTCCTTGGGGTTCCAGTGCCAAAAAAACAAATATGTTTGCAGTATTTTATGGAGAAAAACCCGTAAGTACTGTTGAGATGCTGGTGCAAACAAGAGAGGATTTGATGGCTGACAGTGTTTGGTTTGGTAATGCTGCTCTTTCAGGACTTTTTATTGTATTGACAGGACTTTCAGAGAGGCAGAACTTTTGTCTTTGAGCATTCCAGAAAACCAGTGACCTGGTCTGTTCTGAGTGAGACACTGCAATGGAAGATGATTAGACCAGAGCAAATGATAGAAATGAAACTCTGTGAAGTCCACCAATGCTGAAATAGATATCATCATTCTTTTGTTCTCCTCCCAACTAAAGCATTTATTCACAAGTGTAACTTAAGTGTTAAGGCCTAAGTGTAAAGCTGCACCATCATTCATTTGTTTTACTTTGGAAAAGGGTGGATGGGTCCTAGATGTGTATACCAGTGCTGTCTATAAACTGCTATAAAATGAAAAGACAAAGGCTGCCATGTTAACACCTATTTGCACCCTTTTAGATCATAAAATTAAAACCTTGCAATGCAGCTAGATCAGCTGGATTTCATGCCTGTAATCAGGCAGATCCATCTTGCAAAGCCCAGAGTCAAAGCAGTTGAGCTCCATTTGCAGAGGCACTGCCAAAAAGGAGACATAGTCAAGAACTCCGATCATGAAGGCGCCAAGAAGCAAGTGCAAGCCTGCAAAAAGTGGATGCTACATTCTTTTGAGTCACTGCGTCATAGCTTGACAAAATTCCTTCATAAATAAAGACCACAGAACAACACAGAAAGCATGTCTTGATGGAAAAGATATTTGTGGCTCTTTCCCAATGGATTTTATCACAAGTTTGCCACTGGAATTGGCCTACTTTATGTACTTTAAGGCAGCAGTGTCTGCCGACGACAACATCTGATCGGCCCATAAAGATTGGGATTGACTGATTGAACATCTGCTCACCTTAAGGATATATATTATAGGATATACAGGATATTATATATCCTGTATAGTATGTATTTTTTTTTTTAATAATATTTTTATTAGTTTTCAAGTTTTATAATGAAAGGTGAATTGTACATTATATTTACTATAAAGAACATGTATCAAAATACAAACATCCACACGCTCACACATTCATACAAAGTAGATTTGCACCAAATGACCTAGATACATGTGCACAGGCACCTGTCCATATACATACGTTGGAATGTACACACATACACGTACCTCAGTAGCACGTAACTACATATATTCTTATAAACATACAAGTATACACCCATATATATAAACCCATATGTATGCACACATATACACATCCATTCTCATACCTGTGTGTATAGAAGGACAAGATCAAACTATAACAGTAAAATAATATTAAAAGTAAAAATAGAAAATTGATAATTTAAATATCATCTCCCTATTTACCAGATGCTATAATGTACATATATGGCTCCCACAAAAGTACAAATTCCTCCAGTTTCCCTTTGGTTATATAAGTCAATCTTTCCAATCCGATGCATTCTGACAGTTCTTTTATCCATTGTTTTACAGAAGGACCTTCCATGCTCTTCCAATTCAATGCAATAGCTCTCCTTGCATGCAATAGTCCAAAGTCCAACACTTTAATTTGTTTCTTTGTAGACACAAAGTTCTTGGGGTATATTCCGAGTACACAAAGCTTTGCACATAAAGGAAACTTCATTTTAAATACTTCAGACATACAATTAATTATATCTTTCCAGAATCTCTGTATCTCTGGGCACTCCCAAAGACAGTGAATAAGAGTTCCTTTATTATCGTGGCACTTAGCACATGTATCTGGAATATAACTTGACATATGGTGGAGTTTTTCAGGGGTTAGATAAATCCTTGTTAACCATTTATATTGTAATAATTTAAGACGCGTGTTTATGGTTTGTTTTTGTGCTTTCAGACAGGCCTCGTTCCATTCTGTTTCATCTATGTCTTCCTGTATATCCTTTCTCCATGCATTTAGTCTATCTATTGCAGAATCCTTAAAATTCATCATAATCAGATTATAGTATTTAGACAGTACACCTTTTTCTTCTTGTTTTAACATTTGTTCAATAGATGACAACTCAGGAATACATATTTCCTTGAACCTGGACGACAAAAAATTTTTAACCTGTAAATATTTATAAAAGTGTTTTGTTGGAAGTTGATATTTTTCAGATAGGTCGTTGAATGTGAGTAGTTTTCCATTGATATATAGATCCTTGATTGCCTGAATGCCCTTATTTTTCCATAATTTAAACCCTCCATCATTTCTGCCAGGTATGAATTGGTCATTATTCCAAAGAGGGGTAAACTGGGACGTTTTTATAGTTTCTCCCACATGTTTGTGCGCTGTGTGCCACATAATAATAGTATTTTTCAAGAAGGGGTTTTTTGTCTGTTTTTTCAGCTTATGTAGGTCTGCGGAGTAAAGATAATTGCATATTGGTAATTCTGGAATAGATTGTTGTTCGATATTTACCCAGGCTGGAGGTGATTTTGTATAAAAGTAGTGTGAGGCTGCTGTCAGCTGTGCTGCCATATAGTACCATCTTAAGTTTGGAATCTGCAGTCCCCCTCTTTCATAGGGCAGGTATAATAATTTAAGACGTAGTCTTGCCCTTCTATTATTCCAGATGAATTGGCTAATCATCTTATTTAAGTTATCAAAAAAGGAAGGTGGCAATGGCAAGGGAAGTGTCTGAAAGTAATACAAAAATTTAGGCAAAATTGTCATTTTAATAATATTTATTCTTCCTATCATGGATATGGGTAAATTAGACCAGCGATTTAACAATTCCGTAACCTCTTCTACCAGGGGGTTATAATTTGTAGTAACTATTTTGTTTATATTTGGAGTAACTGTAATGCCTAAATACTTAAAACCATGCGTAGTTTTTGAATTCAGTAGTTATGTTAGGGTTTTCCCTGTCTTCTTCATTCAAAAACATAAGTACAGATTTTGTATTATTGATTTTATAACCTGAGAATTCACCAAACTGTTCAATTAAACTTACCAAGTTAGGGAGAGTATTATTAACATCTGTCAAAAAAAAGATAATATCGTCTGCAAACAATGAAATTATATGATTTAGCCCTCCAATGTTAACACCTGATATCCCTTCCTGAATCCTCACTGCAACAGCCAAAGGCTCCAAAGCTAGTGTGAACAACAACGGAGACAGTGGACATCCCTGTCTAGTCGAGCGCTGTAGACTAAAGGGTTTTGAGATGTTATTATTGGTGATAATTTGTGCTGTAGGATTTGTATATAACAGTTTAACCCACTGTATAAATGTTTCTCCCAAACCAAATCTTGGAAGAAGTTTCAATAGATAATTCCACTCAATTCTATCAAATGCTTGACATGCATCTACTGCCAGCATTGCTGTATTTTTTGCGCCGTGTTTCTCAAATAATATGTTGAGAACACGTCTGATATTGTGATAACCTTGTCTTTTTTTTATGAAACCTTGTTGGTCATCAGCAATCAAATTTGGCATGTATTTTTCTAATCTTTTGGAGAGTACTTTACATAATATTTTTATATCACAACCCATGAGACTAATTCCCCTATATGACGAGCACTCTGTTGGTGGTTTGTTAGGCTTTAGGATAAGAGTAATTGTTGCCAATCTTAATGATTCTGGGAGGGTACCTAGTTCAAAAGATTCTCTGAACATATTTAGTAGCGGCTGTATCAATTTATTTTTAAAAATTCTATAAAATTCTACTGGCAGCCCATCCGGCCCCGGTGCTTTGCCGCTATTCATGTCGTTTATGGCTTCTGATATATCATTTACTGTGAGTGGGCTATCAAGTATCAATTTATTTTCCTCGGATAGAGTTTGAAATGGCAGCCTATCTAAAAATTTGTTTTGGACTTCATCAGTCTGATCACACTCTGATTGATATAATAATTTATAAAATGTTCTAAAGCTTTTATTTATCTCTAAAGGGTCTGAAGTCAAATTATCCTCAGCTGTTTTAATACTAAGGATTGCTCTCTCTGCTTGTTGTTTTTATTCTCCATGCCAACAATTTACCTGCTTTTTCACCTTGATCGTAAAATGTTTGTTTAGTCCACATTAAATTTTTTGCCACTTTATCGGTTGTCAATTTATCGTATTTAGCTCTCATGAGAATTAATCTATGTAGCTTTTCTGGGTCATTACTATTATAAAATTCATTTTCTAACGTTTTGATTTGTTGTTCTAATGTCAGTACTTCTTGGTTATATTTTTTGTTTTGTGTACTTGTGTAACTTATTATCTCCCCCCTTATACAAGCTTTGAAAGCTTCCCACCTTATACTGGCTGAGGTCTCTTCCTTGTTATTTTCAAAATATTCATCTATACATTTTCCAACAAATGTGACAAATGATTTGTCTTTCAGCAGAAATGTTTGTAATCTCCATCTTTTGGGATTTTGTTCAAGTTTACCTAATTGTATTTTCATAGAAATGGGTGCATGGTCACTTATCACAATACTGTTGTACCAACATTCTTCCACATATGGTTGTAGTTCCATGGATATCAAAAAATAATCAATGCGCGAGTGGCTTTTATGAACACTTGAGAAACATGAGTACTGTCTACTTGTAGGGTTAGTGACTCTCCAGATGTCCTTTAATCTAAGATCTTGTATGTAGTTGTTAAGTAGCTTCCTCGTCTTGGCATGTGTACTATCTTTTTGAGAAGACCTATCTAGAATTGGATCTAAAGTACAGTTGAAATCCCCTCCAATAATATATTTGCCCTCTAAAGAAGAAATGGTTAAGAACAGTTTTTCGAAAAAGGATGGTAAGTCTTCATTGGGGCCGTATATATTTATAAAGTTTATTTTTTGCGACAATATAGTTCCTTGTATGATGATATACCTCCCCCCTGGGTCTGTAATGAGTTTTAATTTTTTAAATGGTATTGTTTTATGAATTAAAATGACAACTCCCCGAGCATGGCTAGTGAAGGGAGCATGAAACAACTGGCCAGGGTATCTTTTGGTCAGTATTTGAATATCTGATGCGATTAAGTGTGATTCTTGAATGAATATGATCTTACTTTTTAAATATTTTATCCTGTTTAATATTTGTTTCACTTTGGTTATCTTTCTCAATCCCCTGACATTCCAACTTGTAACAATTGTATTTAAATTATTATCCTGTTTTGGCCTCTCTATATTTATATTTCAATTATCTAAGAGGATTTAGAGCATGGGAAGAGAAAAAAGAAAAGAATAAATATATGCATATATACCCATATACACACAAATATCTATAAATGTACATATACACACCCACATTCATATATATCCAAAATATGCGTACATATGTACACACATATCATGACAGTAATGGTGCAAATTCTACATCCAATCACACACACATACACACTTTCAACTTTAGAACTTATTCTGAACATTCCCCAGTTGAACAAGTGCATTCTCACCCGTGAGATGCACATCTCTCCCCCTTGAATATAGTGGATTACCAGAACGCTGATCCACAAAAATGTGGAGCAACTAGTCCACATGACACAATCTATGTCAATACCCCTCTACCGTGTTATTTGAAAGTAATTTATTAACCCTTTTCAATGGCATAACTTTATTTTTCCTAACTTAAGACTGCCAACATTAATTTAACTTAACTTAAGATATATCTGAATCATTTTAGTTCAATCTGTGTGACAACAAAAACACACACATAGTAAGTAACGTTACCTTCTATGTAATTAAGTGAAATGTGTGTAGATTTCACCTGTTTTGATATATATAAGTCTCAGCTCCTGAATCTATTTATTCAGTCTCCACTGCGGTTTCCGGACATTTTTACAGTTCACTCTTTGCTGATATCTGCCGTTGCTTATGGTATTCCTTTATAGAAGTCTTGGGCCTCCTGCAGTGTAGAGAAAAGATGCATCTTGCCTCCGTGCAGGATCCTGAGTTTGCACGGGTTGTATTGGAACCCCCGAAAGGCGTTGATGTCTATGAAGCTCTTTATCACAGGTTGAAACTCTTTCCGTGCACGTACCGTCTCCGCTGATAGATCCTGAGTAAAAGTGATTTTTAGCCCGTCGTGCCTGATCTCCTTCTGTCTACTCTCCCGGTAGACAAACTCCTTCTCCTGGAACAACAGAAACCTCACCAACACAGCTCTGTTGTGGTTCGGTCTCCCGGGGGCCAGTGTACGGTGCACTCGTTCTAAAGTGAATGTCTTTTGGGCAGATAAACCCAGCCAAGTTGGTAACATTTCCTTAATGAAATCAATGAGTGGCCGTGTCCCTTCTGCTCCCTCTCGTAATCCAAAGATGCGCAAATTCTTTCTCCTTCCTCGGTTCTCTAAATCTTCGGTTTTTGCTTCCAGGAGAGAGATTCGTTTGATAGCCAACTTTAGGGCTGTTTCGGCTTCTCCTTGCGCTGTTTCTGTTCCATCAATGCGGGCCTCCGCCTGGTCAATGCGGGTTGTGTTGTTAGCGACGTCTTGTTGTATCTCGTCAACTGTGTCTTTAAGCGTTGTAAGCGTGTTTGTCATGTCCACCAGCTTCTGGTCCACCACATCAAACCGTGTTCCAAAATCTGACCGAAGTGACTTGAGTTCACACAGCACATCTTCGATACTAGCCATGCTCGTACTAGCAATAGCCGCATTAGCATCCGTGCTACTCGGAGAGCTCAGTTGGGTTGTGATAATGCCAGTCTTTCTTCCACGAGTGAAAAGGTCGCACTGTTTGCCAACTTGTGGTTTTGGCATGACCTCGTTGCGTATTTTTTAATAGACGATGACAGTTATGAGGGTTATTTATTTTAAAAGTTTAAACACGGTTTCGGAGTTACGCTACTGTGCTGCCATCTTGGTCACGTCACTTCCGGTCCCCCCTCCTGTATAGTATGTATTGAACTGTTCATCTGGTGTGTCTGCTTGATCAAGTCCCCACATTTAAAGGTATAAAGTATTGTTAAATAGAGAGTAGAGCCGGGTAGAGTCGAGTAGTGTAGGGTAAGGCTAATGGAAAAGGGCCAAAAGACAGCAAGTGACAAGCATAGCAGAGCACTCAACAACAATGTTAATGCAGGCTGAGAGCTCAACTACCTTCTAGCAGAAGAAAAATCCACATGGCAAGGACAAATAGCACTTAAGGAGCTACCGCACATTGCTGGGTATGAACTGTAAGCCACAGATGTTTTAAAACTGATTGGGGGTAATAAACCATCACACACTTTAAAGGATGAAAACCTTTCTATTTGTATCTGCTGGTTTCCAGCTGTCTGCTATGTTATGTGTGTGAGGTTTTGTGTTTGTGTTCTGTGCAGGTTGCAGATGCTGGGAAGTCAGCCTCTCAGCACCACTCTCTCCTGGTGGCAGCAAACCAAGCAGCAGTAATTAGTGCAGCTAAGAGTGCCAGTGCGGCTGCTGGAGGAAGTCTGTCCAAGGCAGCAGTGGCCACCTTGGTGAAGAGTGCTGGCAGCTCCGCCACAATAACAAAGAACGCCGCAGGGTCAACGGGAGCCGTTGTTACAGTTGCAAAGGGCATCACCAACATGCCCGTAATCAGCATGTCCAAGGGTGCTGGCATGGGGACTGTGGTTGGTGTGCCCAAAGGTGGTGGCACCTCATTGGTCAGTGGAGCTTCGCTGGTCAGTGGTGTGGCAGCTGGAGGAGGGAAGACTGGTGCAACTTTGTCAGGTACCGCGCATTTGGAGTGAAATTGCCCTCTAAGGTCAAGGGCAATATTTGAAAGGCTAATATGATGAACTGCTACATACATAAGTGTTTGTTAACTTGTTCTTTAAGAAACTTCAATAATTACTGTGATGTGGAGGTTCAATTTGTCTGCCTTTCCATCGATATGAAATAAATAACAAATGACATTAAGAGCAAGGCAGGTTTATCTATATACAAGAAGACAAATCAAAGTTCTTCACACAATTCATCAGAAAACAGTGAGAAAAGAAAAATAACACAGGCACACAGAATAAAACATTTAAAAAAACGAAGATAAAGAGAGACAAAGCAAAAGCTAAAATGTATTTTGTATTAAAACTAAAATCTAAACCATTTTAAAATGAAAAATACAGTGTTGTAAATAAAACATAATAATGTTATAGTAAACAGTTTAAGTAGACGTGCAGTTTTCAGGGCCTTTGTTCCAAATCTGCTGTGTACTGTTTTGTCTCCAGGCATGTTGAAGATCCACTCTGGAGGATCCAGTTCCCAGCAGACAGTCCTGACCATTCCTGCCAACCAGCTCAAGCAGCTAGGAGTTGGCACCGGCTCTGGAGGACTGCAGACAATACTCATGCCTGTTGGAAAAGGTAAATACATTCTGAGACAGCATTTATTCAGTTAATAGACCGAACAGCCTAATCATTTAGTACCTTTGGGCTCTCTTTTGTGACCCAAAAGATGCAGAGTGTCAAATGGAAATATAGGACCCACAAATTGAAATCAGTTCTTTGAGCTGATAAAAGGCAGCGGGAAGAGCATTTGAATAAAACATGAAGCAGCGTTGACATTGATCACTTTGCTGCTGGGCTACATTTTTTACATCAAGGTTCAGGAGAACGACTGCTGGAATAAAGCATGTTGTTTTTCATGGGTTTCCAATGAAGGATGACGATAAAAGCTTACACCAGATTCATTTGACTACATCCCCTGATTTATCACAGCGAGAAGCTCTAAAATGAATCAGATTCTCTTCTCTTCGTGGTAAACCATTCCCCTCCTGTATCATTTTTCATCTTACTGTTAAGCCCATTTACCTAATGGGCCATTGATCCATCCTGTGTGTGTGTTTGTGTGTGTTTCCTCTGTGTGTAGTGGTGTCTAAAGGCCCAGTCTCCAGTGCTGCTTCTCTCTCCTCCTCCACCATCCCTGGAGCGGCTGGAGCTGGAGCCTCCCCTAGTCCCGTCAGCCATGCGCCCCCCTCCCTTGCCCTGCCTTTGGCACAAGGTGAGAGGGGTTCAGTCCCGTTCCCCCCACTCTCCTTCCTCTTTACATTATCTATCTTTAACCCTGTTTATACTTTGCATGAACAAAAGATCTGGGCTGTTGGATGCCAGGTGGTAATCCTTTAAGCTAGCAGTGAGTGTGCTACTGACAGTTTTATTATGCAGAAGCTCAGGCTGCATGCAGAGGCGGTCTAAGATGCCTTCATCAGAGTTAGCTTGGTCGTGCGGATACTTGGTGTTCTGCCATACAAGACCACATAATCTGCCATAATTCACCAGAGGAGTGGAGTGTAATTTATGTTTGTCTAGCCTTGCTTGTGGTGTTGGCAATTTGTTTCTAGAGATCTAATTTATTTTGGTCAGCATTCTAAAATGTTACTCCTTTGACTACAATGTTAACATTTTGGTTTTTCTTTTCAATAGCAAAAAAAGTTAAAATCAATAAATAAAGGAAAGCTTTTGTGCAGGGCAATGTAGACTGAGAATAGAGTCTTTGGGTTTTCACAATAAACACTTTTTTGTTGTTAAGCCACGCTTTTGACCACACCTGTTCTTGTCTTCCATGATCACTGCCTTGACTTCCTTTAATTTCATACTAAATTTCTCTGATAAGAGTGTGTCATCCTTGATTTTGCAAGGCATGCAGAACACTGGAGGGCATCAGAAATAATGTGCAGGCAAGTGAGTTATGATTTCAGGTCATTATTGAAGACATCCTGAATAATAAAGTACGTGCATACGTGCTAAATGCAGTCATCCTGGTGTCCATATGCCCAAACTGGCATGAAATAGAAAGCACTCAAGAGTGTGCAAACCTCCGCCAAGGCAGCTCTTATATTGCTGTTGCATCTTTGAACAGTAGTTCCATGATAAAGTTCCCATCATAATATGATTACTTGACCCTGAAACACAACACCTAACACTCAGAATCATGTTGAGATCATTATTAGTTAGACAGTTATTGAGCAAAAATGACTGCTAATAGCAGTTATCTGGATCACCACCAACTCTGGTCATTTTTAAGTTGGGCCATTACCAACATCTCCTGAAAATTTTAGCATAATATGTCCTGTCATTTTTGCATAATTTTACTACTAAACAACCAAACAGACAAACATACGCTGACAAGTACATAACCTCCTTGGTGGAGGTAATAAAATTGTGTGAACGATCCTCTTTTTCAAAATCTCCATTTGTTGCTGAGTCCCATTGGGGTTAAAATGTCCAGTTTCGGACAAGACAATTTAAATTAATTTCAAACAAATGTATCACTCTTCATCCTCACTCTAATGTGTCGATTTGCTTCAGTGAACCTTTTCCCCTTTCTGCTGTCACAGTAAAAACAGAGCCAGGTGCTGGCACAGCTGTCACAGCTGGTCCATCACCTCCAGTGACCGCTCCTGTCCATGCTGCCTCTGCGGCCACCACCGTGAAGCAGGAACAGGGAGCAGATAACACTGCACACGACCTCATCAAGTAAGCATGTAAACTAATTGGTGTGCCATATCAGCTTTGAACAAGGATAGTTTATGGTTGCTAAAATTAAAAGTGTATGTGAGGTTTGCATTAATTTCCCCCCAAAGCCTCCTTATTTTAAAACCATTTTAAAGCTATCATTCAGCAAACACAGTTTAAGACCATTTTATCACCCTGTCAGCCATTTCAGAGATTATTCTGTTTGCACATTTGACACTTATGCTCTCCTCCTCAGCACTGAGCACATAGAGACCATGATGCAACTGCTGACAGCTGTGGTGAAGAAGTTTCCCCTGATAGTGCCAGAGAAGAGTAAGTAAACTTGCTGGATCACAATCTGCGTTTGTGAGGATAATCTCTAAAGCTTTTTAATTCCTTGTATGTGTGTTTGTTTAGCTGAGGACTCCCATCCTTTCTGTGCTGCTTCAACAGAGCAGTATTACTCCTGGAATATCGGCAAGCGGAGAGCTTCAGAGGTGACATCTTGTTTTCTGATTGATCATTTTGAATGCCTTTTATCATCACTACATGTGCGTGAGTAAGACTGACGTACAGTTTCTGTTTGGTAATCTGTTGCCCCTGTTTTTATGTTTCTGTAGTACTATTGCAGTATTGGAAAGACCAGATAGTAAATAACGATAATCAATATTTGAAATAAATGTTTATAGAGAGGAATAATAAAATATAAGAAAGAACAGCTGGCCTTTTTGTGCCAAGTAACGGGTAGTATAGAATTACATAAAAGGGATAGTTGGAGTTTTTTGAAGTGGGGTTGTGTGAGAGCCTGAAGGTGTGCCACAGTGTCACCGCTCAGTCTGTCTCTGTTCAGAAAAACTCAGGACAGACGCTGATGCCATGCATTGCTATACATGGTGCTAGATTCTCCTCTCAATTAAAGGAATTGTGGGAAAATACAAGCCACGTTAACACCATGAGACATGGTACAGCCTGCGTGTACTTCATCAGCTGTGTAGGTATCAAAATAGGTTTTACTTTAATTTTTCCATATATACGAGTAATACTTCATCCCAAATAAAGATTAGCCAAATGTGCAAAAGTTTGAATAAAAGCAAATAAGCGTGTTTACCATGTAAAATTAAAAAACAAGTAACTGTGGCCAATTTGTAGCATTAGCGTACATCTCAAATAATACTGAACAGAGAGAGAACTGGGCTTTGACACCGAGGTACATGTTCAGGCTCATATCATGTACCTCACACAAATTCCACTTTTAGAAACCCGAACTATCCCTTTAAGAGATGTACAAGCAAAATAAAGATTCAATAGGAAACTTAGAATACAACACATTCTCCATGTTAATTTGAATGTATTTATTACATGTTCATTGAGCATAAAGTTAGACACTGTAATTTCTCAATTAACGTATAACGTATTTTTTTGCTCTTAAATAAGGTCTCATTTTTGGGTGCGTTTTTATACACAAGCACAAACAAATTAAATAAAATGTTTCGTTTATCAAAGTAGCTGTGCTGTGATTGGTTTAAGACATTGGCATGTTGATAACTGTTCTCTGATTGGTCGATATACTATGACAGAGCATACTTGTTCTGTATCTGGTTGAGAGAAAATCATGTACAGTATTTGTTATGAAAATACTGAAGTTTCAGTGATTAAAAGTATAAATAAAGGTAATTTTTGAGTGGTCAGAGAGAGTAAGGTTTGGGCAAAATGTGGGTGCGATTTATATATTAAATACTGTGTTTTTAGTTTAGTTAAGTTTAGTTTAATTCAGTCATAAATACACTTCAAAGTAGCAAAAGAAAAGACAATACACAGTTTTGACTGAAAAAGGCTCAGCCAGAAGCAAAGCTTATTAATGTCCACCTACTATGCATCTTAACCTTCACAATTCATGGTGTCAATTGAGAAGAGGGAAAAAAAATGAGCAAAGAAAAAAATTATATGATATGTATGTTTACACACACACACAGAAATACTCATGCACATATTCCACAGCTGAACCCCTTTAAAAGGAATACATCTTTTAACTTTGTTTTTAGATTCTGGTAACAGAAATGTTCTTTCATCATATTTATTCTCAGACACTTCGAAAAACTTATGCACGCTGTTTTTTTTCCCTAAAACATGATTTGCATTGTTCTATGATCAACCAAGTCCCTACACTTTAAAACATGAGAATTTAAAATTAATAGATGAGTATGATCACAATATCTGGCTTTGTTTATGATACTTATGGCTCATTTTTATGGTAACACACTTTATCAGTTGTAGTTTTAAAAGAAGATCCCCATAGTTCCACGCAGTAAGTTAAATAAGGAAGTGTAAGTGAGCAGTAAATTATTTAAAAACTTTTGTGATTTAGCTTGTCTTTAGTTTTGTACATTATTGCAATTCCTGGAAAAAAAGCATGAAAAAGTGGAGTGCATGTTATTAAATGACAAATTGCATTATGTTTACTACCTTTTTATTGTCACAAGTTGCTGTATTTCTAAAAGAGAAATTTGTGGAAATTGTTTTCAGGATTAAGCTTTACAGTTAACATATTTCCCTGATATGTATGCAGAGCAATCTTCTTCAACAAAGGTCTAATATAACAGAGTTGAAGTCTGCAAGCGACAGCACCCGCTTACTAACACTCACCCTCCAGGCCCCTGTGCGAGGGCGTCTTCAGTGCCAGTGATAATTTGCATTGTTTGCAGTTTTCTTGTTCGTGTAATCTGTCTTGGTGCTCAGTGCTGGATGCCTGACTCAGCAAGCTTTCTGCTTGCATCATGTCTTCCCATCTATCTGCTCAGATGTGTATCTGTGCCTCGATGTCTCCTCTCATCTCTTTGTAATGGGTTCATCAATAGCTCATACAGAGCGGCCCATGTCTTATCTGCCTGTTCTCTTTCTCTTCTGCTATAAAAGGCTCTTAGATGAGACCAGACAGAGATATTTATATCTGCAGGTCACTCATTTACTTAAGGGACAGAGGACTCGAAGCGCATCACTCCACAGTGCAAGAACAGGTTGTAGACAAGCCTGAACTGGAGTGACTTTTCTGTGTGCTTAAATTTATGCCCTTCAAGGTGCCTCAGCTATTAAATTTTAATCTTGGTGCATTAAACATCAATCCAGTGCTCAACAGTTCCTTAATATTCATACCTGTGTGTCTCTGTGTAGCTTCAAAGAGCCGTGGCAGTGAAGCGTGTCATTCAGGATGTGTTGGACCGCTCGCCACGTCTGCAGGCCCTCACGCCGCCAAAGACCAGAGAGGTGGTGCAGTGGTGTCGACAGAGGGGCTACACGCCACCTGACCTCGAGCCCCAGCGTAGGACCGATGATGAGTCCATTGAAGACATCCTCACACAGATTGACAGTGAGCCTGGTGAGTCAATGGGCTTTCTGTTCTTCCTGATTTATTTAGTACATTTACAGTTTCCTCATTTTGGTCTGGATCAATACTTCATTATTTCAGTGTTGGATGTGGAGGTGTAGCGCCTCTGCAGCCATCAGTTTGCCCTGTGAAGATTTGTCCTGTAGTCCAGTTGTGTGTTTGGGGGGCTGGTGTGCAGCGTCTGTGTTTGTGAGGGTTGTTTTATTCACATGGCCTTCTCATTAATTGTGCGAGTAAGGAGTGAGAGTCGAGTCGGCTTATCTCACTGACTCACACACTCGCCTGAGCCAGACAGAACGATTATCTGCTCCTCCGTCATCCTTCCCTCTCACACAAATATCTTGATTTACACACAGCCACACATGAAGCTGCAGAGTCCAATACTGAAGCAGTCGCAGTATTTGCTCTGCCGGCCCCCTGCTGTGAGTGAAATGGTGCGGTTAATGTATGTGTGGCTCTGCTTTGCAGAGTGCCTGACCACCCTGAGCAGCTACGAGGAGCTGGTGCTGCGGCTGGAGCAGATGCAGGCTCTACTGAAGACCGAACCTGAGGAGGCAGACGACGAAATAGTCGACATCATTACCGTGACTCCTCCCCACCAGAAACTGAAGGTCAAAGAAGAGGAGCAGGAGGCTGACGCAGAGCCGAAGTTCTTTTTGGGGCCGTGCACGTCTGCACAGTTTGTCAGTGAAACAGCTCAGCAGGTCAGGAGCCTTAGCAGACATTTCTCAGTGCAGGTGTAACTTACTCTTGTTTCTTTGTGGCTTAAAGCAACACTATGTAACTTTGAATAACTTTTAGAGCTAAGAGGTCACATACTGTGCCAAAGCAGTTTTAGTGGTTTTAATACTTGACAGGTATTTTTCCAAGTCTGTTTATAACCTGCTCTACTTATTAGACAACGTGCCAAAACAGTCCGTTTGAAAACACCACCACTACGCAAAGTTACTAAAAAGTCAAAGTTAATATTTTTCCAAATACATCCAAATGTGTAGGTATGTTCAGTATTTTTTTCCAAAAAGTGTTACTTTGTAAACGTTGAGACAAAAAGAGTATTTATTCACCCTGAGTTTTTCTTGTGAAAAGTAAAATAAACTCAAAAAATAAATAAAAAGGACAAAGTGACAACCCATATACTTATTTCTTTCTAGACTCAAGGAAAACATGTTAGACCAAAGGCACAATATAAGTTCCAACAATATCACATTTTCCACATTAATGAATGAATGAAAAATACTTTATAAATCCCAGAAGGGATTTTTAAACAACAAAAACAAAAAGCACAGTAGATGACTGTTGTTAAAAAGCCTGTTTGGATTTTTTATTATTATAAATCCCTCCTTTTTACATGGCAAGAAGTCAATTATGGTGCAAAATTTTGGACTGGCACATGGGTTGGCCAGTCACAATTCCAAGGCTCCCAGGCCCCAATTTGCCAAACCCTTGTCCTGATAAGCCACCCAACCCCAAACCAACCTGGCATCCCATCCTTTTGTGTAGCAACCCACTTTTGAAAAAAAAAACCCACTGCGCTAAAGAAACTTGGACACCTGTGTCTGTATCAGCAGTAAACATTAGAGCACAGGGCTGGAAAACTGAAACAGCGTCTAATTCTTGAGAGGGTTTGTTGATCTGAAAGCTTGTTCTGAGAAGGGCTGAGAAACAGGGGTTTATCAGCATGCCAAAATGGAGAAAAAGAAGAACCTTTAGAAACTTTAACTTTCATAGTCAACATAATCAGGAAGAATGGCATCCATCCCATAACTACAGAGGTGCTTGTTCAGTTCAGTGCCTTGTTTTAAATGGATCTGTATTCTTTCTATGACCTGTCAATAGGCCTGAATAGCTGATAAAACAGTGTCTGAGAAAATAGTGGTAGGTCTCTTCAGGAGGCAGGGGGAACAGCAAGAGACTGCTGCAGACTTTTTGTCTTGCAAATAGAAGTACTTATGCAATAGAGACTCGTGAAACACACTCAAGGATCTAAAAAAGTGGAAAAAAATTCAATTATTCTATTATAGGAGACATATCATGCTGATGCATGATTTAATACTTAATAAATTTGAAAACAAGACCTTACACCCCCTTAATTTTTCAAAAAATGAGATATTGTATTTTTTCTGATATCCTAGAACGAGATTTGATGCCTCTGAAAATAGGTCATTGCGAGATTTCCGCGAGATTTAAATCGTTGTGACGACACGAGGTACCTTTCTTTTTACTGGAGTAATCTGATAAAACGCTTCCTCCTCTGTGATGTCCGTTAGCCACAAAACCGTCACTGAGGAACACATTCACCAGCAGCAGTATATAGATCCCTAGCTCACACTCTCTCATTACCAGCTCTGGCCTGTAGGGGGACTCAAAACGTGCTCGCTGCTTTGAGCCTGCCGGAAAATACAGTAGAAGAAGGACAGGCTGGCTCTACCCCCAATAGAACTGACCAATCAGAGCACAAAGCGCTGTGACGTTGCGAGGTAACTGTAGGTCGTCCTGAGATCCTCGTGTTTCAACAAGAGCTTCATAATGGCTTAAAATGATGATTTTGAGAACGCTATTGTGGGGCAATGAAGGAACTAAATGACTTGTACTGAGGGCAGAAATGCTTTACAGGCATCCTAGTCTGGCATAGTGAAAAGGAGGAACAAGCATGATATGTCTCCTTTAACAAAGTACCCTACCCAAGGTTTAGTCCATAGACAGGTAACATCTGAGTCCTCATACACATTCAGTACTTCACATACAAACTAGGGATGCACAGTATTATCAATTTGATAGATATCGGACGACATCAGCCTAAAAAGTTAAGTATCATATCAGCCAATTTTGAAATTTTTGCTGATATTTATTTTGCCACATGTATTGGCCATATATTGGCTGGAATATCGGCAACTTACACAAATACATCAATAGTACATTTAAATACCGAGGGCTTCAGTTTTGCGATGCAATAATATTCTGTAACACTGAAAGAAACAGGTCCATTTTTATTAAGCACAGAAGTTGTTGTCTTGACCTGAAATATCCTTATCAGTGATAATGAATCAAAAAAATATTGGCATGTTGGATATCAGAAAAAATCCAATATTGTGCATCCCTAGTACAAACAAGGACCTGAAACACTAGCTTCACAGAAAGTCTTTGCTGGTATCTGCCCCCTGTGTTTCAACAAATGCTCTCTGACTTGTAAATAAGAGATAAGTGTAAAAGCATTCTGTTTTTGTCTCAATGCCCGTTTGTTACAAGAAATTTCCATCCCTTTCAGATTGGTGTTACCTTCCAGCCAGTGGAGGTGGAGAAGAACGTGTTTGCTCCTGTCATTGAAGCAATGATCCTGAAGGTTGGTCACTAAACAGGCCAGGACAGAGAAAAAAGTTCTACCTCGAGTAGAATGATAAATATACTCTGTGCCTGTGTGTCTGTGTTTGACCTTGTACTTCAGAGGGAGTGGGTTTGCTTTGTGACTAATGGTGCGTTTGTGTGTGTGTGTTGCAGGCGACTGAACAGTTTGCCAGTGACGTCCTGAGAGAAGCTCTGGCTGGGGCCTATGCCAAATCCCCTCAGAACAGGTCAGCTCGCAGTTTTTTTTTTTGTTTTTTTTTACCCTCTCCAGCATGCAACCTGCTTAGTGCTCCGTTTTTTTTACTTTATCACATTCATCATAGCTGGGACTCGTCCATGCAAACAGACTGCCACTCTGGTTATTTTTAACTTTTCTACTACAGTCAACAGCATCACTGACGTAGACATAGTCCGTGAACATAGTAACAGGGAAAATATACAGTATTTATAAAGAGAGATGAATCTTTCAAACACACGGGTGAGTCATACCAGTGCACAGGGCGAAATCAGTGTTATGGGTGAATATAGGGCTTCTGAGCTTTAATGAGACCCACTTTCACGGCCCTGCAGCTGTAAATACCCATTACAGGACATAATAAGCATTAATCAGTGGCTGAAGATGGCCTGTAGCAGATAACATTTTCTCCTCTGTGAGTTTGTTCAAAGAAATGCCCCTGAATAGTAAAGCTTGCTACGAGGTATGACTATTGAACAATGAGACTGTGTTAAACTGCATGGTTCAGTCGCACCAAGTGTTTTATATAGAAGGTGGGATATTCCCCCCCAAGTGCTGCAACTTTCCAGTAATTGAGTTCTTTAGGTCACTGATCAGAGTGTTTCTGCTATGGCGTAGTCAAATAAATAGCTTAAGCTGAGGTACACGGTATGGAAATTTTTGGTGAAATCAAACAAAGAAGCAGACAAATCTTTTTGAACATTAACTCAGGAGAACGGGGAACGCAGAGTGGTTAGCCCTGGTCTTGTTTTCTGCTGTCAGCTGCACCTACACTTAAAAGTAGGGATGTGTGTTTGGAGAGTAGGGTTGTGCCGGCTACAGAGTGTATGATGTCACAGCTGTGCTAGTGTGCTTTACTAGCCTGCAGTAGAGTGTGATTGTAATCAAGGAGCAGCAGCAATAGAGGACTACCAGTGGTCTAAACTCTGGAGCATTTTCTAGACAGACATTCTTTCCAGCAACAGCAGTGAACAATCACCATTATCTAAACGCATGAGAAGAGATGATGTTAGCAACCAGTAAACAGACCGCAGCACTTTTTGTTCCAACTTTTAGGGTCGGTTTGGTACACTCCCTTCAAAGTTGTGCCAAAAAGTGGTGCGGCACAGGCAGACTATTTGGGTTTCTCTTCTCTGACAGTGGAACTTCATGCCATACTGAGCCAAACTGAATTGAACTGCCTGGTGGCAACAAAACTCAAGATGATGAACACCCTGGGCGCCCTAGCACATCAAAAACTTTGGCTCCCAAGATCGAAAGTATATGAGATTTTACAATGCATATGATTTTACAATAGCCTTTCAGTTTAATAACTGAAATAAGATGTGGGGTAATGTTGAGATTTGGACTTTGAACTTGAAGTTAAATGTGTCTGATGTTGCCAAGCTTTTGAATTTTGAAGCATTTTGTTTTTAGAAGGATGGTTGCTAGCAAACTACAAGAATGATAAAATGGTCGGGATCCCAAATGCAGTCATTACTGAATAAACAATAATACAAATACTAAAGCCACAGCTGTGAGCACTGGCTTGATTAGGTCATTCAATTTAGAAGAAATTCTCAAACAAGTGGTAACGATGGGACAGTGTACGATGAAGTGTGGTATTGTCTATTTACCATGTTGTTGTTCATGATAGCTTTACAACAGCATTTTACTTGCACCGATTTAATCTTTAAAAAATATTGAAAGTTGTCTTTCACCAAAAATATATGAATATCATCGCTGTGAACAAACTAGTACGATTCATACATTTTTATTCACCACAGGCCTTAAAATATAACCTTGCAGTGCAGGTGGATCAACCTGTTCAATGTCTGTAATCAGACAGGTCCATTTTCCCAAACTGCAATCTTCAACAATTGTGAGCAGTCAAAAGCAGAACGGCCCAATCAGCGTTGTTTAGAGTAGGAAAGAGGTGGGAGCTATGAGGGAAAGTGAAGCAGGAGAGAGTTTAGCATTGATGCTAACAGCTTCAGTAGCAGTTTTGTCAGATCATGACCGCATTTCTCTATTAATTGAAAAACAAACAGCAACACTACAAATTTCTCCATTAAGAGGATATTTTAACTCCACTTCCAATATGTGGCTCACATTTTGTTTTTTGCACCGCAGCAGTAGCGCCAGACTACTGCATTATCTGATTGGCCCATAATAAATGTGATTGATGGAAATGATTGCCCAATCAAAAGTTCTGTCAATTCACGAACACTTTATCCTCACACTATAGGCTCTTACCTGGATGGACTGGTGAAATATATTGAACGGTCAATCTGGTGTGTAGGGTTATTTCTACATTTTATTTTTTACCCTTTGACTTCCTCATAAAAATAGCCAGGAAAATGTCTTTTTTGACATATTGGGGCACTAATGCAACATTTTTTTAAGTTCTACATATTCACAAGCCATTAACCTCTGCCAAATGGTTGAACTGGAAGTTTAGAGTCGAAGAAGTGTGTTCGTTGTAAAAGGGAAAAGAGATGAAAAATCAGGTAAAATGTAATTTTTTTAAAAAATGCTCACTTTGTGGATGTCATATTCAATTTTTATAAGCCATTTTGTCCTTTTCCGACCATTTTTTTTATAACACCACATTTACCTGTGCGAGAAATTCCCCTCTTTGATAAGACATAATGCTTTTTTCTTTTGTTCAACCCCAATGAAATAGATGGCCTAATCAGGTTTAAGAAGTTTAAAGCATTTATGAATAAGACATCATTAATCCAAGTTCAGTCTACCAAGAGGTTGAGCTTGGGAGTTAAATGATTAAGGACTTCTTCTTTTTAACCAACAACTTGAGTCCAATCTAATTTTTATTAAGTAGTGCTAAAATCCTATATTTGCATTTCTTGTGTTTTCCAGGGCACCACGAGAGATTACATCCATGAACATCCACCAGGCTGTTGGCAGCATCCCCACCTGTGACTTTCTTACCAACCAACACATGGGATATCTGTCCAAAGACAACTGAGGCAGAATGACAGCGACTTCATGCCGACATACTGAAACATGGGGGCTGTTTGAGTTCTTCTTGACAAAGAGACTCCACTATAAGAACAAGAACATCCACACCTGGGTATAGCCTCGGGCTCAGAAGTAATAAATGATGTCCTGCTCTCAGTAACCCGATCTCAGCAGGACTCGGCTTCACACAGCAGCAGAATAACAAATGCTTCTAATACTCTGGTGCACTGTAACATTCATGCCCCAATGTGTCACGTCAAGCGGCGCTGTGGGACCGCGTTATTTGATTTTAGAGGCTGTACTGTTCCCATTTACCTCAAAACCAGATTATTTCAGTGATGAAGTGTTTTGACTTACAGGACAGAATTATCTTGAACTGGGAACAGGTTCGTCAGCAGAAGAAAGAAAAAACATCTGTGACGCTCTTCTAAATGTCAGTGTTACCTGGCAGATAAAAGCTGCTGTGTCTTCTGGAGAAGGTAACTGACTCATGTTTCTAATTTCTGAATTTCAGACACATAATGACAACAAATATGAATCATGCTGTCATTATGAGCTCATGACAGCACTCGGCATATTATGGTCTCTGCTTTAACAACAAGGCGTGGCACCCATCTGAGGCCCCACCCACACGAAGACAAAACGCTTATCAGTTTCCAAAACGATCATCATAAAGACGAAGGCGTCTCAGAAAATTTGTGCGTCTATATGAATGCACTCGATACGCATCAGAACGCTGTAAAACACATGCCAGACCTCTGGGCCACTGTAACAATATGACGGAAACAAGCAGAAACAGACGAAAAAACAGTGGTCATGCGCACTTGTGGCAAAAGTTGTAAACAGAGATTGTGATAAAGTGATCATAAAGTGCCGTAATGTGTCCTCGATAATTGTTTGTTCAACTCGGTGGTGATTGAGAAGAAGGAGATTTTGCTGCAACAGGGATAGTAGGGTCACTAGCTTCATCAGCACATACACCATACGCCGCCATTGTCGTTGCCGCGTGTGGCGCATGCAGGTCAATGAAGATATGAAACTATGACGTAAGCGTATCTGAAAACTTGCGGAGAGCCAGTAATCACAGAGCTGCATATATGGCATTTCAAAATCTTTCCACTCTGGAACCTGGTTTCAAAAATGATCGTTTACAGACCCCCAAAACGCTGTCTTCATATGGATGATACGCAGATTCTGCAAAAAACAGTGCGTTTAGACCTCAGTTTGGCTTCGTGTGGATGGGGCCTGAAAGTGCTTTTAAGTATTCTTTCTATCAGCCGTAATGTATCAATCATGTTAAAGGTGACCAACATGGAGTGAAAGGTGGTTTAAAATGCTGTTTTAGTTTTAATCTCATAACTAACAAACATTTAGTGCTCTAAAATCAGTGATGTATGTGAATGAAAACTAAAGGATGACGTTACAGAAGATGATGAATTTGATGCTTCAGACTGTATGTGTGTGTTTGTGAGTGAGTGAGTGTGTGTGTGTGTGTGTGGGCTGATCCAGTGTCAGTAATTCTGTACAATGTGGAGCTCTCCATTATGTTAATATATGGATTATTGGATGAGTGGAAGTGATTGCTCTGAGTGGTTGTGACGCTGGTTCAGAATAATTACTGGAGAAGTCCAAATGTTGTGTTTTCATGTGTCAGTGGAAACCAAAAACTATAATCAATATTTTTGTAATAAACCAAGAAAAAAATCCAATAGACTGATGTTTTGCAGATGTTATTTGTGCTACACTTCCATCCATCGGGGCCGTTCTTCTCAAGGCAAGACATATCTGTATACATAGCTTAGCAAATGTTTCTGTAAAGGTTACTGCATCCATATAAAGAAGCTGTCTGAACAAAGTTATGCTTATAATTCTAAAATATAATTAGTATCATTTATTTTAACTTAATGTTTCACAAAAAAAGTAAAAGTATTAAATCACATTATGGCTTGATTAAGATGTCAAATAGTTGTTTACTTGCAGTCCCAAACAGAAAAAATAGTTTTCTAATAGTTTAATGTTCTGCTTTATTACCTCCGCCAAGGAGGTTATGTTTTCAGGAGAGTTTGTTTGTCCGTCCGTCCCTCCCTCTGTGAACAAAATAACTCAAAAAGTAATGGATGGATTTGGAAGACATTTTCAGGAAATGTTCAACATGGGAAAAGGTAGAACTGATTTGATTTTGGTGTTGATCCGGATCAGCGTCTGGCCACCATGATGAAAAATGTGACTTTTGTGAATAACTGCTGAACTAAAATAGATATCATTATGAATCCAATTGCTAATGGTATGTTTTCATGGCCCAAATATTTCGATGAAATAAAGCTAGGAATAATATTTATGATGAAAATCACAATATTGGTGAGGACTGTGGCGCTGGTGGAGGTCTGCGCTCTCCGAATGCTTTTCTAGTTTATTTCTGACTTCTCAGAGAAGCCTGTGAATGTCTAAATTTGGGTATAAAAAGGAGACTTGAGTTTGAAATTCCCCATTTCTGTTCAAAATAAAACACTATCAGCTATTTGAAAGATTGCTGAATTATTTGTTTTGTTTATTATGACACCTGTTGTAACACATTTAAGTAATATATATGTATCCACAGCCATAACTTAATGACCATATGCCAAATATTGTGCCTATACCCCTTTAACTTGAGCACAACAAACTTGCGATGCAGTGTATTGTGACACCTCTCACTCAGAACCAGCAGCCACCTTTTCAGCAATTAAGCAGCAGTAGCTCATCCACTGGACTGGACCACACGGGCAAGTCTCCCCTTCCCATCACCTCAATGGGCCTTGGCGACCATAACTCTGTCACCGGTTCACCTGTATTCCTTCCTTGGACCACTTTAGATAGATACTGACCACTGCAGACCAGGAACACCACACTAGAGCTGCAGTTCTGGAGAATAATTAACCCAAAGTTTAAGGCACAGTATGAAAACTCCTCAATCTGGAAGCAGATATCTTAATACATTTTCTCTCACAAACACTCAAGTACACATTTTAACTGTGGTAAAGTAACAAAATTAAATCACAAATTCATCCAACTCACTGGAAAGGCTTGGCTCAGGCTTTAGTTTGTCTAACAATAGCAGCTTAGCAACGGTTTCTACACAAGGGGCTTTCTGATAGGTTGACCAGTCAGAGTGGAAAAAGGGTCACTTGGAAAAGTATTCAGATTTTGCAGTAAACTTTGGCTGCACTATCTTGGACTGTTGCAGACATTCAATGATTCTGAACTGGTTATTGCCAATACCAATGTTTTTCATCAACAACACTAAGTCCTTACTTCACTAAAACTGGCTGCTTGCTTTAGATGTGACATTCTGTTTGTGAAAGGAACAGCTGCAAAAAAACATTTCTCTCTTTGAAAATGAAACTCTTCATTTTTAAATGTACCCATGTGCTGATGAATAGGCTGAGCATTACAGTGCATTTGTGAAATTTTCCAGTATAACACCTGGTTGTGTGATATATATTAAGCTGTTATGCATGGCAGATATATTGGCTGTAAATATCTGCAGAAGGTTCCATATTGAGCAATACTCATACTGAACCGGTATTATCACACATTCCTACTTATACCTGTGACACTTGATTTTTCATTCTGTAAAAATGCATAACTTTAACAACAGTAATGAATACACATTACTACTCATCAATATTAAATATATGAGCCTAAGTTATGGCTAAATATGAAAACTTGAAGGCCACCTTTTCTGCAAAATCATTTTTCTCTCATTTTAATTTGAAAAAGTTTTAACAAGCAAAGAACACAACTTTTACTAAAGTCACTGTTGGCAAAATCCACTTTGCCTCTTTAATGAAAATGCCTCTTAAAACACTGTTTTCTTTTACTTGTGGGGTGTATGATTTAACAGCTGTGTTTGTTTGCAGCTTCACAGAAGCAAACACTATGACTGTCAAACATGATTTGGACAACCAATCAGCATAGAGCTCATTATCATAAACTCCCATAGCCTCCCTGCCCCCCTCAGATCAAAGTGTTTCCGAATGGGAGGGGAAAAGAGCTGCATGTGATCCTCAGCAGAGCCAAACTTTATAGTTTTTCCAAACTTAAAGGTGCAGTGTGTAGAAATTGGCATTTTAGCAACACCTAGGGTTCAGATTTTGAAATAAGCCTGTCCGTTGCATCACGAAGCGACAAGAGTCAGTGAAGACCAGAAAGGATCGTGAACAGGGCTTCATTTACAACAGCTACAATGTGAGGGTTTTTTCCTTCATATTTCTAACTATTATTTTAATAGATTATAGATCAGTTAAGATGCCACATGCCATCCAGGTAGATTTTAGGACCAGTGACTAGACTTGTATTCAAAAATCGCGTTGCGCACTTTTTGTCCCCAAAACCATGGCCCACACTAATGTAAATTATTTTAAAGCTTTTTCTAACTAAATAAAAATAACACAAAAATTTTATGGGGATGATTGTACTCCTATTTGGACGGGCTACACATACAAATAGAAACATTATATCCTATATTCACCGTTTCTGTTTGGCGAAATGCTGCCAATTTCTACACACTGCACCTTTAAGTCATATCCTTGCTTAATAGACACCTAAGAGATGATACAGTCAAACACACCAGGCCATGTGACTTTAAAGTTTTTTTTCACAGTCTTGTTTCATGAAGTACAAAAAAACTTCACCAATTTGATGCCCACTTAATTTGTAATACCGTCAAAACGACCTCAAACAAAGAAAAAGTCAAAGAGTACAGCCCAGTTGACGCCAGATAGAAAGTGCTAAGAACCTAATAGTCTTTTATTGTATTTTAACGTACATCTTTTATTTTTGCTCTTCTGTTTGAAAAACAGATTTACAAAATGATAAACCTAACAATGCTTTCTCAAAATAGCAAACTAATTAAATACCAGTGAAATAAATAACATATTCAAGCAGAGTTTCTAGCAACACTGAGCCAAGAGAATACTCTAAGCACTTAATAAGCATCCACGTCATTCATCATCAGAGCAGACGAAACAACGAAAGGACAAGTAAGCAGGAACACAAACTCACACATACGAACACACAGAGCGGCCACTTTTTTGTGAATCTAGTGCTGCAGAAACAAACTATTTTTGTTACATGCATATTCATTTCCATATCAACAGGGGCAGGAAGGTAAAGGGAGGGTTGAGTTGTCTCTCTGTCTGCAGCTCTGCAGCATTCACAACATTACGTTCCCTTGCATAGATTCTTGTGTAGTGGAATGGACTGAAATCATCCCCAGTTTATTCCCTTGAAAACTGGAGCCGGTCAAAGAGGAATGGCTGGAAAATCATCAGATGTTAAAGACCCTGGATCCACTTTGAAAGACAGCAGAGGGATTCGGAGGGAGCTTGGTCCTCACCAGATGTTCCTGAGTGAGAGAGAGAGAAAGAGAGAGAGGGAGTCAGTGTAACAGAAACTATTAAGGAGATCACAGAGATGAAACCTGAGAGATGTGTGTGTATCCAAAGTGGAGCCATGAAATGAGAGGAGACTGGTTGGGCGGTGCCGTCAGAAAGCATCAGGACTGCTGTCTGAGTGCCAGCAGGCAGGACTGTGTTGGTGTTTGGTGTTTCTCTGTTGATGACAGCTGTTCCCAAAGCCTGACCAGAATCTGTAACAGCTCTGACCAATAAATGAGGGACATAAACCCTGAGGGGTCAAAGCGTTTTCTTGTGAACCAAGAACCAAGAATGACGTCTGTGTAGGTTCTCATTCATCCAGGGCAGGTTATCCAATTCTTAGTAAAAGGGCAGCTGGACCTGCTAGAGGTTCCTAAAGATGTTTCACGCAGGTGTGTGTGAGTGCGTATGTGATGTCTGCAAGTGTGTGTCCGTACATGTCTCTGTATTTGTGGGAGGGGGATAGCCAGGTTTTCTGTTTTTATGTTGTTTTTAGCCTCTGTGAGGCACTTTGTGTTGCTTTTAAGTATGAAAAGTGCCTTATAAATAAAGTTTGATTTGATTTGATAATGTCAACGAAACTCTTTTGTGGATAAGCCAGGTTTTCCAAAAACAGTAAATTAAGATCACGGCAGACTTTACCCTGATTTGAATTACTTCTATTCCGACCACTGCTCGTTAGGTTAAAAAGTGATTCTAATTTTCCCTTGGGTACAACTGTGAGCATAGTTATTTGTCTCTATGTGTCAGCCCTGTGGATGGGGTGTAGCCCACATTTTGCCCAGTGAAAGCCGGGGTGGGCTTCAGATAAGAACTTGATACAAAATGCTTTAAGGGCACGATGGTGCTGTTAGGATTTGTCCAAATTTCTTTTTTTTTTTAAATCTAGGTTGTTGTTTGTTTCTTTTCTTCCATTTATTACTGCAGTGGCAGCTAATCAAGTGTAACTTTTCATTTTATTCCAATTAAATTTTATTTTTTGACAACAATAGCAACAGCCACCATGAAACACAGTTGGACACAAAACCAAACTGGGGAGGGGGGTACAGATTATCATCATTAATGTTAATTGAAGGGATGCCGGATTATGGGGGTCAACCTCGATGTCGGCAGATGCACAATAAAAACTCCTGCCAACATTCATCCCTCAATGACATTTTAGGTGTATCTTTGTGGTGCATTGTTTCATGCTGTCTTGTTGAGCCTGCTGCACCAACTTTTCAGGACGGCCTTTTCTGTTGATGCTGTTTTTGTTGGCTGCTTCAACATTTGGCATGTATTTAAAGTGTGTTTAACTTCTTTAGTGTTTTTCAGCTCTGGTGTATATAAATTCAGAGTATTGCAGCTTTCATCAGATAATCGGAGCGTAAGCCTGCAGAGAGATTGACTCTTTGCTGTCCTGGCAGCACTTTGGATGAGACCGTACAGCACTGTGGGAGGCAGGAGGGGCCAGTACATGTTGTTCAGTAAGTTAGATTGGTGTGTGTTCTCCTTCTCTCCCCTCCCTCCCTCCCTCACACACACACACACACACACACACACACACACACACACTCTGATTGACACACACTTTAAGGCTTTTCTGCTCTGTGCAGTAGCCAGGTCTGCCTCTCTCCTAAATTACATTGATGGCAAAGAAGACTGCAACATCACATCACACTTTAACAGATAATCCATCAACACCCGCCACCCTCTCATTCTCCATCACCCATAAATCACTTTTCTTCTTTCTTCACCATCTTTGTCTCTTTTCCCTCAACTGTCCTTGGTCTTCTTTGCTGTTAATAAAATCCTCCTCTTTGTTCTCCAGTCCTGCCAACTTGGCACAGAGTTTTTTCACTCTGTGGTCTCGGGCACCGTGGGAAAAGGGACAGGGTCCAAGAGAGGAAAAGAGGGGGGTGATTTTTGAGAGAAAGCCTGGCTTTGGGAATGTAGAAAAGGGGGACACAACAAAACTGGGTTGAAAAAGAAAAACAATTGGATGATGAGGGAAGAAAAGAGGGAACTGCAGGGCCAGTTTCTGGAATGCTGAGTGAGGACAACTTTATTACATGAACCACATTTGTAAAACTAGAAGTGCTCCAAAACAAAAATCCTCGCCATGGCTTTTCTGACATTGCTGAGAAAGGGATTGTTAAAAATGTGGAGAACTGCTTTATCTTGCAGAAGTCCTTGAAAAAAAATCCCTGGATCGATATAGTTCGGATCACAACCAATATCTAATCAGTTCTTTCCTGTGCCATGATCAACCCCTGAAAGTCTCATCAAGAATACCCCTGAGAATTTACTGAGTTAATCCTTTGACTGGTATTGTAACCGTGTGGTTCACTTCTTGCCACCACTGTATTTAAAACTCTGAAAGCCCATCTTTGTCTGTATTTATTTGTTCACCTCTCTGGATAGTGTTTGTAACACACACACACACACACACGCATATATATATATATATATATATATATATATATATATATATATATATATATATATATAAATATATATATGTATGTATATATATATATATATATATATATATGTATGTATATATATATATATATATATCTTAACAGTAAGAGCATACATTGGAATCTTTTCACATATTTCCAGATCCTCTAACAATCATGATTTAGTTGAAGGAAATAAATTTGCAGACAAAAATGTACCTATGATTCCTTAGGAAACTGGGTTAATGGCTAAATATCTAAATTTTGACTCTCTGTGCTGTTGTTAATGAAAAAAATATTTTAGAAATCAAATACTCCAGGGTAACTCTTAACAGGCAAGCCGCTTCCCATTATTAAAAGAATGCTCAGTTCTGCATCTGTATCCATATCACCACCAAACTTTAATAACTTCTTCCTTTTGCCATGACCAACATTTCCTGGAAATTTCATCAAAACTTATATGGATTTGCTGATGCTGCTGATTATTGGAGGGTTTTATGTTATTTTAACACTCAGAATTACCGCCATGTTTGCAGTTTAGTTTTGACACAACAGGTAGTCGCATATAGCTGTTGGTCTTTTAGCACTCATTTGTGGTATCCTCCAATATCATTTTGTTCCTTCTTGTAAAACAAATAAATACAAAAGTAGAAGTGCTCATGATTCCCACTGCTGCAAACACAGTGACAAACTGCAGGTATATCTCCAGCCTTATGAGAGAGTTGGCCCTTCGAAACTGACATGTTAAAGGTGGCCAGACCCTCACACATGACTCAGAACAATCCTCTGAGGTTGCATAGCAAAGAGCTTCGGCTTCCTTTTGGAATGAATCTTTTTGTGGAAGATAATGAATATGTTTTAATTTGTGTGGGTTTTGTCGTGTTATTAAAACACTGCGTGAGTCCAACTGCAGCTTTGACGCGTGCTTATTGCACCATACAACAGCATACCTGCCTGTCTGTCTGCTCACTATCGTCTTACCCCCCGCCTCCCGGACGGTCACTCCCCTATGACACCCGTATGCTGGTGACAACAAAGGCTGGGGCATTATGTTTTTGGATCATTTGTCCCTCTGTCCTATATTACGACTAGTTCCCATGGATTCAGTGTCTTAGAAATGCTTAAAAGCTGGGGTCACCAATCCCTGTTTGATATGTCCTGTTGATCTTTAAGACAATTTGTGTTGGCTCATTACCTGACACTCAGGATGGACTGTTTTGTTTATCCATGACATACATGGTGAAAATGCCTGGTGCAAGTACAGATAGTATTCTGGCATGGCAAGTGTTTGCAGATCTGATCAGAGTATTGTTGTAACCACCATTTCCAGTCTTTATCTATATGTTTAGCTTTTCTTACTGTTATTAACTCTTGTGTCCTGTGGACAGTATGAAGAGATAAAGGGTCAAGGGGTGGGGGTGGGAGGTCGCTACGGTGTTTATTTTTGCTTATTTAATGTCTTTTGTAGCTTTTGGTACTGTTGTTTTGGTACTGTCTATTTTCTGTATGTTGCTGTAAACGTATGTTATAAGCAAAATAAAGTTGATCACAAAAAACATATATGGATCTGGTGAATCTAGCTGTTTGCCAGATTAATTTGGTCCACCTGACTTCCCCTCCTCCCAGTTTTCAGTATGATAAAGATGTAAGGAAGGTGAATAGCAGCTGAACGGTCTCTGCAGTGTTTTTAATCTTTTCTGTGCAGTTTAAACCAGCTCCATCTCCCCCTCACTCTAATACACATACACAGCAATGTTTTACATTGTGCTTAAAAGTTAAGCAGGGTTGCCCGAGAGCTCCGACAGCACAATCCCAAATCTCAGGAGGGCTGCTGCCTCTAAGCCGACTATAAAAACAACCAAGAATTTGCCGTAGCATGTGTTTCCTGCTGAGATTTCTGCTCTGCAGGCTGAATGAAGTCCCTATTCAGCCGTTTTTTGTCTCGCTCATCCCTGAGACACACTCCGGATTATTTCTTCCCAAATCTGTTTGCCGCGTGCTGGGTTTCAGGTTTAGCAGAGGCTCGTTTTCTCACTTCTGGCAGCTTGCAAACTAACCTCTCACCAGGATGTGTTCAATTAGGTTTACGAAAGTTGAATGAGTTTAAGAGCACACGGCATGCTCTCTCAGCATGTCCTAATCACTCAATTGTCTGCTGCGTGTCATACAATTAGAGACATCTCTTATCTGAGGAGATGGGTTTTATCTTTTAGAGGTGGGGGGGCACAATTTGGCAGATTGATTTGAGCAATAATGAGAATTTCATGGCTGCCCGACTCCTTTATCATCGGGAGCAGATTTTGATTCCAGCAGCTTATTTGGGACTTAAGCGTTAAATCTTTTAATGAATAGATGGAAACGCTCTGCTCTAAATGAGGATGCTTCATCGTCTGCACAGTTTTTCAGTTCTCCTCAGCACAAACTGAGAATGCCCTCGAAGATAAAAACCAGCAGAGAGTCATGACCCTCCCAGTATAATGCATACAGGAGTGGGATGTGTAATGCTCGGTCAGAAACCTCTGCAGGGGGCCGGTGAGTCAGTAATGAGTTGGCAGAGAGAGTGGGAGCACGGTGACCGAGGTGGATTATCTAAGCTAGACTTGATTTACAGCCAGGTCGGTGTGTGTCGCACAGGCAGACTGTGGTACAGCCATGACTGAGCGATATGGACCAAAAATCATTTGTGGGTGTTTTTGTGATAGCTTGATGGCACAGCAGGCGAGTGTGCATGCCTCACAGCTTGAAGGTTTCTGGTTTGACTTCCTGTGTCAGCCAGGGCCTTTTTGTGTGGAGTTTGCTTTTTCTCCCTATGCCTGCGTGGGTTTTCTCCAGTTTCCTCCTACAGACCAGAAAGTCACTCATTAGTCACTCAAATAGCAACTTTAATTTGCCCGTAGGTGAGAGTGTGAATGGCTGCTTTTCTCTTTATTGAGACTTTTCCACTACATGGTGTCAGCTCAACTTTACTCTGTTGACAGAGATTGCAGAGATCACGAGAGTGGAACAGGAAGAACTCAGAGTGAAGTCTGTGGCACAGGGGCAGCAGGGGCGGTGGACTACCTGGGAGGGTGTCGCAAGTTGAGCAATCAACTGGGCAGACTTTTGGAAACTGCCACAAGCTCGACTCAGTTTCCTCATTAGAGCGACCTACGACACGCTCCCGAGCCCTCTAAACCTCCAGCAGTGGTTCGGAACAGAGCAATCCTGTGACCTCTGCGGGACCATCAATGCATCACTCCAGCACGTCCTGTCAGGATGTAAAACAGCGCTGACACAAGGTCGATTCACATGGCGGCATGATCAAGTGCTCGGGAAGCTGGCAGAGGTGCTGGAGAAAAGTCGGCAGGAGGCAAATAACCAGGTTCCATCAAAGAGCCAACAGAGGATCCACTTCCACAGGCAGGGGGAACCCGCAGATCACTCCAGCAAGAGAGCACCATCCTCCAAGCTGATAACACCAGGGGCGGAGTGGAAGATGAATGTAGATCTTGGTCCACAGCTCTGGTTCCCACAGGAAATCTGTTCCACCACCCTAAGACCTGACGTAGTACTGTGGTCCACAGCTGTGAAGTCAGTACTGCTGGTGGAGTTGACGGTGCCATGGGAGGAGGGACTGGAAGCTGCCTACGAGAGGAAGATGGCGAAATACGCAGACCTGGTTGCAGAGTGCAGAGAATGCGGATGGCAAGCAAGGACGTACCCGGTGGAGGTGTTAGTCAGGGGCTTTGTTGGCAGCTCCATGCCACGCCTGCTTAGAGACGTGGGACTACGGGGGGCAAAGTTGAGCAAAGCCACCAAAGAACTGTCAGAGGAAGCAGAGAAAGCAAGCCACTGGCTCTGGCTGAGACGACAAGACAAGTCTTGGGGGGGGGGACATCAGCATAGGTTGAGCTGCAGGGGGTGTCAGGGAGACGTCCCTGTACACTGCCCCGCCACTAGGAGATGTTCTGGGTTAAGGGGCGAAACATCAGTGAGCAGTGGCCCCCAGCTGAAGACCCTGCAGTTCAGCCTGTCCCTTGGTATGCGGTCAGGTTTAGGCCTGGCTCAGGGAAGCAGACGCCCCTGCCATGCATAGTCCTCCTTTGGCACCGTTGGAGGTGCGCCAGGCTTAAGGCCAAGCAGATCTACCATCACCCTGTATGTAATAATGTTGACCCTGACAGTTTATTAAATCACCTCCATCAGAAGTTTCAAATAAGCTGAGTCAAGACTAAACATGATGTGGAAACACTCCATTGTCAGCTCTGTGATGCTAAATGACTTCCCAAACTTTCCTCAGTCTAAATAGTAAGTTGTTTTGCTGCTTGCAACCATCTGTGGAACAAAATTAATCTTATGGTTTCTGTGCTGTGTTGGGATCAGAGCAGAGTTAAGCTGAGATGAGCAATACCAAAAAACAAATAACACAATATGAGGCCCTGTGATTGGCTGGTGACTGGCCTAGGGTGTACCCCACCTCTGACCCAGTGTCAATTGCAATTGCCCACACAAACCCCTGAGAGATGAGTGGTATTGGTAATATAGATGAGTGGCAATGACCAGAATTATAAACTCTGATCTGATTTCAGTGAAAAAAAAAAATCAAACAGTATTGTTCCTGCTTATTACCACAAGTCCTAGACTTTAAAATTCTCTGTAGGTTTGTTTTAATGATTAATCACTGAAGAAAACTGTATAAACTGCAGAAAACCACTGGTCACATAGCTCTGTATTGAGGGTGCAAATTTGATAAATAAGTATTTTATACTATAATGTGTTACGCTGTGCTATCCTAAATCACATATTGATGCACTATGCTATTTTAACATTTATCGTCACAATCAATTAACATATACTTTTCTTATACTACTTGGTACTGTATTAAATCTGACTGAGTTTTACTATCATTGACTTCACTGTGCCATCCTATACTGTGCCAAACTAAATCATGCTACACTATATCTGCTATGCCATTACACATTACACTGCTGTGCTGTATGGTAATACACTGAATAATGCCATACTGCACTATGCTGTTCAATAAAATACTTTGCTTTACTTAACCATCCCACACACTAGTATACTCCATTTTACTCAAACTGTACCATGATGTGCTTTAAACAGTGCCTTATCTAATTTACTGTTAGATACTATACTGAATCATCTAACACAATGTTAAACTATACAATACTTTGCCATGTCACTTATTTTGTACAAGGCTATTGTAGTACTATCAGATCTTCACTACTCTTCAGTCTAATATACTTTATAATATCCCACTATAATACACGGCAGGATAGTTTACTTTATAACAGCACACTTTACTACACTACACAAAGCTATTCTATACTGTCCACTACTAAACTAAGCAACAATACACTGTTCTATACTTTACTCTAAAATGTTTAACTATGCTATGTTATATTACTCTACTCAACACAATGATATGCTAAACTACACTGTGGTACATTTTAGTACAATATTCTGTTTTAACTGCATCATAATAAACTACACTAGTCTTTACCATAATAATAATAAGGATAATAAGGATTAAAATACTTTATTGATCCCCCGTAGGAGAAATTCAGTTGTCCAGCAGCTGTACATACACTCACATACACATTCAAAAACAGGTTAAAAGTTACTAACGATAGAAATAAACAAAATAAAAAAGTGCACATGTTCAGACTGAGCTGTTATACAGTCTTAAAGCAGCAGGAACAAAAGATTTCTTAAACCGTTCCGTTCTACATCTTAGAGATAGAAGCCTGTCACTGCAGTTGCTCTTCTGATATAAACTATAAACTTAACAATGAACTAAACAATACTTTTTTGACTTCCCTATAATGTTCTTTACAACAGTGGTTCCCAATCTTTGTTGTCTTGTGTACCCCCTTGGCCTTTTTGTCATACCATGAGTACCCCCTCCTTCATACATGTTCATGATTCTTCTAAAGCAGAACGTAACACAACTGATTAATAAATGATATTTTACTTTATCTCCTTTGTTCGAACATTTAGTTCATAAATTTCTTTCTTTTAATTCAAATTAAAAAATATTATTATATAAAATTTTGTCTTGAAAATAAATTTGTTATGTAAATAAGTAGAGAAAAAATCTAAATAATCAACCTGCCTTTGCTGTATATAACTGTTGTAATGTTTACCACAAAACACTAGTGCTCCTTTGAATAAGACCCCTTTAAACAGCCATTTAAACTTTAAAAATCTGGAACAAAACTCTCAAAATAATTTCTCTGTGGGCTTCTCTTAACCCTCTCCTGAATCCAGAGCAACTGGAGCAGGTTAGCAGCTGTTTTCATTTTAGCTCGGCTCTGGTAACTTTTTCCACGGGAAAACTAGTTGTAGCGCATACATACAATTCTATCGACAGGCTTAACTCATGACTTCCAAGTTGAAATAAATTTTTCCACGTACCCCCTGCAATGTTCTTGCGTACCCCTTGGGGTACACGTACCTCTGGTTGGGAATCACTGCTTTACAACACTAACACTGTACTATTCCATACTACACTCAGCTATAATATTTCACTGTACTCAGCTGTATTTCAGTTAAATCCTAAACCATGCAAACACAACTATACACTGACTTTTGTTTTTCCTGACTATAGAAACTAGATCCACTTTTTCAATGCAATGGAAAAAAAGTTCTCATCTAACCCCATATGTAATCTGAAAATGCATCAGTGTGGTTTAAATGTGTCTAAGAAATTCCCCGTCATTAGCAGGGTTAGAAAACCTGCACCATGAGCGTGACGGTACGTTTGCAGTGATTGAGTCTCGCAGCATTGTGCCATCAGCATGTCCCTCCTTAATGTGCCATGACATCTCACTCCATCTGGGACAGAAGTATTAATAAACTGTGTGTCCCGACACTGACATCTCTCACTTTGACCTCCATCATAGTCGCAGAGCACCCTAATGGAGCAGCCATTACACAGAGATTTATGGAAATTACCTCAAGGTTATATTCCTCATTCACTTTTTTTCCAAACCGCCTGGAGTATTAAGAATGGATATGAAGATTTAAGATATTGTATGTGTGTATCTATGTATCCATCTAGCTTTATATTTACATAAATATATGTAGATAAAATATCTTATTATCTTATATCCAGTCCTAAAGGGTCCCTCAGCACTTGGAAGAAAATAAGCTTTGTTATAGTTTTGGCATTCAGTTAATGCATCTCAGTTTTCGGGTAATGATGATTGTAAATTAAATCCCCAGCGTAAATGTCTAAGTCTATTGAATGGGGAGAACATATTAACCAGATAATGCAATGTTTTTAATTATTTAATCTGAGGAGTGTGGGGATTTGCTCCGCCCGTGATTGAACACATAATTTGCAAAATTTTAAATGTAGCTGGGAAGAATCAATTTTTCATTCATTCATAAGCCAAAAAGTAGTTAAAGAGACTGTGAGGAGTTTCTAAGTAATTACAAAAAAGTCTCACTTTTAGATATATGCCTGATCGAAATACACACTTTAAGATGAGTTTTGTAGCATCAAAATAGGTTATCTATAAATGCTATTCCTTAGCCTTCCGGTCGGGTCGGACAGGGCTGGACTGGCCTGGATACTCAACTTCGGGAACAAGACAATTAAAACTAGAGCAAATTTATATTATTTTATTATTTATATTACACGTCTTAGAGCACCGGGGTGTAAGTAGCGATATATGGCCGGCTACAACTACAATAATAAGTTTTCCAAAAATTGCTTGTTGTCACACATCAAAAACTACCGCTACGTAACTGGAAAGAGATACATTACCTCGTCGCTTTGCATCCTGTAAGTTGTTGAAAAAGAAGTTGTAAAGCAATGCAGAGTTCTGAGGAAGGTCTGAGCTGCATTTATCACAACAAACACACGCTTTGGCTTGGGTCACGGCGTTCCAGTTGTAGTCAGAAGTAGGAATTTCCGAGTTCTGAGTAGGAAACTGCAACTTGAACGTTCCCCAAAGTCTGAATTTCCTACTGGGAACTCAGTGAAACCTCGCCACCCCCGAGTTGACAATCGAAGATGGATGCCCCCAGTGTAAACAGTTATTTAATAATCAATTGTGATAATCAATTTATTTGCACTTCTGACTGGGGTGTGTTGCTCTAGATCAGCTGTATACATAGTATTGTTAGACTTATATTTACAAAAATGCTGCCATAGTGATAATCACATTCTTCATGTGGTATTGGTGAACAACAACGCAGGGCGTGCTAACAACAGCTAACAATAGCCTGGTAGATCGGCATGTTTTTTCTGACTTCAACTGGAACGGCGATAATTCGGAGATGATGTCACTCCCATTTCCGAGGTTACTGGAACGCAGCATTACGACAGTCGCCGTGCGTGCTCATGGGTAGAAGAGTCTTTATTTCGCCGGTAATAGATTCTCCTCATAGCACCTTTAAACTGGAATTTAGAGAGTAGTCTGGACTTCACAAAATGGATAAATAGAAAGCATAATTCATTTAACATGGTAACCAAAAGCCAAAGTTATTAAACTGAAGCATACTGAGTCTGAAAGTGTAGGAACCACTGATAAAATAACCACTAAACTTTCAAAAGGATCCCCACATAAATATCCCTTACTTGAGTGGCATCATGACAGAGCAGCTCTAAATGTCAAAACACATTTTCTTCCTCTCTCAGATACCCTTAACAGTAGGATTTGCCAGCACAGCTGTTGCCCTGCACTGCAAACAAACAAACCAGCCTGACCTGACCTGACTCAGCTCGGCCCGGCCCAGTTCACCACTGGCAGATGGTGTGTGGATGAGAGGAGGGATGGCACTAAACCTCTGGAGATTCCCCCAAAAAACGTTCCTGCTTTCTGTCATACAAATGTAACCAGAACATCAACAAGTAGGGACGGGACAGAGGGAGGAGGGGGTGTTGACTGGCTGTCCCCTCATCCAGACTTTATCCCACATTAATCTGGAACAACCTGACTGAACTGACGGGCTCTCTGCTTCCTGAGTAAATCCTGTCACCTTGTTGCAGCCAGCAGCACAGCTTCAATCACAGCAGTGCAGCTGGTTTATGTCTCTGGGTCTCATTATAAATCTGGGACAAAATATAGAGCTCCAAAGATTTAGGTGATTCTTCAACTGCTGTCAGTTTCCCCCTGGCTTGTCATGGAAAATTTTTATGGCATAAGCCTGACAATGAAAAACGTAGATAGCCCGGTCGTGTGCTATTGTAATAACAAACACTGAATTAGATTTATTCAACCGGATTTTTATGTATGGCAGAAGAAAACACTCCCCGAATCCTAACAATGCTGGGTTTGTATTAAGGATTATGAAAAGATTTCTGTCTCCTTATTTTTGTGCATTTTTGCCTTTATTGGACAGTGGAAAGACCCATGAGAGGGGCTTGGAGAGCAGGGGACAGTACTTAGCAACTGGTCCTCAGGCTGTACAGAACGTGCATGGTTGCTTACCAGCTAACCAGCAACCATAATGCTTGATTTCTAAGAGGCTAAGTTCCTTGTTGTATATCTACTTTCATCACTCTACAACTTTATAGTTAACAAAATGACAGCAATTAAGATATATTTCAAACAGGGTGGTCATATGGTGGTGAGGCGTATCTGTATTTTATTTGAAAACAAACTTTTCTATCATAAGGCTGCTACAGCTGAATGTAAATACAAATATTTTGCTGATTTCTAAAAACCATCAAAGGTGATTATAAATCACAAATGAATGAATGTGAAATAAAGAATTTTAACCAGGTAGCAAGTTCACATTGGTCTCAGATGTTCATGACATACATCTTTTACAGATGTTAGATTTTGGCATACCTATAAACCCCTTTGTTTTAACCCTGCTCAAAACAGTTTGTTGCTGTTTAAATCCTCATTAACTGTGTCTGACCTCTCAAAAAGTGTGTGGCTTCAACTTTCCAGTTCTGTGCTCTGATGTTTACTGTAGTTACATAAACATGACAGAAATCCCAGAAACAGGTGTAACAAACAAGTATCTCCCATCTTGAGGAGTAAACAGACAAAGAAGAGAGTTTTTTTTCTCAAGTTGGAGTGTTCATGAATCAGAAAGGGAGCTTGCTTTTGTATAAAATCCACTTCAAATGTGAAATTTGCGTCACTTTCAACCCTTAATATAGAGATCTACGAGGTAGACTTGGTGCAGGGTACCACCGAAATGAAGATTGCTGGGAAATCTGAAAAAACCCACTCTATATTTATGACTGAATAAAATATCAACATAGATCAGGTCATAATTTCTTTAGGTTAGGCTGGGTCAAACATTACTCAGTGAGGAAACTGATCATATTTTGATTATACCAATTGATCTCTATCAGCTCCTGTGGATTCTCTGTTTGGAAAATCTTGATCAGCACAGGTTTTCAGTAACAAAAACTGTTGGAAATAAGAAATTCCTGTACAATGACGCAGAGACAAATGCTTCAATAAGTTGCTTGAATTAATGCTGACAGATGCTACAGTTTGTACAATTTAATATTAATGTAATGATGCCCAGATTTGACCTTTTCTGTATTCTGTCTGCCATAATCACATCTTTAGCTTCTATGTTTTTGTTGGTGGCTGCCCCCAGTGAGAATGTGATGTTGCTGATTTGTAAGGCATGCTGAACAAAATAGAAGTTATCAATAAGGGAAATGATAAGCAAAAAGACAAATTACATAAATTCTTTGAGCTTGAAATTATTGATTCTCAAGAACATCCCTAAACATTACAATGCTAATGTTTTTTTATCTGTGTTTTATCTTTTTCTGCAAAAAAAGGACCGAACAAGTTTGGCAGAGCTACCGAACTCCTTTTTTTTCTGATCAAGCCTGCTGAATTCAGGTCAGAGTGACGAGTGTAGCACCAGCCGAGTGTTATCTAACGCAGCACACGGCCTGTTTTAAACAGCTGGGTCACTTTGAGCAGCTTTAGGACACAATGCTGTATCACAACTCTGAGACGCCTAAACAGTAACAGGCCCCCAGGGAGACAAGTGAGCACGAGTTAAAGGAGGAGCGAGCAGCTATTTAAACCTGATGAACTCAATGAACCCAGACATGAGTCACAAATGTGAAAAACAGCCTCTCCTGGTAAACAATGTTTCAGTCTTTGCTTACCTCTCCTCTGGTCATCACGCTGAGCTCGGGCCTCTCAGGCAGGACACTCTGCTGGAAGCCAGAGGAGGTCGGCGAATTGGCCTGCAGGGCAGCAGGCATGGGCGGGGGGACAGCAGCAGGTTGTATGTTTGTGCTAGCGGACGGGATGATGTGCTCCCCTTGACTCAGCCCCATGGACCTGCTGTGGACATCCCCACTGTAGGCAGCCTGGTAGCTGGTCTCACGTGGGACCTCTGTGGCCTCTGTGCCAGGGCTGGAGTACTGAGCTGGAGGGGTTTTCCTTGCACTTTTGGCAGGTTTCACTCCCGTCCATGGTCTGTACTCTTGCCTGGAGGAAAAGAGATACATCATAGCACTGACAGGAATCACATGGAGGACAATCAGTGCAGGGGAAAAGGTTGAGCAATGAAGAGAAAGAAACTAAATTTTAACAATTTAATTTATTAATGAATACACAAATGTGTAAAGATCAGTAAAATCTCACTAAGAGGGAAGTTAGTTTGCAAACTAATAAATATTTCTCCTATTGTTCTTTTTTACCAAGTTTAAAAAAGTAATTACACTACTTTAAGTTACTTATTACATTTTCATCTTTAAAAAACATCCTGGAAAGGTTTGAAATTAAGTTTCAAACAATGGAGCTGTTCTTTCAGAAACACAAACAATCATAAACATGCAAAATAGCCTCTTTAACATGAGCAGCAGTATGAGATTTTTCTATACTTGTTTGTTTATAGATAACCTGATAAATATGGGAAAAAATAAGTGTTTCAGTAAATGAAATGTGTTAAGGTTTCACACTAAAATCTTCCTTTTAATTGATTTGACATTTTTAAACATCCTCACGATAATCAGTGTAAATTAACACAAACACCTTTTTTTCCGAGATGGCCTTGATTTTATATCATGTTTTAACCGTATGTCTCTTATTAGGTTAGAACATTTTTTTACAAGAGCAATCTAAACAAACATTTTGTTATTTGAAATTTTTCAAGCTAACAGTCCAAAGGAAAGGCATGCGGGTTTGTTTGATGCTTAGTTTTAATGTGTGTAATGTAATCTTGTTCATTTTTGAGTATTAACTATCTCAAGGGGTCAATATCTGTGTAAACCAGATTCTGCATCTGGACTTGGCTCAAGGCCTGCCACACCATCTGAGACTGCATTAGACACGTAGTGTTGCCTATAGATTATTTATTGTTGTTATTATTTCCTATTTTTATTCTTTCCAATGACTACAATCATAACTATTTTTACCTCTGTCAAGGAGGTAAGGATTTAACCGGTGTCTGTTAGTCTCTATTTGTTTGTGGAAGGGTGACTCAAAAACCAGGAAAAGATTTTGATTAATTTTGCTTTGAATGTTGGTCATGACACAAAAAAACAAGTGATCAGACTTTGGTGGTGCTATTTATGCAGGAATTTTTCAAGTTTTCCAAATTTTGGCTAAGAACTTAATTAGTTCTCAATGGGTTTTCGAAGACTTTCATGGAACGCTGTATCTGAATCTGGATGCAGAGTTTTTAAAGGATTTCTGATCAGTGCTTGATAAGGCAGTTTTACACATTTTTTTGCAATAACATGTCCGACAGTGTTGAAAATGCCTTGATGAAGGGGTATGTTCTTGGAGCATTTTTGGTTTATTATTACTATATTACTTATACTATTACTTTATTATTATATATTCACACCATTATCATTTCTATTGTTATTATTGTTGTGTTTGCGTTTATTATTATAAAGGTACAGCTTTGCTATTTCTATAATATCTGCAAAATATTAGTAATGTTGCTACTATTGTAACTATATGCACATAGCTCTTTACTCTGTGTGGCTTTTCTGTGTCCGCTTTGTTGGAAGAATTTTTACATAACATTGAGAAAAATTCTTTCCATCTTGAGGAATTAAACATCTTAACACAACACTGGTCAGTTAGCCGATGTCCTCTGACTTATCAGACCTGTTTAAAAGAGCTGATTCAGGATAACTGATCATCTCAGAGCAGTATGATCTCCAGGGAGGTTTCACAGTCAGTATTTTACCATTTCAATAGACTACAAGGCAAAAACATGGGAACCAAACTTTTTGCCCAGAAATATCTTATCACAAGCCGTTCAATTTCAATTATTTATGGACCCACTTGATCTCATAAAACCACAAAATTGAAAAGAGAATAATTGATGACCCCTGTCTTCATGCAGGCTTTCTGGGTCAACCCTGGGAGTCAGAAAACTATTAATAAAACGCAGCTAATTAAGTATAGTTCACAGCAGCCCCCAGGTTTCTTGACGGGTCCATACAGGTGCCGAAGCAGGTCGGAAAGAGAGACATGTCCTCAGGGGCACTGGTACAAACTTTGGGGCCCCATGAACAGATATTACCCTGGGCCCCATCCAAAACCATCTCTACACAGTATTTTGGAGCATTTTTGATGCCAATAAATAGATTAAAAAGGCACCAATTGGCGCAGTTGTTTTTAATCACATTAGTTTCAGGTCATACTTTTGTTTGTCATTTAGTTTAACATAAAGGTCAAATATCACTGAGACGTGTTTAACACCTTTTTGATACTATGACAACAACATTTTGAATGCAGGATTTGTCACACTCCACCTACAGATTTAACATAATTGCCTCTTAGTATTAAGTACGTTGTTAAAGTCCTTTGTTAAGTGAAAGGGTCTTGAAACCCATCATCTCTCACCAAAATCCTTGGATTACTCTGTTATTCTGCAAAAAGGAAACTGATTTCTGCTGCATCCTAACATAGACTTATCATTCAGAATGTAGTGTTTTGCTTGCTAAATGTCAACGTAATGGCATTGCAATTTATCTTTGCCATTTTATGTCATATTGAGAAATTTAGCTGGCAATTTCTTCTTATTATTCTAAGGGTCTAAAATGAACTTTGAAGTGAATTTATATCTTCTAGGATTAACTGTTCTACTAGGCTTCTATTTGTATATAAATGTCAATTTATGGGTTGTGACAGGTAATGCATAAGCCTCATACCAAGAAGGTTACTGGTTCGAACTCCATGTCATGTTGGATCTTTCTGAGGGAAGTTTTAGGAATGGGAACTGATAACATTTTATCGATAGCAGTGCTATTAACAATCCTGCTAATCGATCCAATTCTTTAACAATTCCCTTATTGATTCCTGCAGATTTTCCGTGTGGACAAATGTTGGCTTGATTGTTAGTGGCTACAATGTCAAACACATGACACAGCAAAGAAAACTGCCTCTGCAAGTTGCTGGTGTTTCCACTACTTAAAGTTGTGCAGCAGGCACCTTTTGTAAAAAATTAAGCAACAGTTCTGACCACTTCTGAGTCCAGTGGAATGAACTGATAAGGGAACTGATCAGCAAAGAGACTCATGGTATCTCTGTGTAGCCCTGTGATTGGCTGGCAAGTGTTCCGGGGTATAGGGGTTGGGATAGGCTCCATCCTCCTGCAACCTCATCCAAATGATGCCTGAATATTACATTTCTCCACAAACAAGAAAGCATGGTATTTCTCTTTTATAGGTGAAGAGTAATGGAATTTTAGAACAACAGGTAAATGTTGTTGATACTAGAATATTTTCAGGGGTCCCTGATAATCTTCCTAACTTTCCTCCCTTTACGCGCCCCTGTAGTCCTACCTGTAGGAGCTGGTTTTCCTCTCTTCTGTCACCTGCTGCTCCCCCCACCTCTGCCCCCCTCTCTCCCCGGGGTGCTGACCGTTCACCGGGCTGTCCGAAACACTGTCCGCCCTGCTGCCCCCGTTACTAATCCACGGGAAGTTCTCCTTGCGCGGAATGGGCCACGGTTTGAAATCCTGCTTGTACTGCGTAACGCTGGGGAAAGGCACTCCGGGCGGGTGGTAGTCCTCCCGGGGCTTGTAACTTGGCTCTTTCCGTGCCCTGAAAGACCCCCTGGTCCCAGCTCCATCTCCGGGCGCGTAAGGGGAGCCGGTGGCAGCACGCGGCTCCGGGGCTGAGTAGTTATTCCCTGGCGCGCGCTCCGAGGCGGTTACCTGTTTGGTGACGGACCTCACCTCCTGCTCAGAGATGTCCGAGTAGTTCTGGATGGTGAGCGGGACGGAGAGGTCCGATTTGTCGAACTGGTTCCAAAAACGAGCCAGGCAGCACACTCTGCTGATGCACGGCCAAGCCATTATCACCTCCAGTGAAGAAGAAGAAGAAGAAAATAAAAAGAAAAAAGAACAGAAAAAGAAGGAGAAAACGGGGAGAGATTAAAGGTTACATTCAGACAGAGTGTCGTCCGTGTGCAGGAGAAAACACTGAGTCCAGGAGGAGTCCATAACAGCAGCAGAGGAGATGAAATGAACTGGGTCTGTAAGGGACCGTCATTCAATATTCCTCTCACGTGGTCTCCGATAGTGCCTCCACTATGCAGAGGAATCTGAGCAAAATTATTCCCAGCATCTCCAACAGTGCCTGCACCATCCGCACCAAATCCAAACCTTTTTATTTACATCTGTAAATCCAGATCCTTGAGGAAAAACGCTTCACTTGGAGATCTTTATGGCTTATGCACTTAAATTCACACAGGATACTCCATCTGTTTCCAGCACTACAGGGTTACATAATAATGCAGCTTCAAACCTACAGAAGGATGTACAGTGAGGGGTATCAGTTAACCAGGCAGGAGTTTGTATGGTATGGATTCTTTGGGGGCTTTTTAAATGTTCTTCTTTGGCATACTTTGCACTTAGCCATACCAAAGATGCTTTCAGTTAAATCAAAACATGCAACCAATAATTGGGAACAAAATCCTTGGCTGAATTGTGATTCCTAGACCTATTTAAGTCTTTTTTGTCCATTATGTTTACTGGATTTTCTTAGTTTATACATGAAGCAGAATATCACATATTAAAAATGACTCAATAAGTCAACACCTGTACACAAGAACATTCTGATCAAAACAAAAACAAAACCTAAACAAACTGCTCAAGTGGGATCAATCACAAAGGCACAGGCAATAACCATAATATACTGATAGTAAGTCATAATACAGGTCCAATAAACTCCCTCAACAATAATGGCAAAGAGGTCAGGTCCAATGTATTAGAAATAAGACTGCCAGACTTTGTAAGACTGATCTTTTTTGCATGTTATATTCTTGTAAGATATTCAACAGAACTAGTTCAAATACAAGTTGACTCCATCATTTAACCAAGGCTCTTATCACCAATCCAGTGTAACAATATTATTCTTAGAGCGAAAGTGACAATGTTATACTATCTTTTAATTAGGGGACATGGCATCCATCTCAAAGTTTTTATGAAACATTTTTATCCATTTCAAAAAGTATTTTTGACCAATAGTTCTGCACAATACAACATGAGCACATTTAATCTTTCAGTCTGTGTTTATAAATCTGCTATTGCATCCGGATCAACCTGACTTGATGTCTTTAGTCAGTCAGGTCAATCTTGCCAGGCTTCAGTCTACAAGGATTGTGCTCGGCCTGAAGCGGGATGGTCCAATCGACATACTTTAAAACAGGAAGAGGTGGGAGCTACGAGCGAGACAATAGCAAGGAGTGACTGCTCATACACAGATTAGCATAGATGCTAGCAGCTTCAGTAGCAGTTTTGATCAGATCTGGTCTGTTTTTCTGTATCAAATGAAAGAACAACAGCACTGCAATAGAAAGGATGTTTTCACTCTGTTTCCAACATGTTATGGCAAGAGTTTGTTCTGTGAAGTGGCTTGCATTTTGTAGCCTATTTTACACAGCAACAGTAGCGCCCTCCTGCTACATTATCTGATGGGCTTATAATGACTGAGACTAATGGAGTGACTGTCCAGTCTTCTGCCATGTATGCTTTTAAAGGTCTGCCCATTACAAAAATATTCCTATGGGCTGTTGCCCACTGTTGAGATATAATAAAAGGTCCAGCTGGTGGGGGTGCTGGTTTGGTGGAGTGGTTAGCTACCATGCACGTCCCATATACATACTAATGCCGGTCTGAATCCCGCCTGTGACCGCTTTGCGGAGTGTCTTCCCCTACTCTCTCACCCCCTTTCACAAACCTATCCACTGTCTCTCTCCAGTCAATAAAGGCACAAAATGCCCATAATAATACATTAAAAAAGGTCCATCTGGTGAATCAAGTTAATGTTTTGCCTTCAAACAAATGGTGGTCACCAAGGCTTGACTTGAAGGCCAACCAATCTGCCAAATGCGGGATGCTTTCAGAAGCAGCAGGTACCAAAGAGTCCCTCCATAGCCATTTTGGCAGGATGGATTTCACTTTCCCCGAGTAGGTTAGGTTTTTGCCCCTTCAGCTTCCTCCAACAGACCAAAACCATGCTCATTGGAGTGACTCCAAATTGCCCTTAGGTACAAGTGTGAGCTTGAGTGATCAAGTGTCTCTCTATGTGGCCCTGTGATTGACTGAAGGGTTTGCCCCGCCTCTCACCCATTGTCAGCTGGGATAGGCTCCAGCCCCTGCGACCCTGAAAGTGATGAACAGTAGATAATGGATGGATGGACTTTGTAATGGGTCGGCCACATGCTCTACACCTGACCCTTTATCAATCCATTGTCTGTACCACCCATCCTTCAGGTGAGCAGTGGGGCTGGATCTCATCCCAGCTGATATCAGACAAGAGGCAGGGTACACTCTGGTCTGGCTGACAACCAATTATAGGGCTGCTGTTAGAGACAAACAACATGGCACTCAGTTACTGGCAATCTATAGCTACTATAAAAACACAGTATATAAAGCATGTTTGTTGTCTATGGGATAAAATAAGAGTACCCAGGGAAACCTACAAATGCACAGGGGTAATATGCAAACTCCAAACAAAAAGACTCCACCCAACAAGAAAGTCTGTCTTTGTGCTGAGGCACCAGTACTTACTGCTTTGTTTTGCAGTTTGCACACATTGCACCCGGCTAATCAGCTTTCTAAGGACAAAGGGAAAGAAACTACGAGTGTTTGTTAGTTTCAATGAAAGCAAAGTGACTGCAAGACTTTGACTAACCTGTAATGGATGTGGTGGACTAATCATTTGTTCAATCCCCCTCCAGTTCTGCTATCAATGTTGTAGGGATGTAGTCTTGAAAAGATTCCAATGGATCTGTGAAACAGTCCACCTGGTGCTGGTGTTTGTTAGTTTTTTATTAACAACATAAATGAAACAGTTTTATACAAGTTTGATGACAGTTTTAGGGAATGTTAGTCATGACACAAGACAGAAATAGTTTGGTGGTGATCTGATTTAGCCATCAAGATTTTTTCAAGGATTAAGCACATGAGATAGGGCAGTTTTCCACATTTTTGACAATAGCTTGCCTGACAATGTCAGAAAGGTCATGGCAGACTGTCTTCTCAGAGCACCTCCATTTAAAAATAGTTTTGGTTTTAACGTCATTCATTGTCCAGCTAGATTTTTTTAAATGTCTTTTCATTGCTTATCCATAAAAAAGTGAAACACTAGCATTTTTAGCTATATTATAAGACAGCAATCAAGATTTCAGCAAGGTCTCATCCCAGCAGAGTAGTTTCCTTCCCATATTTGTCTTTTTTACTTAAATATATTTACTTATTCATGTTTTTTTTATGTTTGAGTAGAATCACACAGAGAGGATTTGGACACCACAATGTATAGCCTGAAGGCAGATAACCATAAAGGGACCAGTCACAGTCTCAAATGATTTTCCCTGCTGGCTGAAATCTCTGGGGTTAAAGCGGAGTTTCTTATTGCTACTCTGTGTGAACTGCTGTCCAGCTCCCTTCAGGATTATCAATATCAAACTGAAAAAGAAGTATAAAAAAAACCATATAAAAGTCCAAAGTCCGACACTTGGTGCAAATCATATCTCAGCACACTGAGCTCCAGGATCATCCTTAACATTGTGTAGACTGCTTTTTCAGTGGCATTAGAAATGGATGAGGTGGCTCAGAAGCACTCTGGCTCCTCAGAGATAACCGATTAATTGTCCATGATGGTGGCTGCATGAAAAAAGAGAGAGAAGGAGAGACGGCAAACATAAAAGCTCTTACTTGCCAAGCTGATGAAAAGAATTACGGTTCAGTGAGTGTGAAACGGTGGGATATGCATTTAGTTGACAGAATGACACTTGTACACTGAGGGAGTAAGAAACTTCCCTCTGTGAGCTGTGCACAGAAAAGAGGGTAAGACTGGCTTCTCACTGTCGAGTAGAAAATTGTTAAAGTAAAAGAAGGATGATTGGGAGCTTGAGGCAAATAAATCATCCTAACAGTAAACTCAACTTAAAGTTTAGGGATCTCTGCTCTCTTGTTCACCACTCTTTCAGTGATAGATGAATGCAGGATTTGTAATGTAGTTTCCACATTTTAGCTGGGCATTTTGGCTACAGATCACCTTGTAAAGTGGGGAAATATTGTGATACTTTTAGGGTTATCTGTTTATTTTGATGGCTTTCCATCGTTCCTGGCTTGGAAGCTGAATATGCTGAGTAAAGCTGTGTTATGCTACCACCTTCTGGAGAAAATGTAACATCACTTTACTACTTCTCAGGACACACTGGGCTCTCCTCTAAGACGACCAAATGTCACAGAGCTTCAATCATCTCAAACTGTTTTTTTTAACATGAAAATGAGTTCACAATACTCCAGTGGTCTCCATAGTTATCTCAATCCAACAGTGCACCTTTGGGAAGTGTTTGAATGGGACATTTGTATCATAGATGTGCCTCCAACAAATCTGAACTGTGCAATTGTGTGATCTTTTCATGTCAATTTGGACCAAAATCTTGAAGAAATATTTTCAGCACCTTGTTAAATTTACACCACTAAGACTTACGGTAGCTCTGAGTGAAAAAATGCTCAAATCAGGGAATAACAAGATGCACCTCATGAAGTGGCATTCGAGCGTATTTTGGATATTTTTTCAGATATCCAAATTAAAATCAGACATTTGTAATCATGCAAAATTTAAATTAAATTGTTCTGAACACCCCCATCTCCATTAGCATCCCTGTAGCATAGAATAGAATAGAACAGAACAGAATAGAATAGAATAGAACAGAACAGAATAGAATAGAATAGAATAGAATAGAATTTTAATGTCACTATCGAACACTTGTTAGGCTAAAGAGTTTGAACTGTGAAACACTGTTTGGCATCTTCTGTGTCAGCATGAAAGAGCAGTAAACATATTAAGTACGCAAGTTATAAAAAGAATTTAAACAAATGCAAATAACAGGGAATTATATGTACATCAGGGCATTTAGAAGCACTGAAAGTGGCTGTGCAAATTGTCCAGAGCATAGGCACAGAGATGTAACACATTAAAGTGATTGATAAAAGTGATTACAGAATTTAAAGTGTCTGTGTGCTATGAACACAAAAACAGTTACTGTCCATGGATTAAGGAGGTAGAAAGAAGCTTTACAATATTATTACTGTTACTCTTAATGGTGATAATAATAATAAAAATGTAAATCACTTCTAAAATCAGGGATTTAAAATAGTGATGTCATATATTACGCAGAAACATACACAAGAAAAAAAAAAGATTCAAACACAAGAGAAACTTGTCAACAACAACCACACAAAATCTAAAGGAGCGAAAACAAAATTAAAAACAACCACGTAATACAAAAATCACAAAGGGTCTCACGACATATTTGCTTTCCGCAGGTCAGCACTGTGGGTTTGGGCGAAAGAACTGTTGACGCTGCAATATAACTTAGAAAAAACAAATGCTTCGCAAATCTATTTTTCTGGACTGTGGCCATGAGCTCTAATACGGTATATACCACCCTACAGTTAAGGCACAGCAAACCACTCACATCCATGAACTTAAACTGTGACAACCCACAGAGGAAAACCAAAGGACAGTTTACACGAACGTAAAGAAATCAGAGTGTTTTACTATGTGAAAAGGCCTTTCACTGAAGGGGCAAACTTTGCCAACTCTGTTGATTCTCCTCAACTCAAATTTGCTGCCTCCAAAATTGGTCTTGTGTGCCCTCTAGAGACCAAAGTAGGATCTGAAAGACAGCACCACTGCAGCAGTTGCCACATTAAATGGGTGTGAATTATTAGATTGGGAACTATTTTTCTTTCCCTTTATTTTTGCTGCAACTGCTTCAATAATTGCTGGGTGTATAATAGTTCACTGTTTCCTTTATTATATGGTAGCAAATGAGACAGTGCAATATGATCAATGAAAACTGCAATTAGTGTTGTCAGATATGTTTGATTTGAAGATCAGGTCAAATCAACTTCTCATTTAAGGACTAGGATGGTTAATAACTTAGTGAACAACTTATCCTGGTGTTATTTGTTTTGTTGATTTAACAGTATTCAAAAGCTTATGGGTTATGTGTAAACCACCATACGATAGTCTTATCTGAAATCTGAAGCACCATTTCCATTTTTACCTCAACTTAGGAGGATATATTTTTGCTGGTGTTTGTTAGTTTATTAATTAACAGGATAAATGAAAGGGTTGTGTACAGATTTAGGAAATGTTCAGAGATAGTTGGTCATGGCAGAAGAAGGAAGTGATTAGATTTTGGTTGTGATCCGAAGGGATGCAGATCTGGAATTTTTTTCAAAGATTTTTTTATCATTGCGAGATAAGGCAAATAGTATCAGACAGAGGTTTGTGCTTTTGATGTCTGTTAGTTTGTTAAGATGATATCAAAACATTATTATCAGAATATGTTTTCATATAATGTTGTTCAAGATAAAAGAAAAAGAGATTTAATTTTTGTGGTGATCCAAAACTGTATGCATCCAGCATTTTCTTTCTGAATGATTTTTTGAACATTGCAAAATAGGGCAGTTTCACTTCTTACTCAGTAAGTTCTCAACTGATTTAAATGACATTCATAGGGAATTTTGATTGTGACACAAGAGAGAAGAGCTCCGATTTTGGTGGTGATCCAACTCTGGATGAGGACCCAGGTATTTGTCAAAGATTTGTTCACAGTGCGAGATAGAGCTTAGTGATCCAAATGTGTTACTCGTTCAGCAATTTTAGGAAAGCCTCGGCAAAGGTCATTTTTTAGACTTATTTTATGTCTAGTTGTTTGAAGGGAATGAAAAATAACTTTGGGAAAATTAAAATGCATAAATAAACTAAAACAATAGCACAAATCTCCCCTAAGACAAGGGGACTCACTGTCAAAAATGTGATAAACTGCTTTATCTCGCACTGTAAAGTAATCCTTAAAATGTATGGATGCACATTCGAGTTCAGCAGGTCACCACCAAAATCTTAATAGCTCTTCGTTGCGTCATGAACAACATCCCATGGGAGGGTCTACAAAATACAGATATTTGAGCACTTTTGGGGTTATCCCGGCGCCCACAAACAAACAAAAAACGCCTGCAAACATGCAATGCTTAACTGGGATTTTACAGGAAACACTTGAACGCAGCACGGAGAAGCGGCGCAGACACGGAAATGTGATAAATTATGATACCACGCTCCGCCCACGATTGATCAAAACATTGACCTGCGGGGAAACATGAACAGGGCAGGGGGTTCTTTTCCTAAATAATTCGTTTACAGCAAAAATAATAGGTTTACAGCAGCGTGGGCCCAACAGTAGTTTGTGAAACAGGTGGATGTTGTTGTTGTTATTGATGATAAATAAGGCGAACGTGTCTTCGCTGTTAGGGCATCTGTGTAGAAACACGTGGACGCTCCCCTAGTCGGAATTCTCTGTATCCAAGAACTACTTGCGTTGACGAAGACTGTGTAAGTGGATATGATAATAATGGTTTAAAGCCTCTGTTTATAACGAGTGTTTCTCGTGGATAAGTATAAGTTCAGTTTGTTTTACTGTCCTTGGCTGCAGATGGATACACTGCATGCTCATTCTGCACGCGCCACAGCTGAGCGTGGTATGTTCGAGCGCTGCGCATCACGGAAAGTCTCTTTTTCAATTGTGTTGAATGTACCGCTTAATGTAAATATGACGTGTTCCGTTAATACATTTAATCACAACTGTCAGTGTTTGCTGCATGGGATTCATGTTTTCATACAAACTAAGTAACTGAACATTTAGCATTTAGCTTCGTTACCTGACTAACTAGCCTTACATCAGTTTATAATCGACAAATTACATTCATTGTGCGAAAAAACGGACGAGGAAGACGTCATACTTCAAAACAGGACGACAAAAGCTACATATGAAAGAGTGAAACTGTTTAATGACACCCAAACTGAGAAGAAACTCGTAGCGTTAGCCGGGGTTCTATCATATTTTGCTACCTTGTCAGATTGTGCTACCCGAACCCACAAGACTGAGAGCGATGACTTTGGCGCATGCGCAGAACTGCAAAGTAGCAACTTTCAATGGGTAACAGAAAATGGCAGAGCACCCCGGTGTTATATATAAAGTGGTGGCTATGTTAACTGGCGCCAGTGCCTGATGTGTCGTAGGAGTGGCCTTTCGTGGACCCCTTGACTAACCAGGAAGTGCTTCCATTGATTTCGCAGACGTGCTAAACGATTGATGTTGAGTATTCTTGTCATTGTAGTCCCTTAGAATCAGTGTACCCACAGATTTATGGAGTCAAATCTGCAAACGAGTGGAAAATGACGACTTTCGCTACGGAGCGAGACAACGTAGGTAGCTGTGTCGATGCCTGTTTAAAATATGGCAAACATCAATAAAACTTTGAAACGTTCACTTTGTCGGACTTATATCTGTTTGTCAACACATCAGCGTGTTCACGGTTGTAAGCTTGAAGGGAAACCGTGCACGGTGGACGTGTAAGATGTTCAGTTTTGTACTATCGCTCAGGTTAACCTGTGTCTCATCTTGTTACAGGTTGACCTGCTCAGCATTGCGCCCTCTGTGGATGCGTTCGCACAGTTTTCTCCGTATTTGTCGCATATTTAGCTTATGTTAACAGCTCGGTGTATTCTTTGTTCAAAATGACTTGAAAATCAAGGACACCACAACTTATTGAGAGGCAGTTGGGAGGAATAACAACAACAAAAAAAAGAATTCAGATATGTGGTCCAGGCAGACAAGACCAGATTTAGATGCTTGGATTGCAGCGGCACAGCATATTCAGAATTAGTCCCAGTAAGTTGTTTTAGTTAGGCATAATGTTACTTCCAGGGGCATGCTGTGTTTTCAGTTAACTTTATTTCCAGCAATAAAAAAAAGTTTTGTTTTACCACACTACTTGAAGCAGTGTGCTCTATTTTCTGTTGTGAAACGTTATTCATACTTTGATTTAGCGCTAAATAAAACGGACCAGGCTTTCAGAAACATAGCCTGTGCTCGTCTCTGTGACCATCCCACCATTTGAACTTAACATGATTAATTTATCTAAATGCAGTCTGTTAAAAAAACCCATGACCCCCTTGTGGTCATTTTAGTTGTATTTTCAGCATTCATTTTGGCTGTTTCATTAAAGGACAAAAATAAAACCCAGACGAACAAGAGAAATTGCCAAAAAAAGAAAAAGAAAGTGACACCTATGGACAAATTGTCCTTTGACCATTTTGAACAACACTGTGTTGATAAGTAATTTGAAGAGAAATAAATGCAACTGAACTTCTTACCCCGTCAATAGTAATGCAGCGACTTCAGTGGGAGGTCAGTGGGCAGCTCTGCACCAATGTATATACAGTGGGTACGGAAAGTATTCAAACCCCCTTACATTTTTCACATTTTGTTATATAGCAGCCATTACCTATAACCATTTAAGTTCTTTTTTCCTCATTAATGTACACAAAGCACCCCCTATTGACAAAACAACAGAATTGTAGAAACTGTTGAAGATTTATTAAAAAAGAAAAACTGAAATATCACATGGTCATAAGTACTCAGACCTTTTGCTCAGTACTAAGTAGGAGCCTTTTGAGCTAATACAGCCATAAGTCTTCTTGGGAGTGATGCAACAAGTTTCTCACACCTGGATTTGGGGATCCTATGCCATTCCTCCTTGCAGATCCTCTCCAGTTCTGTCAGGTTGGATGGTGAACGTTGGTGGACGGCCATTTTCAGGTCTCTCCAGAGATGCTCAATTGGGTTTAAGTCAGGGCTCTGGTTGGGCCATTCGAGAACAGTCACTAAGTTGTTCTGAGGCCACTCCTTCGTTATTTTAGCTGTGTGCTAAGTGTCATTGTCTTGTTGTAATGTGAACCCTCAGCCCAGTCTGAGATCCTGATCAATACAGTCAATACAGTTAAAAACATCTTGACTCCAATGAAGGTGTCGATCCATTTCAAGGATAATCAGAAGAAATGTACAATGCCTCAGTTAAAAAAAAACAAGTGTCACAGTAAAGAGTCTAAGCCATTTAAACGTTACCCTAAAGACTGTTAGAAACACTGTTAGCAGGCTGGTCTGAGAGAGGAGAAGTTAGTTAGATAAATGAAAATTTTAACCATCACATTGGTCCCTGAAAGCTAATCATTATCAGGGTGAATTTATTTTGAGCAATCATTTAATACAGTACAGTCTGTTGATTGTTTAAGTTTACCGACAAAAACAAAATAAAGTGGAGAAGCTACACTGACATCCCAATTTGAGCATGTCTATCCATTTTATAGCCTAAATTCTTATAATAATTTTATTAGAATTCTGAGTAAAAGTTGCACATTGCCAGGACAAATAAAGGGCCAGTACCAAGCTCAACACAACTATGGAGACAGAGTTCGTTATTGAGCTAATATCAGTGGTCTCTGGGCAGGAAAACCAAAAGATACAGTACAAATGAAGAACATATGTACAACACAGTCGTTACTGATGCTCTATCATATAAAGCAACACATTTACAATTTCATCATGTTTTTTTGACTGTTACAACTAAAGGTTTAAGTTGGTGACTGAAAGCACTTTGCCTTGAACGATTTCAGTTTTGGTTTGAAAACAGCAGCAGTGCACTCTCTCATATGGTTGGAAGTTGAGTTCCACATTTTTTGTAGCTCTGACGGAAATGCAGATTGTTCCAAATAAAATGATCCATATCTTTTAGCAACAGAACCTGAAAATACACTGTTCTTTACAGAAGAGGATTAGGGCATCTGAGAAAAAAATGGAGTCCAATTTTTTTATTAATATTTCTCTAAAGAAAAAAAAGTCAGAATTCTGTAATATTGATATATTAATAAAAAAATATTAGTATTAATTAATAAAATTGGACTATATTTTTTTCCTCAGTGGCCCTGATCCTCTTCCGTAGTTCTTCGTATATTAAAACAAACAATTTTAATATGTTTTCCTTCTTGTCACATTTGCATGGCACAGAGATTATGGACTACCTGCCTGATGAAAACGTGCGGTACAAAGATGTTGACTACTGGGATGAAAGATACACGACAGAACAGTGTTATGACTGGTTGGGCAGCTTCTCCAAATTCCAGCACATTCTGACAAAGCATGTGAGGAAGGAAGACTCAATTCTAATACTTGGTAAGTGCATTTGTTCTCTGCTGTAAATGCATCTTTAATATCATTCAAGGGCGCTTCTCTGTATCCTCTCTCAAAGTAATGCTGTGTGAATGAAACACGTGACATTACCATTATCCAGCATTCAGCTGCATTCTAAAATTATCTTTTGTCAATAAAACTGCAATCATCATCTTTTTTTTAGTGTTGTCAGAACATCTCTCATGCTGCCATTAATCCACGCAGGTAGCCTTAATTTCATAATCTTATTGTAAGTGAGGTAGAGAGGACCATCGTGTATTTCTGGTTATGTGGTTTACCAGTCCATCATTCAAATATGTATTTTTAGATATCCAACTCTGAAATGCAGGACATCTGTACAAACAATATTCCAATAAACAAAGAACACAAATCCTTAGAATTTTAATGCTCAGAAGCACCCCTGCAAGAGCCCAATAAGAAGTTTTGACACTGACAGTGTAGTATGAGCAAAACTAATATCGGTGACATCTTTAAATGACTTCTTGAACTCTGTTTTTTAAACTTGCTTTTACATGATGCCTTTTCACTGCTTTTACTTTTTCTATCAACCTTGTTTGTTATCTATTTTATTCTACTTTATCTACATAGTAATTTTACAATTACCATTAAACTGTTTTTTATTTCTGCTTCTCTTACTCCCCTCTCTGGTTTTCCATCATTTTAATCCTTTTTTTTTTTTTTTTTTTTACAATCTTTTCATGTTTTAATATACTCATTTTTTAACAAATTGTTTTATTTTATGAGTCCTCTATCAGCTCTCCTTTCCGTTTTCCTGATGTGTTGTCATCAACTATCAGCTGCCATATATGTACCTATGTATCTAGCTATATCTGTTGTCTGTTTGTTGTCTCCTTATTGCTTTATATAAAACAAACTATGTTCCTTTTCTAATCTCTCTCATGTGTACTTGTGTTTTTGTTTTTACTCTGTGCCTTTTTATGTCTCGTTCTACCTTTGTCTTGCCTGTTAAAGCATTTTTTAAACATTTGCTTTTAAAGGTGCTGTATAAATAAAGTTGTTATTATCATTATTATTATTATTATTATCAGTTTTAGCTCCTGGGGCACTTATTGTGTATCCCAATGCTGAGCTTTCAAGTCCCTTTGTGTTTAATCCCTATGAAAGCCACATGAGGGCGCCAATGTGCTGTTGAGAAATTCTGTCAGTGTACTGACTGTAAATCTTATTGTCTCTGACACACTCTTGTCTGCTCTGTATTTGTTACTAGGGGTATGATCTAGCTCAGGTCACATACGGCCCCCAGCTCCCTCGGTGCAACCTCCCAGTCAATAAGAAGTATTAGGAAAATGTTAACATGACAAATCTGCCATGTTATATTGAAAATATGAATATTTCTGGATTTTAAAGCATCTGATGGCTGTCATGTTTTTTTGATAACTTGTTGCATTTCTAAAGAAAATACAAAAATATGAATATGAAAACTAAACTTTTGATAACCAGTAAATAACCTGGAACTGACCTTGAAAAATGCAAATCAGGCTTTAATCATGTGTAAACACCATTAAGTGAAGTATTAGTATTTGTGTTTGAGTCTAAATTCTTCAAGGGTGATACAATATCTTCTAATTAAAGCTATGTTCCTGCTCCTTTAACTTAATAACAAAAAAAAATGTTTGTATAATTAGAAGATCTTTCATTTTACATCCTTTTGGCCTTTTGGCAATGATAGCAAAATCAGCGTGGCCCTCTTGTTAACAGAAGTTGTCCATCCCTGATCTGAGCAGACTTCAAAATGAAACAAATTAGCCTTTGAGATGAACATAATCTGAAGTTCAAAATGGATTTGCATCTTAATAGAATCATATTTGTAAAAGGTTTGAGAATTGATTCAAAACACCCATGAACTGATTTTCATAGACTGCTTTAAAAATATTCCTTTCATGTGAATTCTCCTGTGATCCGTCATTCTGCTTCTGTTCAGCTTCTCTCTCCTCTCTAAGCGCTGAACAAGGGGATTATTGCTCCTGGTGTGTTAACTACGTCCTTCTTAGCTTTCTGTTTAAAAAATGTTATTGATTTCAACATAAATGTTTGTATTGTTTTGTTTAAATATGTCTACAGTGTATATAATAATCTAATTAACTAATAGAGACATTGAAAATATATGAGCTGCACATCTTGGACACATTTTATTGTGCTCTTTTGTGTCAAATCATATTATCCAACCTCGTACTGTATTACAGGCAGAAGCAGACCCTGGATTAAACACCCTTAATAGCAAATGGATTGATTTGTGTTTGGAATTGAATTGATAATTAGTGGATGATGTATGTCTCCATCCAAAGATTGGATGTTTTCAGATCAGCTTCTGGCTGCTTTACTCTGTTTAAAATGTCACAAGATTATATTTTTGTAAATGATTGTAAAGTTTGTGTTTGTATGTCTATGTCTATGTATTATGATGAAAGCATTAACACAATCAACACTTGAAAATATATGAGCTGCACAAACACATTTGTATTGTATTACAAATCCATATTATCCAACCTCTTACTGTATTACAGGCAGAAGCAGACCCTGGATTAAACACCTTTAATAGGAAATGGGTTGATTTGTGTATGGAATTGAATTGATAATTAGTGGATGATGTATGTCTCCATCCAAAGATTGGATGTTTTCAGATCAGCTTCTGGCTGCTTTACTCTGTTTAAAATGTCACAAGGAAATATATTCTTAACTGAGTTTATCTCTGATCCACAGCCTGATAAAGCATAATTTTCTTGCCATGTAATAACTAAAAACACTGAAAAAAAAATCTGTATATCCAAGTAAAGGCGACTCAAGAAATACAATTCACTAGCACTTCGCAAACACCACACAAGTTATGACAAAATGTATGCAAATAACAACATGGAAGTCATTTAACAGTAAATAAAATCAATATATCCACTCAGTACTATATATTTGATTAAAAAAGTTAGGGTGATAGGTAATGGATGGACTCAAGGTACTAATTAATATGGACCTTTTTTCTTTGGTTTTGTTACATAAAAGTTAAGATGGAAGTTTGTTAACAGAGAACAACCAACACTGTCAGCAGCATGATTAGACAACCAAAACCAGTAGCAGCATTGTAAAGTAACCAAAATTGACAGCAAGATAGTAAGCTGACAAAGCATTTACAGAGGGCCCAAGATACCAACTCAGGGTCCTTACCTAACAGCAAATACTTAAGTTAATAAAACTTCCAGAAATTAAATCAATGCACGTTAAACTGACAAACCTAAACCTTCCACAAGGTGTCACTGTGCTATTAAAAAACAAGCCATTTCTCCTCCACTCTGCTCTACCTGCAGCACTTGCTTTTAGACAGCACTGCAGCATAGGTAGAAAATGCAGCAAAAACATTCGAAGCATGAAAACAACATTTTGGCTTCAAAGTAGAGGACAGGCCTGAGTGTTTAAAGGAGCTGCACGCAGTAGAAAACAACTGGAATGATTGACAATAGCCATTGAAGGCATTGCCAGTGTAAGTCCTCTGGTGGTTCCCTCTTGGTTTAATGGTTGTTTCAAGCAGGAGAGAAAATTTACTGTGTTTGCTTTACTGAACATTCAGCTGCTTTTTACCTTCTAATGCTAACAGAGAACATGGAGCAGGGGATTCATGCATTTGGCAGAATTAAAACTTGTAGGACTAAATAAAAAGTCTAATGGGCCAGTTTTACACCCAAAAGTTCAAAGAAATCTCTTCAATAGCTGAGATATTGTTTTCTTAGTAATGAGTTAAATGCAGTACACTAAACAGCGGTGTTGAAATCCTTTGTAATTAGACTGTCATACCTCCACAGAGGCATAGAGGGCTGTGGTGATCTGTCTCTCCTGCTCTACGGCTTGTTTGGTGGAGTTTGTGTGGTGTGTGTGAGTGTGTTAGGGGGTTTGTTAAATATGTGTCAGGGAGCGACAGGGGCTCCTGCTTTGAGTGTGTATGTGGGTAAAGGGTAGGGGGACAGATGAGGATTAGAAAGTTGGGCATTCTTGGGTCAACAAATCCCTCGGCTTGTTTTGCTGCTGTCTCATCACGATGCTACAGACACGATTACTGCACCTGAATATCTTCTTTTACCCATAAATCATCATGTTGGTAAACTTTCTGAACCACATTTTAAGACAGGGATTGGAGGTTCTGTTGGTTCTCATTGGAAAATCTGGAATTTTTCTGCTTTATGGTTAATTTTGGATGTTTAACTAAATATGTTGAAAAAAAGGGAGAAAGCAGACGGACAAACAGACATGGGTAATGTGCAGCCTCTCTTTCTCATTGTGTGTCACTGGCACACCTACAGCAGAGGCGTGAGTGGGCTCGGGAGTCTGATGTAAAAGATTTCTTGCCTCTCTCCTGTGCTACACTGCAGCAGGCTACACCAGGGCAGACCACTTTCTGCACGCTGGTTTAAACCCAAAGGAGAGCCATTATATCGCTTGAGAGCACTCATCTCAGAGGGCATCTCTCTCTCTCTTCTCTCCCTCGCTCTCTCCCTCCATCGCTCTACCCTCGCTTGATCGTGGAATCGCACGTTTCTGTCACCAGCACGTGTTCACGTCTTCTTCAACAACACATGCACAGATAAGGAGCTATATAGAAAAGCCTAAAGATGTGTGAACCGCTCACGTGTTGCAAAGACATGGAGGGCTCTTAAAAGCACTTTAATAACAACCCGCCTGGACCACTGCCTGACACAGTGGCAAACAATTCCCAGCTACACATCCCAGCTTGTCAAGTCTGTAAAACCAGAGAGACTATCGGCTCTTATAAAATGACACGATAAATCACTGTCACTGTTGAGGGAGCAGGATGTAACGTGGCAGAGAGGAAGAGAAATGTGTAGAAAGACTCAAAGCTCTTCAGCGCTTGATTAGCATGTCATGAGAGGATGAAGGAACGAGATGGAAGGGAGGTAAATAACTAATCAGGTTTGGGCCCCTCAACTGTCTCAGATGGAGGTCATTTCCATTAAGATAATCTGTACAGCACAGAGGGAGATAAAAAGAAGTGAAGGATGCATGGATGAGGAGGGCTGGAGCGCTTTACTGCATGCTGATGACATTTTCTGTCTTCCTCCTTCATGTGAGGAGATGTTTACTGTGTTTTATTCAGTATCCTCTGTTTACTCTGTTTAAGATCAGCATTTTTCTGACACATTCTCAGCCCTCATTAACCTGCTGTCTTCTCACCAAACTTTTCTCTGCCTGTTTTTTTGTAAAGGAGATCACTTCTCTGTCACATCATTTATGCTTACCGTCTCCTCCTCTTCGCTTCTGTGGAGTTGTGTCCTTGTCAGCCAACTCGTAGTCAGCAGTATCAGTGTGATGTAAACTAAGACCACACACAGTCCTGACTCTGTATGACAACAGCTTTAAAATAATCTCAAATGATACCAGATAAAGTAAGACTACAATATCAAACCTTAGCGTAATCTCCTCTATTTTGGGGGATTTCATCAGCAGAGGTGGGTGACGCAACTGAATTAATGGCATTAAAGTCTCAAAAATAGCATCACAAAGTATCAACGTGATTTAAAAAAAAGAGACAACATGGAGTTTGTCATAAGGCTCTTTTTTTAAAGTGAGTCTCCTCCTTTGACTAACAAAAATTAGAAATATGTTTTGTATCCATTTTAGAGCCGTACATAGTGTAGGAGTTATACTTTAATCATCAATGCAACATCATAATTTGATTCACTTTTCTCCTCTGCTAATGTTGGACTAAGATTTTATTAACAATCAGTGCAGCCTCACTTAGCTGTCATGTATCACAGGGTTTCTGCAGGGCATTTAAAACCATCAAATTGAGCTTGCAAAATTTGAGGCCTTTAATGGCATTAAAACTCAGTAAATAAGATTTCAGTTGTACTAGAAATACATTCTGTAGTTTTCAAGTACATTTTTTTAGCAAAGATGATAATTATACTACTGCATAATTAGGGATGGGAGTTGATAAGATTTATCAATACCAGTGCTGTTAAAGATGCTGCTAATTGATCCAATTCTTTAACGATTCCTTTATTGATTCCTGCAGATTTTGCGTGTGGGCAAATGTTGGTCAGATTTTCAGCGGCAACAATGTCAAACACACGTCACAGCATAGATATCTGCTTCTGCAAGTTAATGGTGTTTCCACTCATTTAAGGTTGTGTATTCGGTGCAGAGAAAATTAAGCCACAAGTCTTGACGCTTCTGAACCCTGTCAGTGGAAGGAATTGATAAGGGAATTGATAAGCAAAAAGATTAATGATATCGATTCTTTGATGGAGCTGTTAAAGATTCTCAACTGGAATTAGTTTTCGATTTCCATCCCTATACATAATTTTAAATTGTGATTCACCAGATATGTACGTCCATGTAAACATGCAATAATACTGTGTAAGTTCTCTCTCAGCCCCATAAGTTAAGATATGTTTATGAGATATTTGTAAGGGCAATTTTCATATTTAAAAAAAATCTTTTGCGGGGTGTTGGTTTGGTGAAGTGGTTGTGCAACCAGGCAAGTCCCATGTGCGTGCTTCTGCCGACCCGAGTATGAGACTGTCCTGTGGCGGGTTTGTAGAGTGTCTTCCCCTGCTTTCTCACTCTTTTCGAGAGCCTATCCACTGTCATTTTCTCCTGTCAAAAAAGGCACAAACTGCCCAAAAAATACATTTAAAAAAAAGTAATAGTCTTTTACAAAAAACAAGCCTGTGTAATTTTTTCTTGAGTTCATAGTCATGACATTAAAAACTTTACAGTACAGCATTAAAATGGCATTGAAAAGCATTAAATTTTACATGTGGATTTCTGGAGAAACCCTGTATTATTACCATTGGAAGAAGGGCTGAAAACGATGATTATGCATTTTTTTCTTACAAATAACTTTTTCCCCTTTTTTCCACAGCTATTTTCATGTACTTTTTAGGTTTCAGCCCTGTATTACACACCTTTTTATGTAAAGTACAGACCAAGACAAGGATGCTACAATATCAATAAACAGAAAAATGTGTAGCCCATGACCCTGTGGCTGGTTCATCCCTGTTCCTTCCTAAGACACTTTTGATAGAGCACTGCAGACTGGGACCTCCCCACAATAGCTGCCATTTTTTTGGGGATGTTCTGACCCAGTTGTCTGGTGATTACAATCTTGCCCTGTTAAACTCACACAAACCCTATAATTTGCCATTTTTTCTGCTTCTAACATCAACTTTGGAGACAAAACATTCACCTGCTACCTAATATATCCCACCCAACAAACAGGTACCACAATGAAGAGATGATTGGTGTTGTTCACTCCACCTGTCAATAGCCATGTTATGTCTGATTAGGGCAATTTTTACCGTTGAAAGGAGGGCTGGAAGGGATTGGAAAAAAAAGCTATGTTTTTCTCTTTTTGCAACAACCATTGTCATTTTTCAAGATATAAAAGGAAACCATGTGAAATACTTTTTACTTGCTAATATAATTTACCAACATTTGCATCTATATTTCAGAATTTCCTTGTTACAGCTTTTAATAAATAGTACATACCAAGAGAAGGGTGTACTTTTGTCAGCTAGAAAGCACTCATGCAGTGCAAACCTTTCCCAGGGTATCTCACATGTTGCACATGTGTTTGAAGGGAGAAAATAACGATCATATATGCATCTGTGCAAACCTTTTTTGTGCCTACACAGTTCATACTGGATGGTGCCAATCACCATAACCCTCCATTATCACCTGAAACAACCAATAAGGAATAAGAAACAGTAACAAAACACAGAAGTTCTGGAAATACACTCTCTATGGTAAACTCTAATTTTCTCAGAAAAAACTAGGAAGTACTCAGAGAGTGCAAACCAAGGCAGCTCACATATTGTTGTTACATCTATAAGCAATAGTTCTTTGATGAAGTTACCATCATAATATGATTCTTTGACCATGAAAACTCACACCTAGCACTCAGAATCATGTTGATATTAGTGCTGTCAGACGATTAAAAAAATTAATCTAATTAATTACTGGATTTATAATTAATTAATCTAAATCACATGTTAATCTCATATCTGCTTAAAGTAGCCAAATAAAGAATTTGAATTCTAGGATATTATAAAATTGTAGTGCAGGACTAATCAAATGAATACACTAAGAAGTGAAGATTTGTAAATCCACATTTTTATTGGTGACTAAATAAAACCAAAGTCAGGGCAACTTGTCCAGAAAATTCTAAGCTCAATCAGGCAACTCAAATTACACTTTAAGTGTGTTTCATAAATCAAATTCAAAACAAGAAAAAGGTCGAGGACATCCAGCAAACAAATTAGGCCTGATGCATTATTAAAGAATGTAGTACAAATATAAATTAATTCAAAAATAAAATAAGACTAAGGGCTCTAATTTCGTAGACCAGGCGCAAGCGCAGGCGCACCTGCCTGCGCCGGCCTTCGCCGTGCGCACTGGGTGTGACCAGCGCACTTTGCAAGTTTCCTGCAGTGCCAAGACAGGCGCACTCATGGCGCACAGGGGCGCAGAGCTTGCCCGTCCACGCCCACGTCTCTGCCTCTCCGCGCAAATGTCACAGTAGGAGGAGAATAGACGTGAGTGGGATTATCACAGCCGATCGCCGTCTTCACCAATCAAAATGAGCGCCTCGCTTTTTAAATGCGCTATGGTCGAGGCGCAGCGCCTGATTGGTCTGAATGATCCCCGCTGCTGGAGACGGTCAGAGCTGCTGTCATTCAGCAGGCATGGACAGCGGGCGCCACCGCAGGGCTAGCTCCCCGACAGATGTAATCTGTTCCTTTGTCATTAATAGGAGTAAAAAAATAAGAGACAGTTACACCACAGCTGGCTTATCCATTCATAATACTTGTGATCCACCTGCATTCCTGGTTTGTCATCGCCAAATAGCAGAGCCTTTAGTGATATACTGTATACTCCCTGGTGTCTCCTCCTCATCCTCCTTGCAATGATGTAGCCTACTCTATCTTTTTTATATCACGTTAAAAATAAAGACTAAAATAGAGGAATATGGGAAATCACGGGTAAATCCTGAGTGACAGACATTTATTTTCTCCTTTTTCTTCGCTTTTTTTCTCCCTTTTCTTTGAATTTAATTAAATGAGAGAAGCCAGATTTATACTCAGTATCAGATGTTAAGGCTGTTTATTGTTGACTTGTAAATGTGCATCAAACTTCCAGCTGCCAGGTGAAGTTTCTATTATGACAAACGGCTTTAATCCGACATCAGATGTGACGGACAATTAATATAGATACAATTGTATATGCTGGTTCAGACGGTTACATTAAATAGTGATTGCTGTGATTGTTTATTGCATTAAAATGTGGCTGACACTCTGGAAACCTGCGTCTGAGGCGTGCCCACATGTGCGCTTGTAACCAAATTACAGCTGCAGAGGGTGCACCTCGCCCTGCGCCAAGGTAAGACCAGGCTGAAGCTGGCGAGCTTTCAGCACACTTTCTGCACTGTTTTTGGCACTAAATTGTCACTGCGCCCACTCGAATCTGTCGGCACCTCCCCAGGTGCGCCTTCACCTCCCCTGGTGCGCCACACACCCATCTCTGCGCAGACAGTCTACCAAATTGTCAAGACGGCAAGCGCCGATTTAAATTAACACTGCGTGGTGCGCCAGGTTTATGCTTCTGCGCTGCGCCACGAAATTAGAGCCCTAAGTCTTAAATATGCCATTCCTGTTGTCACCTGCGCTTTGTTTGGTTTGACTAGAGACACATGTGTGAAGTGACGTGCCACTGCCATGTACGGGTCCTCCAGCTGGACAATATCAAAATGTTTGTGTACTATGATTAATCTTGCGATTAATTTTTATAACGCGTTAATTTGCGGTGTAATTAATTAATCTAATTAATGCACTAAAGTGACAGCTCTAGTTGATATCATCATTAGTTAAACAGTTATTGAACAAAAACAATTGTTTGCTCATGGAGGTTATCTGGATCACCACAGAATCTAATCATTCTTCACATCGCCATTACTTCGTCATTACCAACATCTCCTGAAAATCGCAGCAAAATCTGTCCAGTAGCTTTTGCGTCATCTTGACAACAAAAACAGACAAACATACGCGGGCTAAACAATCTCCTTGGCGAAAGTGATAAAGTCAAAAGTAATAATAATGAATATAAGATAACAAATGAAACCAAAACATCTCTCATATCATGTTATAGTGGTAATCTATGCAAAAATAGATTTAGTTTTTATAATTTCCTCATTTCGTTGGCAGTATGCTTTGCTTTCATATGATCTGTTCCTGGACCCACACAGTTAAGCAACACATTAATCACTTCCCAATCACAATAACCAGGGTAATGCATTTTATCTTGAGGCTATTGTACATTCACTCATCTGCTTTAAACATCATAAGTGCCTCAAAGCTTCAATAAACAATAGTACTCATGTATGAACTGAACTGATCTTGATTGAGATTCAAACAAACACAGAACCAATCTGTTAAAGACATGTAAAGAAAGAGATTAGGCCTTTATGACCACTAAATGCACTTAAGTGTGGAAGAAATGGCGCAGTGAATACAAGAACCAACAGGTCAGGAAAATGGCAAACCACTTTGCCTTGAATTATGCCGCTCATTCAATAGCATTTGTTGATGTGGTTATGTAAACTTCCTGTACACGTGGAAATAATGCTTCTTTTATTTTTAGATCTTTTTTTCATTCAGCTCAAAAGCAGATACAGTATTGATCCACTTGTTTGTTGAGATAACAAAAATGGTCAAACCACTTATAATAGCAAATCCTGTTTAGAAGCTCACTGCCCACTCAGACACCCACTGCAACCACGGTGACAGAAGGTCAGTGTTATTTCAGCTGTAAAATCCCGCTCATCCTGAATGAAGCAACACTTTCTTGAAATAGGGTAGCAGACATGAAAATGCACTAACTGGTAATTAACATGAATATAAAAGTGAGAGTTTATATATTAGCCTGGAGTTATGAAACAGGGCTGTTTGAGGAAGATCATGGCTGGTAAAGTCATGTATTCTTAATGCCACATAGATTCAAGCCTTGAAAATACAGAAATAATACTGTGTCTATACAGCCACAGCCTATGACATAACTATGCTCATTATAGGCTGTATGGTTGGGCTTGAGGCCTGTTGCAGTGTGTGTCGGAGCATCAAGCAGTGTCTGACCTCTCCACCTGACCTGTGTGTGTGTTAGCAACATTACTGAGCATTAGCAATGATCAGCTGCGTCCAGTTCCCTCCTGCCACACAGCCGCAGCTCCTTCTTTTATGGCTTGCTCCAGGCTGCTGCAAGTGATGTAATGACCCCACGTCTCCCAGTGGTCAGCGCTCATGCCTTGTTCCCCCAAGGCGAGGGGAGATGATGTAATGATTGTGCTCTCCAGCGGTGTGCGGACCTAGATGTTTTCTGTGTCCCTACCATGTTCTCTCCAAGCTAACATCTCCTGTACCCCCTTGTGTAGAGGGAGTGACGCATGCTCCTCCCGGTCAGATGATGAACCTTTCATGGACCACAGGCTGTTGGCACATGTGTGGAGGTGTGTTTTATCATCAGTGTAGATATGCGAGGTGAGGGAAATAACTTGTCTTTGCACATATTAACTAGGGATGTATCTGGCCACCTCAGCTTGCATTATGTGCTATTCATGTTGTGGATTTAATCTTGGCAACAAGGAATTAGTATAAATAATTAATGCTACGTCATATACCAAGTATTTCTACGCCGCAAGCAGGTTAGCACCAAGTGAGGGAGGAGAACCACGCAACTATAGAGAGAACCATGCAGTATCTATGGTAATTTAAAGGTTTATCACCAGTTTTACTGTTTTATAAGTGTTGACACTCGTACAGCCTTGTGTCATGTCCACAAAGATACTGGCTGCCCTGTGAATCATACTTGCTACATACTGTTGCTGTGAAAATGTTGCATCCTTGGTGGGGTGTTTGGTATATTGGTCACATCTTTGTGAATAAGTGCTGCTTTGACTGTGTTAAGGGATATATGTATGCTGTCCAATGGTAAGGACTGTTACAATACAGCACAGTACAATGCTCTAGTTTTAATTGTCTTGTTCCCGAAGTTGAGTATCCAGGCCAGTTCAGCCCTGACTGACCCGACCGGAAGGCTAAGGAATAGTATTTATAGATAACCTATTTTGATGCTGTAAAACCCATCTTAAAGTGTGTATTTCCATCAGGCATACATCTAAAAGTGAGACTTTTTTGTAATTACTTAGAAACTCCTCACAGTCCCTTTAACAACTGGGGTTTTTCTGAACAGAGAGAGAACTGAGCCATGACACTGGTGGACATGATAAGGCTCATGCTATGTACCTCACACAACCCTACTTCAAAAAACCCAAACTTTCCCTTTATAGGCAGTTTACTTTTACCATGTCTACTTTCTGCTCAAAGTTTAATGAGTAAATGAACTGATAATGTCAACTATTCTTCTTATCCCTTGGTGTGCATGTTATGAAAACACTAGCTCTGTGATGCTCTCTCCAAATGTCCTGAATTGCTCCCTGTTTAACTCACCCACTGACATTATTGTCATGTCTCTATGTGGGTTTCTTCAGCTCTTGTGGGTGATGTAAGTGGCATTTGCTGGTGCAGGAACTGTGACAGACCGTGAATATGACTGTTTAGTCAGCTGTTCTGTAACTATGTATGGTCCAGTGCCTTGACTACAATGACATTATGCTGCTAATAAAGAACATTACAACATGTAAGCAACAATGTAAAGTCCTCCCTCTGTTGCTGTCTGCCTCTTGCACGCTCCATCATGCCAATCCATTCCCCACACCTGCTACCTCTGTCGCGTCTCTCTATCACCCTCTCGCCCTCTCTGTTTCCTTTTTGCTTTCTCACCTCACTTTTTCCTTAGCGACCATCGCCTCAGTTATGCCTGCTCTGCTCTCCCCTTTGCCTTCACGTCAGTACTTGGTATCAGAGATATCCACCTGTGGGCCTGGAGTTGGTCATGCTATATATAGCTGTAGCAGAGGTGTTTACAACCGCACTGAGAGCGGTGGGAGCTGCACTTTCCTTAGGCGTGTCCAGCTAACTGTTGGTGGGCCATTACATTGAGTAAATGCTCATTCAGAAACTGGCACCCCCCAAGAGATGTGCACATTTCCACAGCAGCTGCTGGTGGTTGTTAGCTTCAACAGCCTGCAATTTTTATTTCAGTGTTCAGCCTATGATTATGTAAGCAGTACTGAAAATCAGAGCAGTACATTTACACAGCTGTGCTTCTCAGTAAATTCCAATCATTTATGACCAAGATTCTGCAGGTCAGACGTTCAGATAATGTTTTACTACTTGTCTGTCTTTGGCACTTCATACGTCAGAAAGAAGCTAGCTTATGTACTGAGAAGTTTACTGTTTGGTCGTAAATAAGGGTGGGAATTGCTAGGTAACTGATACCTTGAAACATTTTGATACCATACTATGCAGTACTACGGCATGGGAGACCTCATCATGCCACAATGACCATCGGCTGGGATGCCTGGGTCCACATCAAACCTCCTGTGGTGAAAGTATATCAATTCAAGGCTACCAAACATAGATATCTTATATGAAATTAATTACTCGTCAAGTCCACATGATGGTGTTGTTGAGCTCATGCAGGCGGGGTCATAGGGGTGACATTCATTGTGCAGGACAGAGTTTGTAATCAAACATGGCAGCACAGAAGAGAGAGAGAAAGAAATGGAGAGGACTGTCAGCATTCAAAGTTCAAAAATGATTTTGGAGGTTTAAATCAAATATGTATAACTTGGCATCCCAGACAGAGTATACATGCTGAGGTGAACCCTGCAATGATACAAATGTACCCACCCTTAGAGAAGATCGCTGAGACATCATGACGTTTGTCAATTACAGATATTAAAGGGACAGTTCGATTTTTTTGAAGTGGGGTTATATGAGCTCCATATGGCCACTAATGACATTAGATGCAGTTGAAAGTTCTCTTCCTCTGTAAGCCACAATTTTTAAAAGTTTGTGACATACAACCAGCTGCAAACAGGGAAGTAATGTACCAAATACAAAGGGTATTTTCTCCATCTACAAGAACTCTCATGAAAAAATAATACCACAGTTTAAAGGGATAGTTCAGTATTTTTGAAGTGGGATTGTATGAGCTTCATATGGCCACTACGTAAATTAGATGCAATAGAAAGTTCTCTCCTCTCCCTCGGTAAGCCACAGTCTGTACGAGTCTGCTATGCAGAACTAGCCGCAAACAGAGAAGTATCATATCAAGAAAAAAGGATATTTTCTCTGCCTACAAGAAATCCCATCAAAAAATACTTCCACATTTTAAGAGTACACTATATACATGTTTTTAAGTGCATTATTTTTCGGAAATGTAGTTTATCTGGACCTAACCAACTCACATCATGTATTCCTCAGCTCAGCACTGTGGCCATATGGAACTCATACAACCTCTCTCCAAAAATACTGAACTATCCCTATAAGAGTGTGCTACCTAGATTTTTTTTAATTGCATCAACTTTTTCAAAAAATAAAGTTTATTTGGATATAACTGACTTACTTCACGTATTGACATATGATGTGAGTTGGATTGTTCCAGATAAACTTTATATTTCTGAAAAGTTAACACACTCAAACAAATTTCTAGGTAGCATACTCTTAAACTGTGGTACTTTTTCTTGATGGAAGGTCTTGTAGCCGGAGAAAATACTTCTTGTATTTGGTCCAAGACTTCCCTCTTTGCAGCTGGTTCTAAATCATTTTTAACATAGTTAGTGGCCATATGAAGCTCATATAACCTTCAAAAAAACGAACTATCCCTTAAAGTATTTTACGTGTATTTCTGAATATATCGCATGGCTGCCTTTGGCCAAAGTTGTACCTAATTAGAGGTTTATATAAAACAAAAACAAATATTTGACTTAAAGAGCAATTTGCAGGTTGGAGACCCCAGTGATTCAGTTGTTAGGAAAATAATTAAAGTAACATTGCTTTACAAAATCTGTAAACTAATACACTTCAGCGAGCTCTAATTTTGTGCACTTGCTTTTATGTCTGCATTCAAAATGGCCAAATAGCTTGGCATAACCAGAGGGAGCTGTAAATCACTGTTCATGAACTTGTCTGCAAGTTTTGCTTTAATACACATTGTGTAAGTCTCACCCTCCTCCTGACTTGGATGTTCAGACTGTTGTGGTCAGATGCTTCTGCTGGAAACGTCTTTATATTCTTTTTTTTTAATCATTGAACTTGACTTTACTTCAGCCGAGCCACAGTAGCTCTGATCCTGCTCTGTACTTTTACAATCCAAATGCATATTTAAAGTTCGAAAGCAAGCTGCCATGCAGTTCTGTTTTATGTTATAAGCTCTTCATTCATTTGGAGTGGCACTAAAAAAATCAAAATACTTGGCTTCAGAGATTTGATAATTGTATTACAAGTCAGGACAACTATATGGTGCTATATCAATGTTTTCCCTCCCTTATTTGTCAACCTATGAAGCACTTGTCTAACTGGAGGACATACTGTTGGATGATTTCTTTTCAGTGTTAACATGAGGATCTGAGGTGACAAGCCCTCCCACATCCCCTTTTTCCACAGTGTTAGAAATGCACACACATAAACACACTGACACAAATTGCTGATGGGATGGAAAGTCTCTGGTATCAGAGAGCATGGGGGTTCAGAGAGAGATTTGAAGTCTTAACAGCTGTCAGTAGATCCAGTTGATATCAGATATGCTGTTGCTCAATAGAAGTTTAACCCTATATCTTAAATGGAGCGATGCCTGGGAGTTACTTCTGGCAGACACCTAAAGCTGCATTGATTTCACTCTTAATCTGTGACATTACGCATTCACCTGATCAACATGCCCTTCCAATTGGCGGCCTATTTAAACTTTAAAGATTCTGGCCTCTTTCTGTGCTCTGCCAATGTCAGCTCGGCCCTGTGTCACTACTGCGCTCTTGCTTTGAACCTCATTCCCACTGGGCTGGCATGCAGCGCAGGGTGATATGGCACAAAAATCTGATCACAATGTACCTTCCTAATTGATCAATTTTAGTATGAATTTTTTTGTCACTGTTGATAGCATTTGGAAGAATTGAAGTTGATAATAAAGTTTGTTTGGCACCACATGTTTTGTGACTCCGTTATATAAAAATGACCTCCAAATGTCAAAAGGAGCAGTGGCGATATCTGCATAGGAAATAAAAGATTTATACTTGTTTAAAGTCATCAGATTTAACATGTGCGCCTTGTTACCGACCTAAAATTTCTTAAAATACATTAAAAAAAAATTTGTTTTCAACCAAACCTTATTAAACAATATCATAAAAATAACTAGTTGAGGAAAAACATTTTCTAGGTGGGACTTTGTACCTGAAGTCTTGCACTTTAATAAGTTTCTTGAAGTCCTCCTTCTCCACTTAGAGGCATGATGTTCTCAAAAATGCACTGAAAATAAACTTGCTTCCTATGGTCTTGCTCCTTTAAAGTGACACTTTTAAATGACAAGCTACTACTTTGGCCTAAACCTGCAGCCCTCATGTTTATGCTCTCAATATGGTCGCTGGGATGGTACCTTTTTAGTAGGGATGGGAGAAAAAATCAATTTACATTAGTATTTACATGATTTTTAAATTGATTTTTTGTTCAAAGATGCATTTTTTTTCAAAATTTAAATGCTTCATTTTAGTCTGTGTTAATAAGCCAGTCCAGGCTTTTGAAGAGAGAGTATAAACAACTGGTTAAAATATGTTGCTGAATAAATCCTGAAAACAGACTCACATGGGATGTGTATTTTTCCTGATATAGTCTGTAGGCATCATCATTGTTCATCTTTTTCGCTGGTGTTAAATAAGCTAACAAAAGATTACAAAAATCGTCAGTATCGTAGAATCGCAATTCAAATAGAATCGGCACCTAAAGAATCGTAGAAAATCATAGAAAATTGTGTCGTCCCAGCCTTACTTTTTAGGTAGTGAGAGAGATTTGTTGTGTTGTCCGTCCAGGTTGACACCAACCGCCAACATATTCTGCTTTGTCTCCTTCGCATTGCTTTGCGTTATCAGAACCGATTGACGTTTCCTATGAACAGTGTCCTCTGCTTGTGAGTACACGTCCGCCATCACCTTTGCTCTTCTTGGCATACCTCTTTTCCAACTTCACTTATCTCCAGGCGAACCAAACAAACCATTACTGTAGTGAGTGGCTGTAACCAACATGCAGACTCTAACTTCTCCTTTGTTTGTTTTGGCTAGTGGCTGCCAGCGTTAAGGCGGCATTACACCATCCAAGTAGAGTGAGGAGCAGGGTGACTCGTTTTTAGAAAAACACGCTAGCTGGCAGCTTCTGGGCCTGACCTTTGCCGTGCTTTATCAAGCAAATATGCTTTAAGTTTTGCATTTTCATTTACAAACATTCTTTTTGAGATCGCATTTAAGGTCATTTTGTATACTAGGGATGTGAACGTGTAGAACTTTTACCAACCGCGTACACGAGGCTACTAACTGCGGTTACACGGTCACACATTAGAGATTAAAGATCTTTTTCAAATGCAGTGGTGCTATATAACCACCAGAGGGTTCGGTCTCCTTTAGAGTACCTTCTTATTCCAAAGACACTACAGTAGTTATCAGACAAAAACTTTATTCAGTAAGAAGAACTTAATAAGTAGGCAATCCATCTAACCATTTTAAGGCTTAGGCCTACTTATGACAGAAAGTAAAACTAGCTGAAAATAAACCATTTATAATTATGACAGACAAGAAAATGTACAAGTGAAAGCTGAAAAAAGGTTTAACCTTCTTTTTAATTCATTGTTTTAACTTTTGCTCACTATTGTACAATATTGTTGAAAACTTAAAGTCCAAACTGCTTCCCTCTTTCACAACGGGAGACACGTCTGAATTTAATATGTCTCATAGTAAAAGTAATCTGGAATTGGCAAGAGAAAGCAACTCAAAAAGAAGCCAAAGTAAGCTGTGAGAGGAAGAACCTTCACCTTTATATGCATAAAGTTAAAAGAAAAAAGTAGAGGGGGACTCTCATAATTATTCACTAAACTGTCAGAAAAAATGTGTTTTCTTCGTTCTCTTTAGACGCCAGGATTTGTGATCAGGTCGAGAAAAGCCGACAGAGCACCAACGTACAATATAATGTACAACAACACGCATTAATACAGGCAAAAATAACAAGCCATTTACAGTTTTTGTTTTTAGATGCATGACATTTGCGTCTGGAGAAGATTATGAGCGCTGTGCTCAAACACAATAGCAGCCGTCTCTCCCTCTGACTTCTTCAGGTGTTTCCATTGCAGGTGGTTTGGCACGCATCCAGTGCTGCTGTTATAAGCCAGTTTTGCCTGGCATAGCCTACACTAAACAGTACTCCACTGGTAGTTTGTTTGAAAAACTGCCACAAAGTGCTGTGCTTGATAATTGCTGCCTCCGTGTCTCCAAGGCAACCGGAAGTGACGCGACACTGGCTGTGGCTGCAGATCTTTTATATTAATGTGACATTTCCGCCCATTTATCTATTATATATGTGGATAAGTGCACAAGTGGAAACATTTAAGTGTACAGTTGGTTAATATTATTATCTAAAGCTTTCAGGCAACATTGTCACCACTAAAAATAATATATAAATTAGTGAGAAATGAACGAGGAGGAGGAGGAAAAAAAGGACGTGTAAACGGTTATTGATTTTTCTAAACGGTTATGGTTTGATATCTGTGTATCCTTTTACACGTTTAGATGTTAACGCCCCTAATGTATCCCCTAACTTACCACAGATCAGCCTTGTAAGAGACAGTGAGGTGAAGTTTAGGGATGCCATGGGATTCTTGGCAAACAGCTACAACACACTGGCTGTCAGTCATATCAGCCATGCCCCTACTGCACAACTGGCATCCTACATGAAATCGAAACAGAAGAAAAATCTTCACTTATAGTTGTGCTCATAATGACACTATCTGTACAGAGCATAGCTTAATTTTCTAAACAAAATTCCTGCCACTTTCCCCAAAGCTTGATTGGTTTTCCAGCATACACTCTCATAGTAATAATCACAGATAGTTGCCCACCCCCTACAGCAACACAGTCACAAGTCATTTCAATTAGATCATTTTATTATTTACTCAAGGCAACACTTGGAGGCCACAAGTCCTTGCATCTGAATCTTACAATCCTGTCTGTGATGGCCATTCTCCCACACTGTTGGCAGGGCCCTGCTGAAGAGGACGAGGCTGCTCTGGGCTGAGCACTTGACGAGGTGCAGCTGGACTGCAGTGGAAGACGATGGCACAACTAAATGTGCCCGCAGATTTGTTGTGGATGAGGAGTAGGCCAGCTGCTTTGTCCATACTGGACACACAGTGGAGCGCAGAGTGCATCCACGCTGCCTTCCTCAAATGTTTCAGCGTCATTATTGTCTGCTCGTAGTGGCTTTGCCTGTCCTCCATTTTCTTAAGTTGTACTTCCTGTTGTTGAAGTCAAGTGGGTCATCCGAGTATTGGACAGTTGGGTCGTGACTCTCTGTTTGATCGAGGGCTTCACTGCTGCAGGCCCCCTAATGTGCTGCAAAACTATATATTTTCTATTTGAATGTTTCATAATATTTTTTACTACCTTATTTCAACAAATATTGAATTATCGAGTAAAAGGTAACAGCCCACATGTTTATTACCTCCACCAAGCAGTTAAATTTTTGCCTGCGTATGTTGTTTGTTTGTCTGTTTGTTAGCAAGATGAAACAAATACTGCTGGATGGATTTTGGTGAAATTTTCAGGAGATATTGGCAATGTCCCAACTTAAAAACGATTCGATTTTGGTGGGGATTCAGATAACCACCATTAGCGAACAATTGTTTTTGCTCCGTCTAACTAAAATTGAGATCAACATGATTCTGAGTGTTAATTGTGGTTTTTCAGCATCAAGGAATCAAATTATGATGGTAACTTCACCATGGAACTACTGCTTATAGATGTAACAGCAAAATGTGAGCTACACTGGTTTACATTTACAATTTAAATGGAAAAGTGGTTTGCACAGATGCATGCATGATTATCCTTTTCCACATTTTTTCTCCTTGTCGTGTATCAAACTGTGGTGGTTGGAAGGGGTTGACACTTAACTTGGACTTGGTGGGTATTGTCTTGTTTCTAAGTATTTCCATTTCTCTTCCTACCATCGATTCAATCTTCTTCTCTCACCCCTCCTCTATTTTCACTTCCTGTACCTCCCATTGCTTATGTCTGTCACTATCACAGGAAGTCGAGGGCATGCATGAACACACGCCATCTCCTAACACTAAATGTAATAACAATAAGGAAGAGGCAGCCCTGGGTGGTATGTTAGAACAAAAGGGGGCAGACCTCTCAGGTGTGCCCTTCCTCGTATTGATTGCTGCTCTCTTCTTCCTGTGGCAGCTGGAGGTGTCTGATGAGAGAGACTTGCATAAGCTCTGTCTTCTGTTGCTTTTTGATGGTAGATTTGAATGTTTTGTAAGGCTATGTGAAGTGTTATTGTAGTATGGATCCTGCATTGAGATTGATTCAGCAGCAGGTAAAAGAAAGGTAGTTGGGTTGTTTTATTCGGACTTTTCTCAAGCAGGGAACACATAAAAATTTGTATGTTCTGTGCATGTATACAAGATGTCTTCCTTTACCTGGGTGCGAGATCCAGCTGCCACACATGAGGTGTGCAGTGTGAATGGAGGACAGCTTGAATGAATGCACAGCTGCAGGGGTGGATGAATGAATGAATGAAAGAGAAGGTGGAGGAGGGTGTAGTTAAGAGGCAAATGTACCCCTCATCCTCTTCCACCTCCTCTCTCCTCCCTACCCTCCCCCTTTTCTTTGCCTCCTGATTGGCTCCTTGTTCCTTTTTTTTTGTCAGGGAGCCCTCACCATGCAGCAGTCAGTAAGTCAGTAGGGGCAACCCTCCCATCGCCTCCATCTCCTCGCCCCCCCTCTTTTCCTCCCCTCCCTCTCTACATTTTGCTGCTGTAAGGAGTGGTGCTGTTTATGAATGAGCTCAAGAGCCGCAGAATGTGAATGAAAAATAAGAGAGCAAGGAGATAGGGATGCGGGGCAGGCTGAATGAAATGAAGCAAAGAAATGAGAGAATCAGAGTGTGGGATGTAGCGGAGGTGGAGTGTGGGGGCGTGTTGTGGTTGGTGTTAGAAATGAGAAAAGTGTGAGTTTTGTTGGACAAGTAGCACTCTGCTTCCTGATCGCGTTATCATCCTCTGCATGTGTGTGTGTTTGTGTAGTAATGTCCATCTTTAGGATCATGCAGGTCAAGGATGCTGCTGGGGGGAAGAAAACATGGACTGGTGGCTGCAATGAACAAAGTGGAATCACCAATAACTGACAAACACAAGCAAACACACATATTCATCCGGCTTTCTCTGCTTGTCGGCGCTGCGTGCCTTGAATAATAACAGGGTTACCCAGGCAACCAGGCTAGGATGATCGATGGGCCCGTCCCTAATAAACAGAGCAAAGTGTGAGCGCGTGTGTGTTTGTGTGTGACTCCGGGTATCTCATGGCACACTGGGAGTTTCTTTGTTCGGGGACAATCGCAAGATATCGTATTATCAGATCTCCCTTGGCCGGGGGTTTGTGTTTGTGTGGGGTTTGTGAGTGTGTGTGGGTGCATGAGGAGACGCAGGATGCATGTGTGGTGCGTGGATGCGGAGGTGCTTTTTTTCAGTGAATGAGTCTGTGCTCAATGACACTGAAACGCCCTTGGTGAGAGGCTCAGTGCAGCAGGACCACACACACTTACACACTCTCCTGACTCATTCACTTAAGGTAATAATAATAATAATAATAGCGCTATTTAAGGGGAAGAGGCAGTACGGCTGTTACTCACCACCACGTCGAGAGAAAATGATAGAGCCAGCCAGTCAGTTGGACCAACCACTTGATTTGATTAAATATGTGCTGCATACAAGAACATTTTTACAAGTGCTACTATTGTGTGGGTAAGCCGGCAGGGTAGGATACATAAAATCGTTTGAATGAGGCATGAGGTGAGAAAAAAGGTGTAATGGTAAAGGGAAAAGAGGCGAAATGATGCTCCAATAGGATCTTTGCTCCAGTTTAAAGCTACTATTTCATGTATTAGAGAGTGGTAAAACAGAGTCATTTAGACAGAATAGAAACACAAAGTGTAGAAAAGGCTTGACCACATTTTGTTACCTCCAAAAAGAAGGTTATGTTAAGTGGAGTACACACGCATAAATTATCGGACTGTTTTTGTCCCGACTTTTCCCGTCCTTGACCAAGGATGGCAAACACCAGGTTATTTTATGTCTTATAAATTATCCTTTAAGATTACCTTAAAGTCTTGAATGTGTTAAGAGGGAGTTTGTCCCAAAAATCCGCTCTGACCAAAAAATCATTATTTGTGGGGAAAGTCGTTGACTCCCGAGTCATGACTCTGTGAATTGTGACGTGGAGCAAAATGTAGCAATTCAAGAAGTGAGCTGCCTGAAGAACAAGAAAGCAGACATAAATAAAAACAAGCATGGCTGTAAAGTCCATGTTCACACTGTGTCCAGGATTTCCCACACTCTTTCCTTTGTTTAGTTTTGGATTTTTCCATCAAAAAATAGTCCCAAGACCACCATCATTCCCTCTTGTATATCCTCTTCCATGTTGCGTGTTGCATTTTCCAGTTGTTGCTGTGTTTCTTCTTCTTCGTTTTAGATCATGTGAGATTTTTTGGCTTGGATGACTAGATTCTAGATCAGTGGTGGGACAAAGTGGTTACGGGTGTGGTGTGCCGTGTTGAGATTATGGAGCACACCACGCAAAATACGGTCAAAACTGTTCAATGCCTGATTCCATATCTTCATGTGTGGGGTCTCCAACAAATAAAAAAATCTCTTCAGATTTAGAAAATCCTTATGAGTGTACCCCACTTCAGCTGTCAACAGTTGTTATTAGCTTGTATGTTTAGTTTGTAAACAGGATAACTCGGTAAGTAATGAACAAATTTTGATGACATTTTGAAGGAATGCAGAATCCTTATCACCACTGGACACCACATCAGGAAAGCAGTCCAGTCATGTTTCACTTGTCCATCTCCTAAATGAAATCCATACTGCCCCCTGCTGATCCAGAAAAAGTTATTCATGCATCTGTCTTCTTCAAAATAGATAACTAATTACTAACTAGTAACTTTGTCCTTTCCGGTATCTCTCAGAAATCCCTCTCCCACTTCCAGCTCATCCAGAACCCCATTAGGCCTAAGGCCCAAGACCCAAGTAGCATTGCCTGTCCATAAGTACCTCATTTTGGTCACAGTTGCCCAGTGTCGTCATGTCACATCTGCTCGAGTTTCACCATGTCATATCACATCATATATAATAGGATAGCTGACATTATTTCGGCTAAATCCTTTTCACTCACTTACCAACCACAAAACACTGCAGCTGGCCCTGAAGCAGCATCGTCTGTGAGTTTGCTGCTGTCCCGTCAAGGCAGAACTAATGCACTTCTTAACTAATGTTTCCCACATGGACATGGATTGTGTCTTGTGAACTTTAATAAAAAAAACTGTCTGTCACGGGTACCGTCACACACCCACACAACACTGATTGGCTGTGGCTGCACAGCCACAGGCGGCATCACTTGAAGAGTTCAAACTTTACCTTTTGCGACCAAGCGACGAGTGAAGCAGTCACCTAGAGCACATCTGTTGCATCGCGGGAGGGTTCACCCCGCCCCATCACAGTGGTCGCCCAGGTTGCCAAGTCGTGTTTGGTGAGTAGGCAATTCACAGTATTGCTCTGTTCACTGGCTTCGTGTCTGTATCAAAATAGATTTTGAGATTGATCACATTTAAAAACATTACAGGCCTGGCCCCAAATTACAACCTCTTTAAAAACAGTTAGGAAACATTGATTATTTCCCCCCTTTAAAGGTGCAGTGTGTAGAAATTGGCCTTTTAGTGACATCTAGTGTTCAGATTTGGGAATGATCCCATTGGTTATTAAAACTTCATATCAGTAAGCGACGAGAGTCGTTGAAGACCAAAAAGTATCGCAAACAAGGCAATTTAAATCCTTCAGTACAAAGAAACAACACGGTATCTTTTCCTCTTTAACAAACACTGCACCATCTTCTCTTCTTGTAATACTCGCTCTCTCTCTTCTTCTTTACATGCCATCCAGGTAGGTTGCTTTGGACGGCCATCCTCTCCCTGTCAGCAAACAAACCAGCTACCTAGTTTGGAATTAAGTTTAATCAGAACGGCCATTTTCATTTGAAATTAGGTGTTTTTAAGGTCATTTTTAGTCTTTTCAAAGAGGATTTAAGTTTAATTCTGAATTAAAGGGAGTTAAAGCTCTCCTGTAAATGCAGTGATTATCATCAGGATGCCATGAGAGTCTCAGCCACTTGAAAATTTATTGACTTTATGTTAAAAGCACAATGTTTGAACAAACCTGTGTGTGATTGGCATTCACTCAGCTTCCTCTGCACTGCACACCTCTGCATCACATTACCCTTACTTACCCCTGCCCCTCTCACTCTCTCCCCTCTCACTCACCTCTCCTCTTCCATCTCTTATCGTCCCCTTTCTGCTCTCTATCCCATCATGGAGGGGGAGGAGGCGGAAGTTAGAATAGCTGCTGAGAGATGCATCCGAGCCAAAGTCGCCTCTTAAGAGCTGAAGTGTTATCCTGGAGCTCACTGTGCATCTCCCACAAAGACATTATGTCGACCTCAAAGGGGGGTCATATAAGTGGATTCAGAGACGCAGTGCTCTCCTGTCATGAATGCCAAGAGACAAGCCTCCCTCCCTGTGACAGTCACTGTATGTCCCTGCACCAAAAAGTCACTTCTCTCTGACCTTGTGTTCACAAATCTGTGATTCCAGAGACAGGCTCTGTCCTTAAATATCAACATAAGACATTAAAAAAATAAGACTGTGGCTGTGTGCAGAGACATCTTTGACCAGATTTACAGGGCTTAACAGTTATTATTAAACACCCCAGGGGTATGACGCAGGGAAAATGAGCACATATGGCCCTTTCATCAAGCATGGCTGATGTGTCAAGCTATGTTTGTCAGATCTAAACTTCCTTTTTCTTATTCCATGAGAATAAAGGTTTTGATTGGTGCTGTGGTGCATCAGTAGCAGAGCTTGGTATCCCAGGGCTGCTCATGATACATGGCCTGAAATATCTATAATACTGGGATAATTAATGTACTGCAAGAATCTGATGCAGTAATGTTTCACAATAGATTAAATCAGATAAATTAGATTAAACTAAATGGCTCTAATAACTTGACTTGTGGGTTTTATGTATTTACTCAGCAATGTATTTTTGTATTTATGGAATTTGACAAAGTCTGAGATGAATAACTTTGGTTATGGGCGTGTATGTTTCGAAAACTGTACAAATGTTTTTCTTGTGAAGTGACAGCCTTCCTACCTGACTGGGTGATGAGCAAATAATATTTGCAAAATAAAAGGTATGACAGATCAGATTGATCCCTGGTCTCCTGCAGTTTGTGCTTTCTCTTTTAGAGCAGAGCCAGGAGGACACACACACATGCTTATGGAATGGCATTGAGAGTTGAATACTTCTTTTTTAAAGATTATTTTTGGTCATTTTGTGTCTTAATGATAGGAGAGAGAGAGACAGTGGATAGGCTTGTGAGTGGGTGAGAGAGATAAGGGGAGGCCACTCTGCAAGATGGCCACAGGCTGGATTTCGGCAGAAGCATGTTTGTAGGCAGTGCCTGGTTGCTAACTACTCCGCCAAACCAGCACCCCTGAGAGTTGTTTTTGTTCAGTTATTGAGTAACCTGTGCTATCTCCTCTTTTGCTTAAATGTATATAATATCAGCAAAATGATCAGTACATGCTGCAAGGGATTTCCTTCAAGAATTCCTGTTTCCTCCTGCAGACCAAAATCATTCATGTTATGCTTATTGATGGCTCTATTGCCCTTAGGTGTGAGCGTGAATGGTTATCTATCTCTTAATGTTGGCCCTGTGTTCAGCTGGCTATCAGTCCAGGGTTTTCCCTGGTTCTCTCCTTAGGTCAGTTGGAATAGGCTCCGCTACCTCAAAAGGGACAGTCGGCTAAGTATTAAATGAATAGATTATGAATGTTTGCTTCACTTGCAGAGTGTTTCCATTGGCCTGTTAAGGCTTTAAAGTGGGATTTGTGCTGGAAAGCCTGGACATTTTTTTCTGGAGTACATTACAACCGGGATTTACAATAACAATAGTGATTATTATCACTATTGTTATTGTTGTTATATAGGGATGGGAATCGAAAACCAATTTCAGTTGAGAATCGTTAACAGCTCCATCAAAGAATCGATATCGTTAATCTTTTTGCTAATCAATTCTCTTATCAATTCCATTCAATTGACAGGGTTCAGAAGCGTCAGAATTGTGGCTTTAATTTTAATTACACCTACTGCACAACCTTAAGTGAGTGGAAACACTAGCAACTTGCAGAAGCAGTTATCTTTACTGTGATGTATGTTTGGCATTGTTGCCACTGAAAATCGGACCATTTGCCTACATGCAAAATTTGCTGGAATCGTTAAAGAATTGGATCGATTAGCAGGATCGTTAACAGCATTGGTATTGGTAAAATCTTATCAATTCCCATCCCTATTGTTATAGCTTATGTAATTACTGTCCGCTGTATTGTTTAATTGATACAATTTGTGTAATATTTCGTGCTGGAGCTTATGATTAACACCTTTGCTATGTTTCAAATATGGATCCCAAGGACTCACGAAAATATCTTTCTGTGACCTCATGCATTTTCCTGATTTATACGCAGTATGCCATTATGGCTTGATTGAAGAAGAAAAAAGGGTTTTACGACTTGAGAATATATGTAAAATTTGTGATTTTTTTCCTTCATTTTGGAACACAGCAGTATAAATTTTAATATATAAACAACCAATCTGCTGTTCAAATGTAAGAACAGACATCAAACAGCATCTGCAGTGTTTTCTAAAAATGTTGCAGTGACCAAACTGTAAAAAAGCTTTGGTGTACAAAAAAAGCAACATTAGGACATTGGAGTTTCTTCCAAGACAAGCCTGAGAGAGAGTCGCTGTGTGCTGAGTCTCCATAGCGTCATAACCCACCATCACATCCCTGTGAGCAGGGAAAGCCCCGTCAGCGAGGTAATGGCACTGAGAGTGCGTCATCTCTGTCCTGATGCATCCTGCTCTCTGCTGTGACGCACTATTGCAGCGTGCCTGCTGTGCTAATACTGAGTTACACACTTCAATCACCTGAGAATAGGGGGGCTGCTGGGTTTATCCAGGGTCTGCATGTGAAATGTAGGTGTGAAGATATTAGAAGGCAGACTGAGTAATGTTTGTTTCGATGAATGAATGGTGAGAAGAGGAGAGTCTATTTTAGATCCTATTGAAAGGGACAATGCTTTTAAGTTGCTATCAGAGACAAGGGAAGACCTTAGTTTTCAGACATTAAGAACGGTGGGTCTCATAATAACCTTCACCAGATGGACTGTCACTGGTCCAACTGGACAACAGTTCATAGAAAGTTTTTTTGGAATGGGCAGAATCTTACAAAAGCATATCCGATACATGATTGGACAATTGTTCTGTCCACCCTATCATCATTGGCCGATTAGGATTATTACCTCAACCAAGGAGGTTGTTTTTTTGCTGGTAATGAGATGTTGGTAATGACCCAACTTAGAAAAGATTAGACTTTGCTGATGATCCAGATAACCGCTATCAATGAACAGTAATTTTTTCTTAATAAGTTTATAACAACTAATGATATCCATATAATTCTGAGTGCTAGGTGTGGGTTTTTAGGGACAGTGAACTGTATTATGATGGTAACTTTATCATGGAACCATTGCTTATAGATGTAACATCAATATGTGAGCGGTGAAGGTTTGCTGTCTCTCAGTGCTTTGTAGTATAGTAGTATGGTCACTATGGTGTGAGGTAGAACAAAAAACACCAAAACATGTTGGAAGTGGAGCTTTAAATAAACTGTCTTTTAAGAAATGCTTTCAGTGTTTCTATTTGTTTTTCATTTTATAAAGAAATCTGATTAAACTGCTTTTGAAGCTGTTCCTGCTGCCGTCTTGCTTGCAGCTCCCATCTCACCCTGTATAAAAGGATTGGGCTGTGCTGCCCTCAATCATTGTAAGCTGGAGCTTTGCAAGATGAATCTGACTGATGATTATAGTTATTGAATCAGGCTGATTCAACTGCTGTGCAAGTTCAGAGCTCAATACTTGAACCACTCAAATGAAATGAAAAGTTACTGTTTTGAGCTTAGACTGAACTGAATAAACCACAGGATAAAAAAATCAAATGCACTGCACTCTGAAGGCCTTTAGAAGGTTTTACTTTGTTTGAAAACAAAAGAGCAGGTTTGACACCCCATGAAGAAACTAGACCTGCTGCAAGAGCACAAACCTCCACCAAGGCATTTCCAATACTGTTGATTGAGCTATTGTCAAAATTTGGAAACATTACCTAACACGCATTGTTAGTGAAACCTAAAAAGGAAAGTCTGCATCTGAATCACAAAAGCAAAATTCAAAGAAGCACAACAGCTTACCCATCCCATGTTCATTAAACATCAATCCTTTAGCCGCACCAACATGGATGGAAGAAGACAGGTACTGAGGAAGAGGAGACTGGATGGTAAAATGACTAAAGTTCAATGATTCATGCTCAGGATCTCTTTGCGCTGCAAATTACTAAAAAGATGGTTATGACTAATTATTTTAATGTGTTGTAACAGCACCATAAGGTGCAATATGATGACTATGTAAAATGGTAAGTAGCAGCCCTTTGCCAAGCTTTTGCAGCCTGCTGCATCGAAAGAATCTGACTTTAGTCATCATTGATCTATTTCTTTTATATATTTATCTGGAAACAATGTGAGATATGTATTGGAATATTGTCATTCAGCTAAACATGTTGAGATTTAAATTTGGGTCCACATTTCCCAGCCCACAATATTGTACATCCATGCAAGAAATGAGCTCTCCCACCCTCAAAAAAACGACAACCCAACACTGATCATACCAAGAGTCAGAGAACACAGTCCCCTTTAGTGACGTATAATGAGAAGAATGACAAAGAATAGAAGAGAGAAAGAAAGAAATTGAACCTGCAAATTACCCTTTAAATGCCAACAGTTTGGAATAGTTTCATCTTCTGTTCCCCATTTTAGAAGAGAGTTTTCACAAAAAATGACTGCAAGACTAATTTATTTCAACTCAAGCACAAGTAAAAATGCATGATTATATAATCGTGGAAGAGTCAAAGTTAATTTGAGCACATTTTAAAACAAAATGTAAAAAAAAGAAAATTCACCAGATTTTAAAGTACCAATAAATCACCTTTGCATTTTTTTCCAATATAGTTTTTATTTATACTATCTTATATTCTTTTTTAACAGGAGAGACAGACAGTGGACAGGCTTGTGATAGAGAAAGACGTTCTACAAAGCTTGCCACAGGATTCAAACATGAGCTGGAAGACACGTATATGTGGGTCTTGCCCAGTTGCTTACTGCTCCGCCAAACAAGCACCCCTTATCTTCTCTTCTCTTCTAAAGCTTGAAATTAGACTTAGAGACACGATTACAGCGAAGTAAGTTATTTGATAACTTGCAAAATAAAAATATATACATATACCAGCAATCCAAGGTTATCAACGAGTATTTCTATGACATATTGTCAATGGCACTGTATTGATATCTGATTAATTCCTATTCGGTTGTTTCTCTCATGTTTGCCTCATGTTTATAATTTGTTAGTTTTGGAAAATGATTTGCCAACCACATTAATCCAGGTGTAGGACTGCATGTGGCCCCTGTGCCACCAGTTGTCCATCCCTGATCTATAGCATTGTGCCAATCCCTCATACACCTCTTCCTCATCTCCCTCTATTCTGCTGCTTTTTGTTGAATCCACTTGTTGCTTCTTTGTTTATCCAAACTGATTTTAAGACAAGCTCTGACTGTCTACGAGGCGGCCTCCTCCGCTCTTACATAAGACTGCTTGTAATGCTGGTGGCACAGACTAACAGACCTCTGCACCGTCAAGTGTCTGTCTGTCTGTGGAAGTCTGTGGGTCTGTCTGTCCGCTTGTGTCTGCCTTTAAACATCCCATCACGTAGCTAACATTTCTGTCCCCGCCTCCCTGTGTCCTCTGAGTTGACAGATGTACTCCCTGAGTCTGTGTGTGCCTCGTGTTAATTCTTTGTGTGTCTTTGCACTTTGTGGACCCAACTCGTCAACCTTTGCTTTATTTCTCCGACTGTCTGTACATCCTCTCTCTCCATCTCTCACTTCTGAGATGGCATGCATAACAGAGTTAGTTTGTCTCGGTCGTGATATTCTTACATAACTCTCCATTTGCCTTGGCGATCTCCCTTGTCAGAAAGACACACACACTTGCACACATACATATATATATACATAGGGGATGTTGGACTCTGGATCTCAAGGCGTCAGAGTTTTATCCATTTAGCATCTCAAAATTTAAATTTTTAATCAGCATTTTATAATCCTGCTGCTCCTGTAATCTGTGTTTGCTTTGAGATCATGTTGTGAAGCACTGCTGAATGTCCGTTTTCTCAGATGTTTGAATGGATTGGCAGCAGTGATTTCTTTCTCATTTCTGTAGACTTCCAAACTCTTTATGATGTGTTTTTGGTGACCCTGTAGTGGTTAATATTGAGTTAAAGTGATGTTGCTGTGCAGCGTTGCAATGATTTCTGATCATCAGTTTGTGGAGTTTTCATTTCAGATCTGGTCTTGTCTCTGATGCTTCCTGCACTGTATTTAACTCGATCCTTCACTTTTTCTGTGTACATTTTCCATCACATGACATTATGGGATGTTTTTGTTTCTCAATGGAGCTCAACATTGTGTGCTCAACTGGAAAATGTTTTCCTTTCTGTTGTGATAGCGCTTGATAAGATAGGACTAGGTAAGAACTGGAATGATCCTTTTTATTATGTAACCTGTTGCACAGGCATTCTTCTTCAGTAGATAGTAACTTGAAAATGTTTCCATCCTGCCTGTTATTATTTTTATTATCATGATTATTTTTATTGTATTGATATGGGCACATGCTTTGCAGAACTGACGTAATCTAGTTTATGCACAGAGCACCATTCACCCACAAAGTAATTCACAGTGCGTTCAAAATGGTAAAACAATGACATTTACAAGCATTGGAGGCAGCACACAACACGAATATGTTATATAATACAACAGAGTCGGATGAAATAAAATAAAAAAGGGAAGAAAATGTAATAGAATTTTATAGAATTAGGAACTTGAAAGGTAAAAGATATTGTGCATCTATTTTTTTCTTTCCTTCGTCATCAGTTCACCTTTTTTATCATCCAAGTTAATGAGGTGGATTTTATTTTGGGTCCATTAAAGTTGCACAGATTCACCTTCTGGTCTTCATCTAAATGAATCGTGTAAAAAAAAAATCCATCTCAGAACTATTTTCAAGGATTCAATTTATGCCCAAATGTAGGTGAGTAATTTTAAGAAGAGATTTTTCTGTGTCTTTGGCCTTCTGTCTACACTTAAACAGCATTTCAGGCAACTTAAAGACATATTTTGGAAAACTCTGGCCAAGGTGAAGACTTTTAGAAGACATTAATTTGGACCTGAAACCTCTCCACAGGTTGATTTCACTCTATTTGAGATTCTTACTGTTGTTTAGATGTGTTGCTACAGGAGAGTAGCTGTTTTAAAGTGTTGATAACTCAACTATTTGCATAGTCACCTTCACTGTGATGCTGGATTAAAAACACTCTGATAATCTAAATACTGCTGACGTTTTGGACAGTACCTGGAGTTATTGTTTCATTAGTGACCGTGTTGACAGGTGACCTATGGATGCTTGGGTCTGGGGTCACTGCTGCCATGACAGTTGTTTTTTTTCAGTCATGCTGTATGTTAAGGCTTTCTTTAAAAAGGCGATGGTAAATGACTTCTTCAATGCTATAATTGATTTTGCTTCTGAATTCCTTTCTTTATTGATTCTTTGGTCTTATTTTGTACTTTGTCAAACACTTTGTGACCTTGTTTAGGTAAGTGTTGTATAAATTAAGTATTTACTATTGAAATATTTACAATGAGATTCTGTGTAGAAAGAAATTGTCCCTTCAGGTTTTGTGTACCTCTGCATTTATTTCTGTGTGATTCAGTGTTCGGATGACCTGACCAGAAAGCCAGTGGGACCATTAAGTGAAAGAAGTTAAAGAGTACAGGCAGTGAAATGAGTGTGTGAAAGAGACAGTGAATTGATTTATAATGGAAACCACTCAGCGGCTCTGAGAGCAGCCTGTCCCTTCAGCTTCATCACTGCACATCAGTGAACCTGCTCTGCTCTCTGTGCTGCTCCACAGGCCTGCATTGCACCAATGCCTCACCAGAAAATCTTTCATTATTTCCATTGTAATACTGAGTACTTGTTTAAAGCCAAATTTGAATTTAGCATTTTCACGCTGAGCCATACCTTTATTAATGGCTTTTAAGAGGTAGTTGATTTGTTTTATGAAAAATAGCATAATTTGGTGGGGTTTTTTTTAAATGGAAGTGGAAACAGTTTATTCAGACAGACATGTACCCACATGGCATACTTTAAATATGAAGCTTAAACCAGCTATTAGCTTGGATCAAATTCAAAGGCATCACCAATATTCATGTTTTTGTGGTATATTTGGATTTAGATGAAACATGTAACCAGGGTATTTTGTTGACTATAATGGAGGATTTAAAATTAGTATCAGCTCAAAATTTGTATTTCTTTTTTGAAAAAGAAATCATATACTCTGTGTTTGTTGTATAATTTATGTTGGTTTTCAAATGTAGACTTTGCACCATGGATGTTCTTATGGTTACATAAACTAAGCTTGATTTGTTTTTGACAGAGTGTTTTTTAGCATTAGCGGTACCAGCACTGCTTGCACTGGACCTCCTTCCTGCAAGGAAACAGCACTGTTTCCAGAAGATGCTGAAACATTTTGCCCCTTAGCTTACAGCTACATTGTGTTTACCTTTTGGTCATTATGTTGTGTATAATTCTTGGAGAAAGTATAAGCCCAACGGATGTGTGAATTTGTGAAAAGGAAAAAATGGACATTAAAGCAGCACTACGGAAGATCCTCGCTTGACCGGATAGAGAACTCAACTACCCATGAGCTCTAGCGCGCGCCTACCGTCGTAAGGATACAGATCTGCCGTTCGCCTGCATTTGTTTTGTAGGGGAATCACAGAAGCCAGGACTTCGCTAAAAAGTATTCTTCTGTCTTCAGCGGCTGTTTGCAGGATGGGTAGCGACGAGGTAATGTATTTATTTTTGACTAAATGAAGATGTTAAAAATCGCTAAGTTCAACTTGGTTTTATTACCGTGAAGTTGAAAGTGAAGTCGCCATTCTGTTGAATAAAGTGAATAAAAGTAAAGACAACAACGAGCTGGTGATATCACACACTTGAAAAAGGTCTAAACCAAACTACATACTATTACGTTCTGGATTTGTTGTGCTGTACTTTTTACCTGTCAAGTTTTTTGAGGAACTTCGTCATAAATTAGTCGGCCAACATACCTGATAGTAGTCGGACATCCCTCCTCGTCTTTTATTTCACGCCAGCGAGTGAACGCCGAACCGATGTTTATTCTGGTCCGAGCATTCAGCTTGTTTTTCTCTCGCTTTCTTTGTTTTGTATCCTCCGACAAAACTTTTCTCTTCCTGACGTTCTTGCCTCCTCCATGGCTACGGCTCTGCGTTAACGATTGGCTTTGGCCGAGACTTCCGTGTTTTAAACTAATCAGCAATCAGGGGAAGTGACGTATGCCGTAAAGCAGTCCAAACGTGTAGTTTTTTAGTGTGGCAGGGTTCCCACCATCCACCTCTAAGTTACATAGCGCCAGTGAAAGGGATACAGACCACTCCAGACCACGACAGAGGTTTCATTGAACTCATTGTAAAGTGGTGGACCATCACAATGAATATCGAAGGATTATATTATGTTTGAAAAACTACATAGTGTTGGTTTAAGATTCCAGCAGCAGTATATATAGCAAATATAAAGATATGTAAATAAGATAGATATATAAAAAAATACATGAAAAAATAAATCTAAATATGGCTACTAGCTGGCAACTGCTCCTTTCTGTCCTCAGTCTCCCTATCACTGCTTCTCCCCATGAGGGAGGAGTTGTACAGTCTGATGACCTGACATCAAGTCACTTGTCATTTATTCTTTGAGGTAAGTTAACTTAACAGTTCAGTTCCTGTGGAATTATCTAGTTGAGAAAATATGGTCTTTCACTTTTTCTTAACTTGAATTCCAGAGTCCCGGGCAGCAGGTAGTGCTGGTGCTGCAGCAAGAAGGTTGCTGGTTTGACTCCCTGGCCGGATGGGGCCTTTCAGTGTGGAGCTTACATGCTCTCCCTGGCATCTGCTTATTTTCTCCAGATACTCTGGTTTCTACAATCCACAAAAAAACATGCTCATGAGGTTATTTGGTGATTCTAAGTTGACCCAATGTGTGCATAAATGGTTTTCTGTCTAAATATCAGCCTGGTGATTGGCTGGCAGCTAGTCTGAGGTATATTCCAACACTTTCCCAGTGACAGCAGGGCTCCTGCTCCCCGTGATAATGGATGGATGAGATCCAGAGTTCAAAAAAACTTTATAAAAACTTAAATCCCCCTGAAGTTTTTAGCTAAATGGCTGTCAATGTTTTAATCACTTGTGCTCCAGATAAGCAGGTACACTGTCTATTGATTGTAATTGTCTGCAACTTCTCCAACCAACCAAACCCAAACTTTGTATGTTCATCATTTTTTAAGTTCATGATATTAGAAAAAAAAACAACTAATGCTGGTTCTTCAACCTCCATGGTTAGGCAGGTTAATGAAGTTTAAAAGGCACTACTGCAGCCTAGCATCTGTTTGCATGACTTCCTGATGATGACTTGATGCCAAAATGCGTCAGAGTTTGGTTTTAAGGTCGACATGACCATGCTGTTAAATTAAGAGCATTTTAATAGTATAAAGAAAGTGCCTTGAAGTCTTTTCTTTTTCCTTTAATGACTTAGTGAATTAATTCCAGAGAGCATTCAAGCAAACTCTCTTTTGAGTATAGGTAGCACACTTTTTGTCGTCTTAACCCAACTCAAACTTTGAATGTTTTCCATTTTTATGTTTTTACCCAGATAGGCATGTTAATAAAGCAGTTTGTTAAAAATATTAAGAAGGAATACATTTAATAAAAGAAAAAAACTATCCTCTATAGTTAGTGCTGTTGACTACATAAGCAAAGCCATTGATGAAACACTTTATTGACTTGTATTTTTATGTCAGCACAAGTTTTTTTTTTTTTAATTCAGCTTAATGAGACTCATGGACCTTTGCAACCAGCCTCAAGTGGGTGCTTAGAAAACAGGAGATTGTTTCCCATTCTGAATTGGTTTTATTACTTTAAAATATAGTTTCCTGTGAAATAACAAAAATGATGTCTTTTATGATAGGGACATCATTACCATGATGTTGGTTAAATTAAGATGTTCAAATCAATCAGCTTATGTGTCAGGTAATTCTCTGTATAATCAAGAGCATCTTGCAACTTAACAGATATATGTGAAAATTGTCAGGCACAGATAGAACAGACATTCATAAAAGTTTGTTTACAGTAGCCACGAGACTCATCTCTCTATCTCTTTCACTCTAATTAAAATCCTATATACATGCCATGTCATATTATTTTATGACTTCTGCTATAGTGAGGTGTAAGAGACATTACGACAGCACATAAACAAAAGTAAACAGGAGCTAGAAGTATTGACTTTTCCCTGCTAGAGTGGAACACAACAATCGAAGAGGTCAGGGAACGATGCCCACAGGCTCGGCTGCTTGTCATGATCAAATCACGCTGAACTTTCTCCTTTATGTGCCTTTCGCTGTGTGTTCATGCTGCATTTCAGCAGCCTCGTCAAAGTATTTACTGCAGACAGAGGCTCAGGGAGACATTTCAGCGCATCATTACTGCTTGGCTGCTGTTGATCTCTTTTCAGTCACATGGTTTACTGTTGATGTTTTTTTAGGCGGGGGGAAAGTGGTGCAGTGATGAGTGAAAAGGTATTTTGAGGAAAAAGTCTCACGTTTGGGAGGATTATGTTGTCCAATGGTGCTGGGATTAACTAGCGCCATTAGAGCATTACGGACAACTGTGTGTCTACGTGGCCCTTAAATGTGTGTGCAGGGAACATTAGGGAGCAGATGGTTTGTGTTGTTAACCTGAGAGCAGAGCATCCCTGAATGAACACACTCAAATGAAAAGAGAAAGAGGGAGACAGTTTAACTCACTTATCTGGGACGTAGGAGATTTTCATATTGTGTTCTGTTTAATTTATACTCTTATAACAATCCCTCTTGTCTTTGCTGCATTAAATCACACTGGACTAAGAGGAGCAAAACACAAATCAAACCAGTATTTCAGAATCTATCCCTCTGCCTGTTTCCATGGCTACCTCCTCCCCAAGACCATATTTGCTTAAAACATCTTGTAATGCATTAAACTTACTGTACTTCTTGTAAGAAGGTGGTGTTGTTTTTTGTGTATGAGCTTAACGTGTGGGAGAAGCAACATGGACTTCAGCTTTCTCATATGCTGGATACTGTTGGAGCATTGTTTGATACTGAAGGGAAATTAAAGACTTCATAAAGTGTGGGCATTTTATTTATAGCTCTCTAAACACCATCTGTCTGCGTTGGGATTTCTACATGTGTGTTGCATCTTCTCAGTTGCACACGAAACAAAATATCCTCCATGACCTTCCATTTTAATCATGATTAACAGAACAGCAGTGCTTAAAGCCACACAAACAACATTTAATTTCTTGTTGTGGTAAAGGTTCCATATTAAGTAAAATACTTTGATGGTTTTTTAGAAATATGTGTGGCTATAGAGGGATTAGTTCATTAATGCTGAAGTGAGTCAACATTATCACTTCCTGGTGCATCTGAAATAAGTTAAATTGAGTCTAGTTATTCTGTTTTCTAAATTAAATGATAGATTGACTTGAGCAACAAAGTAGTCATAACTGTTTTTTTCTGATTATAGATATTTTAAAGGTCCCATTTCCTGCAAAATCAGTTATCTTTCTTTTACTAAACTCCCAGTTCATAGAGAAATATGCTATGGCTCTTTAACCATCTGGAGTCTAAGCTATTTTTTTCAGTTTTTTAGGTGCCTGGACTTTTTGCGTTATAATGCATGTAAAACTTCAACCCTGTGATGCATAATCATGTATTAGACCTTGTTTTTTCAGGACAAGCTGCACTATCAGACAGAATTCATCACAAAAAAATCCAACAGAGTGCGGATGAACACTTTTGGCAACAGAAATTTTTTTTTTTTAGTCTTCTTTATAAGTTGGAACAAAGAAATAAACTCACACATATCACACACAACAAATTATTTACAATCAGGTTTACAAAAAAGTCACTTGTTTTTTTTGCAGGATCCAGCTCAACCCAACATAGTCTGGTGACTTTTTATGTTAAACTAACACAGTTACATAAAAGAACTTTACCGATCATCAGCACTGTACCTTACCGATAGTCTAAGCTGGATCCAAACAACCATTTTTTGCTTGCAACAATAAGTTCCCCTCGGCGTCTCTGATGCTGTGAGTCACTAGGAGAGACCTTTCTGTGCCCTTGATCATCTGATAGGTTAACCCTCCTGACATCATATCCAGTCACAATATGTGTAAAAATGAAATAATGTTTATAAATCCATAAGAACAAGAAAAGCACTCGGAGAGCGCAGACCTCCGCCAGCGCCACAGTCCTCAGCCATATTGGGATTTTTACCATAAATATTAGTCCTACCTTTATTTCATCTAAATATTTAGATTCCTTGACCATGAAAATATACCATTAGCAACTGGATTCATAATGATATCTATTTTAGTTCAGTAGTTATTCTCAGAAATCACATTTTTCACCATGGCTGCCAGACACTGATCCGGATCAACACCAAAATTGAATCAGTTCTTCCTTTTCCCATGCTGAACATTTCCTGAAAATTTCATCCAAATCCATCCATTACTTTTTGAGTTATTGTATTCACAGACGGACAGACAGACGGACAGACAGACAAACTCTCCCGAAAACATAACCTCCTTGGCGGAGGTAAATATCTGTGAGCACTAGGCGCACAATTTGGAACTAAGCCCCCACCTACATGTGTGTTTTCTGCCCCCCTCCTCCCAGTTGGACATGGTTTGGGTAGCCAATCAGCGCAGAGCTCATCATCAAAGCCTCCCATTGCCTCCCGCCCCCTCAGATCTGAGTATTTCCAAAGGGGAGGGAAAAAGAGCTGCATCCTCAACAGATTTGTATTTTTTGTAAGAAAATTTTACTTTTAATCAAATCCGTGCCTAACAGACATCCAAGAACATGATGTAAATGACCAAACACGTCAGGAAATGGGACCTATGTTTGTGTATAATTTAGTACAATATCTTTTTCAGGCTTCTTAATGTAGAACATAATTAACATAACATAATTTTGTTGTATCGATGTCATGTTATTTATAAATATTTTATCTTTTTTGGGGAAAAATATTGTGTTTATTGTTTTGTATAATGCTGAAACTGGTGATTTGTATCCCTTCTTTTTATTAAAAAAATAATGAAGTGTTGCCCTCTTTGTATTGCAATACATGATGATATATTCTGTCATCACCCATGCGAAAGAATCATCACACCAGATTTTACAATACACACCTGTGCTTAATGCCTGTTTACCCACTCATGCTAACCTTTTCAGCCAATGCCTGCTTTGCTGCCATGTTTTTGTTAATGCATTAATGAACAGTATATTTCTTTATAATGTCATTCTGACGCCCCACACAGCATGATTATGATTTGACAGTTATATGTTAGTTAGGGAGGTCAGTGTTTCTGTTATTGTGCACATAAAGAAAGGAGAAGAGACTGTTGGGGTTTGGCTAAAAAGAGAGAGTTGAGCTGCAGATTTTCATAAATCCTACTGTTGGGACTCTTTCCAGACCTCATGTTCCCATGCAGATTAAATCCTACACACACACACACACACACACACACACACACACACACACACACACACACACACACACACAGACACTCCTTCACACACAAACAGCTACAGAATTCACATTTTAAACTATGTCAGCCATCACAAGCAAATCCAAATCTTGCTGCGAGTGTTGTGTGTTACGACCTTTGCTGTCATCCTCTCTAGTTTGACTATGTATCTATTCTTGTGTTTCAGCTGATGAGGTTTACATATTCCCTCTGACATCACATAGCTTTTAGCTGAAAGAGACCAAATCCCTTCGGTCCTGCAGTGATGTGCATTATTCTTGTATGTTAAATGCATTTTCTGTTCCTGTACATCCCAGATGGAGCTGTGTGATTGCTGTTTAGAGATATGACTGTTCTATAACTGGAGAACCTGGGGGTTTCTCTCATGTGTTTCACAGCCAAGTGACCAAGATGTATACATAGGTTTTGTTTAACTTTTCAATCCTTTTCCTCTTGCTCAGGCTTGGACCCTACCACGCTAACATACAATCAGTAGTGCCACATGCAGACAAGCAGGAAGAAGACAGACAGTTAACGGATGGAGCTGGAGCCAGTGTTTCTATAGGAAATTCAGAAATGAGTGTTTATGAAGGGTAAGAATAAGGTGGCAGTGGGGAGTAGTAATATTATACTGGTACCAGAAATGAATACACTCAAGTAAGCTGACTGTTTTGTTTTTTTGTTTGTTTAAACCATGGACTGTATTAACATTTGGATGAAGCCACTTGACATCAGTTGTTTGATTATCAAAAGAGCCTGTGCACAGCTAATCTGTGAACCCAGCCATACTGTACACCCCTAATCATCAAGACTTTGGATCAACACTTCCACAGACCAGAAGTTCTCCAAGAGCACAAATCTCCACCAAAGCATTTCTAACATTGTCAAGGGAGTTACTGTTAAAAGTGGGAAACTGCTGGATCTCACGCTGTTAGGAAGTCCTTTAACTGCCATCTCACAGTGTTAACAAATTATTTAATAAAATCATTGGATCTGGATTGAGATCTCTGCCAACAATGATCACATTTTCCTTACGGCATGACTAACAATCCCTGTAAATGTAATCAAAATTCATTCTTAACTGTAAGAGTCATCTTGTTCATAATCTAAGAAAGGCCAGCAAAACACTTACTGGATTTAAAGAGACTGTGAGGAGTTTTTTAAATAATTACAAAAAAGTCTCAATTTTAGATGTATGCCTGATCAAAATACGCACTTATCAATGAGTTTTATAGCATCTAAATAGGTTATCTATAAATGCTATTCCTTAGCCTCCTGGTCGGGTCGTACAGGGCTGGACTGGGCTGGATACTCAACTTCGGGGAACCAGACAATTAAAACTAGAGCAAATTTAGATTATTTTATTATTTATATAACACGTCTGAGAGCGCCGGGCTGTAAGTAGCGATATATAGCCGTCTACAACTATGATAATAACTTTTCCCCGCATTGCTTGTCGTCACACATCAAAAACTACCGCCACGTAACTAGAAAGAGACACATTACCTCGTCGCTTTGCATCCTGTAAGTTGTTGAAAAAGAACTTGTAAAGCAATGCAGAGTTCCGACAAAGATCCATGCTGCATTTACCACAACAAACAAACACATTTAGCTTCACGTCTCCGGCGCATTCAGGTTGTAGTCAGAAGTAGGAATTTTGAGCTCTGAGTGGGAAACTAAAACTGGAACGTCCCCCGAAGTCTGAATTTCCTACTGGGAACTCGGTGAAACCTCGCCACCCAGAGGTGTCAATGGAAGATGGATGCCCCCAGTGTGAACAGTTATTTAGCTCCTGTAATAATCCATTTATTTACACTTCTGACTGGGGTGTGTCGCTCTAGATCAGGTGTATACACAGTATTGTTAGATTTATATTTACAAAAATGCTGCCATAGTGATAATCACATTCTTCATACAGGGCGTGCTAACAACAGCCAACAATAGCCTGGTAGATCGGCATGTTTTTCTCAGACTTCAACTGGAACGCCGATAAGTCGGAGATGATGTCACTCCCAGTTCTGAGGTTACTGGAATGCAGCATTACGCCGGCGATAAATTCTCCTCATAGCACCTTTAAATAGGGACAACATATTGATAAGAGTCTTTTAAGGTGGGGCTAGAACCCCATTATAAGCTCCGTCAGGGAGGTTGGTTTTGTCTTTTTTTTGTTGGTTTTGTTTGTTTGCAAGATTATGCAGCAACTTCTGGACAGATTTTTCTGGAATTTTCAGGAGATGTTGGCAATGGCCCAACTTAGAAATTATTAGGTTTTGGTGGTGATCCAGATAATCAGCATTAGCAAATGATCGTTTTTGCTCAACAACTGTCTAACGAACACTGATATCAGCATGACTCTGAGTGCTTGATGTGAATTGTCAGGGTCAAGGAATCATATAATGTATCATGAAACGATTTCTTATAGCGTAACAGCAATATGTGAGCTACCTTGGTGAAGGTTTAGCGCTCTTCAAGTGCTTTCTTGTTGGTTATGTTGGTTGAAAGCTCTCAGTCACTTGTTTTTCTTTGAGAGCATAATAATCATTTGACGTAATCTTGATCTTATATTTTAAAGAGATTCTAGAGATTCTGAATAATGCTGCCCATGTTGTCATCATAACTACTTTTCCTTATTACTATTTACCCTGTTTTGTCCCATCAACAAGTGTTTGACTTTTTTGTCCTTACTGTCTGTGTTCCTTCTTTCCTGCAGCATCTTTTTTTTTCTTTTGTCCTTCGTAAGGCTGATCACGACTCTTTGCCTTTATTGCTCTCCTGCCTCCCATTCTCTCTCTTACCTTGTCCTGAGCATGCTCTGTCTCCATGCCTCTTTGCATGGATGTGTCTTGCTGTCTTTACCTTTGGCACACAGTCTCTCTTTGCTTTTTATCCCTGGCAACCTTCCTCTCCTCTGGAGTCTGTAGCTCGGGTTACATAATATACATTAGAGAGAGGTGTAGGGGGAGATGGTGGAAGTAATGAAGAGGGGGCATGGAGGAGGGGAGGAGGAAGAGACCCTGCTGCTCGGCTAAGAAGCTGATATTTTTTCAACTGTCTGAGCAATTGATGCATGACTAAACACAGTCTGGATCCTAAGTGTTTGCCTCCAGATTTTTGTATTTTCTTTTTCCTTGTTTTTATGAGTATATTTGCAATTTTTGAAAAATTTGGAATAGTTTAATTTCTCAATTTTTTTTATCCCTGATGCATGTATCCTTACTGCTCATCTAGCTCATTTTCATCTTCAGGAGCTGACATCTGGTCTGCTTGTCCTCTCCTCCCTCTTTTTTTCCTCCTCCCTCCCTTATCCCCTGATCATCCCATCTCTATCATGATTACACTTTACCTCGCTGGCCTGCGATGATGTAACCATTTTTGGCAGCAGACTTAACCAACCCCTCTACCCCCCCATTTGACCAAACATTACACTCTCCCATCTTTCTGAGAACTGCCGTCTCTCTGTCCTGTACTATCTGCTTGCACTCTTCCCTTTTGGGCCATTTTTTTTTGAAGGTCTTAATCTTGCTCCTAATACCACTTCCCAGCTTCAGCTCAAAGGGGGTGAGGGGTTGGGTGAGTAAGACCGGCGGGGTTAGAGAATTTGGGAATGTTCCCGGATGATTTGGTGCTCCAGTTGTTTAACTACAAAGACTTAAAAAAGAGACGTCAGAAACTCTGTGGGGTGCAGTTGTTAGTCCTGTTAAGTAATAAATAAAAGGATGATGGTTGATGACACTTAGCAGCCTCAAACATTGGCCTTTTGCTTGGGCGTCATTTTGTAAAGCTGTTTTCCCAAGTGGGTTCAGGATGCAGACCGTGACGTTAGAAAAAGAATACAGAAATAAATACAATAATGAAACAAGTTTATCACACACCCTCCCACTTTTTAAAGGTGAAGTTTCCAAAATACTCTCTGCTGCATTTGTCGTCTTGTCACCAATTCTTTTCACCTTGTCGCAATTTTAATCAGAAATTTGAACAAAGGCTTAGTTGATAAATTTAAGTTAAAGCTCTCATGGGAGTCTGTCTTACAGTGTAACCACAAAAGGTGCTCAAACAATCTGTGTTAGAGTTTCCCCTGATGATTCATTATAGACGTGAATAAATAAACTCCCACCGCCACCACTAAGGATGGAAATTGACAAGATTTTGTTGATACCAATGCTATTTATGGGTCCTGTTCCTCATAAATATCAGTTCTTATCCTTAAATATCCACTAGGGATGCAAATTATCGAGTAATTCATTAATCAATAGTTGTTTTATCTTATCGATCGATGATCGATTAATTGATAAGCGGCAATTTTTTCTTGAATTCCCCTCTGAATCAAAAGGTTCCTTTCTACGAAAATGCTATCTTTCTTATGAGAGAGAAAATGCAAATCATATTCCTTAATAAAAGATTTATTCCTAACAGAATGTGACGTATTGAGGTGATGATTTTGCAAAGTTGTGGAGGAGTTGTACTTTAAAATACTTCCACAGATGGTGCATTTGGTGTCTTTGTCGTCATTAACCAATTTAAAGTGGTTCCATATCGAACTCCATCTTGTACTCTTCATCCTGCCAGCTTGCCACTTCTCGTTTGTCTTGTTGTTGTTGTCGTCTTCTTCTTCTTCAAATTAATTGCAATTAATTTACTTAAATCGAGTAATTTCTTATCAACGATTAATCGATTAATTGTTTGCATCCCTAATACCCACTGTTACCATTCACTTAGTATCTTATGGCCCTTTTCCACTAGCTCTACTCTACTCCACTCGCCTTGTGCTGCTTTTCCATGAGCCCCAGTCGGCTGCCCAACAGGGTGAGCGGCCCTGCGGTTCCGTCATTTTGAGTGCGACACAACAATCTGTGGCTTTTTGTCACAAACCGCGTAAAAAAGGAAAGCAGAAGAAGGCTGCAGGTGGCAAGAAGACATGCCCCTTGAGAAGCACAGGAGAGTTTTCGGAGCTATACAACAGAATGAAGTCGAGGACGAGAGCAATTGAGCTGCAAAGAAAAGACATATAAGGGTAAGTTAAAGGTAGCTACCGCTAGCATGCTAGCTCGTCGCACTCATGACTCATCGATGATGACATTGTCTGACCAATCAGTAGCCGGCAGTCGGTGACGTCATCTTTTAGTATGGACTCTGCTCGCTTGGAACCAGAACGGAGTAGGTACTAAATCTAGCTTTTTTTAGGAGGTACCAGGTGAGTGAAAACATGCTGGAAATCGAGTAGGGCCAAGTAGAGTAGGGCCAAGGCGTGCTAGTGGAAAAGGGCCATTACACCTGTGAAACGCTGTCCTGGTGGGCATGAAACATCTTTTGCTGCTTTTATCTGTCTTTATTATGACTGTATCTGCTAGTTTACTTTTACCTGATAAAAATTGCATTGAAGCGAGGACTGAAGAGAGATTTTATCTGCGAGAGACCCCACACATAAAATAAAAAATTAGGCATTGAACAGTTTTGATCGTACTGTGTGTGATGTGCTCCAACAAGGCCAATACAGCACATCACACACATAACAATTCTGTCCCACCAGTGATCTAGGATCTAGTCCTCAAAGCCAGAGATCTTGTGCGATCAAACGTGATCTAGCAAAAACAAAGAAGAAGAAACATAGTCACAACCATAATTGTGTATGTCTGTGGTAACAGCCGGAAAACACAACTCACAACATCTTCTTGATTGGCTACATTCCTTTCAATGTCACAATTCACAGTCATGACTTGGGAGTTGTTGGCTTTCCTGAAACACATATGAAGATTTTTGGTGGTAAATATTGGACAAGTTTAATGTTTACAATGGTCAGCCCGATCTACTTCAGACCCGATCATCAATTCACTCTTAACACATCTCAGACCACAGGATGATCTTAAAGAACTACAAGACAAAAGATAATCTGGCGTTTGCCATCCTTCCTTGGCAGGGAAGGAGGAAAGTGGTGACAAAAGCAGCTTGATAATCTTTATGTGTGTACCCCGCTTAGCTGTCATTGGACCCCCTCCCTGTTGTCAGTGAAACTCTACACTGGGCAGTCTACACCTGAACCTGAGACAGCCCCTGTGCAGGCGTGAGCTCTGACACAGATCAGCCTCTTGTGTCACTAATGAGGTCTCATGTCATCGGAGGACACATCAGAGGGGTTGTGTATGCGCTTGCGTGTGTGTCAATGGCCTCATTGGGACACAGCGGCATGACATCATTGTCTGACGGCACAGGCCACCTCAGTTTACTATTTATCTTTAAGCCTGATTGAGAGATGCTGAGGCCAGGGGGAGGCTGTCAGCAGCGTCAGACTTTAGAAATTTCCAGATGATTTTGTGATTTAGAGAGAGAGGGGGAGAATTTATGTCAAGGTTGTTCAGCTGTTCATCCTCTAGCAGAGATTTTAATCTTAGTCCAATATTATATTGTGCGTGTTTGCCCATGCGCATTAGAGCTGTGTGTGTGAGTGTGTGTATTTTTGCTGAGGTCGGAGAAGGACAGTCGGGCTGTGTCTGATGCTTTTGTCTTTATAGTATGTCTTTGTAATCTACAGCTTTATTATTCTCTCTGTGCCTGTCGGATGGAGGCTTGATTTTTTCACTTAAATATCTGCTTTTATTTCTTTTTTAACTTTCAGAGAAAATTCACGTATTTGTTAAACTGTTTCTAACTTTCAAAATTTGAAAGTCAAGTATCATTTTATCATAGTCCTTTTTTAAAGTATTTTATTTATGCACATATCAGGTGTGTACAATTCTTTGATCAAATGTTAAGACACTCAAAGTCAATAGAGGAAGCCTCTGATAGTTGTGGCCCTTTAAAATCTTTGGTTATTAGCATGTTACAGGTGTTCAAGGATTATAAGATGTTTTTCCACACTGTTATAGTTATTTTAACTCCTCTGCTGCAGAAGCAATTAAGTGAGGAACTTTTTAAAACTTAGGCATACTATTCACTATTCAGGCTTTTCATAGGAAGCGACAGAGGAAGCAAAATTTTCAGAAAAGTTACTACCCAAGTGGATTGATTTATCTGTACCACCCACAAACCGGTGCCATGATGAATGATTATTGTTTACGTCACCTGTCAATCGACAGAATGTTGTGACTGATTAGTATGTATATATACTAAGGGTGTCATTTTTATACAATACAATATTGACTTTCTGGACAATGATGTGATACTGCAAAAGCCTGCTACGATACAATATCACAGTTCAATATGAATTAGAGACCTGCTTTTTAATATTGGGTGATTTACGTACAAATTACATTTATAATATGAAAAAAAATGTTACTTTTTAATTGATTAAAATCTTCTGTTTCTTTTAGAAACCAAATAAATATGTATTTAATTATACTGGACAGATGCTATTACAGTTCAGCAGCTTAGAGTTACAGCTTGAGTAAAAGTAATGCTTTTTAGACATATTCAAGGATCAATGATTCTGAAATAGCACTTGCATTTTATAATTGTAGGTATTCTATTTTAAACATGGTGACCTCTAATCTAGGCACCCTAATCCATGTACTAAAAATTAGTTTTTTAAGAAGCTGGGAGGAAGCTGTTATATGATAGTAGGAACAAATAGATGGCAATTTAAATCAATATTTTGACTTTCAATCAATCTGATTTTAGTTGTTAAGAAAATCAATATTTGGATAAACATCAGTGTTTTTGTACACCCCTAATGTTTAAATATGTACTTTACATTATGACAGTCTTTTATAATATAATTATTTATGTCTTTGACTCACTTGTACTTTGTTTTCAATCATGTCTGAAGGATATCAAACATGTCATTGTAATTCTATTTTCTGCACCAAAGTCATGATGCAGAATTTTTGTTTTCTGCTTTAAAAACATCTCTCACAACAAAACCTGTCTTACCTGGCAGACCACACTGAAAGAGGGAAACCCTCCTGTAACCTTGTCTTCCTGTTGTGAGTAAGAGAGTCAGTGTGAGCCGTGGGTTCAGGGCTGATGCCAGAGTCAGTGCTGTGACTGGCACAGCCTTGTCAAACTGTGTGTGTGTTTGTGTGTATTTGTGTGTGCGTGCGTGCGTGTACAGATTTGGGACCCATACGGACACTCTCATCAAGTATTCAGTTGGAGTTGATGCTGCAGCAGAGATGCCTAATAGGGAAAGCCAGAGAGAGAGTAAAGAGAGATTTAGAAAAAGGCTTGATGTACGTCATACCTCCTGCTCTCTTCCAGCTCCCACTTCTCACTTCTTCCCTCTTTATTGTCACACTCGCCAATTACCCCATTCACACTCATCCATCTTCTTCCACATCTTTCTCCTTTCACTCCCTACCCCACCCACTAAATTCCTCCTCCTGTATCCTCAGTCAAAGCCCCTTTTCACTTCCCTTCACTCCCCACTTTCCACCTAATTGAAGTCATTCATACCTCTGTATCTCTCTTTCAATCCCCTGCAGCCTGCAAAGAGTTGTGGAGAGTTTCAGCAGCCCTGCTCACACTGCAGGTTTGCCCACAGCATCACAGATATCACCCCAGTGAGCATTTACAGCTCATTTTGTGGCTCCTGCTTCCATGACCATATATGGACTTCCTCTTATGTTAGTCTGACCTGCAGGAAGAGGCCACAGACAGGTTTCCTGGTTCCTCAGAGGGTGAAGATGTTTAGAGATACTGACCACATACCCTCTGTTTCTGTCTCTTCCTATGTCTCTTTCTCCCTCACACACATACTTCTCCTGTCCTTCCTTCCCACCTCCTTCACTTCTTGTTATTTTCTCCTCTCATGGACACACAGTCCTTGCCAAACAGGAAGCAGCCATGAAGCAGTGAAAGCAGTCTATCATGTGCGTGTTTGTATCTAATGTCGCACTGTCTAGTTTGGTCCAGCACACTGACACTCAGCCAGCAGATGCTCACAACACTTCCGATTTTACCCCTTTTTTTAGTTTAAGGGAAAGAGAAAGATCTGATTCAAATAGAAATCAGACTTTCCTTATGGTACCTAGAAGATTGGATGAATCACAGTGTCTGTTACTGACAGAGATGGATGGAGTGAAGAAATGAGGCTTTGGCATATTGCATGTAGCAGCAGCACGCAGTATTAATCACCATCTTCATCCAGCAGCCTGTCTCAGAGGCTGACTCACTCTTCATTAACAACTTCACTGCTGTCAGCTGCTCACTGGTGGCCTGAAAGCAGACTGAAAACCACACTATCATCATGTCAGTACAAACTGCAGTTACTATTTCAGAGCATCTGATGGAAGTAAAGCCAGAATGAAGACTATTTTGACTCATCTTTGTATCGTATTTGAATAAATGTAGGGCAGTGTGGTCTATTTTAATGCTACCATATAGTAAATTTCAGTGAAGGAGGTTGTCTAGACTGTTTTCATGGCTGTAAACAGTGTAACTTTTTACTGAGGGGCGAAGCTGGAGACAAACTTTTCCTCGGATTTAAGGGCCGCAAAGTGGGACAGTTCTAGTGACTATAGACATACTATAGATGCGTTCGCACTGAACGCAACCTGGGCGACCTGGGCGACCACTCTCCATGTAAAGCTAATGCACAGCTGCGATGGGGTGGGGTTAACCCTCCTGCGATGAATCTGGGCGACTTGGGCCCTCCCCACATGAGGACGGCCCCGTATTGTCTTGGTGTCGGCATCAAAACATGTATCGCTGTTTACACATCGTGCTGTACATAGGCTTGTGCATTTACATGACAACGCAAAATCCTGTCAGGTTGCCCGTCTGGTTCTGCTCCGAGGTGGATTCCACGTCAAAAAGTGCTCATGCACACGTAACATGCTGCGCCTCTGTATGAGCCCGGCTGCCGCCATTGTTGTTGTTGTTGGTGTGTGTGACAGCGTGGGTTGGGGGGTGGGAAGGTGGAGGGGTGCTATGAGGTCACCGTCTTTTCCGGACTTATCTGTTTATACCAACTACAGCATGAAGACGAATACCCAGATATACACCTGCAAACCCGTTTTCAAAAAAGATGCGGAGTCATGGACAAATACGTGTCTCTGTGTGTCAATATCACCAGATCGATAGTTTATTTTACCGGAGTCTTACAAATTCGTACTTGTGTAAAGCCCACCTTGGTTGAGAAATGTGAACTTTCCTGGAGACACCGTGTGTGGCTGTCCAGCGACAACCAATCATTGTTGTGTGGGTGTGAAGACACCCCTGACAGTCTGTTTTATTCCGGTTCACAGAGTGGTTATCCATGTCCGTGTTTGAACATTAAATTAGTGAGTACATTGGTTCGGCCCAGACGGGACCACACTCAAGGTGCAGCTTACAGTGGATGCTGCGTTAGGACCATCAGTTGCAGTGTTGTGTGGTTGGTAGGTGAGTGAAAAGGATACAGTTGGAATAATGTCAGCTAATACATCCTATTATATGATATAATATAGAATGATCGCTGTGAATCTTGAGCGGTTATGATGTCACTAAATGACGGCGACCAAAATGAGCTACTTTGGACACTTGGGTGGACAACATGAACGGTGTGAATGCAGCTTAAAAGCCTATGGGTTTTTTACTGTATCATGGGCGATTCTAAACTCTGTGGTGAACAAAAAACATGAAACTCACTATGCTCTGTTCTTTAAGATGATCTAAACATATGATACTTCTTTTCACTGTAGTTTAAATGTAATAATTAAAAGTAAAAAGCTGTTTTTAAGCTACTATGGAACTATAAGTAGGTTCCTGTTTTGCCTTGTCTGTGAAATTGTACTGTAAATGTTTGCTTGTAAAGTAAATACAAGAAAATTTTAACATCAGAACTAATTAAAGAAACTTTATTGACATACCTTTTTTGGAGTTAAGTGAATTACACTGATCATCTAGACGTGGTGTAGTAGAAATTACTTCTTCAGATCTGCCCTACAGACATGTTGACCCTTGAAATCTATGAAATAACAGATAACCTCTTGCATTCCAACCTCAGTAGCGGTTCCTCTTGCATTAGCTAAAAGCATACCTACTGCCTGTGCAATATTAGGTATGTGGTCAAACCGTTCGACTCGATCCATCTAGATTGGTCTTTGTCATTTTAGGAATCAGATTTTTAGTGGTGATGATGGCAAGAATGAAAATAAAAATCTATTGATAAGAGTATAACAATGAGTTAAATACAAATATAGAGGTTTAATTCTATAAGATCCCGATGCTTTATTATTTCTTCATTGTTTTATCTTAAATGTTGAGTTTTTTGTGCTCATAGGCTAAAAGATATGAAATTAGCCAGTCACTGTCTGAGGCCCTACTTTTTTTTTTTTAATGTATTTTTTGGGAATTTTGTGCCTTTATTGATAGGAGAGAGACAGTGGATAGACTTGTGAAAGGGGGTGAGAGAGTAGGGGAAGACACTCTGCAAACTGGTCACAGGCGGGATTCGAACCTGGACCAGCAGAAGCAAGTACATGGGGTGCCTGGTTGCTAATCACTCCGCCAAACCAGCACCCCTGAGGCCCTACTTTTATCTGTTATTGCTGACATAGTTGACCTGCAGCGTTCAAGCTGTTTCCTTCATTATACTGAAGACGAACTTTAATTCTCAAGCTTTTGATTGGGACTCCTTCAAACTTCAACCCCCAAAAACTTGACTTCTGGTCAAGTAACTCATTGTTGATATGATATCTCTCTGTGTATTTGACATGTTCAGGGAATAAACCGCATCTTTTCCCATCCAGAGAGGAAGACAGGGGTTTGTTGTTGTTAGTTTTGATGTGTTCATTTTGTGCCTGTATTGCCAATGCAGACTTCGTGTTTTGCTTGACTCCATACAGTGCCTGCCTGTTGTGTCCCTTGGCGGTGGTGGAGCTTATGCAGTGTAGCTTATCTGTGGTTAAAGAGGGCAGATGAAGCTGGGACACCAGTTTGTATATGGTGTGTGCAGGCTGTGTCAACACTGTGTTGAAGATAAGTGTTTTAGTGTTCTTTTTTAAAGACAAAAAAGGTATGGTTACCTTGACATGTTAAATATTCTGACATCCTGACAGCTGTGGTTTTTATCAGCTGTTTCCGGTAGTAGCCGGCGGGACAGATTGATCACGTGATCTACCGGAAATAGCTGATAAAAAGACACGTCACAGCTGTCAGGATGACAGCTTCTGAAGAAGACGGCAGAGTTACGTCGAAACATTTTAAGGTAACCATACCTTTTTTTGTCTTTAAAAAAGAACACTAAAACACTTAAGTTCTAAGAAGACAAGATGAATCTAATCAGTAACTGTGTTGAAGAGCTTTTAGGAACTAACTGTAACTTTTATAACTGCGGTTAACTGTGACAGCACATTATTGTTCAATCCACATTAGACAGTGGCAGTGCAGCGTCCATGCTTGTTCTGTTCTGTGGATGAAGCGCTCCACCTCCCTCTGCTCTCAGAGCAACAACTCGTTGTAAAAAAGTTCATAAATCCCATCTTATCTGTGATAACACATGGACCATGGATCACACGTCAAAGTTAAAATACACATCCATATTATTATCAACATTATTTATAGGTATATGGTTATCTGAATGAGTGCTCTTACTTTTATTAGGGCTTTGATACTGCAAGGTTTAATTGCAAAATAATGATTGATAGGCTAGTTTATTAACAACAAATTGCTATCAAAAACTTCCAATTAGGGATGTAATGGTTACCGGTAAAATGGTAAACCGCGATAAAATTTCCCATGGTAATTATTACCGTGTCCTGTTAAAATTACCGTTATATCGTGTTTGATTACCACACTGTTTCAACAACTCACGGTGATGCTGCTCTTTACCTGGAAAAGCCTGAACTATGTGTGTCTGCTCCTTGGTGAAGCAGCCGTCTCTCACGGACAGAGGAGCAGTTTGCATTATGGCCTCTGAAAGTCCAGCACCTGGAGCCTCGCTCAGACTCTTACAAGTTTTCACACCCCCCAACTAAAATGTGGGAGTGTTTGTAAAACAGGTTACATTTTTTTTTTGCCATCTCAAAACTTTGAACATGTTCATTTACAATTGTTTATAAAGAGAAACCTGTTTTTGTTTTTTTTTCTAATGAAAAAAGTTTTAAAAATTTACTTATAGGACATTTCCTGACAGTTATTGACAAACAAAGACAAAAGAACTGTTAAAATTAGAATATTAAAGGGGTTAAATGATTTCAAGACTGTGTAAAAGTACTTTTTGAACATTTTGAGCGCACTGCAACAATATTATAATAATGATAACCGTGATATTTTTGGTCACAATAACCGTGATATGAAATTTTCATACCGTTACATCCCTACTTCCAATAAAGTCAAAACAAATCAAAAATTGGTTTTGCTGTTAACTGTACCTTTCTATCTCAAAAAAACACAATTTTCAGGGTTTGAACATCCAGCTCCATCATTCTTTGCTTCAAATTGCATCACTAAGACAATGTGTCAGTGCTTGTTAGAAAGGCATTCTGGATGTAGTTCATTATAATGGAAGAAGACCAAGAACAGATTTATACTTTTATTGTACTGTATGGCTTTTACCTGCAATTATTGTTGATACGCCGTCTAATACAAAAGTCGTCCTCATTTCAGCCATTAAGCAGCTGTAAAGTCTCACTAATGTAAATAAATGTAACCTTTTAAGTTAATGCACTGTCAGTTTTCAAAAGAGGATTGTGTTTAATGGAGGTGGTTGTCTGAATTTTAATTTAAAATGTTTAGAGGAGGAACTGACTGTAGCCTCCATTACAGTTCAGTGGTCTATGTTAAAGTTAAACATAGACACAACTTCTTTAATGCCCTTTAGGGTCTGATTTTCACTAATTTTCTGGGTAAATTTACAGCCATAAGCAGTGTAGAGAGTAGGAAGACTTTTTAAAGTTGATCATAACTGCACCAATCTGTTTTTATTAATAATTACCCCCACGAAGGAGGTAATGTTTTTGCCTGGGTTTGTTAATTTGTTAGATAATTAGTTTGCTTGATTGTGAAAAGGATAATGCAGAAAGTTACCAACAGATTTTGATGACGTTTTCAGAGAATGTTTCTCATGGCACAAGGAAGAAGTGATTACATTTTGGTGATGATCTTAGTGAGGATGTAGATGTAGGATTTTTTTTTAGGTGCTCGCTAACATTGCCACATACGGCAGTTTTCTGCATTTTTGCTAATAACTCAACAAATTCTCGACAGATTTTGATGAAATTTATGGAAATGTTTTTCATAGCACAATGGAGAATTTCTTAGACTTTGTGGTGATCTGATTTCAGATGTGGATCCAAGTCTTTGTACGAGGATTTGTTAAAATTGTGAGATAGGGCAGTTTTTAACATTTTAATGTCTCACACGACAATGTTGAAAATGCCTTGGTGGAACACTTCTAGCTCACGATAAAGTTTATCTGGTTTCCCTATCAATTATGGGGTAACAGACCCTTGTGAATGTGTGTCCCCTATAGGTAAACATGCACCTGTATCTCTGCTGCCGTCACAGATACTCCAGCATGACGCCTTTGGCAAACGCTAAACTTTGCAAGGTGTTATTAAGAGACTGTGTCCCTACTATCAGCAGCATCTCATCCCAGTGATTGTAAATACTATTGCTACTTGTTTGGGCTGTTAATATCACGGATGTTTCACCTAGTGTTTACTTAACATCTACTTCACAGGTGTTCACTGCAGCATGTGAGTCGAGACTTCTGTGTATTTAGAGGGCTTGACATGCAAAGTTAATTTACCTTTCAGGACACATAAAACATTAGGTGACATTTATACGAAACCAAACAAGTCAAAGGTTTATCTGTTAGGTGAAACAAATAAATGTGTTACTCCACCTACTCTCTCTCCACCTTTGTTCTTCCCACTTTGAGTGTCAGAGTCGCTGTAAGATGTCTTCACACTGTAAAAAACAGTAGGAGAGGGTTAGATTTAAAATCAGAAAGCGACTCACGTAGAAAATAAGTGATATTAGTAGATTTTATTTTTTGTTGAAGTTTTACACACACAGCAATATCTATGTAAAACAGCAAGTAAAACTACTCGCATACCTTACACATTACAGCCAAGGTGGTGTAGAAAGCTTTATAGTTAGAAGGACAATTGGGCTAAAAATGGTTTTACCAGACAAATTAAACCGTGTTGTTTCATGAAGCAGAGGCTGAACAATAAAAAGTTTGACCAATAACCACGATTCACAGTTCAAAAAGACATTTAAACATGCTTATATTTTCTACGTTAAATGCATCACTTTTAGAAATATATTTCAAGACCAAGATTCTTGCACTTAAGCATCACAGCAAACAGCACGAGCCAGTGAAAGGACTTAGACATGGAGGCATACAGCTTTAGATGGTAGCAAGACTTTTCCAACCTTTGATTAGTATGACTACAAAAGACGGAGACAATCTCAACGCAGATTGGCCTTAAAACACATCTCCCAGATTTTTCTTGTTAGGCCTCTTGCCTTTACTCAGATACTCAATTTCCAGTGTTGGGATGCTGTGTAAAGAATAAATAAAAACAGAATATAATTGATTGCAAATCCTTCATTCAATTGCATGCAATACAAAGAGAAGAAACTTAATTTTCAGAATGATAAACCTCATTGTTTTTTTTATATTCACTAATTTTGAATTTGATGCCAGTAACATGTACTAAAAAAACTGTGAGAGTGGTAACAAAAGAGTTGGAAAGCTGAGGAATGCTCAAAAACACCTTGGTGGTATGGTAAGGTCATATGAAGGTGTGAAAAAGGCATCCCAAAGGATCAAGTGAGGGTAAGGGGAAGTTCACCCCTTTCTGAACAACTGCATGAGCAAATAGATCAACAGTTCAAGAATTTTATCAACCTGCAGTTGCAAGGAATTTAGGGATTTCTCCTCCAGCCCATACCATCAAAAGATTTAGAGAATCTGGATAAATGTCTGCACAGCAAGGCTAAAAACCAACGCTGAATGCCAGTGACCTTTGATCCTACAGGTGGCACTGCAATCAAAGTCATAATGCAAAGGATAATACCATGTGGGCTCAGGGACAGGGCTCGTAACATCTTTAAATGCAAGTTAAAACTGGACCGTGCAAAGCAAAAGCAACATAGCAGCAAAACTCAGAAATGCTGCTGGCTTCTCTGGGCCCAAGCTCATCTGAGAGGCACCGATGAAAAACTGAAAAAGTGTGCTGTGGTCTGATGAGTCCACTTTTCAAATTAGTTTGGGAAATCATGTCCTCCGGGTTAAAGAGGAAAAGGACCATCCAGATTTTATCAATGCAAAGTGCAAAAACCATCATCTGTGATGGTATGGGTGTGTGTGTGTGCCCATGGCATGGGTAACTTGCACATCTGTTTAGGTACTGTCAATGCTGGAAGGTACATACATTGAAATGCCTTCATGCATGTTTGCAAGAAAAAAGCAAAACTTTCACTTGGAGTATAATTAGGATAAAAATGGTTTACCCATGTTTTAATAAACTTTATGATATCACATAATGAACTGTTCACAAATAGATTTTTGGATTTAGTCAATAACCATAAGATTTATCACCTTTGATATTACTTTTCAGAGTTAGAGAAATACATCTGCATTGGTTCCTTTATATAAATGGCATTATGTATACATTAAGCATATTAAGATTTTTTTTTCTCTAGTCATAATGTAACTGATGTCTAATGAATTTATAGATTGTTAAAGTATTCAGCACAATCATTGACATACTTTGGCAGAGCATTATATCGATTATATGTGTCACTGAATAGTAATAAAAAGCTGTTGTCATGGTTGCCTGTATTTCCTGCAGCTCTCCTGATGGCAGAGTGGCATTGCAAAGGGACATGCTATTTTCCTCCTGCAGGGATCAATATGCTTGGTCAGCCATAAAACTCCCCCAGTGTGCCGGCCCTGGTCTGTAAAACCTGATCCATACCGCATAATCACACCAAGGTCAGCCTTCAGAGCTATTTACATACAGACGCAGGCACCTTGAACTGACAAACTCTGCTGCCAACCAGGCAGAAAATTAACCAGGCAAGTTTTGGCCTCTGTGTGCATGTGTGTGTATCAAGGATTTGTGCCTGTGTGTGTGAGTTTTTGGTGTAAGGGCAGGGAGAACAAGCTTCCAGTGCGTGTGTGTGTTTTAAAGTCGTGTTGTTTAATCCATTTTATTTTGTCACAGACGTGGTCTTGGCAGGTGGCTAATTAAAAATGCATACACTGCTGTTAGCATCTCCCTAAACACACAATAAGGTGTGTGTGTGCGTCTGTTGTTATTTGTGTTGTTGTGTCCCATTTTATATCGTTTCAGACTTTTCACCAAAATCTGCCTCACTTAGACAAAGATGAATCTTTTGGCCTTATCTGATAACTTTAGACACAAATATGATTTAAAAGAAGCTGTTAAACCATAAAAAATTTTTGTATAATGAGTGATATAACACTTTGGTGGACATGACATTACGTCAGCAGCATCAGCATTTTTCGCTTACCCCTTCTTTACGCTCCCTATCCTTCCCTTCCTCTGTAGATCTACCAGTGTGATGTCACTGTTTCATCGGCAGTTTAAGTCCATTGACTTGGGATGAGGAGGTTTCAAGTGCAGGTAGTCTCTAGCTGGCATGTTTCTAACTTGTTTCTCGTGTTAGAAACATGGGGTGGTAGTGCCCATGGCATGGGTAACTTGCATATCTGTTTAGGCACTGTCAATGATGGAAGGTACATACATTGAAATGCATTCATGCATGTTTGTAAGAAAAGACAAACTTTACCTTTGATTATAAGTAGGATTAAAATTCTTTACCCATGTTTTACTAAATATAATGACGTCCCATAATGAACTGTTCACAAATAGAGTTTGGTATTAAGTCAATAGCCATAATGGTCAATTGCCAGTTTGTATTTGGCTGTTCTGTCCTTTTCTATATTACTATTGGGAATTACTCTTGATTAAGTTTGAAAATTTGAGGTATAAACATGGGAAAAACAGTGTGAGTGCAGGACATACAACTGAAACAAATATAAGGCAAAAATAGGGAAGACACCTAAGCTTCGCGCTGAAAAATTTTGGCATATGATATCAGTTTTTAGTTTTAGTTTGTTTTTCTAAGTCTGTAATCGCCACTTCATATTCTGTAGCCATTATGACCAGCAGTGATTAGTTGAAAAGTGTACCACAAGCACAACACCCACTCTCTGGTGGACCAGCCGCAGATAGGGGTTAGATGTCTATCATGGGTTGTTTACTTGACCTTCAGTAAGGTATTTACAAAAGCAATTCAGATGTAATGAGCTTTGACCATCGAGCCCTGCCACCTTTGTGTTAATCAGTTTGGCTTAAAATAGTTACACTCATGAGCTGAGAATCCTCAAGATTAAACAGAAACAGAGAAACGATTACAGAGAACTTGATTTGACACACACACATTCACACACTTTGCTTCTTTTGCTGAATCATGACTCTGCTCTCTGCAGCGACACCACTGACTGACTGACGGATTAAAACTCTGCCTGTCAAGGAAAAAAAGAGAGCAGGTTGTTTTTACAAAAAAAAGCACACACACACTTTCTTTCAGGAACAGCCTGATGGAAAAATAAATATTAGGGCCTCTGCAACTGACTCAGCGAGGCTCTGATGAATATCAAGGGGAGCGGGAGGGGAGAGCTGTTGACAGACACAGCTGTTAGCACAACTGTGCAAACAAACAGGCGTGGACAAGCTTCTCATGTTCACTGTAAATCATGAAGGTAGTAAGACCTGACAGAGACTTTAAGAACAGATATTCTCATTGCTGATAGGATTTTGTGCTGTTTCTAACCAGTAATCTGGTTTCTTCAGTGGCTTCATGTTTGTGCTGCAGCCTTACTGAGAAGCACTGATATGAAGATGGAAATGGTGATTTTCTGGGTTTGTGTTTGAAGGGCCTTTTGCCTTAACTCGGGTTCATATACTCACAAACAATAAGTATATCTGGCTGAAATGGTCACCTCTGTCACAGGCGAGAGGGCAGATGTGTTTTTCTGGCTGCTGTGTGAGATAAGAGGTGTGTGAGAAGGGCGTAAGGCTGCCACTTTTCTCAAAATTCAAATGCTACACACGTTTGCTAGCTCATCATCTTATGCTGTTTCACAGGAAGGATTTGAAGCCTCCGTCCCATGCCAGGCGGATGAAGAATGTCATGCTTAGGGATGGGAATTGATAACATTTTATCAATACCAGTGCTGTTAACGATCCTGTTAATCGATCCAATTCTTTAACTATTCCCTTATCGATTCCTGCAGATTTTCCATGTTTGCAAATGTTGCTCTGATTTTCAGTGGCAACAATGTCAAACACATCACAGCATAGATAACTGCTTCTGTAAATTGCTGGTGTGTCCACTCACTTAAGGTTGTGTAGTAGGTGCAATTAAAATAAAGTCACAGTGCTGATGTTCTGAACCCTGTCTGTGGATGGAATTGATAAGGGAATTGATTAGCAAAAAAGTTAATGATACCAATACTTTGATGCAGCTGTTAACGATTCTCAAAAGGAATTGGTTTTCATTTCCCATCCCTAGTCTCCACCTAAAGCTAGAAATGATCAACATACAATAAGGAACAAAAAGGGAGTGTTCAGAAGAATCTTGTTTCAATTCATGTCTTATTTTTCGACTGTTGCTGGGATAAAAAAAAACTGTGGGGACTTAGCAATATGATTCTGGGACTCAGTGCTTTTAATTTATTTGTATATATATATATTTTTTTTTAAGAATCCTTTGTAAACAGTAGTAGCCTTTTTGCATGTTATAGAGAGATGGGATTGGGTGGTAGGATAGTAAGATTTATTTGTGTTGTATTTAATTTGAAAACTCCAAAGAAAGATGTTTAAAAAAATTCACATGATGCTGTTTTAATGAGAAGACAATTACTGAAGATGTTAGAACACCCATCACTCCCCTGCCAGCTCGGCTGCACCGGGACTTGCCGAGGACACACTGAGCTGATTACTTGTGGATTTGTCGTCAATGAGGAGTGGGCCAGCTGCTTTGCGAATTACTGACACACATTTTCTAAAGGTCTACTTCCTTTTTTTGAGGTCAAGAGAACAATGATCTGTTGGGTTGCACCTGGAGCGCCCTCTGTTGGATCCAGCAGTGTACTGCTCCATGTGCTCTTTTGTTTTGCAGTATCCTCAAATCTGTTTTACATAACTGTAAGTTCACTCAGTTAACACCCCGGTTCCCATCTGTTTGATCCGTTGCCCTCTGGCAGGTGCTAAAGGTGCATCAAAACAAGGACAAACAGACTGAAAAACAGTTTCTTACTAAGAGCCATCACCACCCTGAACTCTCACATGCAAAGACTCCAACCTTCAATATAATGTAGATGTGCAACATTACTATTACTGCTGCTGCTGCTATGTTCAAAGACTAACTCAATATTTATTTATCCTATGCAATACAATCATACATGACTTATAATGATCTGTACTAATCACCATTCGCACTATTCAGCATAGATTAAGCTGTCCTGTGCAATACATTTTCACATATAATTATTCATATTATATACTTATCCTTCTATCTCATATTGCACATTTAGTTTCAATTGCACTGTCCAGTAGGATTTTATAATGTCTGGGATATTTTTTGCACATATACTTCCTACAACCATTTTTATACTTTAACTATTGACTTATCATTTTTTTATCTCTTTTTTATTTTTACTATCTGTCGCACTGGTAAAGGAGAAGCTCTCCAGTCTCGCTGTACATCCTGTATAATGACAATAAAGGGCATTCTGATTCTGATAAGTACTGATTTTTGCCCCCACGCTTTAATGGATATTTGAATATCACTTCTCTCTTCTTGTTGAAGTCAAGAGGGCGATGGGTGGTTGGGTCGGATTGGGTGGTTCACTGCTTCAGGTGCCCTAATGTGTTGTTACACTGTATATTTTAGATTTGAAAATACTGTATATGTGCAGTGGGAGTACAGATTTTTACCTCCACGCTTTAGTGGAGAATTTTAGTTTACAGCCCTGCAGAAGGGGTTGCTGCTAAAATTATTTAAACTTTTCACAACCCAGACAGTCTGATCAGTCTGTCTCCCAACTCGACCTTGCACGCTGCTGATGTTTGGCGTGCAGGTAGGTTGCTGTTAATAAATGTGGGATTCTCCTGCATAGTTGGGGGTCTGGCTGGTGTGAATTTGACATTTTATGCAGGATTCTTATAGTCCTGCGCTGAAATTCAGGCCCTGGTCATAGCCACATGTGTCTACTCCATTATCTAATGACATGTATCAAAGTATGATTATTTATTGTTGTTGTTTCTGTGAGTGCTATGGACTAGGAGAGCATCCTGTACAAGAACAGGGCCTGGGGTGTCACACCTGACTCATACTGTGTGTGTTTGCGTGTTCTCCCTGCCTCTTCAGTTACACAGCATGAGCAGATCAAATTGCCCAAGTCAGGCTCTTTACCAGACGCTCCTTCTGTCCAGTGGTCTGGCTGTCTGTCGGTTTGTTTCTCTCTCTCTCTCTCACTTTGACTCCCACACTTCTTCACCCCTGTTGCTCTAAACTCGCCCACTTTGTCTGACCTATGCCCACCCTTCATGTGAGCACTCTATCCACTGTTCTTGATCCCTAGATTTTCACCACAGCTCAGTGTGTTTTTCATTTTTTCAGCTGTTGTTTGACCCGGCTGAGGACAGAGAGGGCTGTAGAAGTGCTGCAGCTTCCACAGTTGAGTGGATTGTTCTTTGAGCGCAGAGCGATGTGTGAAATTTTCAGATGTCCAGACTTAACCAGGTTCAGTGTGCAGCAAATGCCTTACCTGTGTGTGTCTATAACATGGACTTGGAACAAGTGCTTGGTCACGAGAGCACAACTGATGAGCTTGTTTTTGTTACATGTAGCCTGCACACTGTCACTCATGAGATATTGTTGCTATAGCTGATCAGACTTAACTGAACTTCCAGAATTTACCTTATTGATTTTAATTGGTAAGAAATGACAGGAAATAAAATAATAATTTTATAAAACTTCTCCAGCTGCTCCATCTTGCAAGACAAGTTGGATTAGAGCAATAACAGCAAGAGTAACTCTTAATAGACACATCACCCACTAGTCATTAAGGCCTGTGAGAACTTCAACAGGCAGGTGATCGCAACATGCATATCTTGCTTCTTCAAGTGCAATATAAAACTTAAGGCACAGTAGAGCCTGCTAGAAGTATGAGGTTGCACAGTGCAGAGCACTTAATAAATTACTTGGTGACTGAAGGCCAACAAATGAGCCCATGGTTTTGTCATAGATGAGGAGTAGGCCAGCTTTGTTTATCATATCGAGCCCAAAGTACTCTAAAGGAGCACCTTTGTCTCTCCATGTTCTTGAGTACTTCCTGTTGTTGAGGTCAAGAGAACAATGAACAGTTTAGTTGTGCTGGGAGCGCCGTCTGTTGTTTTGAGCAGTTTACCGCTCCAGGTGCCCTTATGTGTTGCTGAAGGCTTTATTCTCAGTTCTGTTGTATATTTATAGTTCAGATTATTACCTCATTTTACCCTCATGCTCAAACAGATATTTGAATGTTGAGTATTGGATGACAGCTGAGATTCTAAGTCCTAGCATTGCAAAACTTAGCAAAACATAACAACAAACTTGTCGGTACATCCCGAATAGAAGAGGTCAGAGTCACATCTGCGTCTACAGTAGATGCAGCAAGTTGTGGAAGAGCACATGTAACAGCTGGCTCCACCAGAGAAATCATAGTGACATGGGAAGATATGGGACATATATGTGCAATGACAGTATAGTTCATCCATATTCCAATGACAATATGAACTGCTATAAATGAACAGCAGATTATGAAAATACATTATAACATGCAGTGTGTTAGTCTTTACTATGTCTAATGTTTCATACATGTTGTATTCTCTGTATTAATAAGCACAAATAAATATCTTGTAGTCATCTTTGATCTGATGGTATCAAAGTTGTGAAATCAGAGCCTTTATACCAAACCTCAAGAAATTACTTGACCACATTCAAAGGTTATTTTATTTTTTATGTTCAGACCTTCATGGTATGTATATTACAAAGGCTCATGTCATAGAAATAGTAGATAGTGTAGTTTGTCCTCTTGAGATGTCAATTAAACACTTGTCTTTAAACCAACACTATGTAGTTTTTCAAACATAATATAGTCCTTAGATATTCATCGTCATGGTCCACCACTTTACAATGAGTTGAATGACACCTCTTTCGTGCTCTGAAGTGGTCTGTATCGCTTTCACTAGCGCTATGTAACTTCGAGGTGGATGGTGGGAACCCTGCCACACTAAAAACTACAAGTTTGGACTGCTTTACGGCATAGGCTACGTCACTTCCCCCGATTCCTGATTTGTTTAAAACACGGAAGTGTCGGCGAAAGCCAAACGCAGAGCTGTAGTCATGGCGGAGGCAGCACAGAACGCAAGAAAAAGAAAAGTTTATTTTGAGGATACCAAACAAAGAAAGCAAGAGAAAAACAAGCTGAATGCTCGGACCAGAATAAACATCGGTTCGGTTTATTTCACACTCGCTGGCGTGAAATAAAAGACAAGGAGGGATGTCCAACCGATGCCGACTTGGCCCTGTTATTGCTGGACTTGTAAGTACTTGTTGATTGTTTACCATCCGTTTACAGTATTCTTGAGAACGTACCAGTATGTAGTTTTGTTTAGACCTATTTCAAGTGTGTGATATCGCCAGCTCGTGGTTGTCTTTACTTTTATTCACTTTATTGCTTCAACAGGACAGGGGCGGGGGCGACTTCACAGTAATAAAACCAAGTTGAACTTAGCGATTTCAACTTGGTCATTTAGTCAAAAATAAATACATTACCTCATCGCTATCCATCCTGCAAACAGCCGCTGAAGACAGAAGAATACTTTTGAGCAAAGTCCTGGCTTCTGTGATTCGCCTACAAAACAAATGCACGCGACCGGCAGATCTGTATCCTTACGGCAGCATGCGCGCGCTAGGGCTCATGGGTAGTTGAGTTCTCTATCCGGTCAAGCGAGAATCTTCCGTAGTGCTGCTTTAAACAAGGTTGATTAAAGAAAATAACTTTCACGCAAAAGCACAAAACCTTTTATTAATCTTAGATAACTTGTGAGCAGTGACATAGGCAGAAATTCAATTTTGAAAGAGCTGATATAAAAATATGCTTTCACGAAAAGGACTTTGAAGCAGTCGAAAGGACTGGTTTAAAAACTGCTGATGTCACTTCAGTATATCAGTCTGTATATCTCCATTAGAACTAGCTTAACAGCAACTCACTAACAAAGACTGATTTTAATACAAAATGTGGGTTGACCATGGGCACAGCGTGCAGTGTGTATACCTACAGAAAGAAGGTTGCTGGCTCAAATCCAGTGTCATTCAGGGCCTCTTTGTGTTTCCATGTTCTCCCACTCCATTCATGGGTTCTCGCTAAGCACTTCAGTTTCCTCCCACAGAGCAAAAACATGCTTAGTAGGTTAATCAGGGACTCTAAATTGCCCTTAGGTTTGGGTGTGAGCATGAATGGTTGTCTGTCTCTCTATGTGGCCCTGTGATTGGCTTGCGACAAGTTATGGGTGTACCCCAGGATAATCGGTATTGATAATGGATGGATAATGAGAAATGTTGCCTCAACATTTCTGGCTATGCAGTTAGTTGTAAGTGCGCCTGGATCGGGTAGGGTAGCTGTACCTCTTTTAGCACTCTGAGGATCGGATATCTGTTTGGATAATGCAACATGAATGCATTGGAAAAATGGACCCAATCTCTTTTTTGTCTCCAGTGTCTTGTGTATTGATGGGTTTTTCTTGGCACCCACTTCAAACTTCCCATTTGGCCACAGATGCAAGTCCTAAAATCGGAGAATGAGCCACCACCCCCAAGGATCTAGTACTTTACCTGCCTTTTTAAGCCTACCAACCACACTAGGGCTTAGCAACGTCACGATACATATCACAATACACGTGAATTATGAACTTTGACTATGCTGTCAAAAGAATTCTTGACAAGTTTAGTTTTTTAGTGCAAGAAGGACAAAAAACAATGATGAGTTTTAAATTATTCTACAGCTCAGGAAACTTAAATTCAGTTCCTCAAAGATTGTAGGTCTGTGTTAAAATGTGGAACATGTAGTTCATCATGTAGCTTGGCATCGACTTTGAACTGTACCTTTGTTAACGTTGCCAAAAGTGTGCTGACAACAACTGTCAAACATTGAGGCTGTATTGGTTCTGCCATTTCCCTAAGGAATGAGCAACAATATTTTGAGTATAGGCCTAAAACACACCTACTGCTACATGACAATATCCTGAAATAAATATCCTGAGACGTTCCATAACTGAATACTGGAAAACAGAAATTACTCAAGGCTCACATCACTCACTATAATACTATAACAAGGCATAAATAGTAATCTAAGATAAGAGATGGGTTGCTGTCCATAGCTGAGAGTTCTGTCTAAAAAGGGAGAAAATATGGCTCTCTGGCCCTGTTGCCATTAACTGAGCGTCCGTTCCTGTTGCCTGTTGGTGTTTTTGATCAGGAAATGCTTCAGGCTCTCTGCCACATTCATACAATGGAGTCCTTCCAAAAGTCCTCCATCACTCACACACACATACGCAGGCTCACACTCCATCAAACAGTCACAGAGAAATGCTTAATTATTCACTCACTAATTACCTCATATACCCACTTACATAACTGAGGTTGCTTTGTGAGCAGAGGGGAGAAGAGACTTGAGAAGAGAATTTGCCGGAGGAGCCAAGCTTTGAAAGAATTTTCATCTGGCCTAGCTCGCTGATGCAACTTTTCTGGAGCATCTGAAACTGCTTGAAAAGAAGTGGAAATAAAGAATATTAATATCTTATGTTGAGGCAAGATGTGGAAGTGATCTGATCAGCTCGTACAAACCAAACAGACATAAAGGCACCATATTAAACAGTCCCTCATCATCTTCAGTGGTTGGGATCAGATGATAAATGTTCTGGTTTACTAACATAGTGATTTAAGGACATTAGGTGAGTAGAAAGATTTTGTTTTTTAAGTCTTCCTATCACGTCCACTCCCTAATTTCCCTATTTTTCACCTTGTCTAGCTTTATTAATGTGCCAGACTTTATTTTATTGGCCTTAATTTACGGACACTCTTTTTCTCCACATTTCGATTTGACCTCTTTTTCTCTCTCTCACCTTCCAGGACAATCTTTCATCCCCACTTAATTTTTATTACTCCCTGTGTCCCCTCTCTCTCCTTCACTGTCTTATCTTTATTTTGTCCTAATCCAGTTCCCGTCATCCGCACTCAATGTTCTTCAATCTCTCTCTCCTGCCTCTGTTCGAGACCGCTTTGGGCTTAAGAATTTCTCTTTAATTATCTTTGAAACTTTGCAAACATTTTTGTGACGTATCAATTATGAAAAGCCAAACTATAAACTTTTAAATCAATAAGACTGAACTTGGCCTTCTCTGAGTTAAATGAAGCTGTTCTTTGGAAAGAGATAAGTACAGGCACAAAAGTAAAATCTAAACTCAAATGCATTTTCCCTTAACAATTAAGTTACCTGTTTGTACATGTTGATTTTAGACCTTGAAAGGCCAAACTCAATAAGAAGATATTAAACATTTCCAGTTGGTCTTGAAAAATTGTGCCAGGCAACACTAAGTAGGTGTTGTGACCTGCCAACCCAGAAAAACATTCATCTTGTGTAGTGTTTCATAGTAAATGATAAATCTGGGCAACTAATCAAATTTTAATAGTTATTTTAAGTACTGTCTTCCACAATAATGAAAACTGAGTAGTTGAGATTGAAAGATTACTGTGCCACATGTCAGGTTGATTTTTTTTTTCATTTTCATTGTCATTGTTTGTATTTTTTGAGATATTTGTATCTTTACAATAGCACTTTAATGTACTGCCTTTCTTTTAATGGTCAAAGTGATACTGCCAGAAGCAAAAATGTGTAATAAAAGCATGTGTTGCGTGTTTTAAAAAAGTAGTTGTGTTTCATAACCGTGATCTCAATATTTATTTAAATAATTATGATTGTTTAGTCCTAGTTAAAGGCAAGAGAAACTTTGCTTTGGGCAGGTCACAACTGCCTTTCTGAATGACCAGCATGTTAGATTCATTCCCTACCTCATATGTCATACCAGATACATCAGAATCAGAATCAGTTTATATTTCCAACTATGTGGTACATACACTGGTGACTATGGCATAGTCTGCAAACTTCAGGAGCTTCACAGAAGTGTCTGTGGAGATGCAGTCCCTTTGTGTAGGAGGAGAAGAGCAGTGGAGAAAGGACACATCCCTGAGGACCGCCTGTGCTGATCTGCAAACAGACCAGTTGTGATGTGTAGTCAGAATGTTGCTGTGCTTTCTGTCCTGTCTGTTGGTCAAGTTGAGGGGTTGTATTGGTTCACACTTTGGTTGTGCCTCCACTTTTTGGAAAACAGACCAAAAAGTTGCATTGTTTTTATCTTGTCTTGTTGAACTCTACGGTAAATATACATATGAAATTAAAATACACAGTGCAGCAGCACATTAGGGCACCTAAAGCAGTGAACCACTCGATCCAACAGCACAGCCTTAACATCCAGTGCTCTCATGACTAGAGCTGTGATAAAATATCGATACAGTAATATACCATGATATTTTTACCTTCGATTTAATATCACTATATCAAATTTTGATATCAATTTTTGTAAAAAAAAAAATAAAAAAAAAAAATAATAATAACTCATGTTTTATTAGACTTGGAAATAAAATACAACTTATAAATATGTATGCGCAGGTTTTTTTTTCATGCAGTCTATTCATTTCAGACAGTGATGAGAGAAATATGTGATTTTTTTTTACTTGCTGTTGTGTTGTCAGTAACTCAAACACTTTGTTCCTGGTGTGTTCAGTTACAGTTTGAGCGGCACTGCAAGTTAGGACGCTTTCAATACATTGTTAAAGGGAAAACAAGAATGATTTCTTTGCAACATCAGTTTAAGTGACATGATGCACTCTATGTTTTCATGTTAAGTGTATGTATGTAAAACTGCATTTAAAATATTTCAAAAACAATAAAATTGAAAAGTTGTTTTCAATCAAATAGTTTTTACTTGAATTGTACTTTCAGTTTCATGTAATATTGTGTGATTTACATAGACATCATCTCTAGTTTTTTTCTCAGTTAACTGTAGAATATCGCAATATATCACAATATTGAGACATTAGGATATATTGTGATATTATCGTATCATGACCCAAGTATCGTGATATGTATCACAATGTGAGGTTCTTGCCAATAGTCACCCCTACTCATGACCACAACAATGAGGAAGTTCACCTTGAGAAAATGTAGGACAGGCAAAACCTCTCTGAACAGACAACAATACTCTGAGGAGTACAGTGTGGAGGCACTTTGGGCTCCACACCGCAGATGGCAAAATGGTCAACAAAGATGAGTATGTGTGTTGATATTTGCAAAGCAGTTGGTCCACTCGTCTTCTGCATGCAATCCTCAGGCCATGGAAATAGGCCATCACTGACAAGTTCTGATGAAGGACATGCAGCCCAACAGTGTGATCTCAGGAGTAAATTATCAGTGATCGAATGGGAAGGCCTATATAGTTGCATTCAAATGAGATTTTTAGGAAAAGTGACAGCCCTAATTTAGACTTATCTTATGTTTCTCTTTGGCTGATGGGCAGGCAGCGGCCTTCAAATCTAAGAAACATTTTTACAGAGATCACACATGTTTTATGTGATTCACAGTACTTTCTTGGAGGGACTTTGCCATGTTTAAGACATATTTTTACTAATATATATTGGGGACCATCATTATAGTGGGACTTATCTGTTTCTTCTTCCTATAGTAATGTAGACTTTTCAAACATATTGAAAGACACAACGAGACCACATCTCTTACTCTTCATATAATTTCTATCACTGTTTGTTCACATGAAGAAGCACAACAACACTATAAAGACCTTTTCACAGTTCACCAGTCACACTCCTGTCTCTGAAACACCCTGCCTTGTTTGGCCTGCTGCTCACATGACACATAATTCTAAGTACTTCGTTTTAGGCTTGACCCAGCTTTAAGAATCTATGTAGGTCAAATAAATATCAAACACGTGTGTGTGCATTGCGTGCAAATGTCAACAAATGCCTGTCAGCCAACCAGTAATGCTTAATTAATCAGATAACAGTGGACGCTTACTTAGAGGGATGATAACGAGAGATAATTGGTTAAAACAAGGCCCAGTGTGACACTGTCCACTGCCATTACTGTCATCACACACAAACGCAAACACAGGAACACGTGCAGGCTTCTTCTGACCTGACAAGGCCACTCACAGTCAAATTTATCACACATCGTGCACAAAACCTCACCCACGATTCAACTTAACGGAGAAATGTGTTTATTTTAATGGAATCTATCTCTGAAGAGTCAAAGTTTTAGAAAGACAAAACTTCACTTAGCATTTATAGACATGCAGCCTCATTATAAACGTGTCTGCAAACACACGGTCACACACAAAACAAACACTTTTTTTCTACCGCTGACATTTACTGAAGTTGTGGCTGAACTTTGTGGAGTGTCACCGTGGCATCAGTTTACCTCGGGCTAGCCCTGTGCCTGCAGGGTGCACGAGGGCGACGGGGGGCTCAGTGTTGTTGCAATGGCACATGTGAACATCACCTTTCATCAGCCTTGGCCACGGTCCCCTACCCTTAATGTGTCTAAACCAATCTGGGATGAGAACGAATACCCAGCATGCTTCTGACATCATGGAGTTTCCACTGCTGTGCTCGTCTCCACTCAGAGATAGCAGCTTTGATATCTCACACCACTGCTGGCTCCCTCACAGGGGTTCCCCACCCATCGGCCCCTCCGACCATAGATGGACTGTTGAGAGTCGCTGATTAAAGGGAGGGGGGTCATCTGATAGCCCAAAGGTCACATCTCAAACACTTCATGTTGAGTAAGAGTTGAGGAGCTGGACTGAAGGATAATGAAACTGTAATCTAAATCCTCATTTTATGGTTGATCAGCCTCGCTGCAGCTCAGATTAGGATTTGACAGGGTCATTTTGGTCAAATATTTGAAGCAAGGATGTGCAGATTTTTGGCATAGAAGCAATTTCTTGTGGGAAAAAAAGTATTTTTAATGTGCTCTTCTGTGTTAAATGCAGTCCTTTGCTAGAATACAAACAGGATCCCCATATTGTCTCAAAATACACTAGAGATCTTCAGTCCTACTATGAATTAGTTTTGCCCTGTTTAAACCTTTTTATTTGAACTTCTCAGATAAATGTTGTGTCTTTTTATGACAATTTCCAATCAATAACAAATAACCTAGTGGCTTCACAAGACGTGAATCATATGTGCACAAGGTTTCACCCATCAGGTTGTATTAGAGAGACCAATATTAACCAATAAAATCCATAAAACATTACAGTTTGATAACCTCTTTAATTTATTTATTTATTTATACATTCATTTATTTTATTTTATCTATATCTATATTTATTCAGATATTTGTTTAGATCTGTATCTAATATTTATATATTTGTGTTTTTAATATGTTTGTACTGTAATGAAATACTGAACTACTTCTGAATCCCAATATACCTGACAAAGTTTTTCCAAAGAGATTAATAAAGTATTATTTAACTAATCCTTACTAAGGCAGAATAATAAGATTTTGTGTAAATTGCACTTTGACATCTTCAGCAATGGAGACAGTTGTGAATTTATTTCCCTTCCTTTCTCTGCAGTATTTATGATTATGATTTTAATTCTAAGCTAAATATAAGCTCATGTGTTTCATATTGTTTAATTAAAGATAGTGTTTCCTCAGTCTTTCTTAGTCTTTTGATTCTGTTTTCTATTTGGAATTTCCTTTTTATGTCTTTGTGCGTTTGATTAATTAAGTGTGTATGTTGTGTGTGAATTGTGAGGGTGGGTGGGGTCTTTTATTTTTTATTTGTATGCAATTTTCTACCCTTTATGTCATTTATTGTTATTTTATTTTATTTCTAATGTGAGGCACTTTGTACTTCAGATTTTGTGTAAAAGTACTAAACAAATAAAGTTTGAGAGATTGATTGATACATTTTATTCACATTTGTAATGCTAAAAAAAGAGCTTTGCACTTAGCACCCAGTCCATCTATTTTTGTAGACTGAATTATTTTTTTGAAAGAATAAGTGTCAGTACTGCCAGATTTATACGATGATCAAGAGAAGTTAGCATTTTGCTGTCATGTCAACTCTTTATTTGTTGATTAAGCATTTGCTAGTGCTTAGGAAGAGTCCTTTTCCTTTAAGAAACATCAGTTTGTCTCTTTTCCCTGCTTGTTTAGTTGTCTTCTACAAAAAAGTGTGTATGTGCAGAATCTTTTAAAGTTGTGTTCTCACAGGCAAAATGTGACTAACAAATGCCTCAACTAGCAAACAGTTTACACGTGTCAGAAGTGGAAGACGGATGTTCAACACAGTTTGTTTTTGCAGATTTGTTATGAGCGGTATGAAACATTCTAAGCCGGGGACTCAAATTTTCCATCACACTCTCACAAACACACGCACACAGGCAGTAGAACACGGTGATATGACACCTCTAACTTTAGTCTCCCTCTCTGCCACTCTGGATAATCCAGTTAGGATGCACTCTTTGGATATCAGGAGGTTTTTATCTCCCTCCTGCAACAAAAACAGGCTCCAGACCGGCCCCATCGCCCGATTGAACCTTTGTCACAGAAACACACGTGACATATGCACTCCAGGATCTCCACACTTACCCAGAGACTGACATAAATACAGCCCTCCCTGCCACATCCCTGACTGTGTGATTGTGTTTGTGTGAGACGATGTGCGTCTTTGAGTGTGTGTATGAAGGTCAAAGGTTTTAGGGGGCACCAGCTGATGTCACAAACCCAGAGCAAGAGAAGTGTCCTTGATGACAGCCTGCCGACTATAATTGTCGTGACAACCCCAAGGAATGAGCTGTCATGTGACACCCCTTCCCAAGCAGAGTGCACGGAAAAAAGAAAACACACGCACACACACGTAGCAGTGTCAGCGGGGGGAACCCTCTGGAAACAATGTGCGGCATCCTGGGGAATAGAGATAGAAGTACTGGAGTATTTTATCCCACTGGGGAGAGCACCAAGGGTAGGTATGAAACCAGGCAGAAGACGCTTGTTTTTATCAGGAACTACAGCTGTTTTTGCACATGCACTCCTGAAATTACTAGAAAATCTAACCACAGCTGGCTCAGTCATTCCTCCTGAGTTGCTTATTTGCACATGTCCCTGACATCTTGAAGTTTTCCCTGATGGCTGGGAGAGCAGTGAGATCTCCTGAGAAAAGGCATGACATATAAAGTGCAAATCACCATAAATGTTATTTTGAAACCCTGAACAAAAGAGGTTGATGCCAAACTCATCACACTGCTGTAGTGGTATATGCAGCACAAATAGTATTAATAATTGCATTATGGTTACAAGGCAACCAGTCATTGTACAACTTAATTCTACTGTTATGGACCCTACAGTCACTTTCTGTGCACTAAGAAATAAGCAACAGGTACACATTACTTAACATTACTTTCTTTTCTGCATCTAATCACATGGATAACATTTCCTCAGTTTTCAGTCCTCTGTGGCTTTTTAAAGAGTCATGACCTTGTCCTTGTGTGTGTGCATGTGTGTGTGTTTGGGTATATGGGTGCGTGAGTGGCTTTCTGGGTTAAATATGAGCTGGGAGGGTGGGTGTTTTTTTAAATTTTTTATTCTGTCTTCCCTTTATTCTGATCCGCTTGTGTATTTTAATGTCCAACACTTTCTGCTGCATTTTATGTTTGAAAAGTGCTTTATAAATAAAATGTATTTGATTGATTGATATATAAATACAGTCTTTACAGCAGATCATCACTTGGATAACATTTCCTCAGTTTTCAGTCCTCTGTGGCTTTTTAAAGAGTCCTGACTTAAAGTCCTTGTGTGTGTCTGTGTTTGTGTGTACTTGAGTTCATGTGAGTGGCTTTCTGGGTTAAATGTGGGCTGGAGGGTGGGTGGGGTTTGTATTTCATTCCCTCTCCCCTTTCTTCTGATCTGCTTCTGTATTTTAATGTACAGCATGTATAAAAAGGGTTTTTTAAAGTTTGATTGATTGATATATACTTACATATATACATACACATATACTAAATTATTAGTATATTTTCTTACAACCACCCAGCAAAAAAAAGCTCAACAGAGGTCCATCTCTAAAGTAGTACTCCACTGTAATTGTAATGATGGACGGTAGGATGTCAAGATGATTTAGAGACGAATGTGCACCATAAAAGCCAAAGTAAAAGACATTATAAAATCAACTGATGCTGACTGACTCTGCAGCAGTGCTTTTTTTATCTAATGAAAAACAAATAACTCTACAAAATTGTCAATGGAGGGAATATTCTCGCTCCCCTTCCATTTTGCAGAGAGTTTGTTTTGACAAGTGGCTCATGTTCTGTCCTTTTCATGCAACAGTAGGGCCCACCTACTCCATTATCTGATTTGCCAGTAATGACTGTGATTGACAGAACAATCGTCCGATCACCTGCCAGATATGCTTTTGGAAAGGTTCTGCCCATTCCCAAACACTTTCTATGGGCTCTTTCCCAGATGGACCAGTGAAAAATATTGCACTGTCTGTCTGACATGTCTGGTAATCTAGACGCACCCTGAAATACTGCTGTGTGAATATGAAATGGTCAAAAGGAAATATGTGAGTTGTTATTTTCCAACCCGATTGGTACAAAGCAGCTACCCTTTATTCAGTTTTAAAGTGTCTGCCTCATTATCTCACTTTTCGTTTGTCCGTACATGTCAAACTGTAAGACCATAAGTCCTCTTTGGTAGTAAAACTTAAGGTCGCTGCATGTGCTGCTCACACACCTGCACGCCAAGCAACTTTCAGACGTGTTGTTTGGTGTGCGAGGCTGCTAACAGAATCAGTCTTACATGTTCACACACATGCACACACTTCTGGAGGCTGGTAATTAGATGAAGCAGGAAGGTGATAACAAGCGCCAGCCACACGTTTGAAAGCGAGGCGTCGATTCCAACGTGCTGCCGGAAGTAGCAGCCCCACCTGTCGCACCCTCTCCCAGGTGGGGGGGGCAGGGGTAAACTTAAACACAGATGCAAAAGCACACATTCAAAAAAGGTGTATATGACTCCCACAGCTGCCTTCCCCACTTTCTTTTCTTTTCCTATCTTCTCCACCCACTCCTCCTCCATCAACAGCACGATCTATGAGTCATCTGATCCTAAAGGTGAGATGCTGCGTTCCTTGGATTATTTTCATCTTCTCTTACAGCACGAGAGGCAATCTTACCTACTCTTTTGTCCTCTTTTATTTTCTTCCCTGGCTTTCATCCATCAGCCTCTTGTGACAGAGCCACAGGTTGGAAATGTGGTTGCTTTTGGCGGATTTTGTGTCATCTAGGGTTACATCAGAATCAAGCTTTACCCCATGAATACAAATGATCCCCTACAAGGAGGGAGGTTTCCATTTCTCCTTGAGATTGAACAGCAGCTTGATCAAAAAGGTGTTTTTTTCTTTTTCTTTTTTTTTTGTCTCGCTCTCATCAATCACAGGAGAGGTGGTCCCGATCACAACAATCTTTGTTGCTTACTTATTGATCACAACATTGTTAACGCATACTGTAAGACATCTTGACAGCAAGTCATCAGAGAATGTTTTAATGTCCCCCCTCTTTCCTTTCTTGTTTTTCTCTTCCTCTCCCCTCCCATGTTTTTTAAAAGTACATAGACCGTATTGTTTTCTAGAGAAACACAAAAAGTTAAGTTGTTGACAGGATGTCTTTAAAGTAAATGGTCTACCTTAACAGCTGTGACCAGGGGTGGGCAATAGTTATACAAGAGCTTTTTTTGTCAGTATTACAGTCTTGATTTAATCACCATTTGCTTTTATTTCATTCTAAAGACATATTTGTGAATTACCAACCTGAATCAAGCTTATATCCATAAATATTATTTTTAATGAACAAATACTGGACCAGTAATAGAAGGTTTTGGCTGTTAATATAAAATCTTTACTTACATTCAGCAATCACATGCTGTTTACTACATGGAGCCTTTAAATATCTGCCATTTTACATCTGAAACCATCCAGCAGTTGGGTTGTGGAGGTCTAAAAATGCCTAGCACTTCTATTACCTTCTTTATGAAAAATTTTGTTGAACAAAATCTGTCTTGAGTGTATCAAGTACAGGCTTTTCTTCAAGTAGGTGGATAAAAAAGGAAAAAAACAGTTTTATGTACATAATAATAAACAAAGGAGATGATCGTAATGTTTTTTATTCATTAAAGGGTTTAGACTTTGTTACAGACGAAAGTGACAACAATGTGTCACACATCAATCCAAATTTATGTACATGAACTCATAAAAAAATGTCTGACAACCAGTCCAGGTGGTACCCAGCCTCTCGCCCAATGCCAGCTGGGATGGGCTCCCGCCCTTGTGACCCTGAAGGGCTAAAGGGGATAGATAATGGATGGATGGATGTCTTCACTCAGTATCTATTAAGTGAACTGTTGTCAAACTTTCCGCAGCTGCTACTGCCATGATCCCCCCTCTCAAAACTTAGTCTATATGCCTCGTCACAGATGATGTGAAGCTAAGGCAGCACAGCAGGTCCTCAAAGATACATAAAACTTTAATGGACAGGAGCGTCCTGACTGAGGCTTAATCACAGACAAAGATAACCTATGTTTCTTTAGGAACCAAAAAGTGAAACTGAAACTTCAGGTCATTATTAATTTTTCCCATCTTGAAATCTTGTAGTGGTTTTCTTTTCTCATTCCTTGTTAAGTTCAGGGTTCCTTAGAGGTCTGACTGAGGCCCCACATACTCCATGCTACATATTCATAACATTATCAATATTTTTAAATAGATGAATATGGATTATTGTACAAATGTTTACTGCTCTTGTAAGGATTAAGAGCAGATTCTGAGTACAGTGGAAAGAAAATGAAGTTGTTAATTTCTTTTTACTTTAATAAATTCTATATTTTGTCAATGGGCAACTTAAAACCAGGTTAAATAACTAAATGTGCTGAAGTAGAAAGACTGTATGCTATCAAGTTTCTCTGTGTGATAAGTGATAATATCTGACTGAAGCTTCATTCATGTCCTAAAACCAATGCAACGCTATACAAACAGAGGATATCCCCTTTCCCTACAGGTTGTGGAAACAGCACCATGAGCTATGACATGTATGATGCCGGCTATCACTCCATCACCAACATCGACTACTCGTCAGTGTGCATCGACACGATGAGGGCCAGGCACAGCAACTGTCCTGGTATGAGCTGGCATCAGATGGACGTGCAGCAGCTCTCCTTCCCAGATACGTCTTTCGATATCATCCTGGAGAAGGCCACACTGGATGCCATCATGGTTGGAGAAAAGTCCCCGTGGAGTGTGTCACCACAGACGGCCAGTTTCATCCACCAAGCACTTACCGAGGTATTTGATAACAAAAATCTTCATTGCTAGGCCTCACTGATTTCTTTGAGGATGTACCAAACATTCATGAGCTATGCTGGTCTTTAGGACAGTAGTGTGAAACATACTGTCTGTTATTTAGGGATGGTTTCCATTGGGTCTTTGTGTTTTTTTCTTTCTTCTTTTACCTGTTATTTTCATTCTATTTTCAATTAACTTTATTAAAAAGGCTGTGGTTAGAAATCTAAAAACAGGCAACTTTTTCTGTACAAGTCTGAGTAGTTTCTAATATACTTCTGTTTGTGATGGCACAGCCCTGTTTCATTTAGGCTGGATTTCAAAAACAATGCAGTCCAGCATGCTACGTAATGGACATCTATGCTAAATAAATATCAATATCTCTGTGGTGACCTTTAACCTAAATACCCAACTATAATCACCTACTGCCATGCAGCGGGCTATTCTACTAAAAATTGAAATATCAGCGTAACATATCTGCAAGTCATTTTATAAAGGTTATTTCACAGCAGAGAGTCATTGGCAGTAGAAGTTCTTCATAGGTTACACTAAAAACAGCAATAGTCAGTACATTAGTCCAATGAGCTTTGACAAACTTGAAGATAACTTTTGAATAAATCTTAGTCTGTTTTTACATTACAGTTGAGGGTTCCCACGAGAAATCATTTTCAGGACTTTTCCAGGAAACCCATCCCCATCCACAAACACTTTGCAGTGTCCTTTTCTACAGTTGTGCCTTACATTTTATACATTTACCTAGAATGCCAATATTTGTTTGGACAATTCTGGTCTTCTAAAAAAACATGATTAAAGATTGATGACCAATATCTCTTAGCTAGCTTTGCTGTATCAACCTGAACTTAGGTTGAACAAATATTGTCTGGTAGCTATCTTTTTAGTCTTGCTTTGATGTAGTGTCTTACTCTTATAAATTGATGGTTTATACTGATTTACAAGTATTTTTTTCTTTTTTATTGTGCTTTTTTGTAAAAAATATTTTGTTGATGTGCTGTTTAAGTAGCCTAAATTTAGCTTTGTCATTTTTAGTACCTCTTTTTGTCACCATTGTTTTGAGTGTACATATTTTATTCCTTAATTTGCATAATTTTATCTACTCATATTTTATGGCTAAGTGTACTTTTTGACTTAATTTACTGTGTTAGGTTTTCGTAGAGAGGGCTACTTCAGCACACATCACAGCCTACAGGGTTCTGATCAATACATGGCCACCGTTTGATTTTGCCAGTCACCTAATGTCACTGCATCTAAAGTAAAGATGATTTGAATTTATACATTTGTTAAAGTTAGACTAGCTGACCAATTACCATAATGTATATATGGTGTGTTATACTAGCTCTGGTCACGAAGCCTACTTTGAAGATCAGTGTTCATTTAAATCTTCTGATTTGTCTTTTGAGTTTGTAAAACTTTGATTTGGGTCCATACAAGTATTAATGTTCATAATAGCAGGGAGGCTCTGCATAAAGAGAGAGCTGCTGACTGATGATTTAGGCACGTAAGCCGCTGGTCTCTTCAGATCCTCCAACATCCAGAAGTGTTTATATTAAATCATACTGCTATTTCACTGAGTTGGACAACATAGGCTCTCAGTTTATACTCTTGCATCAACAGGTTTCTTGGATTTCTCTTGTCCCCCAGTATGTACTCCAGAGCATAGAAGGATTCTCGTGTATCCAAAACAAATGGCGGTTTTAGTCCCTGTGAAAATTGCCAATTTATCTTGCTTAGTTATGATTGCTTTTGCTCTATTTGAAGCATGCAGATCCTCACTGCCGCAGCTGATCAACATGCTACTGGTAGAGGGGCATGAAATCTATCTTTAGCGTGAGTAGCAACAGCAGCGGTACTTGAGATGGTGGCTACACGCAGTGAAGTCGTATTAGCCACAAGTTTGCAAAGCATTTCTTTTATGAATTCTTCAATCTTTATCAATCAATCAGTCTTTATTTGTGTAGCGCCAATTCATAACAAGTGTTATCTCAAGACACTTTACAATAGAGTATAAAGCTCTTCATTTTATGGATACACATATATGCATAGATACATAAAAAAATACATATATACATATAAACACAAATATATACATCCAACACCCAACATGAATCCATATAGCCAATCATGAATCTCTTCATCATGGCGGCAAGAAAAAACCTTCTGTTAAGCAGCAGGAAATGTTGAATGTGGATCCCAGTCTCATGATGAACAGCAAATCCACATGATGCTGTGTTGGGTGTGAGGGCAAAGGAAGGGAGGTAAGAGGAGCCAAGTTGACTAAAGTAAGAACTAAAGTTAGTGACAGATCCATGAACCATAGACCTGTATTCTGATTTATTAGAGGTTAGCCTCTTGAGATGCTACATCTCGTTTTCAGGAGGGTACTCATGTCTGAATGGTCGTGGTGATCATTTTATAGAAGTATGATCGATGATATTCTTACTGAAAATAAGAATTTGTGGAAGTGACGAACTCATAGGTGCCCAGACCACAAGTGCATCCCAACCATGTTTGTCTCCGTTAGGTATAAATATATCAAAGGCCTCTTGAGATGTGACATCCCATTTTCAAGAGGGACCTCATGACTATGTGGTGTTAAATATAGATACTAAAGATGTATCAACAATAGATAGGGAGATCATGCTAATAGCTACATTAACAGCTATAGTGATAATGGGAATTGAATGTTCCTAATGAAATGGCCAAATATGTGTCACGTTTGTTATTGTAGTTTTTGAGACTTTGTGACTCCACAGCAGCAGGAAGTCCCCACCAAGGATCCCAGGCCACCTACAAGACAAGAGCCAGAGACGAGTACAGGAGCAAACAAAAGGGGCAAAGGCAGATCTGGAGAGAGAGTGAGAGAGAGAGAGAGAGAGAGCCCGATGTAACAGATCCCCCCGGCAGTCTAGGCCTATTGCATCTTAACTATGAGTCTAATTTATGGGCTAAATTATGGACTATAAGCTGGTCCCTAACTTAAAGCTTTACCAAAGAGGAATGTTTTAAGTCTAGCCTCAAAGGTAGAGAAAGAATCTGACTCCCGAACTGTGGTCAGTAAATGGTTCCAGAGACGAGGAGCCTGATAACTGAAGGCTCTACCTCCCATACTACTTCTGGAGATTGATGGTACCATGAGCAGGCCAGCATTTTGGGAGCGTAATGTTCTAGAGGGGTTGTACGGCACTACAAGCTCTTTAAGATAAACTGGTGCCTGTCCACTGAGAGCTTAAAGGAGACATATCATGCTTGTTTCTCCTTTTCACTATGCCAGACTAGGATGCCTGTAAAGCATTTCTGCCCTCAGTACAATTCATTTAGTTCCTTCATTGCCCCACAATTGCGTTCTCAAAATCCTCATTTTAGGCCATTATCAAGCTCTCGTTGAAAAGCTCGGATCTCAGGATGACCTACAGTTACCTTGCAACGTCACAGCCCTTTATGCTCTGATTGGTCAGTTCTATCGGAGGTGGAGCCAGCTTGTCCTTCTTCTTCTACTGTATTTTCCGGCAGGCTCAAAGCAGCGACCGCGTATTGAGTCCCCCTACAGGCCAGAGCTGGTAATGAGTGAGTTTGAGCTAGGGAGCTATATACTGCTGCTGGTGGATGTGTTCCTCGGTGACGGTTTTGTGGCTAATGGACATCACAGAGGAGGAAGTGTTTTATCAGATTACTCCAATAAAAAGAAAGGTACCCCGTGTCGTCATGATGTTTGAAATCTCGCGGACATCTCCCAGTGACCTATTTTCAGAGGCATCAAATCTCGTTCTAGGATATTAGAAAAAATACAATATCTCAGTTTTTGAAAATTAAGGGGGTCTTGTTAATTAAGGGTCTTGTTTTTAAATTTATTATATTATATGTAAGTATTAAATCATGCATCAGCATGATATGTCTCCTTTAATAGGTGAGGAGAAGAATTTTGAATTCTATTCTAAATTTTATGGGAAGCCAATGCTGAGAAGCTAATACAGGAGTAATGTGGTCTCTTCTCCTAGTTTTAGTCGGTACATGTGCTGCAGCATTTTGGACCAGCTGAAGCGTCTTAAGCGACTTGCTGGGACAGCCTGAAAACAGAGAGTTACAATAGTCCAGTCTAGAGGTAACAAAAGCATGGACTAGTGGTGGTGCTTTTATTAACCTGATGTTTGATCAACATCAGGTTAATAAAAAAGTACACAAAGAAGAAGTTAGAAAATCGAGCTTTAGGAACATTCTTGGCCTTATCTATTGTTGAACCTCAGCCATTAAGATATTCTTTTGTGTAGGATAGTTTTTCTGAATATCCTGTTCTACAAATCGTCTCTGTCCTTGTCAGTTGGGTTCATAGTAGCCATAACAGTCTTTACATGCCTGCTTTATGATGACTTGAATGCTCTGCTGGAGTCTAAGTTTATCTGTAAATGACTTCTCTGTGACAGTGAGATCAGTAATGGCGGTACTTTACATTTCTACTCCATCTCCACAGCCCATCAGTTGATTCAGATGAGTGCCCTTCAGCTGCTGGCTGCTGCTCTAACCACCTCTGTGTCAATGTGACAATGACAATGTTTTGGGCATTAGCCATGGTTGACCTTGACATACTGAGACAAGAGCGCGCTGCCATCAGCTGAAGCACTCAACCTCTGAATGGAAAAGAATTACTCATGATGTGTTTACTCTCACATTTGAAAACTGCTAAATGAGGCTGGATTCGAGGTTTACTTTATGATTACAGGCAGTTTGGCCTTATTTCCCAGACTGAATGTGTAATCATAGTAAAAGCTTCAACAGGAAAGGTCAGGTTGCCTGATTCACAATAATGGGAGCAGGGGGAGATGACTTGGTATAATTCAGTTTAAAACAAAGTTTAAGTGGACAAAAGCTGTACTCAGCAAGATTCATTTTTAATGACACAAAAACATAACAAAAGAGAGGTTTTTTTTAGTTAAATATTCCAATGAACACGTTAAGTCATGGCATTAACCCTTTAACTCCCTGCTGAACTGTTGAGCAGAGATAAAAAAATTTAGAAAAATATATATATTTTTTAATTGTTTTTTTTTTCTGTAAATGTTTTATGATACAGAAAAAACTGCAAACAAACCAAAATAACTGATATTTTCTTTGTGTAGGATTTAAAAAGCTAAATGTTATTATTAATAACATCATTATTATTTTAGATACTTAACAAAAATATATATTAATACTTAATCTCTTATTGATCAAAAACATTTTTCGTATGTTTGTCAAGCTCGATATCCTCTTTTTAAGTTATTTTTTTCTATTTTATTTACAAACATTGCTGCCATTTGTAATTGATTGTATCCCAAATATTTGTGCATATTTATGTCATCACAAAATAAGCTGTTCGCTTTTAAAACCTTTAAATCTCACACCAAGAAAATACATGTCTTTCTTTTGTTTGTAGTATTCTCTGTTCCCTGAAATGTTAACAGCATCAGACAATGATTTAATTTGCTCTGCTTTTTTAAAACATTAATATCACTGAATTTATTGATGACCTTTGCCAAACATTTTAGCTGGTAGTTAAAGGGTTAAGGCAGCAGTCAGGCTGAGTTTTTCTCAAGTACATCACATTCCAGATTTCTGCTATGGACCAGGGCAGAACAGTTATGAAAAAACACATACATTGGGATATTTTTTCCCTTTCAATTTGCATAAGATTGGATTTGATAGAAGATTATTGAAACTTCATCAACATTGTTATGTGAAATAATCAGTTATCATTCGATAAATCTGTATTTGTATCGCACCAATTCATAACAAGTGTTATCCCAAGACAGTTTATAATAGAGCAGGCTGAAGACAAACTCTTAATTTTATGGGTACATATATATCCATATAAATTACACATATATATACAAATACATACATCCAACATCCAACATAGATCCATACAGCCAATCATAAATCCCTCTGTCACGGCAGCAAAAAAGTACATCTAAGATAAATAAGATAAATGCATGTTTCAATTTTTGTGGAATTGTATGTGTATATATCTAGAGTTAACTCATATTTTAAAATTTCAGTCTTAAGTATTACAAAGGGTTGTAGAATTTTAGTCAGATCTTCAGATTACCAATAAAATTGTGATTTTGTCACTTCCTCAGACAGTTAAGCTTCAATGTAAGGTTTACGAAAGAAATGAAATTTTATTCTTTAGCTTCTTTTGGAGTTTTATGAAACAAGATTCAAATATTACAGTCTTGGTGGGATAAAGTTGAAGATTGGCATGCCATGTTCGAGATTCATTTGAAACTGAGCATTAGGTAAATTGACAACCCCAGAACATATGAACAGACCTGCGCACACCTGTAGCTCCACTTAGATTCTTGTTCTGCCCGTCCTCAATTGGTAGCTTTGTTGTTTTGTCCTTATTTTCATCTGGAGTGTATGAGAAATACTAAAAAAATACAGTCGATGTTTTACAGTGTTTTTGTCACACATAGATACAAATCATTTCAGTTGGATCATTTTGCCGTTTATTTCTCCCGAGGGCTCATGGATGAGGAGTGGGCCAACTGCTTTGGACATAACTGACACACAGCCCAATCTTTTTTTTTTCTTCATTTTGCCATCGGCGTGGTGGAGCCCAAAGTGCCTCCACGCAGTGCTCTTCAGATGTTTAAGAGTGGTAATTGACTGCTTAGAATTACTTACCTTTCCCTGTCCTCCATTTTCTGGAGTTGTACTTCTGTGTTGTTGAGGTCAAGAGAGCAGATTGTTGTGCTGTCAACACCCTCTGTTGGATCAATCAGTTAACTAATCAAGTGGCACTAACACTGTGCCCTAACTGAACACAATGCACATGAGCATCACTGACAAATCAGGCTAATTACACTGGATCACATGTGAGAGTCCTAACTGCCTGTGTGTTTTGTTTTTGGACTAACTCACGGACCAATTAATAGTCGCAGGTTCTTAGGCTTGATTGGTCAGCTAGTATGCAGCTTTTCAGCAGATATACTGAATGGATTTTTTTCATTCTTTTTTGTCTTTAGACTGTGTAGATAGGACCATAGGACCATAACAGCCTTATAAACGGTGTTATTAATATGTACAAAGCTTCCAAATCGTAGACCATAGCTTTAAGCTTCAATGTAAGGTTTACGAAAGAAATGAAATTTTATTCTTAAGCTTCTTTTGGAGTTTTATGAAACAAGATTCAAATATTACAGTCTTGGTGGGATAAAGTTGAAGATTGGCATGCCATGTTCGAGATCCATTTGAAACTGAGCATTAGGTAAATTGACAACCCCAGAACATATGAACAGACCTGGGCACACCTGTAGCTCCACTTAGATTCTTGTTCTGCCCGTCCTCAATTGATAGCTTTGTTGTTTTGTCCTTATGTTCATCTGGAGTGTATGAGAAATACTAAAAAAATACAGTCGATGTTTTACAGTGTTTTTGTCACACATAGATACAAATCATTTCAGTTGGATCATTTTGCCGTTTATTTCTCCCGAGGGCTCATGGATGAGGAGTGGGCCAGCTGCTATGGACATAACTGACACACAGCCCAATCTTTTTTTTTTCTTCATTTTGCCATCGGCGTGGTGGAGCCCAAAGTGCCTCCACGCAGTGCTCTTCAGATGTTTAAGAGTGGTTATTGTCTGCTTAGAATTACTTTCCTTTCCCTGTCCTCCATTTTCTGGAGTTGTACTTCTGTGTTGTTGAGGTCAAGAGAGCAGATTGTTGTGCTGTTAACACCCTCTGTTGGATCAATCAGTTAACTAATCAAGTGGCACTAACACTGTGCCCTAACTGAACACAATGCACATGAGCATCACTGACAAATCAGGCTAATTACACTGGATCACATGTGAGAGTCCTAACTGCCTGTGTGCAGTGTTTTTACCTCAATGCCCCATTCCTGTTTCTCCTTGTGGCGTATGTGTTGACATGGCTGAGAAGCAAGGAAGGAAGGATTTTTAAGGGGGGCAAGAGGGATGTCCTTGGTTTTCTCTTGTTTTTCCCACTCACCAGAGCTTGTTGATCTGTTTAACGTGGCAGTGAGCTCAAATTTACCTCTACTCTCAGCACCAAGGGGAAAACTTGGTTTATCTCAGAGAGCTGTATTTATGAGCCTTAAGACCACCCTCATCAGCATGAAGCACTTTACATCTGTGACCTCAAGCTGTATAGTGAAAGCACTCGATGTACAGGTATGGGCTTCAGTGCCAAAAAACAAAAATCGACTCCAGGGAGTTGTTAAGATACGTAGCAAGGTTGTGAGGATCCCCTTGAACAACCTGGAGGATGTTTTGAAGAGCAGGACAGTTAAGGAGGCTCGTTCTGTGCTCGCAGACTGGAGTTAACCCCTTCATGGCTACTTTATGTTTCTCCCCTCAGGCCGCAGATTTGTGGTACCATGGGCAACAGACTTACAAACTCTATTCTCTCTGTTGCCATTGGGCTTTTTTACGAGGTTGGGTGACTTTTTACTTATTTGTTTATTTATCTTGTTAGTTTATATCTGTTTATTGTTGTGTTGTGTTGTCATCTAGTTGTTTTCACTTATGGCTGTGGACCCATTTGCCTCATTGGGTATAATACAATTATATTCTGGCTGTTTTTCTTTTTTTATTATCTCAAATTTTTTAAAAACTAACAAACAACTAGAAAAGCACTCTGAGAGCGCAGACCTCCGCCAGCGCCACAGTCCTCACCCATTTTGTGATTTTCACCATGAATATTAGTCCTACCTTTATTTCATGTAAATATTTAGATTCCTTGACCATGAATACACACAATTAGCAATTGGATTAATCATGATACCTATTTTAGTTAAGTAGTTATTCATTAAAATTACATTTTTTGTCATGGCGGACCCAGACGGTGATCCCCCCCCCCTTAAATCTAATAATGTGTTACTTGTCCCAATTCGGACATTTCCTGGAAATTTCTTTGAAACTTGTCCATAACTTTTTTAATTGTGTTGCTAACAGAGAAACAAACAAATAAACAAACAAACAAACGGACACTGACAATAACATAACCTCCTGGCAGAGGTAACAACAACCAAGTCAAGCAAATCATACATGTTGTATGAATACCAAACAACTATACATGTCCATCAAACAGTTTTAAGCATGTGGGTACATGCACATGCATGTCATCACAAAAGTTGCCTTGAACCTTAAAGAGAAATTTAGGGCATCGAATTACATTTTTAATGGATGCAATCTGGACAGCAGGCTGTGATACTGTGCGATGCAACTCGACATCTGACACTCCCATTCATTTAGGACATGGTGTCATGTGCTGCTGCACTGTATATTCTCAATATGAGTGTATATTTACAGTTCAAGCACAAGTTATTACCCCTGTGTTCAAACAGGTATGAGTTGAGAGCCCTACTATAAAAAAGTGAATCTTGACACAATGCTGCCCTGAATTTGATGATGCAGTATGCATTTTGGTAGTTAGTACGTCAACCTTTTGGATGCCTGTAGTGGTTAAAAATCCTGAGAAAGTATCCAAAGATTGCATTCTTTTTTATTTCCAGAATCAGTCATCATCACTGGGCAAATGTCACGACCAATCCCTCAAATTAACTCTTGTTGTAAATCCAGTAGCTTTACAGTTGTCCAACTTGGCTCCAGCAGTAAACAAAGGAATGTGCTCGGCTGTGTGCGGGCCAAGATTTTCGGGACAGTGTCTGACAATAACAACACGCACACACACACAGGGAAAGCAGCAGACAGTGTCCTGGGTGTTCTCCTCGAGCAGAAGGAAGTCTTAAAGACGGATCAGCGAGTGTGTGCGGGGGACAGATGGAGGATTTGACTTCCCTTCAAAGGAAGAGAAGCTGAATTCGTGCGGCAGTTTGAGAGCCATTAAACAGAATAAAAGTTGAGTTCTTCTCACCCATCATCACCCGCTTCCCTTTGCACCCTCTCCCCTTCTCACCTCTGCCTCTCACTTTGCTTCTCTACCCTCCTCGTCTCCACTTTCGTTCCTCTCACCTGCTCTGTGCTCAGGGCAGTGTGGAAGATGGTAATGTGCGATTGTGATCATGTTGTCTCTCTGCAGCATCTTCATGTGCATGTGTGATTACAGAGAAGTCAGTACTGCTCTGCAGTGGTGTATTTTTTGCTCTCGCTCTATGGCTTGTACGGGTTACAGCAGTCACGATTCCAGTAAATATGTGTGCTGGTGGGAGTTGGGTTTGTAGCCTGGTTTAATTTCTGAGAAAGGGGAAAGATAAAGATGGAGAGTAACAAGGGGGGAGGGAGGCAAAAAGATGAGCGAGAAAAGTGGGAAAATTGGCAGAGAAAAGGAGATTCACGCATAAAGGAAGGGGAGAGTGTGGCAAAGAAAAGTTCTCAAGAAAAGAGAAGTAGGGGGAAAAAGAGGAGTGGGAGGCGGAAAGAGAGCCTGATGGAGAGCTAATGAGCAGTGCGCCAGTGTGAGACTGATTAGAGGAAGGTTGCAGAAAGAGAGAGAAAGTGAGAAGAGAGGAAGGTGGCAAATTTTAATCCAAATTCAAGTGCTCCAAAGAGTATGAGCAATGTCCTACATGTAAATACAGACTAAAGCCTAATGCAAATATTTTTTTTTTAACATGTATTTAACTCAATACAACACAAAGAGAAGATATTGATAACTTTATTAAAGGGGTAGTTTGGGTGTTTTTTGAAGTGAGTTTACTCAAGGCCTGTGACACTTTTAAATATGATGGCTGATAAAGCAACTTGTGAGCTTTGTCCCTAATGCAATATATCCAGCTGTCAATGGTGCCACTGAGAGCCTCATAATTAACCCACTTTTGGGTTAAAACTGCTAATGTAAGATTTTTTTAAAGCCTTTCACTTTTCCTTGACAAAGCACATGTGTGAGGGGTATGATCAAGTGGTTGTGTTTTCTATTTGTAGTCCATTATGACATCAAAAATATTCAGAGAATCAGAAGACATCTCTGCATGTATGGTTCCAAGACTGGATAACCATTGAATGCCTGTGACCTTTGATTCTTCAGGGTGCATCTTATCAGAAACGGTCGTAATTCTGCAGTGGTATTCCGACTTGAAGTCATAAAGAGCAGACAATAGGATGCAGCTCATTACCATGTTGGATATCTTCAACCCGTTGTGGATATTCTGACATTCAGTGGTCAGCAGAGTCTCCATGTCAAGTTTGGTATCAGACAGTTTATTAAAACATCCCTTATTAGGGCAAAGCAGTGTACTAGGTCTTATGTACATTTCCAAGTGAAAACAAAAATTAAAAAAAAATCATAAACAAGGAGCAAAAGTGAGGCATATCCAGCCAGTACCATGTAATAGAAACAGCCCAAAATATCAACAATATCCAGAAGCACTGACGACATAATTGGGCTCAAGAACACCTGAAATGGAAAAGTGTGCTGTGGTCTGAGCAGTCAAGATATCAAATTGCTGTACTGCCTCAGAGTCCTTTGGGCTTCAGAGGAAAAGAATCATCCAGATTTTAATCAACAAAAAGTTCAAAATCCAGCATCTGTAATGGACTGGGCATGCATCAGTACCCATGGCATGGGTTACTTGCACACCTGATGTCACCTTTATCACTGATAAGGACATACAGATTTCGGAGCCACATATAATGACATCCTGGCTAGCATTTTGAAGACGCCCATGCTAATTTAAGTCAGGGTACTCATTCGGAGCTGATTAGCATGCAGACTTGTTCCCTTTTTCCTGCAGTTGAGGATTTATTTTTTCTGCACCTAAAGGCATTTCTCCTGGTTGTGTGCCCAATTTCACCTTTAAGGCAAAATTATGCTAAGCCACATCCTGTGGGAGTTACAACAGCATGGCTTTTTAGGAAAAGACTGAAGGCACCAGACACATGCAGTCCAGACCAACATCTAAAATGTGTGGTATTGTAAAGTAAATGTAAATTTCCTTTATTTATACAGCCCTTTACAGCAACCTTTCGGTAAACCAAAGTGTTTTACAATAGATAGTAAATAAACATAAATAAATAATTAAAAACAATAAAATGCAATAAAGACAATAGAATGAATAAAATCAAATAAAAAAAAAACATGTTTTAGCAAGATTACTCAAAAAGTTATAGACAGATTGTGATGAACTTTTCAGAAAATGTCTGGATTGGGACAAGGAACAAATGATTCGATTTTGGGAGTGATCCAGATCACCGTCTGGAGCCGCCATGACAAAAACTGCAATTTTCGTAAATAACTACTGAACTGAAATGGATATCATTATGAATCCAGTTGCTAATGGCATGTATTCATGGTCAAGGAATCTAAATATTCCGATTAACTGTCCTGCTCTCCGATTGCTTTTCTAGTTGTAATAAGTAAAAGCAGTAAACCTACCCACTGAACAATTGCAGCAGAAGTCCTGCACTGTGATGACCCCCCCTCCCCCCCCCCCATCTGACTGTATAAGGAATCAGGGAACAATCACTGCAACAGCAAACAGCTTTATTTCTGTTGTTAACACACACACACATAAACAAAAATCTCACAGCAGAGGCCGCGGTGCACTAGGGTGTGAAATTTATTTCACAGCCCTGACATGCTCTGTGAATCACTCATACTGTTGCCATAGAGACTCTTTCCTTGGATATCATCTCAGACTAACACTTTTAATTGCTAACCTTTAGTCCTGTTTAAAGAGGTAAAGACGAGTCCTTAGGAGAGTTTTTCAGAAGCTAAAAATGTCCATGTTCATATTTCCAATCCAATTTAATGAAGTCAAACAAGTTCGGTCTTTAATATGACACTTGCCTTCTTTTTTGATGATTTGTCCCTTTTGCTCTTTCACTGAGCGATCAGAGTGCAGAGTGGGCTGAAGAAAGTGTCCCTGGAGTCTGTAGACTGTTTGCTCTGCACTTGAGGTGGTTGATACTGCAAGGTCCAGTTTTTGGCCAAGGTAATTAGTTTTCACACTTTGCATTGTGTCAGTATATTTGTTACAGAATCTGAAATATGGCCAAATTATTGTGGAGGACAAACTCTCCTACTGAATTTTGATGCTAATAATTGAATCTTTTGTATGGATTTGATGCACTAATCCTCATTTTGAATGTTGACAACTCTCAAGGTCTGACATTCTATTTCTGATAATGGTGGTGCCAGTTTTCTGTGACTGAAAACACTAAAGACACATGGCAACAATTACAAATATAATTAATAACTTTTTAAACTAAATTGTATTTTTGTTGATGATTAACTTTAGCTGGTCCTCATCACCTTGATAAATCACAGATTCAAAAATCTGCCAAAGGATATCTCACAGCCATGGGAAACTACGCAGAAATTTAAATTTGAATATTCCAGTGGTCTTAAGATGCCAGTTTCTCATAAAAAAAAATCAGCCTAACTTCTTTAACGCTACACCCTGCAGAAATTTAGCAAGCTAAGCTTCAGAAACATAAGAGAAGTTCATTACATCTAAGCTATTTTAGTCTTTTTTGCAGGGATTATTATAATTTTGATTTGTTTAATAATCATTTTATTTATTATTTTTGTTAACTTTTAATTCTTTTTTACTACTCATCAGTACCATTTAAACTAGAAGAGCACTCGGAGAGCGTAGACCTCCGCCAGCACCACAGTCCTCTCCCATATTGTGATTTTTACCATAAATATTAGTCCTGCCTTTATTTCATCTAAATATTTAGATTCCTTGACCATGAAAACATATCATTAGTAACTGGTTTTATAATATCTATTTTAGTTCAGTAGTTATTCATGAAAATCACATTTTTCGTCATGGCGGATCCAGACGGTGATCCAGATCAACACCAAAATTGAATCACTTCTTCCTTTTCCCATGCTGAACATTTCCTGAAAATTTCATCAAAATCCATCCATAAGTTTTTGAGTTATTTTGTTGACAGACAGACAGACAGACAAACTCTCCCAAAAACATAACCTCCCTGGCGGAGGTAACTATATCAAATTGATACTGGTTTGAGAAAACCACAATAAAGACTGGACCCTTATTGTTTTCAAAAGTGCCTGGTTGTAATGGAAAACTATTGCAAGTACTTGCAGTAAGTCTAAATGCTGTGTTTGAGCTGCCAACTAAACTATCATGTAGCTTTCAAGACTTTGGCATCTCAGCTTTAGAAACAAAATGTTCCACTTAAAGCTATGGTCTACGTTTTGAAACTGCAGCCTGTCCCCCCTTCCCTCACCCCTCCCCTCAGTGTTCCAAGATCCCGCCCCCAGCTCGTGTCGCATCATAACAACAAGCCACCTCGGACAGAGCTACGAGCAACTAGCATAAAATATCAGCAGCAAACTCAATCAAAAACAGCTCAGCTCAACTGAAAGTATCAAACACCACAGACATCCCCCTTGTAACACACAGCGGTAGCCATTTCAATTGGACCGGCAGCAATGCGGGTCTGGCGGAGCCGATTGTGGGGGAGGATTTATCTTTCTCGGCCTGTCCTCCCCAGCTCAGCTTACAATTCTAACGATTAGTGGCTAACAGGCTAACATCTATTGACAAAGCCAACCCGCTCCACTACAAGTCATTGGCCAGTACAGGCACAGACTAACCAGAGTTATTCAGCAGACATCTCACACTGTAGTAAACAAAGCCATTACCTGTTCAACCAGGGGCGAAACGGCCGATGCTGAAGGTCTAACGGCCAACTGAGGCCGTTAGTTAGCCCGCTAATAGGCCTCGACTGGCTGCTCGGAGCTCCGTTGGGCCCCAGGGGAGAGAGAAGCGGCTTCACGGTTTCAGCGCTAGGCTTTTCCGGCTCCATGATAGTTCAGTAGCTAACGCTGCTAGCTGCTCACCGGAGGTAGAGGGGAGGAGGCGGGATCATGGGCATGACGCTGCGTAGCGAGGGAGACAGGGGCTTGGATGGACTCACGGGACCAATCGAACTGCGCATGCCTGCGCGGTTTGATTGGTCAGCTAGTATGCAGCTTTTCAGCGGATATACTGAATGGATTTTTTTCGTTCTTTTTGGTCTTTATACTGTGTAGATAGGACCATAGGACCATAACAGCCTTATAAACGGTGTTATTAAGATGTACAAAGATTCCAAATCGTAGACCATAGCTTTAACATTTTTGGTAAAAAAACAAATTAAACAAATTTTACTGTTTTTGCAGTGTATAGCTAAATTGATAGTTTCTTAATTTAAATTGCATTCAAGTCAATTTCTATCCTGTGTTCACATATAAAATACAATTATATAATAGCCAGGGGCTTTTATTCAGTTCTCTCTCTCTGGTTCTTAAAATGCACTCAAACAAGAGGAATTGTGTGTATGTTACTGTGTGCTTGTAAACTTGCTGCTCTTCTTTATGATTCTGATTTGAAACAAACCCAGATTTATCTCACGGGAGCTATCGGTCACTGATCACAGCCAAACAGACTTAAAATCAACCAGCTGCAGATTCATGTTCAGTGAATACTTTGTGCTGAGCCCAGGTCATCCAAATTCATCACATTAATGAACCCTCTCTTATTTTTTGTCATTTTTTTGTTATATTTAAATTTCTTTGGAGGTGGAGTGAGCTGACTTCATGGAGACTGCATTACTCCAGGGGGGCTGCTAGCTAAGTCTGGGATAAAGAGGGCTGATATATCATGATTGGTCCGTAGGGGTTTCAGGATATGGTTGATTTGGTACTTTTGTCAATAATTAGGTGACCACCAGAGCAGGAGGTCACAGAGAGGAGAGAGTGAGGAGTTTGAATAAATATGGAGCAGTCCTCCTGCCTGAACTTCAGTGGGGTTTGTTTTGTCAGCTGTTACTCAAACCCAAATAAACTTGAATTCTCATGACAGACAGATTTGTATTAAACTCGTAGGAGCTAAGGCGTCATTAGTGTCATAGCAGTTCATTTAGTGAGTCACACTGTGTTTAACAGATCAACCTCATAGTGAGTGAGCTCTATTACACTTACGAGCACTCAGGTGCCTAGATGTGTTATTATTTGACTATAATGTCACACAGAATGTAACAAAAGGCAAAAGAAACTCAACATTTGTTTGGTCTACCTCAGTCTGGCTCTGTCATTTAACCACTTCAAGGTGCCCATTTTCTCTTCTGCCATCGTCTTTTTCCCTTGTCTTTGAATGTGTTGGAAATACAAGGTTACTGCTTGAGTTTAGGGCTGTAGTTGGACAAAAAAAATCCCCTTTGTAATGAATTAATTTTATTGAACAATATGTTATTATGACTTTATTCAATAGAGTTGGAAAACTTTCTTACCTGGAGAGCTGAATTGGTTTTATCGAGGATACACATCATTTGTCGTAGATGCTAATTTAATTAACTGACTGGACAACACTTATTCATCCATTATCTATACTGCCTATCCCTTTCAGGGTCGCAGGAGGGGGGAGCCTTTCCCAGCTGACATTGAGCAGGAGGCAGGGTGCACCCTGAACTGGTCACAAGCTGGTCTCAGGGCCACACAGAGAGATAGACCATTCACTCTCCGACTCATACATGAGGGCAAATGGGAGTCAGCAGTAAACCTGATCAGCATGCTTTTGGGTCTGTGGGAGGAAGCTGGTGTGCCCCCTGAGGGAACCCATGCATGCACTGTGAGAACATGCAAACTCCCCACAGAAAGACCCTCACCATGACGAGGAACCAGCAACCCCTTTTGCTGTGAGGCACATGCATTAAATGGTAAAATGGTAAATGGATGGTAAATAGAATTGAGCTTATAAAGCACTTTTCTAGTCCTTGAATACTCAAAGCTACTTTACATTGCAGGTAACGCCTATTCATTCACACTCAGTGGCTCTCACATTCACTCACTGATGGTTCTGAGTTTGTATGTTAGTTATCCATCAGTATCAACAAACACATTCACGCCCTTTCATGCCCATTTACACACCACCGTCACAGCAGTGGGGGCAACTTTGGGTTAAGTGTCTTGCTCAAGGACACATTGCCATGTGTTGCTTAGAGCTGGGCTCAAACCAGCAGCCTCTCTATACTGACCGAGTGCACTAGTGGAGATGTTGGTGGCGTTAACAATGCCGCCAACATCCCTATTATTTGCTATGCCACCATGCTCCTGGAAAAAAAGCATGTCTAAAATCTAACTATTCCTACCTTCAAAATGAAAGTTAGGTGGAAACAGTAAAATTTGATAAAACGAGCTCAACAAAGCATTCAAGCCAATTGAAAGTCTTGTAATATTTATGCTTTATCTGTAACTTTTTACCAACAGATCTTTTCTTATTTATGGAAATACATTTAGTCATGAAAATTTATGATAAAAAAAACAAGACATCAATTGAACAAATCATTTCTGGCAAAGAACTAAGTAAAACCTGTTAACCGTATATTACAGAAATAGTCAGATAATATGGACCCTACTGATACCCCTTTCCTACTGGCCAAAAATCCTGCTTAAACCTGTAACTCCGTCCATGACTCTTTGCCTTTCCATCTGCCCTCGTATCATCAGTGCTCAATATTGTTCAGTTTTGGCAGAGTTTGTACGTTTTGAAAGAGGAACAAAAGTACGAGGTATGGAAAAAAGTTGACCACTGTGTCCATGGCTTCCTGGCAGATGATGTCATCAACAGCTTGATGCATCATAGGTTAAAAAAAAACAACAAAAAAAACAGCCACACAGTAGGCCTGTGCTCAAAATATTGATACGGCAAAATATTGTATCGCCCTCCTGTGGGATACGTGTATCGATACGGATTCTACAGAATCAATACGGCCTAAGTATTTTTACAGTTGTTGAAAATACACTTTGGGTAATGTTAACAGTGGCACAGTTCAAGGTAGAAGACGAGCTACATAATGAAGCATATGTTCCAAATTTGAACTTAGGTCTACCATCTTTGAGGATCTTAATTTATGTCTATCAAGTTGAATAACCACTTAAAACTCATCCTTGTTCTTTTTCTTCTTATAAGAAAAAACTAAACTTGTCAAGAATTTTGCTTAAAGCATAGTCAATGTTCACAATTTACGTGTATCGGGATAGGTATCGTATCGTGAAGTTGCTAGAAATACCCAGCTCTACCACACAGCTTATCTGCTGGGGATTAGACACGGGTCTGCTGGCAGTGAGAAAGGAGTCACTTGCTGGTTGTTGGTGGGTTAACCGGCTTTGAAAAAACCTGTGTTTACCTGCTAATTTTAGTGGGAAAGTGATATGAGTGATAGGGATGGCTGAATATGGCATTTGGGCTGCATTTTGCCCAACCTTGATAAAGACCATCTTTTTTTAAATTGACAGTCTGACAAACCGCTGTGTGCCACATGATGCTACTAAAGCCTGCATTACTGGGTCACAGTGCAACCTTGGACTTGCAGGGTCAGGGTTAGGGTTAGACATTTGAGACTTGATTTGGACTTTCAATAAGTGATTCGTGCCAATCAGAAAGATGTATGAGAACCTGGATATGTAAAAAAAAAAACAAAATAAAACATACTACAAACTGTGTTAGTCAAAAATGTGAAATACAGTTAACTGTTTGTGTGTCTCTCTGTGTAGCTTGGTTCCACATAATCCAGGGCCAGATACATCATTTAGTAATAAAGCTGTTGTAACATAATAAACGAGGCCTGGCTGAGACAGTGGGATTTCAGCAAACAGTATGTCAACAGTGATAATTGAAAGGGTTCAAAAGCTGTAAAAGTATTTCAGTAAAGAGACCAGAGCTCCACTTTCTGAGACCTGCTCTTTGTCTCTTTTCTTTCTTAATGATAATGTTACATAATCCAGTAACAGTTTCCAACAGCAGGCAGCTAGACTGCAGCAGAGTTTGGTTACTGTCGATATACTCAGCTCAGAGCAAAAGGCCAAAAGAATAAACATATTACAGTTGTTAAGAGTTTATTACAACAAAAAACCCACATGTGTTTTTCAAAGGTGTGTTCATTAGGTTTGTCATCATTTTTGTGTTCCATACTGGACAAAACATTTTCTCCATGACTCAGATCAGTTCATTTATACAAAGGAGGACTTTTTTTTCTGAGGATAAGCAGATGTCTCTGGAGCTGGATTTTGACTCCACAATCAAACTAATGCATTATAAAAACACTTGACTGTGCTCTCACCCACACATCATGGTCGTGTCTCCTGTCATGGCATCATCTGTGGACATTCGTCGACATTGATTGGTTGTGCCGGACTCCTGCCGTGGAGAGTTCTCCCTGTGCTCCATTGCCAGGAAGCCCTCCCTAATATTTAGCTGAGGACAGATTCACACACAGACAGCATAACAGTCATGCATACATAGCTTTTTTGTGCTCCATTAATCAACTTCTGCACGTATTACCTGCAGTTTGAACCTTTTGTACCAGAATAAAATGGATTATCATTTATAATCTCTCCGCTTCACTCGCTCTCATACTCTTCTGCCCCTTTACCCTGCTCTGTATTCTCGGGCTGGGATGTATGACCTGATGATAACATCTCTGAATTGTCATATCAAACCTTATTATGATTTTACTTGGTTTTCCTTTTCTGCTATTGAAAAAAATGAGTTTAGGAAGATTTAGAAAAAAATATGTAAATATTCCTTTTGGGGTTTCAAAGTTAAACAGTAAAATTGCTTTAAAAGTACATTTTTTGAGTTTCAGCGTGAACTCAGAGAGGTCTAAAAGTTTAACTGCTCAAGACTGAAATAATTTGAAATTGTATTGTTTCCCTTCTTTACCCAACCCTTCCAATTTGTCCAGAAAGAGTCAATAATTACACTTAACTAAGGATTATGTACAAACTCTAGAAAGAGTTAAATCAACTCTGTGGTTAGAAGGTTAATATTACCTCTGGTGGTCTTAATTTGATTATGTAAATTTTGCTGTGTAGAAGCAGTGGACAAAAAACAGAGATCAGAGGGCAATAAACACGGTAAGACAGAAAGACAATAAAAAGAAGCTGTACTGTAAATGAGATTTAAAAAAATCAGTTCAAATGGCACAAAGAAGTGGAGGAAATTGAAAATAAATCAATAAAAGAGGAGTTGAACCTAAAGGTTCATAAAAAGAGCTCAGCAGATACAACAAAATATGGGGTGAGGCAATGCAGCATGAAATAATCTCAAGCACTTGTAAGGGCATAAATGTATGAAAGAAAATACCTTCTGAAAGCCAACAACAGAGCTAAAGGTATGAGGAAGCTAAAATGGCAGATATAACAGCCTAAAAGTCAGGAAAACTGAAGAATTATGAAGAAATAAGATAAGGACGATGTCACATAAAAGCAGGTCTGTGGGAATGAGTTTTTCGAAGTGATTTTAAATATGTCACTGACTCTGCACTCCCTATCTCAGACAGGTTTTTCCAAAGTTAAGGAGCTCTGATGGAAAATGCTTGATCACCTGAAAGAAACATTATTAACAATCACAAAATTCGGGTAATTTGATAGAGAGGAAATTCAAACAAGACTTAGACCAGCTACAGTATATCCAGACAGCCATGTTGTAGTTACATAGAAGCTTTATAATAGCATTTTACTCTTGCAATTACATTTAAGCTTCAAAAACTGTGATAAGCAGGTTGTTTTGTTAAGATTTTCACAAAGAACAGAACATGTAAAATTAACATAGTGTAATTTAATGTTTTATCATGTACTAGTGTGCCGATGCCCGCTGCAAAACAAATTTCCCATGGGATGATGATAACGTTGAAGTTTGGTTGAAGTTAAGTCTTACAAAAATATGTAATTCTTGTGCCACTCTGTTTCTACATTATCAAAAATGAGTGTAAGTTTTGATGGATAATTCACAAACAGCTGCACACTATGATAAGTACATTGTACAAGGTGGAAAAACAATGTATACAAATGTACAATATTCACCTCTTTAGTCAGGTGATTTGTGTATTTCATGCCTTTAAGTGACCAAAACTTTTGTCTCGGACGGCTACATAAAATCTTGATTATGCAGATTTGTAAAGTTTAGGTAACATTACATTAGTTCCAGCAGACAAACTGATAAACAAGGGTAATACGAAACCTTCAAACAAATGTTCATTCCTTAAGTCACTGTACTGGTGTTTATTTACAAGCCTCATGTGCTCCTCCCTCCCAAATCCTCTCTGTGCATAAATGCATATAAAAGCTGTAAATTTGTGTTTTTCTTCCTGCTCATATGTTTATAAGCCTCAGTTTGCATGTGTGTATTTGTGTTTATCGCCATGTTTGAATATTTCACCAGATTTATTCCTGTGCTTTTTTTTTCTGCATGCCTCCATACTGTGTGAATGTGTGTGTGCGTTGTGTGTGTGTGTGTGTATGCGTGAGCGAGGGGCTTGCCTGATGATCCCTCTTCTCTGCAGCTCCAGCAGAGGGAAAGTAGAGCAGTGGAGCACACGTGAGGGAGAGGGAGCGTGGGTAATTGCGATTCCGGTTGCGCATGTGTGGAGCTGTGGGGACAGGATCAAAGACGGGAGAGCGCGAGTGCACTTGTGTGAGCTTGCAGAGAATTTTATATTAATTTATTTTTTGCTCGTTTTTCTTCTTCTGGGACTTTGTCTGTCCATGCGTGTGGGTTTACAAAATGCCTGTGTGTGTGCAAGTGTACTCACACGCATGCACTTTGTGTGTGAGAGAGTGTGTGTGGCAGGGGATGGACTGCTGAGCCCAGGCCTCCCGGCTCTCCAGAGACTTTCACACGGGCCAGGCATGATTCTCTGCACGTGCTCCATCATACACAAACTCGCCACTCACATTGGCGGATATATAGCTGCACACACAAACACGCTCAGACACACTCTAAAGCATCACATATATTCTTCTATATGGAGTCATATCTGAAAATATTAGTCAATAGCTCCTGCCAGCTTTCAGCTTTTTATGTTTTTGGTCTTTTGGGAATTGTCTGTGTAAATTGCATTTCTGAACAAAAAAGAAAAAAAGCATTTTATTTGGTTAATGAATACATGAGCAAGATATTGATTTTATAGCCAGATAAAGGCTGCAGTTTTTAAACTCTCTGCAGAAACATGAGACAAGACAAAATTCTTTACATCTTTATTCTTAACTTCTGTATCAAAAGCGATTTAGGGATTATTTATATTTAAGTGGAACTCAAATTTAATTACATCTGTTTGATGCCACAGCAACAGAGACTATGAATCCCTGGCAATGACATTTATAGGGTTCTTATTGCTTTTGATTTTCAGAAATTGTAATCAAACTCCCACATCATCGTGAACAAGCATATTTGTGTGATGTAGGCAGCAATGTGTTATTTTTTTTATTTTAGATCATTACATAACACAAATGACATTGAAAGCAGATTTTATACATGGAAAATCAGAATATGGAATCTTTTTCAACTTTTTAGTGCGTTGTCCTTTTGTTTTGCATTTTTGTAACTTAAAAATTAAAAGTACCCAAGTTTAGTGGAAATTCTCTTTTGATGTTATGGTATCAAGACAGTATTAAAACTGTATAAACTTTAAGAGCTGAAGTCTCTTCTAGAGCATGGAGCTGCTTGATCATATTTCAATAAATGAATCATTATTTATTTGAATTGCACCAATTCATAGACACTTCACTCAAGACACTTTACAATCGAGCTGAAGCCATACTCTTTTTTTTTTACTGTACGTGTCCAATGGTGTAAAGAAATATTCTCACAATTGTTTTGACTGATATTGCAATTATGGTTATCAAGCATGATTGCACAAGGATTAATATCTGTGTAGACATTTTATATCTTTTATATAAATCATATTTTATTGAAAGGCAACCACAGCTGTGGGGCAAACCAAATTAGGATGGAATAAAAGTGCTCAGAGAGTTCAACCCTCCGCGGAGGCATTTCCAACAATTTCAGGAGAGCTATCGTAAAAAGGGTGGAAACTTCTTTATCTGGCACTGTTTAGGAATTCCTTGTAAAAATCTGGATTCCTTATCTTGGTTCAGTGCACCACAAAAATCTAATCAATAGTTTATTCAGTGCAGGGCTGAAATAGAGGGGTTTATGGGCATGCAAAAATCAAATATCTGGGAGGATTTTAAGGGAAAACAGGTGAATATTTGTTCTGGGGCGGGTGTAGACTTGTTGAAAAAGAGTGATACACAGGGTAATGCTGCGTTCACACCGGACGCTACTTGAACTACCTCGGCGATCACTCTCCATGCAAAGTCAATGTACAGCCATGATGGGGCGGGGTTAACCTTCCCGTGATGCGTTTGCTGCGCACAAAGACAATCACTTCACTCGTCACGCGATGTCAAAGTAAACAAAAGTTGATCTTTTCAGGCGATGTCGTGTGTGCTGTGCGGCAACAGCCAATCAGCAGTGTGTGCGTGTGTGACGGTGCCTGTGACAGATGGTTATTCATCCAGACTACGGAGGAACAATTTATGTCCGTGTGGGAAACATTAGTCAGTGAGGACATTAGTTCTGCCTAGACGGACCGCGTGAAACTCACAGATAATGCTGCTGCAGGGCATCAGCTGCAGTGTTTTGTGGTTGATAAGTGAATGAAAAGGATACAGCTGGAATTATGTCAGCTTATACATCCTATTATATGATATATGGTATGATCGCGGTGAAACTCGAGCAGACACGACGTCACCGAGCGACGGCCGACGGCAACGGTGACCAAAATGAGGTATTTATGGACGCGCGACGATTCGTCAGTGGACGACGCGATTTTTGTTGCTAGATCGCTTGCGGTGTGAACGCAGCATAAGAAATATCAGTGTATGATTTGCTCACATTTTTAAAACATGCCTCTTATTTGTATCAGTTTCATCTCAGACCATCTCTGCATCATCACCCTGTCCTGAATTGTCTACCTGGGAACACTTTTGTTAATCCAGTTTCCAGGTTTGTCCCAGCTGTGAACAGGGAAGCCCCTGGAGCCAGACGCAGTCCCTCTGTTCCCTCTCACACACACATACACCCCATCCCCCCCCCCCCCCCCACACACACACACACACACACCCACACCCACGTGTATGTCCACACAAATATAACGTGTGCTGACATGAGTGAGCAGATGCAACTTCATTATACATGAGTCACTGCTAAATCTCTTAAATGTGCGCTAATGCATATCTCATGTGCTTAATACACACTCCATGCATTCACACTCCCACTTAATGCACAAACACACAATAGAGTTGGTATTCCTAAGGCTTCTGTCATGTCATCTGTGCACCTGATTACTGCAGGAAAATAAAATCTATGGACCAGATTATTTTCTCTTTTCAAAACACAAATGATACAATCTGTGCACATGACAGAGATTATTATATGAATTTCCCCTTGCTCTTGCTTGGACTGCAGGCAGGTCAGTTTAGTACCCCTGCTCTTTTCCTGTGAAGCCACGCCGTTGTAACACGTGCAGAATGTGGCTTGGCATTGTCTTGCTGACACAAGCGGGGACGGCCCTAAAATTGACTCAGCATACGTTGCTCCAAAGCCTATATGTTCTTTTCAGCATTAATGGTGCTTTCACAGGTGTGCAAGTTACCCATGCCATGGTCATTTACACGACCATCACAGGTGCTGGCTTTTGAACTTTGTGCTCATAACAGTCTGAATGGTCCTTTTCCTCTGTGGCGTGGAGGACACTTTGTTCATGATTTCAAAGCACAATTTGAAATGTGGACTCATCAGACCACAGCAGACTTTTCCACTTTGCGTCAGTCCACCTCAGATGAGCTTGGGCCCAGAGGTTTGATGATATACAATATGGCTTTTGCTTTGCATGGTACAGTTTTAACTTGTTCTTGCAGATGTAGTGGAAAGCTGTGTTAAACGACTGTTTTTTAAAGTTTTCCCTGAGCCCACCTGGATGATGTCAGTTTTACTGCAGTGCTGTATTGCCGTTCTCAAGATTCTCTTAATCTTTTGACAATTTATGGACTGTAGAACATGAAATCCCCAAATTCCTTGCAGAACACACCCTTTCCTGGGGTGTTGTCTTCTTAGGACACCCACTTTGTAGTCCTTGACTTCACCAGCTCTAGGAACTTGGTCCTAAGTTTCTGAAATGGTACCAGGGCTGACATCAAACAATGCAGCCACTCTGCAGACTGGAATACCAGCTTCCACATGCAGGGGATTTTGGCACTACCCACACTTTAAGCTATGTTGCTTATTCCTTGAGTGCATGATCCTAAAAAGTTTTTTCTTGCTGCAAAAGTGTCTTGTCAGACATTCCAATGACATAAATACAATTCCAATTGGTGTTATTAAAGGGACTGTGAGGAGTTTCTAAGTAATTACAAAAAAGTCTCACTTTTAGATTTTTGTCTGATCGAAATACACACTTTAAGATGAGTTTTATACCATCTAAATTGGTTATCTATAAATGCTATTCCTTAGCCTTCCGGTCGGGTTGGACGAGGCTGGACTGGCCTGGATACTCAACTTCAAGAACCAGACAATTAAAACTAGAGCAAATTTATATTATTCGGACACGCCTTAGAGCACCGGGCTGTAAGTAGCGATATATAGCTGGCTACAAAACTATGATACTAAGTTTTCCAAAAACTGCTTGTTGCCACACATCAAAAACTACCGCTACATAACTAGACAGAGATACATTACCTTGTTGCTTTGCATCCCGTAAGTTGTTGAAAAAAGAAGTTGTAAAGCAATGTAGAGTTCTGAGGAAGATCCGAGCTGCATTTATTAGCATCACAACAAACACACGCTTTGGCTTGTGACGCGTTCAAGTTGTAGTCAGAAGTAGGAATTTCCGGGTTCCGAGTAGGAAACTGCAACTAAAATGTCCCCCGAAGTCAAAATTTCCTACTGAGAACTCGGTGAAACCTCGCCACCCCCGAGTTGACAATCAAAAATGGATGCCCCCAGTGTGAACAGTTATTTAGCTCCTGTAATAATCAATTTATTTGCACTTCTGACTGGGGTGTGTTGCTCTAGATCAGCTGTATACATAGTATTGTTAGACTGATATTTACAAAAATGCTGCCATAGTGAAAATAACATTCTTCATGCAACAACACAGGGCGTGCTAACAACAGCTAACAATAGCCTGGTAGATCGGCATGTTTTTTTCCAACTTCAACTGGAACGCCGATATGTCGGAGATGATGTCACTCCCAGTTCCAAGGTTACTGGAACGCAGCATTACAACAGTTGCTGTGCGTACTCATTGGTAGCAGAGGCTTAATGTCCCCTGAAACAGATTCTCCTCACAGCACCTTTAAAGGGAGAAATAATCCCTCAAAAAACGTTTCTAACTCCTTTTAAGAGTGCACATATTCACAGAGAAACTTTTTACTCATGATATATAGTATTTCATTACCAATTAAGCATAATTAGAGAAGACAGTGAGGAAAGACCTCTTATAAAAACTGGATTCTTAATGTTGTGTTCTCCAGCAGTATGAACTGAAACACTTTGAACAAACAGAGCAAATAACTTTACTGATGTCCGAGAAAATGCATTAAAACATCCTGCAGCAAACAGACCTGCACCACTGCAGAGGGAAAGCCCAAATCAAGGTAAACGTGACTTATGTGCAGGGATTTAACACACACACACATAAACACACACGAGCGCAGACGGTCCTGCCCCGCTCACCATTGCCTAGGCGACCAGATCGACTACAGAGCACTGTTCCTATGGAAACAACGGATGCCTAGAGGAGGAAGATCATTAATTGGAATAAGAAAATATCGGAGAGGAAGATGAGGAAGACTGGAGACAAGAGGGAGGATAATGTGGAAGGGTGGAAGAGAAAATGTAGCTCTGTCGAGGTGCGGTCAGAGAGTCTGAGAAGGAAGCCCATAAAACAAACTGTAACAACACTGACTGTCCATGTTTTGTTACAGATTTTCTATATCTTTATCATATATGTAACTTTAATGTGTATGAGTATGCAGGTGTGTGCTCTTGGTTGTTTTTCAGGCAGTGTAATGTAAGCACAGACCTGGCAGGGAGTAAAAAGGGGTAAAATCCATATTTAGAGTTGGTGTGTGGAGAATCAATGTAGGCCACAGTGAAGCAGAGTATAGAGCACCTCTTGAAGAAGGTTAGTAGACTATACAAATCTCCCAGGAGTGTCTGTGAGTGTGTTACAGACTGGGTATGTTAAGACATTTTTCTTTATCCCCACCTGCATCACCATCAGTCTGGAGTCTGCGGTTGCTTCACAAGCCAACACAACATGTTCAGATATGTTCTCATCAAGTCTCTCTATCAACTGCTTCATAGTTTTAACTTAAAGTGATACAGTATTTCAGTATTTCTGAAGTTGGGTTGTATACTTACATACTTACAAATTCAGCAAAGTAGCTGAAAGTACTTCCCCTTTATGTAAAATAACAGACAGAAAACCATGCTGAGTCACATGTGCGATTTGACAAAAACTTTCAGAGCGGTTTATTTTTCCTTCCAAAGTCTCTGTGCACTATTTTCAGTGCAGCAAATGGCTATGTGTTCTTCCACATGGCATACACATCTGCTTTATGTGGCATTCATTTGTAGAAAGTTTAGAGCCTGCCACCCATGTATCAATCTATGTTGGTAAATGTTTAAATCCATCTAAATTAGTCAGGGGGCTGTCGTCAGCGTGTTTCCTTCTGTCTTAGATACATTATAGCTGTGCTGAGCACAGCATTGTTGACCCCAGGGCATACTTTCACCAAAATTGGGATGATACCCCAAAGTAAGTTAACGTCAGCTAACATAAAGTATGGGCACTTATGTGTGATAGGGCTGTCACTTTATATTCGATATTCGAATAACCGATCGAATATGGGGTTAAATATGTATAACCGAATTGTGAATAAATGTTCGAATGTAAAATATTGAATGTGGTGGCACATCAGGGCGCCTGGAGCAGTGGACCGTTCTGTCCAGCAGAGGGCGCTGTGAGCGCAGCTTGACCGTCAGACACATCCGCTGCTCTCTTGACTCCAGTAAACAAGAAGTTTCCACTCCAAGCGGACATTAATAGCTCCAAATCATCCTAAGAGGGCTGTGTGGGAGTAGTTTTGGTTCTACATCGTAGATGACAAAGTTAAAAATCAAAGACCAGGCTGTGTGTTCTGTGAAATACAGTTTAGTCATTCGTCCTCCACATCAAATGTGCGCGCTCAGCCGTCGGCTTTTCATCCAAGCTATACGGCCGGCTGCTGCAGCGCTTCGTCAAGAGTTTAGCATGTCCGAAAACCGTTCAACTTTGATTTTTTGGACAAGTGGCAGCCTTAATGTGTGAATGGGCCTTTAAATTGAAAACATGATATGACCTCTTTAACTTAGGTTCATTAAAGTGACTGCTGAAAAACATTCACAATTGCTAATTGGTCTTCTCCAGTTGGTCAGTTCAGCATGGTCCAGCATCTATTTCAACAGCTCTTAATTCTCTCCACACAGATATGATCGTCTTTGTAGGATCCTGATACAGATGTGGATCCAGGGATGATTCAAGGACTTTTTAAACATTGTGAGATAGGGCAGATTTCCACATTTTGACTATTAAAGCTAGGGTTGGTAATCCGATTTAGATACACTTTTTGTAATACTGGTTAAAATGATCAGGAGTAAAACAGGGAAAACACCAACCAATAAATCATTGGGATAGTCAGGAAAGAGGATAAAATATGTAAAATACGGTAGTTTCATGGTCAAAACCGGAGACTTGACAGCTATGTGGAGAATGGCAGAGGAACTACCTTTACCCTGATCAACATCGCGTTATGAGCACAAACTATCTTTCCATGTTTTTTTTTTTTAACTTTACTATGATAAGGTTTTGGTGTTTTCTTACCTCTGACTGAGACATGACTTGGTGTAGTGTAAAACATAAACGTTGTGCTGGCGGTCGGTTTGGAGTTGAATTAGTCTTCTGTTTGTAAATCAGCCGTGCACGTGCATGTGGGTGGGGGGGATCATTTTGGAAGAGGGGTGGGAGGGGCTAGACGGAGCCCTGAGGAGGTGCTACATTTAAATTCAAGCTAGTTTTCCAAAATTACCGACCCTAGCTTTTACTCAGAAAGGTCTATCTGGATTTTGATGACGTTTTCATGTAATGTATGTCAATGCACAAAGGAATTTCACTGGGGATCTGAACCTGGATCCAGGGGTATTTTCAAGGATTTATTTACTGTATGAAATAGGGCAGTTTTCCACATTTTTTAAAATAGCTGGCTAGGCAGTGTTGCCTTGACAGAATGCAACCATCTAATGAAATGAATGATTCTGTTTTAGAGCAGGGGCTTTAACGAAGTCTCTCCACACTCTGCCGTGCTAAAGGTGTTTTGTTGTTTTATTGATACAGACAGCACTATTCTTCAGTGTCTGGAAGCTTCTTCGATAGGATGCAGTCTCCCTCTTTTCTCCTGCCTCCTTTCCCATCTCTCCTCTCCTTTGTTCTTCGATCAGAGTGTGTTTGAATGTAGAGTAATCGATACAGACACTTTTTCCTCATTAAAACCTTCAGAATAGGAGTGAAGTGCAGGAGGGGGAAAGGATGCGGACATAAAATACTTTGTTCTTATTTTGTTTGTTGTTGGTGTTTGTTTCATTGTCAGTAGTTTTAGGGAATTTAAGGAGGTTAGACTTCCAAATCTTCCATGTTGATATCATAAATTGTAGAGAATGTTTCCTGTCTGCCTTGTTAAAGCTGAAGACGCCATGACACCAGGACAGCTTGGGTTCAGAACGATGAGAGGGAACATTTTGTGTTTGTCTTCTGTACGCTCAGATATTTTTTAACAGTCTGTAACACTCTCCTCTTTGTTTGTATATCTGTGCTTAGGCATGTGTTTATGCATGTGTTTGCAGGACCAAGCATTAATGTTTGTGTTTGAGGTGTTTCCTGACAGATAGGACCTAGCCAAGTGTGAAAACAGCTTTCCTCCGCACAGCAAATCAATTCAGCCTGCAGTCGGGTCACTTTTTTTCCTCTCCTTGGCTCCTGTTTTCCTCAGTCTCTTCTCGTCCGAACTTTCCACTGCTCAGTGAAAGCTGGCCTGGATCGATCACCGAGCCTTCTGATCTTCTGTCTTGCTGCACTCCTTCCCCGCTGTGGACACTTGAAAAGCTCACAAGAAACTGAGTTTTTATTTGCTGGCACGGGTCAGCACAACATTATACAGGGTCCATCTCAGGTGACCAAAATGACCTGTTCTTTTTTGAGCTAATGGACTCGAGCAGATGGATAAGGTAACAGCTATTTGCTGTTTAAAGGAGTGGTCAAAGGAGAGAGCTCTGATTTGGACTCTTGAGGCCTCACTCTCATGCCAGAAATAGAAATACTTCCCGCAGGTACAAACAGATCGTATTTCTCTTAGCGATTGTTAGTTGTTGAGTCCTTTTGCTTTGTTATCTCCATATAAGGAACCTTGGAGCAAATTTTGCAACATTAAATTTTCTACTTCATAACCTTGTAAAGATTTTATGTTGAATGAGGCATCCCTACTATTCCTTGGTAAATGATTTAAAAACAAGTTAAATGCAGATTTTAGTTGTGTTTAAATGGACTCCCTGTTAATCAGAGAACAGCCATTATTATAACAGTATAAGTTTATAAAGAGTCAAATAGACCAATTTGGATTAGACGTCACAGCAGATGTGTATGCATACTGGTGGCAATGACACAATGTAAATATATGCTGATAAATTCAGAGGTGCAGTTTATTTTGCTGATGATAAGTATACTGTAGTATTCTGCCACATTATATCAATGTACAAACATGAAAAACATTGCTGTATATTATCTTTACTGACGACACAAAATGTAGAAGTTTATGGTTTCATCAGTGGTAGCAAAGTTAAAGTGTCGTAGTATTTTCAATTGTTTTAACATTCATTGAGCAACTAGAGCAAAAAGACTAAATGTTGAAAATGAACAGGTTTATTACAAATATGATAATATTATTTTGGATTTATATTAAACTTTGAAAAACAGATTTGCAAAAGGATTTTACAGACAGGAAGACAATAGACAAGCACAGCAGCTTGGGCACATAAGGATTTGACTATTAAAAGCCCAATTTAAATCAAAGAACCTTTACAAACAAAAAAAAAGCTAACTTATAAACTTATAACTATCCTATAAACCCCAGCACAATAAGAACCTAAGAGCATGAGCACTTATGGTGTTCCTCAGTCCAAAGGAAGAGGTAACCTTAAACCTAGCAAGTCCACAAACAATCCAGGGCCAGGCACCCAACGCAGTCCAGAAAACACAAAAAAAACTTAACACCAATAATCACAGGAACAACCCTCCCAAAACGTCAATTTTAGTTGAGTGGAGACTGCATACTGTTGAACAATAAATATCTGCAGTAATATCAATATTGGCAATGAATGTGGAAAGACTGCCATATTGAATATCTGCAAAAATCCATGTACATCATATGACTTCCTTCAGAAATCCCATCATATTTTGGTGTAAACTGTCTATATGTTGTTATTTTATTGTGTCATTTGCTATTTTATAATGCCAGTATCTTGCATTTAAGTAGCTTTCAAAGCACCCTCTGTTTTGGTCATGTGGGGACTACATCCTGTAAGCCATTAATGCGTTGTTGAACTATCAGCCCAAGGTGATAGTTGGGGGTACAGACTAACATCTCAACTCCACTGCCCATTTTTTTTGACTGAGGAGTCTTTCTAATCAAATAGACACTCCGGGGGGGTTATTTTTCTTCAACTGCATGATTGTGACTGATTGTTAGAGAAAAGCTGTTAAAAAGTGTTGCTGCCAACCTAGTTTGCATGGCTTTGTATCAGCTACATGGGATTGATTATAAACAATTGTTTAAGGTCATGTGTAGTGAGTCAAGTTGGCTGCTGTATTTGGGGTAATTATGATGCATGTGTCATTGCTGTTCTAGTATTTTGGGTGCATTTGCATTAAGTTTTAAATCATATTTTACCACAAGTGTCAGTAAAATGTGTCGACAGTGTCACAGTGTTGACTTTGCTCATTCATGAGCACCCATTTTAGTGTATTCTTCAAGTTCTCATTTTGTAAAGCTAAATCCCTCATGTCATGTCTTATGCTGTCTTTGTTTTAAACCTTATTCACTACCCCTCCATCTATTCCTCCCACCCCCCTCAGTGTTACTCAGTGCCAATGCTGGATAACCCTCTGACCTGCAGGGCAGAGCTCAGTGCCAGCTGTGCTGTACAGATGGACTCTGCTTAGTCACACACTCACAAACACACCAAACATGCATCACTGTGGAGATTTCAAACATCCCTTGTCAGTCCTCTTTTGAACATAAATACAAGATAAACCTATTTTTCCCCCAGTTCTCCTTCCTCCTCCCACAGCTCTGAATGTGTCCTTAGACCTGCTTTCTTTTAGTCATTTTTTTCTTTTACACTAAAATAACCCCTGGGATCTCCTCTTTCTGTTCTCTCTGATCCACAGAGTTGCTCCAAACTGCCCCCTGAAAACCTCCAGATAATTACACATTTATTGAACTGACACCTCCCATGTTGGAGGAAGTGTGAGGCTGTGACAGTGACTTATGCATTTGCAACACTGTCTCTGCCAGCAGCTGTCAGCGGGCTTTTGGCAGACTCTGAATCTCTCATGCACGTCGTTGTATACGTGGGAAATGTAATTACAGCTGCAGCGTGCCAACAGTGGGAAGCAATGAAGAGGTATTCACCAATCAAATTCAAGACAGAAGCTTGAATAAATTATGGTGGATGAAGTGATACAACCACATGTTTCATTAAACTTACCTCTGGACTGTGTGTTAAATTGTCTGCTTAAAATGGCATCTTTGTACCAACAGGCTTCATTTACTCTGATAAAATACCCAATGTTCTGCTTGACTCAGTTTGCAGATAATTAACTTACATTTATGCCTCTGTAAAGTTACATCATAGCCATGGCCTTTTTGCCAACGCACAAAGAGAAATTATGTAAATCAGTTTGCATTTATGATACGTAGAAAGATTAAATAAGAAATTAAACCACCAAAACAAAAAAAGGATGGACTGGCAGATGAATGAATGGGTGGTGAACAATGTCAGCTTCTTACAAAAAGATCACAGAGAGGTTTAGTATTATTTAAGCTTTTGGTTTCAGGTTTAAGTGGGCGGTTGTGGGTTGCATGCTCTGCTGAACAAAAACATAATTATGTAATACAACTAATCAGATAAATTTAAAATTTAAATATATTTTTTTTCTCTTCGGTGTCATTGGACCGAAACTGTACAGCCTTTTTATACAGTCTTACACAGTAGAAAACAAAAGGTAGGCATGTTCCTATTCTTCAACTGTATGAGGCATAGTGCCTTTTCTTCCTTTGTTAGCTCTTTTGACATAAAGCAAGTTTGGGCCATTTGTAGTGTTTGTTTTTTTGAATAACGCATGTAGAGCTTCAACTTTTTCAAGCACAGGCATGTTGATGACTTCTTTATTTGCCAACAGCATGACACCAAGCAGCACTGAACTCACCAATTACCACAGAGTCAACATGGAAAGTAAAACTGGCAGGAGTTAGGGCACTTCTGGCCATTTTTGACAATAACTCATTTGACAACATTTGAAATTGCTTGATTGAGGTTCTAGTTTATGCTTTATTTTCAAACTAATGATGCTAATTGATCTTAACTAGACAAACATAATACAAAAGTTTTGAAATACAAATGATAATTGTGCAGTTTTCCATGTAATCTGTCACTTCAAATGCTAAAAATAACGTCCATTTTAATTAATTTAAGATTCAATGCTTGGATCAATTTTGCTTAAAAACAAACACAAAAAGTATCGTACTTAAATCTGCACGTAAATCCAAGCTCATGGGTCAAACACACGTGCTCTGCAAAGCTAAATATTTATCATCACCTTCTTCTGTCACAAGGAACATGTTTGTCAATATATACACATGAATACACACTTAGATCAAAATGAAGCCTTGTACTATACACATTTTCTATCATTTGTTTGTACAGAGCTGATAACTCTCCTGTCTGTACATCTTTGCTGTCAGCTTTGTTTGTACTCCTCACACTTGTGTTTGTGTAACAACACTGTGGAGAGACTGACTGGACTCTGTTGCAATTTTTTGGATTGACTTTGTGAAAAAGTCTCAAACAGCGTGAAAAAGTGTGTCTGGAAAAAGATATAACCACCATCTGTGCTGTGGTGAGTCCTTCCAGTGGCTGCCCATATTGTCTGTTCCTGACGCGCTGCAGGCCTCTCTGTGACAGCAGCAGAAGAGAGCAACCCAGCAGGCTGCAGTCCAACTTCAGCCAAGCAAAGATTAGAGAGCTCGATGAAGATGAGGGAGGGGGAGGTGTCTGTATGAAGGGACCACGTTACGGGAAATCACATGTTGTCTTAAGGGCTGTTAGGTCTGTAATTTCTGGGAATCTGCCGTGTGATGAGACGTATATAAATGAGCTCATGGGGCTAACCTGCTGCAGTTCTTCATCTGTGAAAACATAGGAGTTCATATGCTTCTTTCCTCTTTTCCTCAATCATTTGTTTGATTTTGTTGGTGTTTGTTTAAATAGAAGTTACTTGGTACTTTGACTAATCAGTAACACCTTCTGCAGTCTGATGACCCCTCTTTGTGTCATATTCCCCTATTTTAGGACTTAAGTTTGCCCATTTTGACTGTCCTGACCCATCCTAGATACCGACATGAAGTGTTCACTTAAAATCTGAGTATTTCAACACATGAAGAATATAAGAACTAATTGTCCATGAGATAAAGCTACTTAAAAATATTATGTTCTTAGCTTCTTCTAGGACATATTATTTCTCTCATAATACTTCTCTCCTCTCCCTCAGTAAGCCACAATTTGTAAAAGTTACAGGAAAGTATTGTACCAAATACAAAGGTTATTTTCTCCATCTACAAGAACTCCTGTCAAAATATAATAACTTAGTTTAAAGGGACTGTGAGGAGTTTCTAAGTAATTACAAAAAAGTCTTACTTTTAGATATATGCCTGATCGAAATACACACTTTAAGATGAGTTTTATCGCATCAAAATAGTTTATCTATAAATGCTATTCCTTAGGTTCGCGGTCGGATCGGACAGGGCTGGACTGGCCTGGATTCTCAACTTTGGGAACAAGACAATTAAAACTAGAGCAAATTTATATTATTCGGACACGTCTTAGAGCACCAGGCTGTAAGTAGCAAGATATAGCCGGCTACAAAACTACGATACTAAGTTTCCCAAAAACTGCTTGTTGTCACACATCAAAAACTACCGCTACATAACTAGAAAGAGATACATTACCTCGTTGCTTTGCATCCTGTAAGTTGCTGAAAAAAGAAGTTGTAAAGCAATGCAGAGTTCTGAGGAAGGTCCAAACTGCATTTATTAGCATCACAACAAACACACGCTTTGGCTTGGGTGACATCTTTTTGTGCGTTCCAGTTGTAGTCAGAAGTAGGAATTTCCGGGTCCGAGTAGGAAACTGCAACTGGAACGTCCCCCGAAGTCGGAATTTCCAACTGGGAACTCGGTGAAACCTCGCCACCCCCGAGTTGACAATCGAAGATGGATGCCCCCAGTGTGAACAGTTATTTAGCTCCTGTAATAATCAATATATTTGCACTTCTGACTGGGGTGTGTTGCTCTAGATCAGCTGTATACATAGTATTGTTAGACTTATGTTTACAAAAATGCTGCCATAGTGAAAATAACATTCTTCATGTGATATTTGTGAACAACTAGTTATGTATGTATACATATATATCTGTATATATATATATATATATATATATATATATATATATATATATATATATAATATATATATATATATATATATATATATATATATATATTATATATATATATATATATGTATATATATTTATATACATATATATATGTATATATGTATATATACATATACATTTGTATATATGTAAATCTATATATATATCTATATATATATATAAACATGGAGACTCTGTGACTTAAAATGCAGAGATATTCCTTTGCGTATTCAAAGTCAATCCGTGTTGAGTCGGCGACGCTGGAAACAAACGAAATTGCTCTCGCTTGTACGCAACTTCAGGAGATGGCGATGTAGGTTTGCAGAGAGGCAGCGCTGCAACATGTACGAAGAAGAAAAACTTTTGACAAACAACAATGGCGTGTGGACACAAAAAGATGCAGGATCTTCTTTTCTGGACAACAAATCTGTTTGGACACAAATCTGACTGGATAGTTTCGCCTGGATAACAAACCGAGCATTGTAAACAGCACACACATTACTCGGTAGACGGCTGAAGCTGTTGTTGTTCCTGGTATGCGTGCGTAGCCTTCATGTAAAAGAGTACTGCGCATGCAGTGACGTCAGCGTTTCACCCTGAAACGCTTTGATTTTGGTTTACACAGAGCTGCATGGAGGAGTGTTTTGAAAACTCTCCACTCTCGACACCTGTTTCAAAAGTTTCTGGATTTGGGCACTTGGTATAGAGTGCCCACATAAACGCAAGGCCAAGGCCAAAACGCAAAGACCAAAGCGCAAAGTAAACTTATCGGATTGGACTGTATTTGGCCTTGTGTAAACAGCCCCTTTGTCTCCTTGAAGTCATCAGCCATCACAGAGGCTGTGCAGTGTTCACTGTACATGATCAACAAGTATGTGAGATGAACGCAAACAAGGCTTCTTACGCCTTTTTTATTTTTGTTATACAAAGTGGAGTCATTGTCAGTACCAAACACTTTGACACTGACTTTCAGCAAATTTGAGCCCGCTTTCCCTCCTTTCTGTTATTTCCTTTCAGTTTTCCCTGATTTTCTTGCTCCCTCTCGGTCTTTGCTATCCTCACCTCGCTCTTCCGCTCCACCCAGCTCTCTGGCCTGTTTCTATAGCAACAGGTAACCATGGAAACTAGGTGACAGTGCAGTGCATCCCATCCTGCTAAACCGCAAGGCAGGAGGTGCTGGGGAAGAGGGAAAGTTTGTTTTGCTGCTTCTGTGTTACTGGAATCAAAATGAAACTGGGATTTCATTTCATCTTCAAAAGACGGAATTTTTAAAACCAAAATGTATCTCTGACCACAAGGTAACTGTTGTGAAAGCACATTTTGAGGCTATTGCTGACATCAAAATCTAACAACTATGCAAAAATAGCAGATTTGAGGGCATGAATCTTTACATTTTCATATTTGGGCTCTAAATCATGCTGCTAACAACTTTTTTTTAGGATTCATGTACTGCATATTATTTGCATTTCCCTTTCCTCCTCTTTTTTCTTTCCCCTGTCCTATTTAGTCTTCATGTTATCCTCACATTTTGCACAGGGAGCTTAGAATAACTGTACCATTTGCCCAATAATGCAATTATGCAGAAATGCTGAAAAAATGCACCCTGCTTTCATGTCGCTTCAAATTTAGAAATAGATGAGGGGAAAGAGATAACGGCAGAGCAGTCGGAGCATAAAGCTTCTCACGTGTAAAGAGAGGGAGGGGAGGCGGAGGAAGGGAGAGGGGAGCTTGTTTTGCTGTGTTACACTTTCAGAAAATTGCTCCAGAGTGCCTCCACTCACTGGAAACGTCTTGAGGACTTCTCTAGGTGTTCATTTTTTTTGGCGTCGTGGATATAAAATAAAAGGCAGAATAATGTGGAAAAGCCTAACAGAGCTAGCCAAAAGAGGCCATATCTGCAGCCAGATTGTTGCTCCAGTGCTTAATTATGAAAAACAACAGCCTGGGGGCAGGCTGAATTTTCACAAAACAATCACAGCTTTTTGAATCCAAGCTCCCATCCAGTCCTTGATCAGAGGGAAGGAGTCGGAGGGATAGAAACATGCTGAAAAAAAAACAGGTGACAGATAAGCAGAATACAAACAAACAGCAGAGCTGACTGAGTGGTGGAGTGACCGTGTTATACCTGCTGCTGAGGTAGCATCAGCTCCTGTTACTACAATCTGGTTCATTTTTACTGTATCTTTGACATTTAATAATGTAGAATCACACATAAACATGTAGTAATCTCTCAGCCAGAATTTTAGCTAATACGATGACACACACACACACACACACACACACACACATACGATAAACATTTCATCTCCTCTTTCCTAGACTTAAAAGTACTTAAAATGAAAAGATGGAGGATCCAAAGGGATCTAAGTGGGCGAGTGGTGTCTCTGTCTCCAGCGCTCCAGCTGACCTGAATTCGGGCACGTGCTGGGATGCTGCTGTAGCAGTCTGCAAGCTGAATATTCTGCCCTCAGGATTGACTGCTGCCACAAAAATAGCTCCCAAACACAGTTCGCCAGGTCTGAACACCAGGCAGGACACCATTGACAGTCTGCTGAAAAGGATATGACAATTTGTAAGGTTGCACAAAGCAAGTGCTAGATTGTTTGTGATTGTTTACTTTTAGTCCAAGGGTAAAAAAGGAACGTCATGGTTGGGTTTAGATAATTGTTGGCACTAAATTTTCCATCTGCTGATGATTTTTTGGGTTTAGTCTAAGGCTTTGACGTGTGGTGTTACTCTTTCCAGCTTTGATGCCAGTGGTGAGATGCAGAGGGATTTGTACAGTCTCCTCTGGGATTAGCTGTTAGGAGAGCCGCTCTTGATGGTGTTTGTCATCCCTGTCCTTAGAAATCAACCCAACATGCAGCTGTGAAAATATTCAGTCATATATAGTTAACGCACAAGGCTTAATATCAGTTTAAAGATAAAAACTTTCTCCAGTTATTGTATTTATAATACACAGTGTATTATTTTATTATTCAATACCCAAGCTAAGCCATTTTATACTATATTCCCATCATTTAAATGGGTGCTGTTCAACTTAGCTGATCTGTTTTTAGCCAAGACCCTGTTTACATTTTGCATGAATACAAATTAACATTAATTTCAAGCTTTTGAATACACCAAGTGACTGCATTATAGGATGTGGATCCGCACAAGGCACCAGCAGTACATCTTCAGTGATGAGCTGCTGTAAGAACTTACTTTCTTATGTAAATAACAGTCCGTACATCCTTCCTGCGACTGTCAGTCTCGCCACAGTATATTCACGTCTGTCCAGCCTGAAATTGAGGTGTCCTTGTATGTGAAGATGCTGATAATACAAAGGAATAAGAGCAAAGTGCTTTAACTCCAAGACTAGAGGCATCCTTAACTCTCTTTTCTCTGTAGATTTCTCAAAGACTAGTTATGAAGGGAAACAATGGTATTAGGCAAAGTCACCTCAAACCTAGATCTTTGAGCCATTTAGCCAAGATACAGAGGCTATTAGTGACATGTTGACTACACTATAGTATAGATAAGGCTAGGTCCAAGAATGTGCAATGTTGTGCCCAATTTCTCTTGAATAATTACCAAGAAGTTGAAGCTTCAAGAAAAGCGAGAAGTACCAAAAAATGATTAAAAAAAACAACCTTCCTTAGCTTCCATTGCCAGTTAGTGATCATTTTGTATCTGCTAATCTAGCAATAAACAAGTCTGAACTGTATGAAAGAGTTAATGAGGCTTTTAGCTTAATGTCAACGTTTGTATTTTCAGAAGCATCTTCCCTGTCGTAAAGCAAAAACTGAAGGGGGGGTTTCAGAGTTTAGCATCCATAATTTTGTGTCCCATGATACCCCAGCCTCTGTTCTGGCTGCATTTGAAAAGTGAAGGTTAAACTGAACTGCAGCCAGCAGCGCTCTGGAAGTGATTAAATGCAAAGTTAAAACTGGCAGTGAAAGCAGACTTTAGATTAAGGTCACATCTAACCACTTCTATCAACATACACACTTTTCAGTTTAGGCTGTAGACTGTGCTATGTGTCACTGGCATGTTGGATATTTGAGGTTTTAAGCATTTTTGTTGAAGGGCACAGAAAGATTTCTGATTGCTTTGCATTTTGAGTACATATAGTATTGTTTTATGTCTTCCAGCCTTTTATTTTTCTAAATAAGGCTCTTTTCACTAAACAGATCTTAACTTTGCTCTACCATCTCTGTGGAATGAAACATGGCTCTTTAAACAGCTTTTAATAAGTAGAGTCGCAGAAGCATTTGTAAATCACTTACCTCTTTAAAAACTGGTCTGGAGAACTGATTTTGTAGTCAACTAAGCCAGCTTCTTTGCACGTAGTTAATACAGCATCCGCTTTTTGTTTTGCCATCGGCCATGTCGAGCCCAAAGTGCTTCCGCGCAGAGCTACTCAGAGCATTGTTGTTGGCCTGGTGTAGCGTCCTTTTGTTGAGGTCAAGAGAGCAATACTTGGTCAGGTTGTGCAGGCAGTGCCATCTGTTGCATCTCGTAGTTCACTTCTCCAGGTGCCCTAATGGGCTGCTCACTGTCCATTTTCAACTCAAATGTATAGTTATAGTTTAAACGCAGATTTTTGCCCCCAAGTAAGGATGTAAAGTATAAGGGGACAGCCCTAGACTGGGCTCTATCTCTTCTCCACAAAGTGCCCCAGTCACTTATTTTTAGCACTGTTTAACTGTGGCAGTGGGCCTTTGCTCTCTTGTCTGAAGTACTTGTTATTTGCCCTTGTTTATACACCAACCAATTACAGGACTGCCCTTTCAAGCTGAAAACAGACACACTCACACTTAAGAAAACCCACACGTACACATAGAGAACCTGCAGACTTGCTGACCATTGCATGTACAATGCATTGCCACAATAACACAGGGCTATCTGACCAAGACATGAAATCCCATTGTTGTCAGCTCTACAATGCTGTGCCTTCCCAAACTACCCTCTGTCTTGCAGTCCTCTCTGGAGCAAACTCATCTTCTGTGACAGATGCATTAAATTGCGGTAGGCCTACAACTTTATCACTTCTATTTCCTGCTTTGTTGCTGTTACCATGTAGTTTGCTAGAGGAACTATCAAAATATATACCGTACCTTAAAAGGGACATATGATGCAAAAATCCCTTTTTGAGGTTTTGAACATATTTTTGAGTATTTGCCTTCCTCCCAGCCCACAACATGTGAGAGTAGACAACAAAACCTGTATTTCGCAAGAATAAATGTAAACTCATGGTCTTTGGCGAGCTGTTGAGTCTGTGGATTTTCTGTTACATAAGAAGGATTTTCATTTGCATAAACCTACTTTTACATGAGTTCCCCCACCAACTTAAGAGGTTTCTTTATGAAGTGCCACCATTGTCGTTTTCAACAATGATGATGTGTTGACCCAAAACCTATCACTGCTCGGTTATTGACTGTAAACAGCTACATATATCTTCACATATAGGCTACCAGCCTTGGAGGACCAAAAGGCCCAATGGATTCATTTTATTTTTGAAGGGAACGTGCCAGCTACAGTCGCCAAAAACCTGTACATGTGTACCAATCACTTCATGTCCAAGATAGAACAAGTGTCGCTCTTACTATGAGGCAGCAGAGCTACTGGCTGCACCTCTTGACTATGTTTTTATGTTAAATAGAGATAATTGTATGCATAGGCTACATATTTTTACAGGAGTGGTTAGAATATACAATTTTTGTAATTGTTTCACAGAAGGCACATTGCAAAATCTCCTTCAATGTATTGCAACCCTCACGGGATCCTACGCAGTGGCATGTTGAACAGTGGTTATTTGTATTTTTCGTTGATGTCTGCCATGATGCTACTGTAAAATAGTCATAAAATCCTCTGAATGTTAACTTTAGTTTGAAGCCTCATCACCAGTGACTCAGTCAATCAAACATGAAGTGCTAATCAAGGCTCACTTCCACCTACCAGAAAGAAGTCAGGATGTCAGTCAGTCAACAAAGAACTCCCCTCCCCATCTTACTCAGAGCTTTGCCAACGTCATACATCTTTGTGCTTCTCTTGGCATGCTATCAATAACCATCCCCGCTGTCTTAATGAAACTGTCATTGTGAGGTGTTAAAATGGAGCCTCCACCCTCTTGTCAATGTTGTTTTCTTCAGCGTCGACTGTGTTCGGACTTCCCCACTGGACTGAAGCCACAAACAGTGCATCTCTCTACAGCAGCTCTGTTGACAGAGAGCGCCTGTTAATTGTTTTATTTAATGTATAGCCTTGCTGTCTCTTGAATGGATGCTTTCTTTCATGGCTACTCTCTGTGGCTCGTAAGTCAAAGTGAGCGAAGTTGTTTGTGTGCCGTGGGAGTTGCTCTGAGTCAATGCGAGGCTCATACCTACCTTTGTCTTATGTAACAATGATATTTAATCAGTGAGACGAACTGCAGGTAAACAGTTTGAAAGTATGTGTCATAATGGAGGCTTCTGCACTCCCAGGTGTTTTTAATTACCTGAGAAGAGGTCCAATTAAGCAACAAGTGAAAATACCTGTGTGGGTGCACAGTGTAGACGCCTGAATCTTTAACTCAGCAGTGCTGAGGTACACTGGTGCTTTTTATGAGCAATGTTCCCTACTGTTCATAGTTTTTTTTGTATAATAAAGAGCACTCACGAGTTAGGTTTCTACAATATGAGGAACAATAAGGAGAATAGTTGTTTCCATGGTAACAACAAATGGGGATCCACTTGAATTTAATTAGATAAATAAATAAAGCATCCCTCAGTGTTTTTGTACCTATATTATAAGAGGAGGAGCAAACACACATGATATGCATCAAGTCACCATGATGCAGGATTGGTAGATGCATGAGTCTGTTTTCCACAAAAACACTTAAAACTTGGTTGGTGTCTGGATTTAACTTCTGACCATGTAAACTGCCAACTTTTAACTGTTTACATGTTTCCATGGTTAGAGTCCTGGGGGTATTCCACGGAGCTGGCTTAGGTCTAAGCCTGCTTATTTCGGTCAGCTTCGCTAACTTTAGTGAGAGCTTTGTTCCACTAACAAGGCTTACTGTACATTCACACCAGAAGCGGTTTGAGCGTCGGTGGCGTCCAGCTGCCATTCATCTTCTATGATCGCCGGCGTTGAAGGGTGATCGAGGCGGCGATCACGAGCGGCGCGTTGCGAGCGTCACGAGCGGCGTGGAGCGGCGCGATGGAAGCATTGCGAGCGATGAGCTGAAGTTGGGAGAAGCTCAACTTTATGCAAATGAGCAGCAGCGCGAACGAGGCGTCAGCCAACTACAGGCCGATCTGGATTCCAATTGCTGTCTCCAGCCCCCCAAGTGTGATCCACAGTGAAAGAGGGAACAGAAGTCCCATGTGCATCACATACACACGTTCCAACTCCCCATATAACCTCCTGCTTTGTGCAAATGTTACATAAAAAGGGGGGTAAGGTCATAACAATCAAATAAGCTGTAGTTTAAGGGTCACAAGACTGTGCGTATGTCCGGTTTACTTGTCTTATTTTAGTTCAATCTTTATATATTTACATATAAGTGTGAAAACGAGAGTGAAAGGAGATGGCGATGCAGAACACATCTGCAAGAGACAATGTGGGTGAGTGGTTAGGGTGCAAGGCACTGAAATGCACATGAATTTACTTTTCACTGCGCCGTGGGTTTGAATCCACCAGCAGAAAACAATTTGAAAATGTCTGATTTTCTTTCTTCTTTCACCCTCAAGGGGAATGAACACATAACAGGATAAAGGTACAAATTGTCTTAGGTGACAACAGCCACAGTTTTCCATAAAAATACCTTCCTTTTACCAGCGGTTGAATCTGATCATGATGATAATCTAAAGGTGATGCCAAATGATGAGATAACTACTTTATTTGTGTACAAGCTCATGTTACACATTAAATTCATCTTGATCTGTAATCAATGATGTTCTTGTTCGGTAACATACATTGAGACCTTTTTTAAATAATGCCTGAATAACTGTGAATCAAGACATGTCAGGTACTGCACTTTTTATCGACTATGCAAGACACAATGTGGGTGAGTGATTAGGGTGTAAGGCACTGAAATGCACATGAATTTACTTTCACCTGTGATGATGAATATGACAACAGGTCACACTTAAATAAAACAATTACACACGTAAGAGTGGAAATTTAAAATAAGATTTCTAAAAAGCCCAAAAGGTAGAAGGTCATCAATCCTGAGCAGCTCCTGTAGTCTGTTCCAGGACTCAGGAGCAGAATAGGAAAAGGCGGTCTTTCCCAGTTCAGACCTGACTCGTGGGACATGCAACAGGAGCCTGTCAGAGGACCGTGTATGACATTGATTGTTAAAAGAAATATGGAGAAGCTCAGTGAGGTAGGATGGTAACTTTTCTAAAAGGGCTTTATAAATAAAGAGGTGCCAATGAAAATCACGTCTCATCTGTAGAGAGGACCAGCCAACCTTACTGTATAAATCACAGTGGTGAGTGTTAAAAGGATCACCAGTGATAAACCGTAATGCAGAATGGTAAACAGGGTCAAGCCGTTTTAGGGTTGAGGGGGCTGCATGTCTGTAGATGACATCTGCATAGTCAAGGACTGACATGAAAACAGCCTCCACAATCCTCTTCCTACAAAACCTAGGGATGTTTGATTTATTTCTATAAAAATACCCTACTTTTTGTCTCAGTCGTCCAACAAGGTCATCAATATGGTAATTGAAAGTCATTTTATCATCAATCCATACACCTAAATATTTGCAAGAACTGACTCTTTCAATTGTTACTCCATTTTTTGAAATAATTAATACATCATTTTTGTCAACTGTTCTTGATCTAGAGAAGACCATCAATTTTGTTTTTTCTGCATTCAAGACCAAGTTGAGATCAGAAAAATTGTCTTGTAATATGTTAAAAGATTCCTGCGGCATATCACAAGCAGATCGTATATTTTCTGCAAAACAATAAAGAACTGTGTCATCTGCATAAAGATGAGCATGACAGTCAGACAGAGAACTGACAACATTATTAATATAAATAGTAAACAGGACAGGACCTAGGATGGAACCTTGTGGAACACCTTTGGTAACAGAAGAAGTCATAACTTCAATATGAATAGTTTTTATCGAATTCACATTTAAGGTCAACTGTTAACTGTCTAACCCTAACCCTCCCAAAGAGTAACCTGATTATAATTATGCGATTGACTAAAAACTAAGATTTCTATCATCAAACAAGAGAAAAGTCTCAGGTTTACAGTATATAAGTGAATACTTCATGCCTCCCCAAATCCAATCTTCAAAACAGAGTCACAATTGGAACTTTATTTCGGGGTCAAATTTACTTCTGCAAAGTGGGCAAACATACTGTGTGGCATTAAAACAACCTCGAAATCAGTCAGAGGTACAACTTTTACTACTCCCTCTAGACTTAAAAATGGACCCAAGAGCTTCAAAACTTTGCCAGCATAAATTGGGAAATCTGATTTCTAAGTTATGGCTCTGCCCTACAGACAGATTATTTTGGACAGAAGTCTGTAAGTTAATGTAAATATTGCTCCATGTCCATCAGTGTGTCTGTTGAGTCAAAGGGCTGTAGCCTACAATTAAAAATAAGACAAGACAGTAAGACAATCGGTTTGACCTTTTTTGCTGTCAAAAATGATTTTGTCCAACTGGAAAATTCATAAACCAAAATGTTTCTCTGTAGAAACATTTTTTCAAAGTTTGTAGGTATGGAGTGAATAACAGATGCATTGCATGACACTGGTTTGGATCTAAAACCATTTGGAGGCAGGTTTAGGGGCACGTATCATAGCCAATGTTGATTTGGTGTAATCAAATTTGATTGACTGTTAAATCTGGTCAATATGAGAAATGTTGTTTCTGTTTCTGTGTTGTTTTGAAACAAGATTTAACATTTTATAAGGGAACTTTGAACCTTTTCATTATGAACTGAATGTTTATTTAAGTAAGAGCATGCACTGATCTTCCCTCTGTGTGACATTGTTGTGTACATGTTAATGGTGTCTGTATTTGTCAAGGTATGGTATGTTCGGAAGAGCATTAGGGCCACCCGTGAGAAAAAAAAATGAGAGGGGGTAGAATTTTTTTTTCATCATGCACTTCGAGAAAAAAGTCGAAATGTCAAGAATAAAGTCAAAATATAATGTCGAGAATAAAGTTGAAATAGGATGTCGAGAATAAAGTCGAAATGTCGAGTATAAGTCGGAATATAATGGCGAGAATAAAGTTGAAATATGTCGAGAATAAAGTCGACCTTTTGAGACTAACAACTAGCACACTGCTTCTACAAAATGCCGTCCAGTCAGTTAGATGAATTAGTGAAATTATACTTCGGACTCGGCTTACAGAAATACTTTCTCTTTTAGCCCACAGACATACCGTAGTAATAAGTATTAGGACTTTGAAGAGACTGTGCCGAAAACTGTGACTGTTCCGTAGGATAAACCACACAAGCTTGGAAGAGGTGGCCTCGTTCGGCATTTATGCTTAGAACAGGAATTCAAAAAATGTATTATAAAAGAATTTAAGAAACCATATATTAAATCTGCCATACTCTGTTACACTCCATGCTACAGCATCCATCTCTGTCTTTCTCCTCCCTGGATTTATCGAAGAGAACTAGGACGGACCAAAGGAGACATCGACTTTATTCTCGACATTGTATTTAGACTTTATTCTCGACATCATATTTCAACTTTATTCTCGACATTATATTCCGACTTTATTCTCAACATTTCGACTTTTTTCTCGACATTATATTTCGACTTTATTCTCTACATTTCGACTTTATTCTCGACATTATATTTCGACTTTATTCTCAACACTTTTTTTCTCGAAGTGCATGATGAAAAAAATTCTACCCCCTCTCATTTTTTTTCTCACGGGTGGCCCTAATACTCTTCCGTAGGTATGTGTGTATTCTTGTCATATGTAAATTTTAAAAGTATGAGTAAAAAAAGAGGTTATTTCTTCATTTTAAAAACAACAACCAAAGAACAACTCTGAGAGTGCCTTTTAGGGGAAAGACTTTTTGCACCTCCCCTGACAGATCTTGCAAACATTAGAATCACAAGTTGTCTTGTGTTGTTGCAGCAGCACTTGCCTACTTCCTTATTTTATTGTCCCTGTTATGAAAATGACTCAATGGACAATACAATCACCTGTCAAGTATTTTTGTGAAAAGTTCTGCCTTCTCCTTTTGTTGGCTGTTGCCCAGATAGACTTGTGAAATATATCCAGGGGACATGTGCAACTGAACATCTGGTCTGTCAGGTTCAGTCAGACATGTTGGCTTGCCAGTCGACAGCAATAACACCACCGTTAGCGAACCAGCCCCTGTTATTTGGGCAGTGTGGGCAGGTGTCATGTCCTGCTGGAGAGGGAAAGTAGTACATCCATAAAGCATGTCAGCAGATGGGAGCATAAAGTGCTTCAAAATCATCCAGGGAAGCTGCGTTGAATCTCCAGGTCTTGGTAAGACGAAGACAAATACCAACAGCAGCAGATAACATGACACCCTGATAATCACTCACTTAGATTAATGCAACACTTTCAACAACTTAGGCTATGCTTGTCTTTACTCTTCTGTTGGAGTCTGGGACCTTGATTTTCAAATGAAATGTAAAATATACATCATATGACTGTGCTGGTGTCAATCAACACAGTTTTTACACCTTTATTGACATTAAAACACAGAATCACACTTACATTGCTGTGATGGTTACTTGTCAGGCTGTTTGTAAAGACAAAAACACTGATTTATTCATCTGCACTGCAAAACCTCCCCTCTTACTCCTCTTTACAGCCCTTCCTTTCATTCTTTGTCTCTCTATAGTCATCACTTCTTTAATTTGGATCTAGCTCCTCTTCTCTCCCCCCTCCCTCGCATAAAGTACAGTCACACTACACTGGGCTCGAACCCATCACTCGTTCCCCTGAGTGTGCGGCTCTGACTGTCTGACTGTGAAGGCTCTAACACTTGCCTGGTGTTCTGCCGTATAATGAGACAGAAGAAGCCCAGTAAAAGAACAGTTTTATGATCTAGTTTTTAATGAGCCTCTGCCTGGTTATGTGTTATGAGCAAGTGCTGCTTTATGAGGTTGGCAGTTTAACTGGGAGGAAGAAGAGGAGTTTCTTTTTTTGTACATCTGGGTAGAGATGAAAAATCCCTCTATTATGGAAATTATGAGGTTTTGAAAATAACGTAAGCTTACTGCAAAGTTTTCCACATTCTCCAATGTCTTCAAATTTCACAAAATTTGCATTTGTATTAATCCTTGAAGGGCCATGCTTGACTGTTGCTGCAACTTGAATCAGGTTTTTTGCATTTACATCCTGCCTGAAGTTTAAGTCCTCAGCACATTTCGTCTCAAAGATCACAGTTTCCATTAGGGCTGCCACAAACAAATGTTTTGATAATCGAATAGTGTGTTCATTGTTCTCATTATTAAATGCTTTACAGATGTTTTATTTTTTCAAGCATTGCATCACATTGCCACCCAAACATTTTAAAGCTGTGGTCTACGATTTGAAACCGCAGCCTGCCCCCCTTCCCTCACCTCTCCCCTCCGTGTTCCAAGATCCCGCCCCCAGCTCGTGTCGGCTCATATAACCCCCCTCCGGCAGAGCTACGAGCGACTACCACAATATATCAGCAGCAAACTCAATCAAAAAAAGCTCAGCTCAACTGAAAGTATCAAACACGACAGACATCTCCCTTATAACACACAGCAGTAGCCATTTCAACTGGACCGGCGGCAATGCGGGTTTGGCGCCGCCAGAGCGGAGCCGAGTGTGGGGGAGGATTAATCTTTCTCAGCCTGTCCTCCCCAGCTCAGCTTACAGTGCTAACGATTAGCGGCTAACAGGCTAACCCGCTCCCCTACAAGTTATTAGCCCGTGCAGGCACAAACTAACCAGAGTTATTCAGCAGACATCTCCCACTGTAGTAAACAAAGCCATTACCTGATCAACCAGGGGCGAAACGGCCGATGCTGAAGGTCTGACGGCCGGCTGAGGCTATTCGTTAGCCGTTAGCCCGCTAACAGGCCTCCACCCTCCCTCCACCCGCGGGCAGAGCTCCGTTGGCCCCGCGGGAGAGGGAGGCGGATTCCCGGGTTCGGCGCTAGGCTTTCCCGGCTCCATGATAGTTCAGTAGCTAACGCTGCTAGCTGCTCACCGGAGGTAGAGGGGAGGAGGCGGGACCATGGGCAAGATGCTGCGTAGTGAGGGAGACGAGGGAGAGGGGAGAGGAGAAGGGTGGTCTGCAGCCAGACTGTCTTGGGAGAGGGAGGCGGATTCCTGGGTTCGGCGCTAGGCTTTTCCGGCTCCATGATAGTTCAGTAGCTAACGCTGCTAGCTGCTCACCGGAGGTAGAGGGGAGGAGGCGGGACCATGGGCAAGATGCTGCGTACTGCGTAGTGAGGGAGACGAGGATTGGATGGACTCATGGACTAACTCACGGACCAATTAATAGTTGCAGGTTCTTAGGCTTGATTGGTCAGCTAGTGTGCAGCTTTGCAGCGGATATACTGAATGGATTTTTTTCATTCTTTTTTGTCTTTATACTGTGTAGATAGGACCATAGGACCATAACAGCCTTATAAACGGTGTTATTAATATGTACAAAGCTTCCAAATTGTAGACCATAGCTTTAAGGAACATAGTTTAAAAATGAGTGAACTTCTAACAGGGTTATTTCTCTCTGCAGGATTTTGCAGAAACAAATAAAGGTGCAGTAGCTGTGAAAAACTGAAGGAGTTGAGATAAGGAATTAGGATTCATTTAGAGGCACACAGACTTTTGAGAGAGAGAATTACAATAATAAGAGCGACAAACTGCTTTAAGTCCGATTGGACACACATGCTTCCATGTAGTGCTACAGACAGTGCGGTTTTCTTCTAGCCAAGATACTGGTTGGAGAAGTAATGGAAAGATTGAGGGAAAGCCTGAGGGCCACTTTAAGATATCATATTCACAGGAATGAGATGGACAGATTGGTTAAATCGTTAAAGCAGAATGTCTCTCCATTCAGTTACCAGAGGCACAATGAAAGTCAGGCATTGATGAGTAATTTTGATTTACCACAAATAACTGTTTTCTTTTCTTTTTTTATGAATGAAAACAACTACTGAAGGCAAAGAAGAGCACCTTCTGCTTTATCGTTGGATGAATCACTCCTGAAGGTTCAGATCTGTTAATAAAAACGGTTTTATGGACATATGGCCTCAGTGCTGAGCCAGGACAGCTTGCTGACACATTTTAATTCTAACCAAATAATACACAAGGGAGCAATACATTTGTAAAACCAGGGCAACTCATTTTGATTAAACTGCAGATATTTAAAATCAGTGGTTGGCAAAAAGCAACCTGAAGGCCACGTGTGACCATGCTTCTCTCTCAGTGCAGCTTGAAAGTTCAGGAACACTGGTCTGAAGAACTTTTAAAGGCCTTGTGACAGAAAAAACATTCACACAATTTCATTCATTATTTTTTATATATAAAATATCACACATTCTTCCATTTTAACAGCTTTGCAGCCACTTATATCTTCTTTTGGATCCAGCACCCTACATAGGATGTGCGTGCCCACCCCGTTTATTTTGCAGCCACTTGTAAACATATTTATAAAGTTTCTTGCCTACAAAACTTTTTTTTTAATTTCTGCATGCCTATGAACCCCTTTGTTTCAGCCCCACTCAGAACATACTGTTTTTTTGTAAACTCTCATAAGCTGGGTCTGACCACACCCCTCTTTAGAAGCTGATGCAAAATTGTTTTTTCAGCACTGTGCTCTAATATTTACTGTGACAGCACAGACATGCTGCTTTCACTGGAGCTAGCTCTGGGCTAAGCAAACACCTGACTTGGAGAGTGTCAAGGGAAGGTTGCATATCCCCTAATGACATCATATACAAGCATATTGATAAGTACATCTGTTCAACTCCTTGTTTATGCAGATTGATAATCAGCCAATCACATGGCATCAACTTGATGCATAAAGGCACAAAGACATTGTCAAGATGACATGCTGACTTTGACACTAAGCATTGTTGGTTCGAGATAGGCTTGTCCGACTGTTACAGAAACAGCTGATCTAGTTGAATTTCCATTCACAACAATCTCTGGGGTTTAGAGAGAATAGTCTTAAACAAAGAAAATATCCAATAAGATGCAGTTCTCTGGGAAAAGAAACTGTGTGGTTGATGCCAGGGGACAGACATGAATGGTCAGAGGACTTTGAGATTATTGAAAGGCGACAGTCACACCATAGTGTCCCTTAGACCATCTCTGAGTGTGAAAGAGATGTTTTCTGGTCTGAAGAGCCTTGATTTCTGCTGGGACATTCAGATGGTAGGGTCAGAATCTGGCACTAACAACATAAAAGCATGGATCCATCCTGCCTTGTATTCATGATTCAGGTTGGTGGAGGTGGTATCATGGTGCCAGGGGTTCTCTTGGCACAGTTGGAGCCATTTGTTATCAGCAGGTTGTTTAAATGCCACAGCCTCTGAGTATTGTTAGGGACCATGTCACAAAGCTTAAATCATCTCAAACTGGTCTCTTTATTATAAAGATCGCTTCACAGTTCTCCTGTGGCCTCCACAGTTACCAGATCTCAATCCAATAAAGCACCTCTGGGATAGAGTGGAAGGAAAGATACACCTTGAACATGTACTGTATATTTGCATGATAGAGGGTAAGTGATATACAATAAGGTAATCAGCAGATGACAGCTTAAAAACACGATTTTCAGTGTAGGCCAAAATGAAAAAATTTGCCAATATTCACTGTTGAAATATCAGCCGCACATACCAGCCATATGTTGGCTGAAAGTACAATGTTGATGAATGTATAAAATTACCATCCAATGTAAGGTAAATGCCCTGAATCAACAGCACTGGTCATAACCAAACTCAATTTTTATGTTTCTGTAATGGTACATACACCAGTGTGTAGAAGCTCCTAATTGAAAATTTCAAAATAATTGTCCTGTAAAAATACCCCCCTAAAAAATAGAAACGCACTTTGTAATTTCTTGATTAAGATGGCAAATTATAGTTATTTACTTGCCTTCCTGAGCAGAAACATTTGTTGTAATGGTTGAATGTTATGCCTGATTAATTTCTGAATTCTCAGAGAAGCCGAGTCACATATGACGTTTGAAGATCCTAACGTCCAAAATGGATTTGAGGCTGTGTTGAAACAAAGCAGGAACATGTCCTCAGTGATACTACAGTCTGTTTTCTCAGCAGGAACAGTTAAAAACAAAGTGCTCTTGGCTAGCTTCTACAGGGTACCACTTGTTTGGTCTAAAAAAGAGCCAGTATTAACTTCAGAAGTCTTATGTTGGCTTAAATGACAGAATCGTGTCTTGGCTTCACACTTCTTGAGGCTTCCCTGTACCACTGGCCCAGTAAAGAAGACCGTACTGTGTTAGTGTGCTGCTGGATCCTCCACCGGGCTGTCCTGTCCCCCTTCCCCGTCCCGCGGGGGACCCCTTCAGCAGCCAGACACACTGGCCCATTTTACTTCTTTTACTGCCTCCCGCCCTCGCTGCTTCTCTTACTGGGTCTCCCGCTGTCTCCTGCTGCTGGCAAACACTTTATCTCTGTCTCCTTTACAGATGAGAGAGGTGGATTTGAAGACTTTTCTCAAACTGCTGTCTCAGTCTGAGCTTTTGGTCCATCCCCAATATCTGTCTTTGCTGATTGACTTTCGATTTCTGTCCAAGTCATTAACAATGCATTAGCAGTTTGTCACTAGAGAGTCATGATATATAGTAGCTCAGCATTAGATGTTGTGTAAGTTGTTAGCTCTAAGTGTTGCTAAATAGAAGGTTGCAACCATAAACTAATTACCCCATGGCTGCTGATGTAAGTCTACCCTTAAGAACTTAATGGATAATTACAGAGAAGTGCAAGGAAAGGCTTGATAAGTGTAATAAGTGTCTTGGGCTTTAAAAGGTAGCATCAGATTTAGTGACTGAGGAAACAAGAGGAGCAGAGGGAGCAAGATAAAGCGAGCCAAAAAGAGAGGAAAGCCCTCCCTCCCTCCTTCATCTCCTCCCTGCATCACAGCCAAACGTGTCGCTGCAGCAGACGCTCACGTTTTGCTCCAGTTTGTGTGTGGCTCATATTCCTCTGAGTTTTAGCGGCTCTTTAAACTGTTCTGAGGCAGATGAGTTTTTTAATTACACATTCGCTGACTCTGTGCCTTCAAGTCCAGTTTTTTTTTATCCCTAAGTCTGCATCATTTTCATCATACTGCACCAGAAAAAAGCAAAGACTGCTCGATTAATTTTGCATATTTGACTGCAGTGAAATGCTGATTTTGTTTCTGCAGTGACCAAAAATGATGAAAGCCTGAAAAAAATCAAACATTAAATAATATTCAGCACACATATTTGGAAATGCAGACATGAAAGTTAGCTGTGAGCATGTCGGTGGGTGGATTTTAGAGCCCTGAAGTGTGTCTCTATCTTTCTCCGCCAATGTGAAAAGTAGTTCAGTAATTAAAGCAAACCTCTCTCTGGTCCCCGATGGGAAATGGAGAAGGCAGAAAAAGGGTGAGAAGGCAGCAAGAGGGAGTGGGTGAGATAAAAAAGAAAAAAGGGAGATAAAAGCCAGAGACGGTTATTTTTGATGCAAAGGGAAGAGAAGAAAGGAAGGTTTTAATTTTAGCCTGGCGTGCCGGATTGCCTCGAGGGGGGATAGTGGCAGCTGAATGCAGAGATGCTGATCGGTTAGACAGGGTTGCACACTCACATACACACACACACACACAAAGACACAAAACACACACAGAAGGCACGCTTCTGAAATTCCCCTGAAGACAAGAGTTCCCCCGTTTTCAGGGTAATGACCAAGACAGAGCTTTCAAGCGATTTGTAAATGCATCAGCAGTGACCTTGGGTGATGCTTGACTGTGTTTAAATGGTTATTTCTAGGGTTGTTTTACATATAAAGTTCGAGGGAATGGTTTGATTCATGGTAGAAGTTTCATTATTGTTTTATTTTTCATTTGGTTTCATCTGCTTCTACACTACACTTGTGCACCAGAGCCTGTTGAAGATTGTCAGGGCTATAACTGCGATTTTTTATGTGGCCTGATGTTGCACTTGGACTCTGAAATATACTCAACAGGTCAGAGAGGGCAGCATTCAGTGGTGTTAAGCAGTTTGGCAGCATTTTGAGCTGTAAAATTAAGATAAAGAGATCTTGGGTTGTGTCCACACACAGGCAGGTATTTTTAAAAGCATTTTTTTTCTGTTTTGTCCTTCTGTCCAAATGTGACGACATGATGATAAATGTGTTTTAAGTCACTGAAAACATGCTTTGGAAAACTCCAGACAATGCATTTTCATTTTGTATTAATATACTGTATGAAGAAGTGGACGTTTTTTTATAACTGTTGCTGTTTTAAAGTTTTGGAAACTGGACTATTTACATGCAAACACACATGTCACTCCTTCACTATGATACCTGATTAAAAACAAGCAGACATTACAAACACTGCAGATGTTTAAGATGAGGCCTGGTGTTATTGTTTCACAAGTGATAGTTGTGACCCATGGCTGCTTTCTCTGTGATTGCCGTGGTTCTCACTGTTTGTTAAAACCAACAGGAGTGCACTTGAAAGTGTTTTATTGCACAATTTGATCAAGATTACCAGATTTGTCTTGTATTGAAATCTAATCAATGAAGTATTCTCTAAAAATGCCTGCTGTCACCTTTTAACACAAGTTAAATCATAATGCTATTCGGACATGGCAACAGGAAAAGGTGTGAAAGTTAAACTTTTTTTGCATATAAAGAGTCTAGAAAGTATAGGGAGTATAAAAGGTACATATAATGGACATAGTTACTGGGTAATAAACAATGTTTAACGGTGAATTTGTGTGTTTTTGAGATATGATAGACACCTCTGTTGTGTTGTGTTGTGCTATAACATATAACAGCTGAAACGATGGACTTGCTGCCCCCTCAGGTTTGAACATTTCCAAAGGGGAGAGATAAAGAGCTGCACCTCACCCCCTATAGAAATTGTTTTATTTTTTTTAATTTTTTTTCCCAACATAAATCTTGCTCAGTAGTCACCTAAGACATGATATAAGAAGTTAAAGGTCCCATATTTTGCTCCGTGGATCCTTGAGGTCTTAATGAAACGTTACTGACATGCTTTGGTCCTAAAAGCCTATGAATAAAGCACAGCTGCATTCTTTCCATGCTCACATAACCCCTCTGTTCAGAACAGCTGGTTTTGAGGGTGGTGACCTTCTTATGCTAATGAGCTATCATGGGACGTCACAACAGACCTGCAGTGTATCCCGAGCTACGTGCTGCTTACAGTCCTGAACATACACAAACTGCAAATTCATGCCAGTTACCAGATAACAGTGAAGCTCATTTCCCACAAACATCACAGACTAACGCACAACATGCTAACATTGTCCTGGTCTCTGCCGTGGGACACAGCTGCAACTTACTCTACCTTCCAGGCAAAAGTTGGCAAAAACAGAGGGGTAATGGGAAGGGTAAAGGACTGATTATATTCAACTGTTAAACTTCTCTTGACTAATGTAAGAAAGCTCATACATTGAAGTTTATCCTTCAGACTTTCAACAATAATGTGAACATTGATAAACGTATTGTGCAGTTACCTCTGGTTCACTTCCCCCTGCTGTTAGCATTAGCTCATAACAATGAGCAAAATATATACTACACATCATTAAAATACTCACATTTTCATCATCAGGTTTGGCGACTGATTGTTGGTACTGAGCTTGGATTCAGGAAAAATCTAGTTTGCAGTCCTGTGCTGAACTGACTGAAGTTGAAGGAGCAGTTGGACGTGAAGTAACTGACACACACATACAGGTTTTGGCCGACTGTAGCTGCTCATTCTCTTCGAAAAAAAAAATAATCGACTGAGCCCTTTGGTTCTCTGACACTGGTAGCCTGTATGTAAAGATGTATGTGTTTGTTTACAGCCAACAACCGAGCAGAGACAGTTTCTGAGCTTACCATGCTGATCACCGATCTCTTGCTTAGAATATAAACAACATGTTGGTTTTGTTGTCCACTGTCACATGTTGTGGGCTGGGAGGAAGGCCGAATACCCGCAAATGTGTTCAAAAGCCTTCAAAACATGATTTTTGCACAATAAGTCTCCCTTTAAACACATCAGGAAAAGCATCACCATTAATTTGAACGCTAAGCACCCTTAATATTTGAACCTTAAGTCACCCATGATAGTGACCCATTTCAAGCGTCAGTGTCCTCTTCAACATACAGATCCCCCTCTTCTAATTGAACTACTGTCTTCACCTCAGGTTAACACACTAATTAGGCTCCAGAAAAGCACACTGGTTCCTGTCTAGCCTCAAAAACCCAGTGAATAGTGCTTATTTGCCCCAGTAAACATTCAGCTCAGTTTCATGTTTTTATTCTGCCGCTCGTTATCCAAAACTTTCTCCTCGCCTAACGAAGGCGCGAGTTGCACTCCTCTGCCGCCTGGTGTGTTTGTTTTGCAAGGTGTCCCATTCTGACCTACATACATTACCCTGGCCAGCACTAAAGTTTAGTCTCCCTGACAACAAGAGCTGTGAGGGAGGAATGTGCCCACTTGAAAAAAAAAGGCAGGATGTTGTTTGTCTTCCTACTGCAGCACGAGCCTCCACAAGCCCACACAGCATGCACTCTGAGATGTACATCAGTGCAGAAATTCAATAAGGTATCAAGTTAAGAAATTTGAATCAGCTTTTTCCTCTTCTACTCAAACATAAACATGTTTTTTTGTTCTAACAATGCACAAGTGGATACATGTCAAGTGGAAAGGAGGGAAGGTCTCTGATGTATAATTTATCTGTGCAGTAGGTGGGCGGACAATGTGGGGCATGAGGAGGATAGGGGAGGAGGGTGGCGGTGAGGAAATTCGGGGGAGGAAAGGTGGGCGGGCAGGGAGTTGGAGAAGATCCAACATACTCACGTTTTCCCTGTTATCCATCACTGCGCCAGTGACTGTACGCCTGGAAATAGGATGAAGGGGCCGTAGAAATCAATTTATCATGAGAGTCAGACATCTTTGTTCTAAGTTTTGTGCTTCTGCTCATCGTGCAGAAATCTAATAATTTATATCTTAATGACTGATCTGTGTTTTCATTTTCTGTCAATTTAGAAATCAGACACGACCTCGAGGATGACACTCAGCTCACCAGCCCACTCTCTCGCTCAAGCAAATTTACACTTGTACTCTGCCATCTTTCTCGAGGCAGATGGAGCCTTATAGCGTTGTAGCCCCTGAAGGCAGTAGTTTGTAGGAGACAGAAGAAGAAGAGGTGGATGGAGGGATGAAGGCAACCGTAGAGGCAGGAGAAACGCTGATCTGCTTTGTTAGGAGAGCGGCATAGAGACCTCATTCTCTCCCTCCCCTTTTTTTTCTTTCTTCATGCTCCTCTCACCCACTCCTTCTTCGTGTTTTTTTTTTTCTATCTCCTCAAGACGTTTCCACGTTTTTGCCATCCACATGCCTGGCTGCAGGCTACGGGTGAGGTGAAATGGAAAAGAGGAGAGGCGGGTGATTTCAAATGCACATTCCTTCAGGGAGGGGAGGGGGTCTGCAGAGCTGCATGAGACCAGTAAACAAGCACGGAGAAGATAGGAGGGAATTCATAAAATATAATCTGAAATATGACCTACATTAAAAAGAACATCACCTCCCTTTTCTCTCTGTCCCACTTCGAGTTTGTGCGCACTTGTGCACGTTTCGTTTGTGTGGGATTTGTTTGTGCGCTGTATCTTAAAAGGAGACAGTGGGATGTGGTCCACAGAAGTCTGCTGACCACAGATAGCTCCTTGTTGTTTCTGCCTACTGGTCGGCTCTGCTTCACATAGTGTCAGGTGGGTGCTGAAAACGCACATGGACAATCCTCCCCTGCATGACCCATATTTCAGCCTCCATCATGGCCTCAGAATGATCAATAATGAACTTCTTATTTGGCCAAGTGTTGTGTTTGTTTCATCTTACTTTTGGATTGTTTTTTGCGAGGAAAATCAGGTCATGATGGGGGCATTAAGTTTTCTTGTTCACCTGTTTAGAAGCAACAAAGACTGAAAACTAGACCAAGGGCTGGCAGTAAATCAGATCTTTAACCACAGTGTTCAGGGAAAGAGATCATAATGAAGATATTATGTTTTAAAAAAAACTGACAGACAATCAATTCTTGGTGTCAGATTCATCCTTTGCTTAATTTTTATGATCATGCTTTGGCTTAACACTCTACAGCCAAACTTTTCTGCCATACATCAATCCAATATCTATACTGCTTAGGCCTTCGATGGTCATAGCTGCTTTATCCTATCCCAGCTGTCATTCAGCAAGAGGAGGGGTGCACCCTGAATCGGTCACCAGTCAATCAAAGGGCCATATAGAGGGAGACAGACAACCATTCATACTCATACTGAAGGCTAATTTAGAGCCACCACTTAACCTAATGAGGATGTTTTTGGTCTGTGAAAGGGAAAGCTTGCTTCACTGAGGAACCATAGGCTTTCTTCCAGAGGATTCATGTAAGGCAGGTCGTCATAGCATTATGCCAAATCAATTTCAATGGCTGCAAGAATATGATCACAACTACTCATGTTCAAAAACTGATAAGTTTCCACATCAATCAGTCAACTAATCAATCAGACTTTATTGTCATTGGCCATGCCAGAAGTAAAGAGCAACAATTTTTTTTCTTTACAGTTCAACCTGTCCAAGAACATACAAAGACAGTCACATGCATGGGGAGACAGGATTGGGAACAGTCGGGTCGTCAGCAGAGCAGCACCTCATTTTCTTGGATAGGAAAAGGGAGGCATCAGGGAAGGAGGAGGAGAAAAAAGGCAGATCTCACACTATACCCTACAGAGCACATTGTGTGATCAGGACAAAAAAATTCTGAGATAGCTGATACATCAAATTCATCTGTATCCTGAATCCACTTGACAGTTAACAAAATGAGGTTTTTGTGGATTTTATGTCTGAGTTACCAAGTCTTCTTCCAGTCCCACTCCAACTGAGATGCTCCTTTCACCCAAACACCTCTTTTTCTTTAGACCTTGTCGGTTCTGATTGGTTGACAGGTTTACTCTAATATGCTACTTCAGTGAAGGTTAACACCATTTTAATGGCTCTGTAGTTTGTACTAGGCTTGCCACTCAAAACTAAAGGGCTTGTACTACTGACAAAACAATGGTATGACATCACAGTGGTGGGTCTAAATAGGGGAGCTGGAATTTAGCCTTTTCAGACAGCCACTGTGGCTGTTTACAAGAAGAGAGGGAGAAGTCCTGATGACACAGACTTAATTGTTTAGCATATAAAGGCAATCAAACATACAGAAGAGACAAGGCGATTTACAGCGGATGTGATTTGAAAAAAGTCTAATCTGACCTTTTTAACAAAAAGATTGACAACAGAAAACAAACTGCTTTAGAGTTACTTTTCACAGTCTAGCTGAATGATTATTTCTTTAATTTGTCTGATTTTAAGCTGGTGCAAGACATCCTCTGAATTGTTCACACAAGAATTCAAATGTCATTCTGTTGCAACACTTGTTGCAGGAATACACAGAGCTACTGGGTGAAGGCTTAGGTGTGTAAAAAGGTTGGAGGTGTAACCCCCTTTCACAGTCACTGTTGCTCCACCTTTGCTGAAGGACCACACAGTAAAAAACAAAGTTGGGTCAGGAATATACTGCCTTGCTCTCATTTGTCACCATCTCCAACATGATGTACTCAGCAGAGTCACTGGACACTGCAGTTGAAATCAAGCTAATGAGTGACTCTTCTGCTGCTTTTGCTGCTGCTCCTTTGTCCTCCCTCCACTCTGTGGCATGGCAGAAAACAACTACCACCCCTATCATAAGTAAACCAGTTACATGCGGTATATGCCTATTTTGCATAAAGTATCACATGTATATGTCAAATACATACATGTAATAGTAAAGGATATAAAACAGACTTTTTACCACACAACTGATAACATTAAAACACAATAATTCAAGTATAACATTCAACCACTAAAACTATTTTTAGGGGTCGATAGTGAAGTTTAGGGCCGCTGTGGCATAGCCTTAACATTGGGTGGTGGTAGAATGAATTTGTTAAGCCCTGTACATTCAGATATTTCCTCTTTATCCAGTTTTGCCTTGGGAAGAGGTCAGTCCAGGTTGTTGTCTTTGACATCTTGACTCATTCGTCCCATTATTTTTAGATAACAAAGCTGGCTACCCTATGAAAATGTGTTATATTCGGAAGCTGACCAACAGAGATGTAGTAGCTGATAAAAAATGACCCCAAAAATTCCATATTTTATGCCTCCAAAACAAGCTTACCTTGGCTTAGAGGCAACCAGACAGAGGTAATGTTAAATAACATGACTGATGCAATCTTTGTGAACTTCATGAAGCTGCTCCATGCTCTCCTCTGTTCACCAGCTCTTCTTTTTCACTTGGTCTTTGACACTATGAATAACAAGAAGCACTGATATAAAACCTAGAGCTGTCATTGTACTGTTAGGCTGTGTTGCTGTCTTGTCATCTTGGATTGCTTTTGCAACTGTGTTATGTCATGTCTTTTCCCCTGAGACCCTCCTCCCCCTTCTCATCAGTAAGCGATATGTAAGGGAGGGGGGATCTCCCACTGTGTAAGACATGAGAAAACGCATCTCAGGAAGCTTTCAGGGGCCGGCTGTCCAGAAATGTGCCAGAAATATCTAGAGGTGCATGCACGAAAACAGAGCTCGCCTTCTTTCCCTTGTTTGTTATGTGAATAAATGTTCCTTACTTCTGAACTCGATACCTCAACTACATTTCAAAAGACTATCATCAAACATTGAACAAGTGTCCACTTTACTATTTCATTAGATTTTTGTAGTCATACCGTAAGTCAAAGCTCAAGGTCATGAGTTATATCACTGTCTTTTGCTTGTGAGCACAACCTTGTGAAAAAGATATCACAAGAGTGCCATCAAGGGCTGTCGTTACCCTCTGTACAAAACATAACACAAGGGTGATCTAATAAGGCTTAGAGGTCTAAGGTCAATATCTTAGAGTCTCTCAGATATCCTTTGCTTGTGAGCAAACTCGTGTTTTAACTTAATAGGGCTGACAGGTTTTCCAATAATTATTTCAAACACAACACTGAATTTTGGAACATATTGTAACACAAGCTCAAATGAAGCAGTGTAAATACACAGAGAAAAGGCAACAATGAATAACAGCTGCTTTTACTCAAAACCAAAAACACCATAATTCACATGTTCAAGTAGACTTAAAGGTTGTACCTAACAATCCAATATTTTATAAAGAATTGCGTTTTTCTCTGGTGTTTTGCTGTCTGAAAGCTGCACCCTGATGACAGAGAAGAGGTTGAAGTCTGAAATGCAAATAAGTCTTAAGCCAAAGTTTAAGACAGATGTTTCAGTTATATTTTGGAAATTCATTTATTCAGTTGGAGTCTATCCCAGCTGTCACTGGGCGAGAGGGGGGGTACACCCTGAACCGGTTGGCAGTCGATTGCAGGGCCACATAGAGAGACAGTCAACCATCCACACTCACACTTCGTAAGCCGTCTGGATTGGTCTGCCGCAGCTTACGTAGTGCAGGGAGCGCGCGTAGACGTGCACTGCGGAAGTACGATATAGCACTGTTTAGGCTCGAAAAATGTACTAAATGACCTGGTTTCGAATTAATTATGGACGTTACCCGCTCAGGACACTTGGATTACAGCGGACGAGCAGTATGAAGGAAAATAGGCACGTTTTTGTGGACTTTTATGGACCTTTTTCTTTCGGGCTCCATTGTTCCCTGTTAGATGGAAGTTTGTTGACAGCGAAAATCCCCCCGGACCTCCGGCTGCATTTGAGACATCAAAAAAGTGCTCCAGTGTGTTGCTCAGCATGAGGCTGAGTAGAAAATGAAGGCATAACATTCTTTGGGTGAAATATTCCTTTAAAGCGACCACCTGCCATCCCGTCCTCATCCGACCACAGTAGACAACCAGTTATCTCATGTACAGGATCTTTAGGCGAGCCCCCTGCTCACAGAGGAGAGAGTTGAGGTAAAAGAGGATAAGTATTAACTCTCAGTTCAGTGAGGACAAAAAGACAAAAAAAGTGGAAAGGAGAAAATAAGGTTTTAGAACCTGAGGAGGAAAGCCTGCAGAGAAATGTCATCCTCCTTGGATGGACAGATAATCTTCTCTCTGAATAATGGCGAAAGGGCAGCCAGGGACTAGGACTTGCATATACAAAGTAATAAAACAAAGGTTTAATCAAGGTTAGCCAAGTAAATCAGCACTGTGAATAAAATTTAGAGGTCCTGTGTCCTGGAAAGTCAATTTTCTTTGCTTGTTGGAAGGAACTTGTGGGGCCAGAAGAACATGACGCCTTTTACTAAAGTATCAGTTCACAAAGAAATACACTATGCTTAAAGAAAATGCTCTTATTCACACTTCCTAGAGTTGATTATGTCATAGCCATACAGCCTCCCCACCCCTCATAGCTGAGAGTATCCAAAGGAGAGGGAAAGGGCTGATCCTCTGCAGAGATTTGTTTTCGATTATTTTTTCAGCTTAAATCAGATGTTTGCTCAATAGACAACCAAGACATGATGTAAATGGTCAAACACGCCAGGGCATAGGGGAAAAAACTGCACCTCCAGCTGTCTCACCCCCAAATTCCACTGCACGTGAACGCGCCCCACCGCGCAGCAAAGCAGAGCGCTGCGGTTTTGCTCCGACAGGCAAACCCCACTGAAAGTGGCGCGTCCAGAAGCGCCGTGGCGCGCAGACCCGTACGGGGAGGGCTGAGCCCCTGAGAGCCACAGGCTCTCATGAGAATAGCGATGTCACACGCTCATAAAACGTGTTGTAGACTGAGAAAAGAAATAAAACAACACCTCGCTTCGCTTCTCTAAGGTCCCTTTGCTGGTCCCAACCACACAGCTTCGTGAATTATTCAACTTCTATCCACCTATATCCGCGTAGAAAAGATGTATGGTTTCATGTATACAATGCTTCGCAGTACGTTTCAAGGACGCTGCGCAACGTGGAGCTTTCGCGTCCGGTGGAATTTGGGGGTTAGGTTTTACAAAGTTCCATCAGCTCAATCAAGCAGACACATAATACTGGCTGCTGCTGCTGCTGTGGGTAAGTCATGATCCTCCTTCACTCAAATCAGTCAGTCGGTCTAATTGCATCTTGGCAGGTTTGTGCGTTAGAAAATAACCAACAAGTGTCATAAAGGGATGTACTAAACAGGGACGGAAACCAACTAAATCAGATGACTTGAGGTTAAATTTTGAATTCTTCCTGGTCAGACTGCAAAGTGACTTGTTGGCAGAGTTTTTGATATAAAGAAAATTGATTGTAGTATAAATTATTTTAAAACGAGTTATCCAAAAAGCAGTAGAGTAATATCAATAAAAACTCATATTGTTAATGGAGATACTGTCAAAAATCCTCCACCTCCACACTAGATGTTAATCATTTAGCTTCACTGCCTCTGTTGAGCCCTGTAGAGAGACATCTCATAACAAAAACTGTCACCACAGCCAAAACAAACTGACTCATGACAAGATGATTAACAACAAAACAGCAGTGGGATCACCTGGAATGTTGACTCTCAGTCTTACATTACTTCTTTGTTTCACTTCACTCAAGACAGGTCAGGTCACTTAGACACAAGCTTCCACCTCAGTTCTGAATAATTTAGGATGGGGCATGATGTTATGTGTGTGTGTTTGAATGTGTGAGTGTGTGCTTGTGTTTTTGTCGGGATTTGTGTCTCAGCAAGCCTTACAGAGCTTGAAGTATTTCATTATTTGGATCTGGGTGAGGCTGTGAAAATTCAAAAGCAGAAATGAAAACTCAAGATCACATTTTTTGGCGGTAATTTGTTGTGTATGCTGTTGGTGACTTGTTGTTGCTGGTTAATCATGTATAAATAGAGATAGCTCAGCCATCATTGGATTCCAGGGAAAACTGTTTCTGCTTTCAACCTCATCATCACAATTCAAAGAACAGGAAGAACAAAATGGTGCAAACCTTTTTCTTTTACCACATTATACAACACTGGAGTGTTTTGAAAGTTGAACTTAAAGGCACATAATTTTACTTTAAAAGAGATGTAGTGCTTCATTTTTGAAGCTTTGAAACAATCCGTAAAGAAGCAGTGTCTGCCGAGCTAAAGTCAAATGGGGCTTAATCATAAACAAACCATAACAACTTTATTCAGAACTTTCCATTTGGTTTGCATCTCTCTAAATGTGATTGGGCTTCTTCTAACCCAGCCCCTCTCTTCTGGGGGTGGACTAACATGAGTAAATCTGTGGCATCGATGGCTGGGTGAGGGGCTTGTGTTAGTTTTATGGCTCACTGTGGTGTCACAATAAGTCCAAATTCTGAAAAGATTATCTGGTTTCATATTTACAAACCTTGGTGAAAAATGACCTGAGCGGGCACATTTCACATTTTGTGTGCCAGACAATGATTTTGAAACCCGAATATTTGTGCAAAATTACGTTTTTAAGATACCAGATGTGATCAGAGAGCATAAGGAGTTGATTCGCCAACTAATCAACAAAAGTGATGAAAACTGCCCCATTTCAAATGGTAACAAAGCCTTCTTTCTCCTGTGTACCATGGCCAACACTCGCAGAATTGCATTTAAAACCATTGATAACTTTTGAGTTATCTTGCATCTAAACAAATAACCACATGTCCTTCTTTCATGTTCATCTGGCCAACATCCCATAGAAAGTGATTGTGAATTACAGGACTTTTTAAGAAAAACTGTGAGAAGCTTTAAAAAACGCTTTATTCGTCTTTAACCAGTGGTTGCAGTCCCTTCTGCCCTTCATCACGGCAAGCCTACGCTTGTAGCTACATGTTTCTGTTCCTAAAAGGTAACTGAAAAGCCTGATCATTTTCTGGATCATCTCCAGGAACAGTTTCTTCGGTCTGAACCTTTGCAAATGGATCTGTCTCATGACAAAAAATGAACCAGGCAAACCCAGCTGCTTTGCAAGCTTAACAAACTAGACAGACAGACAGACAGACAAATGCCAGCAAAATCATAACCTCTTTGACCTTGGTGGACTGGTCTACTCTGTGGTGATAGGTCTGTTTAGCACTGCTTGGAGCCATGCTGTAGCTGTATTTAAAATGTGCAGACTAAACAGTGGATGTTAGATTGGTAGATCTATTCAGGGAGATGGCAGAACAAGAAATTTTAAGCAGCTACTGGTGCTGTAGACACGGAGGGGGAGAAGTCCTGATGCTGCAGACTTTTTAACTTGTGCACAGAAGTGCACTTTCACATAGAGGAAATATGAAAACACACAAACATGCATATAAAAATCAAAAAAGCGCAGTGTGGGCTCTCAAACAACATTTCAAGCCCAGGATTTTTTTTAATTAAATTTGAATCCTGTGCATGTATGTGGAAGGACAGTGTGTGTGTTAAGATTTTGCCAACAGAGAGGTTTACTATGTTCTCTTGGAGAAGCCCCATGGCCCACTTGGGATCAGCTTACCAATGTCTGGCTGGGGCTGAGCACTGACTCAGTGTTTTGGGGATGTTGTTTCTACACTCCAATGTTTGGGTGCCAGAGCTAAAGCAGCTTTCACCATCAGCTTATTCAGATAAACAACTCCACTCTGACACTTGGTGCACGTGCCACTTTTGGACTCGCTGCTGTCTATTTGGAACAAAAATATTGATACAAACAGACCTGCTTCTCTTCATTCTTCATTGAAATAATGCCCCCACTCTAATGTGTAGGTGGAGTATTTACATAGTGCCTGAGCTATTGTGGTAGTGTGATTTCTGAAGTGTACGGAACAATTATAAAATATGATTCACCACACACAATTCATCCTCCTCCTCCTTCAAAGGATTTCCTGTTAACGTTTACCCATGATTGCAGGATACGTCACTGCCCGACTTTCTCACAAACCTGTTAAGTGGGCTGTGGTAATGTGATGCGTGTCAGTGTGTTTGGTCTTAGAAGAAACAGAATTTGTGTCGAAGCAGTTTCAACCGTCCACCTGTCTGTCAAGTGACCATGGTGTTTTCTATAGCTCTGTGTGCTCTTGAATTACAATGACGTCAGTCTCCCAATCAGCAGTGACATAAGGCTCTGGAGTTACACTGCACGGTTACAGAGGGTGCACCCATACATCTCAGAGTCATGAATAATAGCTGAGCTGAGGAGGTGCACTAAAGCCTCTGGAGGGCTCCATCCGTTTGCACTTTGACTCTGTTCCAGTGTTTGATTGATTCCCATGCTGTTTACCTGTGTACTGATGGAGGTCAAGTACCATTCAGAGGTGTCAGAAAAAATTATTTGTGTCAGAATTGCTCTCAAAAGGCAGGGTCTACTACACGATTTATGCATGATTATAGCCCGACGGACAGTTATCGGGGTTCGGGACCCATCAGCCTCAAAAATCGGTCAATCCATCTGGTGGAGTGTATCTTAATGACTGACAACAACGATCAGTCGGAGACACCTCATGACTCCACGACTGAAAGTCTGACAGGTTTGATACTTGTCCTGTCTCCTACAATTCATTCCTCCCTATCAGAGACATTGACCAATAAGAGCACAGGGAGCTCTGCATGTGCAACAATCATGCATGTAAATGAACCTTGGTTTGCACATTGAGAGCTACAAGACAAAAGAAAAGTTTCTGAAGCTTTGGAAAAAAACAGCATCCCTGCCCTAACGTTGTTTTTTCGAGTAGGTACCACAGGCTATGAAAAGAGAAACAGCAGAGGAACACGGTGAGTGACTGCTTGCATTTATTCGCAAACTAACATATCATTTAACATGCCATTGTAGAACTTAAGTGCTGTACTGTACTTTAAATACAGTTTGTTTGTGGTCTTTGGTTTTGCCCCTCCTTTTTTCAGTATCTTCACATCAGTTGTTACATGTTGTCGGTTTCAGTCGTGCAGTCTGTCATGCTCATCGGGCAAGTCGCTGTGCAAAATCTATGGCTAGTCTCACAGAGTGACTGTCACTGCCTCCAAAACATTCTTGATTGCCCATCACTGAAGCAGCATCTCCTGGTGTTAAGAATAAAACCCTTGCAGTTCCTTCAGCATCCACTTGAGGTTGGCTAAAGAGGTCACAAGAATACTCCTCATAAAGTTTCCATTATTAGAAAGTATAACTGCCACTAAAGCAACTCGAGAGCTTTGTCCCTGAGGAGTATAGCTGGGTGAAGAAGCTAGCAAATACATAGCCGTCAGCGGTGCAACTGAAAGCCTTGTAATTAGCCCCAAAGGGCTGAAACTACAGAAAAAACAATGTTGGCTCTACTGGACACCCTGTACGAGTCTTAACAGAGCAAGTTTTTCTTGGCAAAGCCCCTGTGTTTTGGAATTATTGTGTGATATGACACAGGGCTTATGTTTCCCTCTGTGGACTGCTGTCCTCTGATCAGCTGTTCAGGTCATCAGAAGAAACATCACATTGTATCGGAAAAAAGGTATATTAAAAATGAGCAATTTTTGACTTGGATGATTGTGGCACACAGTTAGTCATGGTCCCAAAAGGATATCGGAATGAACTAGAGCATACAGAGGATGAAACTTTGCAGAAGGAGTCATAGGTAGAAAGAGGGATGGGAAAACTGTTGGGCAAACTGAGGAGCATTACAGAATGCAAGATACGTACCTGGTGGTTCAGGTGAACTATGAGCCGATGTCCACAAACTCTTGATCCTGTCGATGGAGCTCTTTAACTTTGTTAAGCCTTGAAACTGCTGTTTCACAGTCCTAATCAGTAAAATAGACACCACAAACACGAAGTTCTGTTGTTGCAAAAGGGGGATGTCCATATTTCTACAACACGACAAAGTCGGTAAAGATCCATGTCAAACGACATAATGCAGTGAAGTCAGTATTTTGACCATTGTTTTCACTTGTTTAATATACAGGATGAATAAAAGAGTGACCCATCTTTGTAATATCGAGGGAGTTCGATTTTTATCAGTTTGTACTCCAGTTACAGCTATTCAAAGCTGCTGCAGCACTCTAACCTGATCTGATGAAAGGAAAGCAGCACCTTAACGCCAAACACGGGGCTTTTTGGACAAAAAGTGAAACATTATAAAAACCTTACTGTTGCATCTAGTAAAGCCAATGTTTTTTTTTTACTTTTTATTTCATAATTTTGAAAGTATAAACAGTTACCATCCGCAACTCCAGAGTGGAGGAGAGTCCAACCCCTCTCAAGAGGACTGGTTCCAGAGCCCAAGCTATGCGTCGAGGTGAGAGCCGCTCCACCTGGCACACAAGCTCCGGCTCCTTCCCCGACAGAGAGGTGATGTTCCACGTCCCCAGAGCTAGATGCTGCAGCCGAGGATCGGACCACCAGGGTCCCCGCCTTAGGCCGCTGCCCAGCTCACAATGCACCCAACCACTACGGCCCCTCTCACGGATGGTGGGTCCATGTGAGGGGGGTCCCACATCTCTCTTTTTGCCTGGGCCGGGCTGGACCCCGTGCGTGTAGGCCCGGCCACCAGGTGTTGCCTACAAGCAATGTACATTATATTTTCACGTAAACGAAATGCATAAGGGTACATACACAAGCAGCAAAGCAGTAAAACAGATATACAACAGTACTGGCTACATGAATCTTCTATTAAATATTTTTCTGGAGGTTTTACATATGTTTTTTCCCTTTCCAACCCATGTTTTTCAAGTATTTTTAAAGTTACATAAATTCATTTATCTTTTTCCATCACAACTGAAAAGTGTCACTGAGGTTTCCATTTTGTACATTTCTTTTCTTGATTCTTTCCATTTTTTAATATTGAGAGTTTTGTTTTAATCAGTTTTCCATTTGTTTAACTGCAGTTATTCTTGATATTCTGTACCAGTATTTATTTGATTTGAGGGCCAGTGTCTTTGGGGGGATTCCCAAGAGTAAGTTTTTGGGGCCTAAGAAAAGGTTGCATTTACGTATTTTTCCCGTTCCCTCTTTAACAGTGGGCCTATAGTCTTTCAAAACAGGACACAAGTATAAGATATGAGAGCCAATGTTGTTTTTTTTGTCTAGTTTTAACCTAAAAGGGAGTTAATTATGAGGCTTTTGGTGGCACCATTGACTACTATTTGTCAGCTAGCATGCATGCCTCACTTTCTTCAGTCAAGGACAAAGATCCCAAGTTTCTTTTATGGCAAACATATTTTACTAGTGTCATAGTGCCCAAGCAACCCCACTTCAGAAAAGCCAAACTATCCCTCATGCATGAGTTGGGGTGAGGCAGGTTTGGCCACAAGCCAGCACGTTTGTCAAGAGGCTGTAGGCCCACCTCAGCTCTGCTTTTTTGTGTGTTTCAAGGTTGATCGCTTGTTAGAGTGAAAAAGAACGACCAATATGGCGATGGCTTGTGATTGACCTTCAAGGCCCCTTCAGTTGCCAGATTACTGACATCACTCAGGCTTTGTCCGATATTTGCTGCAGCCTATTGGTTTTATATAGTTTTAAATCAAAAAAAGATGGTTGAGTTTATTCTTTGACCCTGGTGTCTTGGCAGCACTGTCCTCACATTTTTCCTCATAAGATTTAAGGAAAGCAGGTGAAGGATTCATTTTGTTGATGCTGTGTGTGCTGGGCTCAATATTTTGTGGGTGAATAGCTAAAATGTCTGGAGCGCCTTGAAAGTAAAAGCACCCACTGTCCTGGCCTCAACTGTTGATGATTTTGTCTCTGCCGTGTTTTTGTCGAGCACTCCCTCTTGAACATCACTCAACCCTTTCATCTCCTATTTCTGTGCATTATATTACTCATTTTATCCCATATTCAGAGACCTCTCCACCCTTCCTCTCGCTTTTGCTCCATGTCACAGTGGAGAGTGAATAATTCATGCTTGGGCTGCTCGCTGGTGGAGATGAGTCATGTGAGCAGAGCAGGATACACGTGCTCGTCTCGGAGTGACTCTTCTCTCCAAAGACCTCGGGACAGCGTTGAGGTGGAGGAGCCAATGCGCTCCCCCATCGACCTCTGTAGAGACCACTACTACTACTCCATCCTGGCTCTATGACAAGATAAGCCTCACTTTTGTGACAGTCACACGTGAGCTCTGCCTTTATAAGGCCCAGCATGGCATATCCCCTGAGACTGTGTAGGAGCTTCTCACTGTATATTTATGCACGGCATCCATATTAGAACCCCATAATTATCACATACATTATTTTTCTGACAGTGTTATGTTTGAATGTTCACTAAATTAATCTCTGAGAAGAAGTGAAGTCCATAAGACACACTCTTGTCATGCTTCAACAAAACCAAAGACATGCTGTTGTGTGAAATATAAAAAATAAATGAAAGCAGAGTGTGGTGGTTATGCTGATACAGAGCCTGGTGCAGCAATGAAGCCTGGACCCTACACTCACTCCAAGAGCACAGGCTACACTGCTTTTACTTAGCCTGCCTGAGGCATACATTGGGTATCACCTGGCAGGACAGGATCAAAAACACTGCTGTCCTGGAGAAAGCATAGTTTTACCTCATATTCTCTATCTTAAAGCACCGAAGTCTATGCTGGCTGAACCATGTCCTTTGGATTTACTACACAGGACATCTTGTATGCAGAGTTCACATCTGGCAAAAGACTGTTGGGCTGCCTTCTGCTCTTCTACGAGGAAGCCTAAAGCAAGACCTAAAATCTTTTGACATTTCAGCTACTTGGGGAAATGCTGCTCAGGATTGTCATCTATAGCAGCAAATTCATCACTTATACAGTACAGACCAAAAGTTTGGACACACCGTCTCATTCAATGGGTTTTCTTTATTTTTATCACTAATTCATTGTAGATTCTCACTGAAGTAATGATGGCCACTTGTTTCTCTTAACTTAGCTGATAGGTTCTTGCCATAATATTAATTTTAAAAGTGTCTAATAGGGCTGTCTGCTGTGCATCAGCCTGACTTCTGAACAACACAAATGATGGCCCCAACCCTATTAATAAGGTAAGAAATTCCATTAATTAACACCTGAGAAGTGAAAACCATTTCAGGTGACTACCTCTTGAAGCTCATAAAGAAACTACCAGAAGTCTGCAAAGCAGTAATCAGAGCAAAGGGTGGTTACTTTGAAGAAGCTAGAATATAAGACATGTTTTCATTTCTTTAACACATTTTTGTTAAAGGGACTGTGAGGAGTTTCTAAGTAATTACAAAAAAGTCTCACTTATAGATATATGCCTGATCAAAATAAACACTTTGTTATGAGTTTTATAGCATCTAAATAGGTTATCTATAATGCTATTCCTTAGCTTCGCGGTCGGGTCGGACAGGGCTGGACTGGCCTGGATACTCAATTTTGGGAACAAGACAATTAAAACTGGAGCAAATTTATATTATTCGGACACGTCTTAGAGCACCGGGCTGTAAGTAGCGACATATAACCGGCTACAAAACTACGATACTAAGTTTTCCAAAAATTGCTTGTTGTCACACATCAGAAACTACCCCTAGGTAACTAGGAAGAGAAACATTACCTTGTCACTTTGTATCCTGTAAGTTGTTGAAAAAAGAAGTTGTAAAGCAATGCAGAGTTCTGAGGAAGGTCCGAACTGCATTTTTATCAGCATCACAACAAACACACGCTTTGGCTTGGGTCCATGGATCCATGCTTGGGTCACGTCTTTTGGTGCGTTCCAGTTGTAGTCAGAAGTAGGAATTTCCGAGTTCCAAGGAGGAAACTGCAACTGGAACGTCCCCCGAAGTCGGAATATCCTACTGGGAACTCGGTGAAACCTCGCCACCCTCGAGCTGACAATCGAAGATGGATGCCCCCTGTGTGAACAGTTATTTAGCTCCTGTAATAATCAATTTATTTGCACTTCTGACTGGGGAGTGCCACTCTAGATCAGCTATATACATCATATTGTTAGACTTATATTTTAAAAATGCTGCCATAGTGAGTATCACATTCTTCATTTGATATTTGTGAACAACAATGCAGGGCGTGCTAACAACAGCTAACAATAGCCTGGTAGATCTGCATGTTTTTTTCAGACTTCAACTGGAACGCCGATAAGTCGGAGATGATGTCACTCCCAGTTCCGAGGTTACTGGAACGCAGCATTACGACAGTCGCCACACATGCTCATGGGTAGCAGAGTCTTTATGTTGCTGGTAATAGATTCTCCTCATAGCACCTTTAAGTACATAATTCCACACATGTTCATTCATAGTTTTGATACCTTCAGTGAGAATCTACAATATAGATGGTGATGAAAATAAAGAAAACATATCAACTGAGAAGGTGTGTCCAAACGTTTGGCCTGTACTGTAAATCTGAAGAAAGACAAGGAAGGCTAAAGAAGCAGAAAAACATCACTATGTCCTCACCATGCCCGGATGAGGCATATACCTGTGGCATCTGCAGCCGTGTCTACCACTAGGACTGGCCTTCACAGCCACAGAAGACAGACAAGTTTCTGCAGAAGTACATTTGGACACATACATCTCAGAAACACTTTTGTGATCCCACTAACACGAACCAGCGTTCATATATGTGATGATTTTTTTCAAATGCCACCTCTAATTGTGAGCTTATGTTGGTGTAAACCAAAGCCGAGAACACCGTAAGCTCTGACGTCCTGTTCTTTTGAAAGCCTGAAATGTTAAAAGCCAGTGAATCTCTGAAACCACATGTTCTGCATGTTGTTGTTATTATGACGATAATCCAAGGTCCCACCTTTTGTTCGTCCTCTTATGTGCTCCACTAAGAGCTTCATGATTGGCTGCTGCTACACTGGGTCAAAGAAAATCCTTGGTCATTTCATTTGCTGCACGCTTTCCTGCCATAGTTTTTAATCTGTGTGTGACACAGAGTACATAAGAGGTGAAGGTGAAGGCAAAAACCCTCTGCCCTGGAGTCAGGCTTCAGTTCAGACTATTGATGCATAGAATCCCACAGTATGTAGGGACCTACCACAGGTAGTCTCAATCCCACAAATGCCTCTTTACCACTTTTTAAAATCCTGATCATCAGCAACCTCTGACTATATAATCTCAAACCACAAGGACTGGTTGGATTTGCATCACTTTATCCTGGTAGTGTTAAGCTAGCTAACAAGTCAGGACTCAGGGTAACATGATGGATGAGTAGGTTTTGGACTTGTTTAGTTCAGGAAATGAACACGGCTCTGGCTCCCAAGCATCCAACATCAAACCAGGAAATGGCCATGGATAGCCCTCAAAAAACCCAAGAGCAACAAGAAAGCCAAGGCTCAGTACTCCTGCAACTGTAAACCAAGCAGGCATGTTAAGATCTTTTTTTACTTAGTTTATGGTGATGATGCTGTGATCATGGCAGAGGCTGACGAAGTCTTTGTGTGGGCTCTTGAATTTCTGAGTGAGGAGGCTGAACTGCTGGGACTGCACATCACCTGATTCAGGCATTCAAGGACACCTTGGATGCCGCTTTCAAACCTTATTTTTCATTTTACTTTGTCATGTGTATCTGTATGTGTTGTTATCGTAAGTAACTTTGTGAACCATGCTGCTGCCTATCTTGGACAGGACAAACTTGAAAAAGATATTTTAAGTGTCAATGAGTTTCTTTTAATGTTTAAATAAAGGTTCAATAATAAAAAAAACATGTCCCTGTGGGTGGGGAGGATGTGGAAGTTGTGTAGTAGTTCACTTAACTTGGCTTTGCAATTTATCAATCAGCTCACAGGAAGGCTGTGATCAATCGCAGAGTTCGCCATGCTGATGGAGCGACGACTTCGCCAGGCAAGGTTGTGTGGTGGTCACAGTATCTGAACATGCAGATGAAGATCAGAGTCTTAAGGTTGTTGGTCCCTCCAGTCTTGTTATACATGTCAGACCTGGACAATGACTGGTAGCCAGAGATGCCAGCTGGACTCTTGTGACTACCTCCTTTTGAAGCATTTATCGTTGGCAGGGCCATGTGCTCAATGATGACATACTTAAGAGGGCAGGGATGGCACAGGTCAGCTGCTGGAATCACAAGTGGCAGCTGTGATTCTTCAGGCACCTGAAACGCTTTCCCAAACCTGATCCGCTCACCACATACTGGATGCCCAGGACCTGTGGGTTGGACCAGGCCTCAGGGATAACAAAGTGCATTGTGGAGGGGTCAGCTTGGAGGTTATTGGAAGAAGAAATGGATGAAGAAATTAATGATGGCTGTCAGGAGGCCTGAACAATACAGGGACCAGGTTGATGAGTGCCAAAAGTGCATATTATGCTCCATACCCGACCTGACCAAAGATTTCAATTATGTTTTCAACTAATCTGAGTCACAGAAATAAGCCCACAGCAATAAAATAGATTTTTTATGTAGCAGCTCCCATATGCTTTCTTATTGTGTTGTGTGCTCGTAGTGAAACAATATGTTGACCTCATTTACATGTTTTCTGTCTGAAACACTAAAAGTTTGTCGCCCACAGCTCAGCATGCAGCAGTTTGTGTCCTTTCACTCCCACACACACTTCTGTCTCTGGAGAAACTCCCGGCCTGACTCTTTGCTCCGGCACGCTTATGTTTGTGTGTTTGTATTTTGTGTACTTTATTTCGAGCTCCGCTCTCTTCTGAAGCTCCCCGTGTCCTCGTGGACACGTGTTTCTCACTCTGAGCATCAACGCACTCCACTGTTGATGGGCCAATAATTATTCATTCTTATGGTTTCACTCTGTCACACTGTGTTATCAGTCTGCACGACCGAGCAGACCGCACTGTGGACAAAGAGCTCACCGCTGACTCTCAAATAACTGGGACGCTGTGCATGTGCTGGATTGGAGAGATGCCAGTTTGAGGAAATTTGATATTTGCCAGTTTTTCTGTTGTGAAGGTGATGTTTCATTGAAAGATCTCCAATAAACAAATTCCAGTGAACATTTTTAAAACCAAGATTGTTTTTAAGTTAACCTTTCCAAAGTAGGCATGTACTTTTAAGGAGGGAGCTTGTTTTGCCTGTTATTATCGCTCTCCACAAGATCAGACTTCAAGACAGCCAGACAGACATCCACTCACTCAGTAACAGCCAACAACTTTTTCTCACTGTTGTCTTTACCCTTAAATGGGCATGTTTGCATGGATATTTTAGAAACATTATGCATATGGGCTTTAAAAGCTCAAATTTCATTTTTAGTTGTATTTTTTAAAGCGTTATAATCATTATCCATCTATTTCTATGGATCCTTTGCATTCAAGGTTTTAAAAAACTGAAAAGAGTGTTACGTTATTTGGTGAGCCCTGTTTTTCCTGTTAACTGGCAGTTTTTTTGTGTTTTTTTTGTATTGTGTTTGATTTTGTCTTCTTCTGTTGTGTTTGAAAAAAGAAAATATAAATGAAGTTCATAAAAAAGTGGTTATTTAAACGAGCTTTAGACACCAAAATCTTTGAATGCAAATGAGAAATGACCTGTTAAAACTTACCACCAAAAGTATTTATCTGTTTTAAATGATTTTAACACAAAGGTGACCCTGCTGCAGGTTGCTTACACTTTCACCAAAATGATGCAAAAACCAGAAGGAATGAATGTGCACGATAGTTAACTCATCAAAACTAGACATGTTTGGGTGGCTATCGCTCCAACTTAAAGACTGGGTGGGAGTGAAGTAGTTTTGTTGCTTTAGAGTTGGCTGAACATGCTGTTTATTTTTTTTTTTTAATTTATTTGGCTGAGTAATATATGTTTACGTCATAAACTGCTGTCTAAAGCCCACCCACTTTACATCCATTTTCTGAGCCCCCTTTCAAATGTTGATATTTCAAAACCCATGCAAAGATGATATTTTTTAGGTTGTTATTTTGCATATCTAATTATAGATAATTTATGAAGAAAGTTTTTGTTGATTTGTGCTCCCAAAAGTCTTTAAAGTCCTTTCAGACAGTGGATCATGACTTGGCTAAAAACCCATGTGTTTCGTCACTGCTAAGAAAAAGCAAGGAAATCTTAAAGATGTAACAATTCCCACTTATTATAATTATATTAAAGGAAATCGTACTACGCGAGGGCAGGCGGGAAGCTCTTGCAGCCAGGAATTAGACTGCACCAACCCACTAAACAAAGTTGGATTCAGCTCAAAAAAATGAAAATAACCAACTCACTATCACACAGTTAGCTGGAGTAAAATCTCGGGAAAAGAAAAATGAGGCATAGAATTTAAGTTTAACTGAAATGTATTAATGAGAAATCACATACCCAAAATTCATCGTCCCCACACTCCCATATCCAGCAATTAACCCAAATCAGCCCCCCAAAAAAATACTCAGTCCCAAAATGAAAAGAAATAGTTCATAGACCAGTATCCAAAACGAAAAAATCCTTGTAATCCCCGGGGTAGAATTGAGTCCTGTCTCAGTCAGCAAAGTTTTATTCCCGGGGGGGCGCAAACAAACAAAAGATATCCTGAGGGCGCGTCCTCAGCAGCCGCCGCAAAGCTGTCCGGGCTGGAAGCTCTTACCAAACCCCTCGAACTTCCCCGCACGAATGTTGGTCCTCTAGTCCAGGCATTTTGTCTCCGATCCCCGGCATAGAGTACCTTGAGCCACTGTCTTAATCCGGGGACGCCAACCTCCACTCCCGCGCGCCGATCTCTCTCCGTATTCACAGTACCAGAAAGCAAAAAGACTTCACTTCCCAGGAGTCCTTGCCCTTTTGAAACCTCTGGTCGAGGTTGATAACAAATTAACACAAACAATACAAAAAATAATAATAATACAATACAAAATAAAACATCTCAATATGAGCCATTTGCCAATAATTAGCTGTCAGGAAAGAATAGTTCACTTTGCCCACTTCATGCCAGAAAACATACATTTTTTATAAGGTGATGAATGATCTGCTGAGCTGGGTCAAGCTGCTAAATTCTCTCAAATCTTTGGTGACCTTACAAAGACCTCTCAACAAGTGGACGTGGCTTCAGTTGTCCTGTGCTGTTCTCTAATGTTTCCTGTGACTTCACGGACATATCATGTTGAATGTGTCATGATCATACACATAGCTTAGGGAGTGTGTGAAAATCTGAAAATGTTATTAGATGATAAATTTGAGGGGAAAAAAACTCATTTTTACAGAATAAATGATACTGTACACTTTTTATTTTATCAGTTCAACAGAGTAAGAAAATAGATGAGACAGGGTAATGTGGGGGGATTTCATTTCACTGCTTTGTCAGTTTATCACAGTAATGTTATGGAAGTGTTTCAGTATTAAGATAGAAGGGTTGTAAATATAAATTCGTGATACTTCCAACTTTGACTGTTCATTTATCAAACATAGAAATGAACTCAGTGAAAATTTGAAGCTTTATGAAGACTATTATGAGCAGTTTTTAATAACATAGAGAATGTGTAAAGATTGTGTTTTAGTGCCTGTATCCAATCATTTTTCTTTTCTCTGTTTTTCCAGATCAGTCGCTGCTTGAAGCCTGGAGGACGGTTCATCTCGATCACCTTTGCTAATCCTCTCTTTAGGAAACGCCTCTATGCTAAAGCCCAGTATGGCTGGTCCATTAAGAAGTACAGTTACGGGGATGGCCTGGAATATTTTGTTTACCTTATGACCAAAGGAGAAGAGCTCAGCCCTGAGGACGCTGCACTGGAAAAAAAGCTTCTCGAAAATGTTGAATCTGAACCTCCAACTGTCACCAGTAGTCAATGTGAGGAGGACGACTTCATGTCTAAAATCGACTTGTGAAGTAACAGGATCATCGGACAGACATTACAGCAGCGGTTTAAAACTAAGCTTGAAAACTGGACATTCGCCTTGGATATATTTACAACCTTATGATCAACTTTTTGTATTACCCCCAATTTTCATTTTTTAAAGGATTCTTAAAATAGCTTGAGCCAAGTAACATTAGAGCACAGATTATTAAGCAAGACAACGATTAAGAAAAAGAGCATTTTAAGCCAATATTTTGCCTTAACCTTGGTTCATACATTCAATTAAGAATGCTGTTAGAGTGTGTTCATAATCACAAATGTGATCCACCTGTATTCTCTCTCTGTCTGGGATGTTCTGTCAGAGCTCCTTCGCCATGTAAGGTCATTTTTATGCTTAAAATGTTTGATCTGGACCAAACAACCTCTGAATTGTGTTTTGGAACAGTTCAGTTGATCTGAGCTGCCGTGAAAACTGACATGAACTCTGGTCTACCAAAATATCAGGGTGGCTGTGAAAGCTGTCTGAGTCAAACGAGGACCAACCAAGGCAAGTAAACTAGAAAGCAGGGTATTGTGACTTGAATTTGCTTGAAAACAACAACAGTCAGCATGCTAATAAAGAGTTCACTGACAGAAATAACATATTAGTAAAAGTGCTGTGATCAAACTTAATAACACCTGCCCTGCGCCATGCCAACAGGGTGTTTCCAGCGCACTGTGCAAGTTTCCTAGAGGGCGCTCCAAGGCTCACAGAGGTGCATCCACACCACCGTCCCTCCCACTGGCGAAAGGGAGGAGAGAAAACATGAGTGGGTTTAGCACAGCCGAGTGTCATCTTAACCAATCAAATGGATGCCTCTCCTTGCCTTTAAATGCAATGCGGGCAAGGTGCAGTGACAATTTCAATCTCCCCTCCATTGACTCCAGCCTCGGTAGGCAGATACAGCCATCCTCCCCTGGTCTGAATCCCCTGGACCAGGGAAGGACGGCTCTCCTCAGCCTCCCTCCTTTCTTCTCCAGCCAGCAGTCCAAGAGGTGATTCAATAATAATCGCTTTCTCTTCCAGGGAGGAAGAGGAAGGAGAAGTGCTGAAGTACAATTTATTTTTCTCATGAATGATTTTGTGTATCTTTAATGTGACTAAATAAATTCTGGCAAAAAACAAACGGGAGGCATTTAGATTAGATTAGATTAGAATTTAAGCAAATTTAAGGACAGAGCTGTGTTATCTCTCCTCACCTGTGCACTCTGCTGCTCTCCTGCTGATACGGCACATGCAGTTCAGCCTCTCTCCAAACAGGTCCTGTAATGTCTCCTCCCTGAGGTCAAAGTGGCACCAGTGGTGTAAGGCTTTGTTGTGTGTCATCCAACATGCGACCGAGAACTGAGCAGGTTGGAGCAGTTGAGCTTTCAGCGCACCTGAATCTGTGGACGCCTCCCCCTGGCGCGGCATCACACTCATCTCGGCTTTTTTTTTTTTTTTTCCTCCTTCCCGTGGCTCTCAAGACATAAACCTCAGTTTGCGTGCATCTCATTGGTCACCGTCTTGGACGTGTCAGGACAAATCATAGTCGGCAGAACAAAAATCAAACCTGCTAGGCTTTCTGTCGTGAAGTTGTAAAGTGTCCTGAACCCCTCTGACCTTTGGGTCGAGCCAGAATCAAGAATAAATTGTGCAGAAAGAAAGAAGGAGTGCTTCTGCAAGAATGATGGAAATGATGTTATTCCAGAAATGGACCCCACACCGTCATGTTTTTTTTTTTCCCTGTCTTGTGGAAGTTGGTTACAGGTCAGTTAAAGCATCCAGTAAACTCACTTCTAAAGCCTTTGGATAGTTTTGGGCCTGAGATTGAAGAAAGAGTCCAATTAGCTAATATCTAGAAAACTGAGTATATGGAAGGTACATTTTTTAAAAGTTGTTTGAAGGAAGCAAATCATTATGCACTTTGAGAATGAAGTCAAAATTTCAAGAATAGAAAGTAGGAATGCTTGTATAGTCAGCTTTATCCTCAAATTACTAATTCAGCATATTTTTTGATTAAATTTTTTTTACATACTGAATCTTTTCTCAGTACTATACTTCAACATTATTTTCACATTTTCATTTCAACTGTTGCATGAAATTATTTTTCAACTTTAGAAGTAAGCAAAGACCTCAGATTTTTATATAATCAGACATGAAAAACTGCTGCCTGGGCTACTTTTAAATGGATTTATTTACCTAAATGTGTTCACTGTTTACAGTATTTTAATAATCATATGGTTTTCTGGTTGGTTCAGTTGTGGCTTAATTCTGTGCCTGATGATTGTTGATTCGTCATTATCGGGGAAATTTCTGTTCATGATCATAATATAATATGCAGTTCATATAATTGTGATTTGTATGAAGTTAGTTGTTCTCATGTGAACAGACTCATTACCCTTTTTCTCCTGTCTCTTCTAATATTCTGAAGCTGCTAAATCAGCTCCCGTTCTGCTGCGGTCCGTAATTGAATCTTCTATCTTTCATAAAGCAATTTTACATCCCCAGTCTTCAAATGTTCTGTCTTTTCATCACATGGCCTCAACAGAATTTTGCCAGACAAACTCCCATTTCTAGACACAGTACATATGAGCAACAGCAGTCTGCATGTTGTTAGAGATTATTAACATGTCAGTCCTCCTCTGTCCCACGCCAGCTTTGAATCTGAGACAAAAGCTGCTAATGGAGACATGCAGTGTTTGACAGAGCTGTCAAACATGCAAGCACTGGGTGTGCACACAAAAAAAGTGATAGCTCCCTCGGTGTGTTGTTTGTTGAGGAAACATGAGCCCAGTCTCAGGACCAGTGCTGTCTGCTGCTTAAATATAGACCAGAGAGAGACAGAGGGCGAGCAGACAGGCAGGAAGGCTGCTGACTGGAGTGGGGGGTGGATGAGGGTGTGGGGACCACATTGATAAAGTAGAAATCATTTATTTTTAATTCTCCACTGAGATCTAATTACTGCCTATTTTTAAGACCTGAAAAAATGTGTGTGATTTTTCAGAAGGCTTTTCTTACTCTTCATTTGGCCATTAGTGTAGCTTGATGACTTTAACAGTGTTTTTGAAAACATGACTACATACAGGGTTTCTTGTTTTGTTTTTGTAGCATTTTCATTTATAGAACTTTAAGCATTTTTTTTTCATTTGAAGTCGTTTTTTGGGCCTTTTTTTGTCTTGTTGAGATTTCATTGATGTTAATACTTCTTTCCTGAGGCCTGATTTCATAACTACTTAAGACAGGGGTGTCAAAACAAATGCGGCCCATTTTGAATTGGCCTCTGAAACAGACGAATGAACAAAGACATTTTGATTACAGCAGCATATACCATTATTAATGCACATTTTTGCCATACTCACTTTGTCAAAAGGTTTCATTGACAAATTATTTTGCAATAGTCTTCTTCAAGCACCAACATGCTTGCAGTTTACTCTTGTTTTGTGTCTGACAGAGATAAACCATCAGTGTCTCTCATCTCTACTGCTCAGAAGGTCATTCTCACCCTAACTAGGTGTGAATCCAGTGATAGGCCAGTGTTACAAGGGCCCCTTGGCAGGTGATAACCCACCCAAACTCTAAAACTTTATCAATAATACACTAAAAGTTAACCGCAGCATGTGTCTCAGTCATCCATGTATTCCTCTTTATGCAGCCCTTGATGTAAAAGGTAAAATAAGGCAATTGGCTCATAGTGACTGATGTGTTTAAAGACAGTGTATACATACTGGTCACATAGAGGCTCTTAATAAAAAAACAAAATATAATGGTAGGGTTATGTTTATTGTTATGGTTGTGGAATATACCCCTCCACTGTAAGTCAATGCACTGTGTTATCATCAAATCATTACTGTTGCCAGATCAATATTGAGGCTAGCTAATGTTTACCTGTGTCAGCATGCACAGAGGTCCCGACTGGGGCACCAGTTTAACTGGTACACTGTGTGACAGTTTAATTGGTGTTGACTGGCAAAGATTCACAGGGCATGGCCCGTGTTTACCTTCGCCATAACATTTAACATGCAATTATGCTGCTTGTTTTCCCATTAAAATATTTTATCACTGGTGTAGAACTATAAATGTCACAAGGAAAGTGTTTGAGGAGTTATGAACTACTTTTAAGTGATAAATATATTGGAAAAACAGTAGATGTCTCTACATATGCTCATTTAAAACAATGAAAACTGGAGCAACCCACTTAGAGAAGTTGAGTGTCAAATGGTGTCAGTAGTTTGGTTGTTGTTTGCTCTCTCAGTCTGTAAAGAGGCACACGGCCTAGAAGGAGATGGAAACAGATACAGTTAAAATAATACCAGTACCATCATACATCAAACAGATTTTCTAACTCAAAAATGTCACTTAGTGGTGCACATTGCATGTTGTGCTGCTGGTTTTATTTAATACAAAAGAAGACTCCAACCAGGCAGTCCCATTTATCTAACACCATTCTGAGCTAAGGTCAATAAAGCACGAAAAAAACTTCAACTGTATTTATTTATCACAGCATTGGCAAGGAAACAAAGAGAAGATGTGTTTCAGAACGTGGTGTAGCTAATGCTGTTAGTGTTAGCAATTTCAGCTGTGCTGATTTTGATGTTCCTGTCACTTTAAGATTGAGTGTGAAATGAGGTGCCTTACTACTCTGGTTAAGCAGTAATATTAAATATAACCTACATAACCTACACAAAACTTAATCGCAATCTTCTATTTTGTAGATAAAAATACTAACAAATCGTGCTGTCCTTCACTATTAGAGACAGATAGCTGTCTTACTGTTCCGGTAGAGTAGAGCTTTTCAACCTTTTTTTGCCAAGCACTCCCTAGTTTTACAGATTGTTTTCAGTATCAGTAATAGAGTGATGACTTATGGAAATATTGACATTTTGAATATGGGTGAAAATCCAATTCAGTGTATAATGGAAAAATGAGGAATAACATACAGTACGTATTCAACTAAAATGTTGTTGAGTATAGTCTTATTATTTCATTTCACATATTTCATAATACATAATAAAGTACTGATCAACAATGCATATAGATAGAGTATATGTATATCTGCTGGTGAACAATGAAATGTTCTTTTTTTTTTTACCCAAACGCGTGTCGACATTACCTCCTCTTTTATCAGTGGACTAACTTTATCCTAACTGCTGCTCTTATCATGTCGATGAATATATAAATGTATTTCGATTCATGGTTCTTCACATTTGTTTTCTGCTCTCTTAGCTGGACTGACTGATGTGCGATGGCAGAGTACCCAACAGTGAGATTTAACTTGACTGGACTTCAGTTATATAACCACCAAGCAGGGCACAGGCCTCATGCAGGAGAGGTTTAGTCATCATTTTTCTCTTAAGCAAAAACCCTGTTTTATCTTCAGTGCAGTTTTTTATGTTTCCTCAGCTGCTCACCTGAGTCATCCAGGTGTCTGAGGTCATGATTTAATATAGCACGCTGTGTATTTATGTGTGTACGAGACAGCAGAGCCAGGCTTCTCTCTCCTGCTGCTAATTGTCCTCCATGCTCTGTCGCCCAAGGGCAGCAACAAGACTAATCTACTGCATGCTCAACGCTTTTTTTCTCCTTCTGTCTCTGTGTTTCTGTTTCTCTTGTCCTCTGCGTCCCTCTCCTCTCCACCAGCAGCACCACCCTGTCCTCTGTGTCTGCATCGATCGGCCCTGAGTGCTCGGCCGTGGGTGTTGTGTGAGGACTACAGCGGCTCAAAAGGTCGACTGCATACTTTAACAAAACAGCTCTGAGTTTTATTCGCCTCGTTGGGTTGCACTGTTTTCACGTTGAATCTAGCTAGCACATCAGCATATTTGCATCCATGTCTCTGATTTCATTTACTGCTGCTGTGCTCAAAGTGTCCTTCCCTTGAGAAATTCTTGGCGAGAAAGTTTTGCACCAAGTTTTGTAGTTTTGTTTATTTATTTACAAAAGCCCCTGCCAAATCCAGCAGTGCAACAGCTTACTTGTGACTAATCCACTGGAGAAGGCTTCACAAGCAGCCAGGAGATCACACAAGATATAAAGGTGCTTATGGTAAGAAAAATCAAGAACTGCTGCTAGGCGGGTTTTGTATCTGTAAGGTACGCAGACAGTAAAGGAACAGGGTCGGGTCAGGAAGACGACCTGGAGCAGTTTCCCTGGAAGAGGGTTCAAACATGAGCCATGGCCTCTGACCTTATGTCTCCCAAATGTAGTCATTTTATCAAGTCAGATGGGAAACCTGCAAATTTTGAAAATTCCCCATAAAATCTTTGAAATTAGGCACACAAGTGAGAGGTGACTGAGGGGCCAAAGGACCTTTACCTTAAAGGTGCTATGAGGAGAATCTATTACCAGCGACATAAAGACTCTGCTACCCATGAGCACGCACGGTATCTGTCGTAATACTGCGTTCCACTAACCTCGGAACTGGGAGTGACATCATCGACTTATCGGCGTTTCAGTTGAAGTCAGAAAAAAAATTGCCAATCTACCAGGCTATTGTTCGCTGTTGTTAGCACGCCCTGCGTTGTTGTATGAAGAATATGATTTTCACTCTGGCAGCATTTTTGTAAATATAAGTCTAACAATACGATGTATACAGCTGATCTGGAGCGACACACCCCAGTCAGAAGTGCAAATAAATTGATTATTACAGGAGCTAAATAATTGTTTGCACCAGGGGCATTCATCTTCAATTGTTAACTCGGGGGTGGCGATGTTTCACCGAGTTCCCAATAGGAAATTCAGACTTCGGGGGACGTTCCAGTTGCAGTTTCCTACTCGGAACTCGGAAATTCCTACTTCTGACTACAACTGGAACGCACCAAAGACGTGACTGGAGCCATAGCGTCCGTTTGTTGTGATAAAAATGCAGCTCGGACCTTCCTCAGAACTCTGCCTTACGACTTCTTTTTTCAACAACTTACAGGATGCAAAGCGACCGAGTACTGTATCTCTTTCTAGTTACATAGCGGTAGTTTTTGATGTGTGACAACAAGCAGTTTTTGGAAAACTTATTATCGTAGTTTTGTAGCTGGCTATATATCGCTACTTACAGCCCGGTGCTCTTAAACGTGTCTGAATAATATAAATTTGCTCTAGTTTTAATTGTCTTGTTCCTGAAGTTGAGTATCCAGGCCAGTCCAGCCCTGTCCGACCTGACCACGGAGATAAGGAATAGCATTTATAGATAACCTATTTTGATGCTATAAAACTCATCTTAAACTGTGTATTTTGATCAGGCATATATCTAAAAGTGAGACTTTTTTGTAATTACTCAGAAAATCCTCACTGTCACTTTAACAAAAAATATTTGCAAGTTTTGGGTTATCACAGGGAAAAGATTATCAGAAGATTCACTGGCTTTGACTTTTGACTTATGATCTCCAAAATCTGATCAGTTCACCTGCTGTAGACATTTGTGTGATGTTTGAGTAAAAAAAAAGAAAACTGAAGCATTTTTGTGATGTGTTCACAAGGTAGTGTTCTCATGCAAGCGATGATCATCAAACTCCATTACATTGCATTTTAATTCAATCAATCAGTAAGTCAGTCTGCAAAATTCCTGGTCGAACGTAACAACAATCGCACACAGATCAAAAATTAAAAAAGCTTTTCATACCTGGCAAATATTTTGTCAACCCCTGGCTTTTTGGAGATTTAAAAATTAAAGTACTCAAAGAAATGTAGAGCAAAAACTATTAATATACTTGCACTTATACCCACATAATAAGTTTAAATAGACATAGAGGAAGTTGTCGCTCTCCCTAAGGGTCAAAATGGAGGCCTATTAACATCACTGCTTTGATTGTCATGCTGTACAGGTCTGACAAAACTTCTACTGAAGCTGTAGGCATCCACGCCAATCTCTGTGCAAGCATTCACTCCCTGCTGACGTTTCACTTGTAGCTCCTACCTCTTAAGGACTCTGATTGTGCCATGTAGCTTCAGGCTGAGCACAATCGTTGTAGACTGGAGCTTGACTCAATGGTTCTGCTGGATAACAGTCATTAAAATTAGACATATGCTTTTGTTCTGCACGGTGACACAAATAGAAAATTTCCGAGAAAACCCCTTAACAGGTTAGTTAGAGTAAAATATTTGGTTGGAGATACACAGTATTTGACGTGAAGCCCTCTGAAGACAGGCAAAAGAGTCCAAGCACAGTTGTTCCCAAAAAACTTTGTTGTAAGTTTTCTGAGATCTAAGTAAACTAGAAAGCATTTTGAGAACACAACCTTCGACATGGTAGCTTACATATTGCTGTTACATCTATAAGCAATAGTTCCATGGTTAAGTTACCATCATAATTTCATTCCTTGACCCTGAAAACCACAACAAGCACTCAGAATCATGTTGATATAGTTAATAGTTCAACGGTTATTGAGCAAAAGCAATTGTTCTCTAATGGCAGATTCAAGATAACCATGACCTCGATGAAAGCGAATCTACAGGAACATTTTCTAATGGCAGTTATCTGAATTACCACCAAAATCGAATCATTTTTTTTTTATTATCATTAAAACTTTCTGACAGGACATCAAATGTTACAAAGCTTCATAGCATTCATGGATGTATTCACTGTCCACAATTATCTTATTAAACATCTTAAACAGCATCATCCCTTGGACAGACAGAGGGAAGAATAACAGAAATGATACCATAAACACATTTTTTTTTTTAATTAACCCAGGCTGCACATCAGCCATTCAATACATTTACAAAAAGAGACGGCTGTGAACAACATATATCATACATTCAACAAAAAGGGAGTGCCTTGAGTACACCAGTTACAAAATTTATCGATCTGTTATACCAGGTGCAAGTAAAAGTTTATTCAGATATTCCCAGACAAAAAGGAGCCCCACAGCCTCCTGAAAATTTCTTATCTCCCCATTACTCTGTATGTAACACTTTCAAAGGCAGCCATTTTTGTCATCAACTCAATCCATTCCTGAAAACAACATTGGTTAGTTGATTTCCAGTGTCTTAGTATTATTCTACATCCTGTTGTCAAGACTAGACGAACCAAAAATCTCTCTCTTCCACTGACTAATCACTTTTAATTTGGCCATTACCAACATTTCCTGAAAATTTCAGCAAAATCCGTCGGGTAGTTTTTGCTTAATCTTGCTATCAAACAGATAAACACACACCAGCAAAAACATGACCTGCTTTTAATAAAGGTAATAAAGTGAGTGTTGCTGCTGGGGGGCTGTGATCACATGGAGTTATGATGGTTATGTTTAGGTTTCCTAACTCCTTGAGTTTAGTCCTGTGATAGAGTTCTATCTTAAAACAATGACTCTGAATATCAAAATCTCATAAGTCAGTGGTGTTCATCTTTCTTATATCCAATCATGATTAGTTAGCTCAAAGATGTCATTTGGTACAGTTTTTCTCAAACCCACATCTTTGCTGCATGCCAGCATATGAAGGATGGAGGAATGACCAGATGTCTTTGTGTTGAGTGTATAACTCGTATGCATTATCTGTAGCTGTACTAAAAGAAAGCCCTGCACTGCTTTTAGCCTCTCTGTATATCAGCCTGTCTCCCTCGGGGCAGTGTAATGGCATAATATACTGTATGTCAGGCTTATGTAACCGTGGAGGAATATTAATGGATGTCCACTCAGGATGGAGCAAAAGTGGAATCAGATCAAAGCTGTTTGTCCTCTCTGCACATGCTCAGTTTGAACCTGTGGTACCGTGGTGGCCGTGTGTGTGTTTACAGATAACAGAGCAGAACAATGGCACTTCACATTTACAGTGACAAGCCTCAGCGCTGTTTCACGCACTGACGTCTGCGTGTCTTTCTAGGCCGTGTTTCCATCCTCTGATACTCACTGTGCTTAAGGTAGGGCATCCTCACCCTTTTCTGTGTTTACCACGTACAGTCTGAAACCTCAGACCATCTGCTGGGTCACAACTGGGACCTCAGAGTCACATTTAAAGCTCACAGACCTCAGACCCCTGACATCTGACCCTGTTGGAGCAGACAGACTAAATAAATCAATAGATTATGATCATTGCTCTGCCTTGTTGAGCCTGATGGATATTGCAGCAGTGGTCCGAGTTTTACCAGACACTGCATGACAGCTTGACCTTAACATGTTGATATCTCTGCACGGAGCAACACAACAAGCCATCTGAACTCCGATTAAACTTTTAAGCTGAGCTGAATACATCAAATGAAACGTTCTATGCCTGAAGTGGCTTTGTCTCACTCTACATGTTATCAGTGACATACTGTCCAATGCAGTTCTGATCTCTACTTAGAGAATTTATTTTACTTTAATGTATTTTACTTCTGCCAGAGTCCCTGCTTCATATAGCAGCCAAGCTCAAACACTTCAAGTGAATTTTAGACTCAATGTTTTGTGTTGTCAGGGTCTGCTTTGATATATTTTTTATATTCACTCTTTTTTTAAACAATATTTTAATAAGTTTTTATATATAGGAAAAACGTACAAAGAAACAATGAACACAACATTAGCAATAATGTGTAAATGTGCAATACAAAAAAGATTGAAAGTAGAGGAAAATACATACATAAAAGTAACATTTAGTAATGGAAAATAATAATACAAACAAACAGTCATAACAGAAGTAAAATAAAACAAACAGTTCAAAAGGCAGCAGCAGTGGTAACTTGAAGATCTCAAGTTATAACAACACTCTCATCCTCTAAAAATTCCAAGAAAGTTTTCCACTTTCTTACTCAAACAAACTCTTCTCTTCTCCCTCTAACAAATGTAAGTCTTGCCAATGCAAGATATTTACTAACTCCTTCTACCATAACTTTACAGAGGGCTATTGTATATTTTTCAAAAAGGAGGAATCGATCTTCTAGCTTATAGAAGCCCAAATTCAATTAATACTGACTGTTTAGAATTATATTCACTAATTTTTAATTACATACCTATTTAATATTCTATTTGAAAATATCCAGGTAGTCGGTACATGGTATGTCAGAAAGCTTCATAATTCACCCACTAAAAGGTTGAAAGTACTTAAAATCTGTGTTGTCTCAGTGTTTGTATGTTACTGTGTAGAAGTTATGCATCATTCTGCGATCAGCTGCTCAAGTCATCAGAGTTAACAACAAACACCAACTTTAATAAAACATTTACAAGTGCCATAGGCCTCGAGCAACCCTATTACAAGAAACCCAAACTAACCCTTTAACAGCTTTAATGATTATGAAGTGGAGAGGACTGATGTTGGTAAAACAACCACTTTTAGTTTATTAGTAATTCAGTTAGATTTAATCAATTAAAAAATGAGAATTTATGTTGAATGATTCTGCTGATGGTTGATGTAGGGATCAGCAAATTGTCATTTAAACTGGAAAAAAGCTGGATTGTTGCCCCTGCTCTATGGACCAATAATTAAGAAATTCCAAGCTAATGTGTTCATACAATCCTGCTCAGTATTATTGGCACCCCTTCATTATTTTCATTATTTATTTTAACAATATCTTCAGAAATATATTGAAATGTACCAAATTTCTCTCATCAGGATCTTTTAATTGAAGGTCCAAAATACTTTAACAAAAAAAAATACATTTTTACAAGTTACATATTGTAATTTCAAAGAGGAAACTGGAAAAAAGCATGTGCAGCAATAATGGCACCCCTCTTCAGTATTTTGTTGCACACCATTTGGCACTGATGACAGCCTCCAAATGTTTCTTGTAGCCATCTATTAGCTTCTGGCACTTCTCAGCTGTTTTTTTTCCCACTCTTCCTATGCAAATTGATCAAGCTCTTGAACATTTGCAGGTTTCTTTTCCCCAATGGCAGATTTCAGCCATCCCAAAGATTTTAAATCAGATTGAGATCAGGACTAATTGCTGGCCATTTTAAAACAGGACATTTTTTTCCTTTTCAACCATTCCTAGTGCTTTTGGATGTGTGCTTTGGGTCTTTGTCTTGCTGGAGGGCCCACGATCTTCCGCTCAAACCAAGTGTTCTTACACTCGGTCGGACATTTTGCTCTAAAATTTCTTAATGATTCTCTGATTTCATGATTCCTGTGATACGGTCAAAGTCTCCAGTACCCGATGCAGCAAAGCAGCCCCAAACCATTATGGAACCTCCACCATGCTTAATTGTTGGTAGGGTGTTCTTTTCCTTGTAGGCTTCAATTGGTTGCAATTAGAACTGCCTATTCTAAATATGACTGCATGATCATAGTAGCTAATGAAGTATACTTTGCAAAACTTAATATGTGAACATCACTGCTGCCAGGTTTGAGTCTAAAGTGATGCAGAGAAAAGTTAGAGAGGTTTGTAAAGAAACTGTACTGTCACATTGTGTACTTAAACTTCATGAGTGCCAATAATGATGAGTAGGACTGTACGTTGTCGTTATTGAGCCTTGCATGGCCCTATCCTCACTTTAGGAACCACTGCTCTAATGTTTACTGTGGCTGCACAGACATATCCTGACATGTTCCTTCTGCTCAAGTCATCTGTGGACCAAACAAAAGCCTGGCCGAGGGATTGACTCTGTGTCTGTGATAGCAGTTACATCCCCTCATGACGTATACTTAAATGGGACAATGCAACAGATGGAGAAAAATCATTTGCTCTTGTTGGTTAATAGGCAGTCAATGGACTCATGCATTTGGCATAAAAAGCAATAAAAGTTAGGTTTGCCTTTAAGAAATGAGCACAACCATCACAGAAAACAATGACTTTTGACAACCATCAGTAGGAGACATTAATCCAACTGTTTTATTGAAATTTTAATGTACAAATAGTGTATAATTCGTAATATATATATAAAAATGGCAATAACAATGAGGTATTTCTATATTAACCCCACCAATCTATCTCCAACAAGAATCTGTCCAGGTCAGAAGTGGATAGGCAATGTATATAGTCATTGTAAATCCTTTTATGCATAAATAATAAAGCACAGTGAGTACATCAGTGAGTGGCTGCTGGTAAGTAAGAAATAAATAAGATAAAAACAATGAAACAAAAAAACAAGCAATATAGATGAATGAAAAAAGGTGGGTGGACAGCAGCTGGGGAGTGACTATTTCATTGTCATTACTCATTCTTCCTAAGAGTCTGGGGAAAGGCTTGTAGAGTAAACAAATGTCAAAAGAGGGTTCAATATGCTTAGGAATCTGGGAGATGTCGCGTTAGGCCACAAAACTCACACACAGTCACTTTTCATGACAGAGAGAGAGGGGTGGAGCAGAGAAAAACAGGTCAATATTTGTCCAAATATGGCTATCCGCTTCCGGCCTTCCAGGGCTGCCTATTACTGTGAAAAGTGTAATTGTCCGTGACAACACACACACACATGCTCTCGAACACACACACAGCATCCACAACAACAACAGCAGCGTGATCGATAGCACTATGTGTCCATTCAGAGCAGAGCTGATGTTATCAGGACGGTCAATAACGAGTGTGATGGCCGGCTCCCTTCATGATGACTGTCTGTTGTCTTTTTAGAGTGCAGAGGAGATCTGTGTTCATCTGTTGTTGACATGCAGCTTTTTACAGAGATATCCTGATCCTGGAGATTTTTATTTTCAAATGGTAAACAATAAGAGTGGCAGTCTATCATTATGTGTGTGTAAAGTGGTTCAGCTTTAGCAGCTTCAATCTGACAGAATGTAGTCAAGCCCAGCTGTGACAAGTTCATGATCAGTTGTTTGTATTTATTGTTGTGCTACACTAAGTGTCTTTTGTTTGAATGATAACTTTGTAGACTTAACATTAGTTAACAAAACAGACCTTAGTTTTAGTACATTCTTACTGTACTTACAGTAGATGTTATGTACCCTAACATTTAAGATGCACAGCAAAAATAAGCCATTTCCACAGCATATTTATGCGAAAGTGCAACAAAGACTCCCTGTCTTAGGGTGTATTTTGGCAGGTATTTCTATACATGGTTAATAAAAACATGATATAATTTGATACATTATGATATATCCAAATATTATAGTGCTGGGACATACACCACTGTTTTTTTCACTCACAAAGGTTTCATTTTAACAGCACAAAGAACCCATATACGGTATGTATAAAAAAGCACGTTTGCTGTAACATTTGTAAACTTCACTGCAGTTGAGCCCAGGTCATAGTTTTGATTGATCTCAATGTCAAACTAAGCTGAATTATTTTTTTACAGGTTGATGAACAAACCAGATCTGTGCAAAAATGCACAAGTTGGCATCTCAGTTGGTTGAACCTTGCAGTAAAACACTTGATACATTTTTTAATACAATAATTCCAATTAAACACCCAATTCTCCTCCCCCCATGTGATGACTGTTTTTGTGTTTGTCCAGCACAAGCAACTTTTGACCGGCTTTGGATTGCAGGTCCAACTAATAGAAATGTTAAAAGGGATGGCTATTTTTCACGGACAGCAAACATGTTGGTGCTGCTAACATTTCTGTAAGTGCAGAGTTAATTATACTCTGAATGGAGTAAAGTTTCTGAAAATGTACTCTCAATGGAAAAACAGTCTTAGTTATGAGAACATTAGGTGTCAATAACTCAAACATGTAGGTGCCACTGCAGCATCTTCAACCCTGAACTGATCACTCTAAACTCTGAACCTGGAATCAACCCTTTTAGTGTCAATCATCCTGCCTTGTTCATGTAGCAGCAAATGCTACAAGGCTCAAGCAGGTAGTCTGCTGTCCATACATGACCGACAGTGAAATTACTGCAGAACAAGACGCCCCTGTGTTTAAGAAAATCTGTAGTAACCACAGTATCAGTACTTTAACAAAACTTCCCATCCATCATCTTTTCTGCTTATCCCTTTTGGGGATTGCAGGGGCTGAAGCCTATCCCAGCTGACATTGGGTAGGTGGCAGGATACACCCTGAAGCAGTCGCCAGCCAATCACAGGAGCACACAGAGAGACATAGAACCACTCCGGCTCTGACTCATACCTAAGGGCTATTTGGAGTCTCCAGTTAACCTAATGAGAGTGTTTTTGGTCAGTGGGAGGAAGCTGGAGTGCCCAGAGAGAACCCTCGTATGCCAAAGGAAAACATGCAAACCGCACACAGAAAGGCCCTGCCTGACATGGGATTCAAACCAGCAGCCTTCATGCTGTGAGACCTGTTACATCTCAATGCTGTCTCAAAGTTTCCAGTAAAATTTGACTATCAATTACAGCAACAGAGCACATTCCTAACACGACATGGAGGAGTTAAACATAAGTCACTCTGTAACTGTTACAAAGTGCTAAATGTTAATTCCAAATAATAGTCAATGATTACACTTTGTTAGTATTAATGCAGCAACTCTCTGAAGAGTTCAACCAACTCTCTGTGATGCCCATGAAAACGCTTAAGAAATGTATTAACTGATGGTGTGAAGCTGACTTTGCTGAATCTGCTGTGTATGTATACAGGGATCAACCAAAGCCACATCTCTCTCTCTCCCTCTCTGGTCAATGCTTCTAGACAACAATGCATGACCTTTCCTCCCAAACGGGTTAAATGAACTATGACCCTAGCATTTTTAGTAGAACATGTGAGATATTTTGGAACAAAACTGAAGGGACACCCTGTGCACCACAAAACATGGTTTAAGATCTTTGGTGCGTTCATTGTTTTTTTCATGACGTGTTCAAGTTGGAGCTCCATCCACGCGTGCTGTGGTCTGTGTGTGCAAGCTGCTGTTTGAGTGAACATGAGGACGGTGATGGATGATCATGTGGCCAGTGGTGGCTCCCTGAGGGTCTGTGCTTTAATGGATTCACTGTAGGCCGGCGTGGAGCTGTTTAACAGCTTAACAGATGGATCACTGTTCCTGCCCGGCTCTTTAATTAAGGATCAGAATTTACGGCCATTGACCTCATGGTTACTAAGTCCAAGGGCTACAGAGACATGATACTTTTGCTTTCTATTACTACATCTCAATGCATGTTTTCTTATTAATTTATCTTCACTTTTCGAATAAATGTTATTCTATTTTCACTTACAGAATAATGGGCTATACTCGGGGCTTTGGAGAGTTTAAAGGATGGGAATTAAGATCCTGTAAAAGTTAAGTATTAATTCACAGTAGCTTGAGGAATTGATGATTTTTGCCTCATTGTTCCCTTATCAGTGCTTTCAACTTTACCCCAGGTGCTTTGAAAACAGTGATGTTCAATCTTGAAAAAGTTAGTCAGCATGCACGACAACTATCATGGCAGAGAAGGAGGCAGTCTTGATTTTATACAATACGACACAAACAGTGTTACTGATTTCAAAGAAAAGTAAAAACTACAACCTCATAATGAAACATTTTTTACAAAGCACAGTTTAGTAGGCCCACATAGAAAATCAACAGGAATCAATAAATGAATAGAATAGACCTGAATGAGTAGACTTAAATGGCACTAGTATCAATGAAATCTTAATACTGTGTCTTATTAAATGTTTATAAAATAATGTAGAGTAGATAATTGTTTATGTATCTCAAAGTTTTGGAAAGACAAAAACCCCAGCTCCAGTTAAGTTCAGCCGTTGTGTATTTCATGTTCAGTGATAAACTTGGTTTTTATTTCAAACATTCACTCATTTGTAATTAGATGCCTAAAACATACTCCAAAATAGCCCTTCACAACACTCAACAAGTGAAGCTTTGTTTGTGCAATTCTTTATCATTCTTGTTGACATACGATTGTTGGTTAACATCCTGGTGTCTCCATTGTTGTATTTTGTACTTCAAAATGCTCCACATATTTTGAATGAGAAACAGGTCTCTACCGCAAACAGGTCATTCTAGTACGCAAACTGTTTTACTACAAGGCGACAGTGCTGCACATTCAGAATGTGGTTTGGCACTGTCTTACTGCAAAAAGCAGGGGTGACGCTGGAAAAGATGTCACTTTGATAGCAGGATATGTTGATCTCTAAACCTGTATGTACCTTTTAGCATTAATGGTGCCTTCACAGATGTGCAAGTTACCCATGCCATGGGCACTTACATACAGCCATACCATCATAGATGCTGGCTTTTGAACTTTGCTCTGATAACAGTCTGGGTGGCTTTTTCATACTGTTATCATGATAACGTGCACATGCATGAAAAGTAGGGATGCACCATGTTGGATTGTTATATACTGATCCTGAACTGCCTGAACTTACTATTGCCAAAGCCAGTATTTTTTCTTTCAAGATGAGAAAGTGTCATTTTTCCTCAAAATTTTCCTGTTCCTGTTATGATGTTCCGCTTTCAAGAAGAAATGTATTTTATACTTTAATAAGTGATCCTGGTGATAACTAAAAGTGGACAGTCAAAGATAATCAGGTAAACCTTAATAGTACATTTGTTCATTCTACCAGTATTACAGCCAATACATGAGATAAACTTCACTTTGTGAGGCCAAATATCAGCTGTAAACATCTGTAAATGTGTTCATATCTGATAATACCGGTACTCAGCTTTTTAAGCAAATGTGCCAATATCAATATTGTTCCAATTATGTTGTGCATCATTACATTTAATTCAGCATGTAATATAAGAGGGAAAGAGTGAGCATCACTCTCATATCCCAAAGTTTTATCTTTAATCTGAGTTTGTGTGGAAGATGGCAGATAAACGTATTGTTGGTTTGAACTTTCTTTCAAGCTGTTTTAGTTGTCAGAGGAGGAATCAATAAATAATATGAAGTGAATTTACTTTTGATACTTACTAATGAGTAAAGTTTTTTTCAAGAAGTACTGACTGATAAGTTTCACCATAGTTTTGAGTAACTTGCCCAACACTGGTGGGGTGATTCTTAAAGAAGGTTTTCAAACAAGATCTGACTCCAAACTTTCTATCAAGATCCTGAGTAAGTCCAGACTTCTGCAATCTCAAGTGAAAATGTCAAGGGACAAAATCCAAACCAAAGAGCCACATTAACAGTTTCTTTCACCATTTATTAATTCACCAAATACAGTGAAAATGGCATCATAATATACAATGACTCATTCTTAGAATGTCATGACATTTTTGTTGCTTTTTTGCTTCATAAAACGATGTTTCATTATTGAAAATATTAAGATTTCATGCACAACAAACCATATCCAGTTTCTTTAAAATAATGGTACAAAATAAACAAAAATAAAAAACAAACCAAAAAAGAAAAACAGAAAACTGTAATGTCCAAAATCGGTCAAATAACAACATGTTATTTGAGGATACTCGTAAACAGTGCAATATACTCTAAAACTGCCATTTTCTAACAAATTCATCAACGAAGCTCAAGTCACAGTATACGATTTCTTAATAATAGTTTAACATTGATGTGTGCAAAAACCCCAGACACATTCAGTAAGTCTTTAAAAAACTCCACCTCTGATATAGAACGAGACCAGTCCACCAAAAAAACCTTGGATTCGCCTCCACGAAGCCCAGTCTCATTCTGTATATCCGCTCTGAAGTAGAAATATTTTTGTTGATGAATTGTAAGACGATAGACTAGCATATCATTTTAAATAACAAATATTTAGATATAAAAATACAAATATGACTTTTTTGTTTAAAAAGAAGCGTGCCAGGGTAAGAGTAGTGGCACCTGCGTTGGCACCGGAGTGAAAGTTCATGCAAATAGATGGAGAAAAAACTCATAATAGAGGACGAAAACACGAATAAGAGCTAAATCAAAAGAACCAAATTGTCTTTTTTCCCATCAATTTCATGACTAATATTTTCAACATTTACTAAATCTCCACATCTCCGCTGGCCTGTGTAGATATCTGAGCATTTGAGAATGCAAAACCAAAATAGAGAGGAAACGTAAAGATATGTGCCGTGAAAATCAGCTACATGGAGGTGCCGTGGTGCACCTTAAACCACTGATCTCGTGGATGATTGAAGATTGTTGTAGTCTGTGTGGTTCACTTTGGGCCAGGGGCAGAAAGGGCTCTACTGGAGAAAATACTAACATTGCACCATCCTCGGATATATGTTTTTACATACAGCAGATCTCCTCTATTTAGCAGACTGGAGAGTTTGGTTGGTCTGTGTTTCAAAAAGCATTAGCAGCAACAGGAATGCACTGGACCGGTGCTGAAAGGACAGCTCCCTTGAATGCACCGCTGCTGACAGAATCAACAAAGCAAAGCCTAAAGGAGAGGAGGGGGGACAGTGGGAGAGGGTAGGGGCTGTCTGAGAGCTTAGACTACCTACTATACAACTTATCGACATAGGGCTGGGTTTTTTTTAGCTTCAGCCTTCAGTTGCAGTATTAAGTTGCTTACAGCGCATTTGGAAAGGAAAAAAAGGAGATGGTGGTGAAGTAATGACAAGTTCATCCATCTTTAAAGTCAGCAGAGGTTGAGATACAGAGCAGGGTCCGCCATCTCAACGTCGTGCTGCGCAGCAGGAGTTTCAAATCGGGATTCGTTTGGAGAATTGCCAGCAATCCCATGAAAAATCTTGGTCTTTTTTCCCATTGTCTCTCTCTTCCTTCTTTATTCCTCTTCTCTCAAGCCTTCTCCACTCCACCTTCCTCCTTTGCCCTTTTTCTGCATCCTCCCGCTCCCTCTTTGCGTCAAGCCGTCCTCGCCTCGTGCCGCCGTCCTTCTTTTTTCTCTCCTGCAATCCTCGAACATGCACAGCCGACAAGTGCTTCAAATCGGTGATCAAAATTAAAAAAGTCTGCAAGGCATCGTTCATGTTTAAACGCCGGGTGAGGACTTGTCTGTCATCCCTTTCAGGACCTCGTCTATTCGGTCATCCTCGATCACCACTGTGGGGGAAGAAAAGAAGGGAGAGAAGGTGATGTTTACTGACCCTTAGGTGGCTCAGATTTCCATAACAACCACATGAAGGAGTGAGTGCATTGTGTCTGAATGCAGGTCACGATTTCTCCCCATACTAATGGGTTTTATTGGAGGGGGTATGGCGCACTAGAAATGGAAAATGTGGCACGGCTGCAGGTGAATAAATGAATAAATTAAAGGTGTTGCAAATCCCTGCGCTTTCACCAAAACAAGCAACAACTCGCCGTGGATAATGGCGGCCATCCAGGCGTGTATCATCACAGTTAAAGCCTATTGTTTGGCGGGGTGTGTCCACGCGTGAAGATAATTTGTCGCTCGTGCGTTAATGTAAACAGACTCGCGTGACATTACCACCTTTTTCATGCGCTTAGGAAAAAATCACCCCCACTTAACTGCGTAAAATGACATTTGGCCGCCTGAAAAGCCTTCCATCCTCATAAAAAATTCCCTTATTTATCACATTAAGTCCTGAAATCGTGTTAAATATTTTTGACAAGACTCCCAGGTGTGACTATTTTATGCGACCAATATTTACCTCTCTTGGCTCTGCCGATTTGTCCCAGCTTCGGGGGTCTTTTCGCCTGCGACGAGGCGAAATAGGCGCTTGTGTCCTGCAGTCCGCAGCTAAAGGACATCTGACTGACCTCGCTGTCTGCGCCGTAGCCGCTCATCTTCCCCTCGTTGTATGGCAGCACTTCGGACATTGTGGCACGGTAAGGAAGAAGGGTCACCAGCTCAAGAACACAGAAGACCAAAAAAAGCTTCTCTAATGCAGCTTAGCGTAGATCCGTGTTTTGCGCGCAGGCTGCAGCTCCTCTCTGGATGCGTCCTGTGCGTAAGTGGACTCTGCGGGAACAGAAAAGCCTGTCGTCCCTGTGTTGTTATCGTTGTTGTTGTTGTTGTTGTTTCTCCTCTTCTCTGGCTCGTGTTGCAGCTGCAGGTAGAGACAGCTCTTGTCTGAGTGTGAAGCAGAGAGCTGTGTTCGCTTGTGTTGCTGGCTGATGTCTGCTGAGGGAAGTGGGAGATCCCGGGATCATAAAGGAAACCCAGGCAGGGCGGTGAAGTCATCCATCCGGGTTTGAAGCGCGCGCGTGTTTGTGTGTGGTGGGGGCACTCGGAGGTGGAGGAGCAAGAGTGACACCAACAGGTGAGAGATGAAACTTCATCAGCGGAGGAGCAACGCTGAGGCGCTTTCTGAGCTCGGAGGCTTTTCTACAAAACCCCAGTTCCAATGAAGCTGGGACATTGTGCGCAACTACACTACAAAGACAAGATATCATGTTTTTGACACTGAAAATTAGTGGACCTACTTCTTTTGCACACAGAAAAACAGAAGAAACCAACCAAGGAGATTACTATAGAACTGAATCTTAAATGGCACTGGTATTAGTAAGTCTTAATAATCCCATATCTAATTAAATAATACTAAAATAATGTAGCTGTATTTCTAAGTTCTAGATACATGCAAACCCCAGTTCCAATGAAGTTAAGATGTTGTGAATTTAATGTTCAAACTGACAAACTTTTTTCTTTTGCTGCAAATATTCAATAAATTTTGAATTTTTATACCTGCAAAATGTTTCACAAAAGATGGGATATGGGCATGTTAGCCGCTGTGTCACATCTCTTTTCCTTTTAGCAAAATTCATTTAGCATTTGGGAACTGAAGACACTAATTGTTGGAGCTTTGTAGAGGGAATTCTGTCCCATTCTTTTGTTTTTTAAAGATGACTATTTTTGGCAGTTTTGCCTTTAGTGATGGGAGAGACAGCTAATGGACAGGCTTTTGAACGGAGGCGAGAGAAAGGAGGGGATGACTCTGCAAACTGGCCGCAGACTGGATTCAAACCCGGGCCAGCAGAAGCATACACATGGGTTGTGCTGGTTTCTTACCACTCTGTCAAACCAGCACCCAGTTCTTTCACAGTCTTGTTTGTTGTACAACTTCAGTTTCTCAACAGTCTGGGGTCTCCATTGTTGTATTTTCACTTCATAATGTTCCACATATTTCACTTGGAGACAGGTCTGGTACCTGCACTCTTTGAGGCTGCTGTAACACGTTCACAGAATGTGTCTTGGCATTGTGTTACTGAAATAAGCAAAGATGTCCCTGACAAAGATGTCACTTGGATGGCAGTGTGTGTTGCCCCAAAAGCTGTATGTACCCAGCGTTGAAGGTGCCTTCACAGATGTACAGGTCACCCATGCCTTGGGCACTAATATGCCTCCATACACACTAAAAACAGCTGGGTTATTTTATCTACTCAACCGCGGGGTTATGAAATGTTTTACCCATCATGGGTTATTTGTATGGTATTTGGGCTATTTTTGTGCAACTCAGCCGTTAGTCAAAATCCATCAACCCAACATACATTGGTTGACGCAGCACCTGGGTTGTTTATGCTTGGAACATCATCACTTCATAATATTGACAGATGTGCTCCAACACGAATCCACACACCGAGCCAGGCTCCGAGTACCAGTCTGTGAGCCCGAATCAGTGGTGGCAGCCTGATCTTAACCGTTTCCTGCTCTGAAAGATAAAGTGAGTCCTGTTTCACTGCTTCACTATATATAGACTGTAAGTGGCACTTTAAGTGTGGCTCCTGCGTGGCCGAGTGGACGATGTAACCACTTCGAGTTCCAAGGATCACAGGTTTGATCCCCGCTCTCCACTTAACTATTCCTGTGTCTGTTTAATAAAGCTGGTTAGTGTGGACTGCTAAATCTTTCTCACTTCTGGGTCCTAACTGCCCCCGTCACAGTATTTGGGTAGAGTAAATAACAAATATGTAGTTGAAACAATTTAGAATTTCAATCAATTTGGCCCAGCATTTGGGTAGAATATATAACAAATATGTGTGGTTGAATTTACTCAGGTTATCAGTTAATTTGACCCAGAATTTGGGTAGAATATTTAACTCATCTATTGAGTTAAAATGGACCAACCCATCTTGCTGGGTCAAATTAACTACTGCTGGGCTGGTGCTATAATGACCCAGCGGTTGGGTTATAAAACAGCCTGAATTGGGTTATTTTTAACCCAACAGTTTTTAGTGTGCACCACCACGGATGCAGGTCTTTGAACTCTGCTCTGACAATTGTCTCGATTGACCTTTTTCTCTTGAGCCCAGAGGACACAACATCTATGACTTCCAAAAACAATTTGAACAGTTGACTCTTCAGACCACAGCAGACTTTCCCACTTTGCTACATCCCATCTCAGATGAGCTCAGGTCCAGAGAAGCTAGCAGCATTTCTTCTTGTCATTGTTAATGTATGATTTTTACTTTGCATGGTTAAGTTTAACCTTGCTCATGTAGACGTGGCAACAAACTGTGTTAACTGATGATGATTTTCTGAAGTAGTCCTGAGCCCACGTGGTCAGAACCTTTTCAGGATGATGCCCATTTCAAATACAGTGCAGTCCAAGGGAGTGAAGGTCACAGGCATGCAGTGTTGGTTTTAGGCCTTGCTGCTTACGTACAGAGACTTATCCAGATTTTCCGAGTCTTTTGATAATGTTATGGACTGTAGATGATGAAATGCTTAAATGCCTTGCAACTGTTTGTTGAGAAATTTCTTAAAGGAGACATATCATGCTGATGCATGATTTAATACTTACATATAATATAATAAATTTGAAAACAAGACCTTACACCCCCTTAATTTTCAAAAAATTAGATATTGTATTTTTTCGGATATCCTAGAATGAGATTTGATGCCTCTGAAAATAGGTCATTGCGAGATGACTGCGAGATTTAAATCGTCGTGACGACACAAGGTACATTTCTTTTATTGGAGTAATCTGATAAAACACTTCCTCCTCTGTGATGTCCGTTAGCCACAAAACTGTCTCAGAGGAACACATTCGTCCAGCAGCAGTATATAGCTCCCTAGCTCACACTCACTCATTACCAGCTCTGGCCTGTAGAGGGACTCAATACACGGACGCTGCTTTGAGCCTGCCGGAAAATACAGTAGAAGAAGAAGGACAGGCTGGCTCGACCGTCTCGGCAGCTCTGACAGAACTGACCAATCAGAGCACAAAGGGCTGTGACGTTGCTAGTTAACTTTAGGTCAGCCTGAGAACCAAGCATTTCAACGAGAGCTTCATAATGGCCTAAAATGAGGATTTTGAGAACGCTATTGTGGGGCAATGAAGGAACTAAATGACTTGTACTGAGGGCAGAAATGCTTTACAGGCATCCTAGTCTGGCATAGTGAAAAGGAGAAACAAGCATGATATGTCTCCTTTAAACTGTTGAACTATTTGCTCATGCAGTTGTAGGGATGAACCTCACGTCATCCTTGCTTGTGAACAACTGAATGTCTGTAAGGATCTGATCCAGTGCAGCTGCTATTTAGATCAATGTTGCATAACAATGACCTGGATGACTGAGAACCTACACAGACAACACCTGATATAGTTAGTTTCTTTTATATTTGGCTATGAACCTGACCATGAATCTGAAAGGTGCAAACAAATGCCACACAGTCAAATCAAACAAGTAATTGTTTTAATCTGCTTGTTAACTGACAGAAAGAGGATTTTTGTAAAGTAGCATTTTCTTTCTTTTTTCAGAAACTCTTTTTGTGACCTTTTGGTTTTCTTTTCATAGTAGTATTATCAGAATTATCTTTTGAAGTATTTAACAATAGCAATCCAAAAAAAAATACCTAAGTGTTGTCTTTACAAGAGACAGAGCCCATGGAAAGAGCTTCAAGATTGTGAATAATCATTAATTTGATTTAATTTACTTGTTATTCATCAGTGAGGATCCCCATTATGATGCAAATATCTCTTTTACAAGGAAGACCTGGCCGATAGAGCAAAAATAAAATTGAATCCTAAACAAAAGAGACCAAACAACCTGCCCATATCCCACAGGTAAGTGACATAGTAGCAAACAGAGGCAGCTTTTCTGCTTTACAAGAATTGATTGTATGGGATTTTTTGGTAAAACAACAAAGATACACATAAAAATAACAAAGCATGTCTCTGATTGAGCTGTAAACTTCTGAATGACTCCTTTCAGCACCATGGACAGTTACATGCTCATTAATGAATTTCTTCAACGCAGCATATGGTGCCTTATCCAAAAGCAGAGCACAGAATCCTATTATTGGACCAAACCTGATTTAATGACTCGGGCCAGCTGACCCTGTCTATAAACATGTAATACCTTTTCCATTGAAGCAGCGTTCCTGTCCTCTAGCAGCCAGCCTGCATAGCTGAGCGGTGAAAGTGACCAGCTGACAGTCCCGAGATCAGGGCTGTTGGACAGGCTCTGAGGAGTCCTGCAGGGATAAGACACAGGGAGGCTGCAGAGTCAAAACAAAGCGTGCTCTTTTGTGCTGGCTGCGTTCCCACAGAAACATGGACAAAACACCCACTGTGAAACATGTGACAGAGTCAAATGAGCTCTTCTAATTATCTTATTCTTCAAGCCTTAAAGTCCATTTTATGAATAGCGCTGAGTGTTGCTCGATAGAAAGTAAATGTCTTCACTCGCTGCATTAGGCTGATGATCCAAGAGTTGTGCTGGGGGAAGATAAAAGGTTATGGTTCAGGAGGTAATTGTGACGTTTTGCGTGTTTTTTGTTTTAATAAAGCTTTTACTTTGAAGGATTGGCTGAGGCTTGGACCTCCTGTTATGCTGACTTTAAGAAGACAGTTAAACTTTTACAATGTCTTTGCAAATAAGAATCTAAAAGTTCTGTTTGCTTGACTGCACTGCTGAAGCTCGGCTCACATCCATGGCGCTGGCACTATTGTTCAGGGTGGCTCTGCAGAGTTTTTCCCAAAGACTGATAGTGTATGTAGGGTAAACTTTTGTTCTAGTCTCTTGTGCCGCGTCTGATATCAGCTCAGTCTGGTTCCACTCTAATTAGTCTTGGTGCCATGTGCTACATTTTCCATTACAGTTTATACTTTGATTGTGCCCTTGCAATGTTGGCAGGGTCTTCATGGTGCAGCTGTGCAAACCTGCCATGACTTTCAACACTCAGTGAAGGAATTGGAAACAGAAGTGTAACTGGGTCTCAGTCTGTGGCTATTGGTTACTGCAAGACGAGCTTTCTAAAGTGGAGGGTTGACAGACAAAAATTTCTTTCTGTTGTGCTACCCACACGTTTGAGTATGTTGATCATTCCACGAATCACTATCCTTACAAGTTGTACGTCATTGTAAAGGTGACTGATCAGGTTTTTAATGATGTAAAATACAATACAAATAGAGTGGGTCATGTAAGACATTTTTGTAGGCCAGTGTGGTTCCACTCAACTGCAGCCCACTAAAAGCCTGTGGGAGTTCTCACTTTTTTTTGGACCATTGCTGATAATAAGCTCTGTGGCAAACAAGAAACTATGAATGTTTGGCTCTTTGTATCAGTCTTAACAAACCTAACCTACTTTACAAAAATGCTCAAAGTTTAAATAAAATTGGCAAGAGTAAAAAGCTGAGTAAGCTACTATAAATATAAAGTGGCGATCCAACTTAAAAGCCAGTACGATTTTTCCAAAGTGTAAAATCTTACTGTAACCTCTTGTCTGAGATTATCCTCACAATTGAGTGACCTAATCAACTTGGCTGTGGCAATAATGTCCAAATAATTGATTTTTAAAAAAACAATTTGAAATGTTTGCTGTCAGGTCCCCAGGCATTTTTGTTGTCCTTGTTATCAAGTAGCAAACGTCTTTTTAAACACAAAAACAGTTTAAGATTTAAAAGCAGGACATCAGATGCAATTTATTTTTTGCCATTAAACAATAAAAATGTCATTTATGTTTATTAACCATAAACCTTACTTCAGGCATTTATCAAAAACTGATTGTCTAAATCTCCTTTTCTCTGTGGGGCTGGGAACAAGGGAGTGCTAAAGGCTCAATGAAATAAGGTTTACAAACTTTTTTTGAGGAGTACCGTCGACATTTTTGTCTTCACTGGCTTAATTACCTCTACCAATGAGGTTAAGTTTTTTGCTGGTGTATGTTTGTTTGTTCGCTAGATTACACAAAAACTTCTGGACAGATTTTGCTGAAATTTTCAGGAGATGTTGGCTATGGCCCAATTTAGAAATGATTAGATTCTGCTGATGCTCCAGACAAGTGCCATAAGCTTAGCGAACAAAACTTTTACCCATTAACTGTCAAACTAATAATGCTATCAACATGATTCTGAGTACTGGGTGTGGTTTTCAGGGTCAAGGAATCCAATTATGATGGTCACCTAATCATGGAACTGATGCTTATAGATGTAACAGCAACATGTGAGCTACCTAGGCAAATTAAATTGATACCAGAGGGTTATTGTTATATCCCTGCCAACCTTGTAATGACATGATGCATATAAATCTTTCCTACAGTTATGCCTTTTCATAAGTGTTGGTTGTTGAATGAAACTTATCATGAATATATCAGAAATCATAAATGCTCTACTTTCTGTGAATGGAAGTCCCAGAGCATGACTCACAAACCTCCTCCTGCCCAGCAGACTGCAGCCTCCAGCTGTCACTGAGCCATTGATTCATACAAGGATTTCTCATGACGTCATCAGTCTGCGACCTCGTGAGGGGAATAATCTGACCTGCTGCCCTACGTGGTATAAGCTGCCAGTTTGCACTCATATTATACAGAGTGAGCACCTTGTACACCATGCGTTAACACCCCCCAGTCGGTCTGTCTCTGTCTGCTGAAATCGATCTCTGCAAAATGACACACTTTGATTTATCCCCCTCTCACCGTCTTTTTCTCCCTCTCCTTCTTTAACGGTTCTTAATGATCAGGCTCACTCAATCAAGCCATTCCCTTCTGACAGGGGCACACACCCAAAAGAAAGCAGAGTGTGTGCATGTGTGTGCTCTTCAAGCACTGCCACCAATTACAAGTGTATCACCCTGCTGAGTCACTCGCCTTCCTCCCTCCCTCCCTCCCCATCCTTGCCTCCAAGCAAAGCAAGCATGCCCAAAACACACACACATACACACACTGTACATTCACACCATGTTCCCAATCAAGTGCAAAAAAAACAATATGGAGCCTGGAGCCAGGATCAATTCCCAGAGTATCAGCTTTTAGGTTTTATACGTGCCTGTGTGCAAGGGTATATCTTCAGAAAATCTGGAAATATGAGTCAGAGGACAAAGAGAGAATGTGTACACCCGCCAGATGAAGGTGCCATGTATATCTTCTCTCCTACTGGTCATGAAGATTAATGCTGTTTGTTTTCCTGCACAAACATCCTCCCATAGATGGTGGCAACATTGGCACAGCTCCTGCCCTTGAATCAGTGAGCACACAGCTGTAGTCTGCAGCATGAGGAGGCTGCACAGAGACAGCTGCACACTGCTCCTCAAAGTTGGGAATGCTGCATTTCGTCTCATACAATAAGAACATTTTCAACAAATTATCAAAAAAAAAGAAAAAAACATGGAAGAATCAGAATTAAAATTACAGAACACCCAATATGAAAACATTTAAGCATCTCAGTTTGTGCCAAAGGATGGGAAAGCTGCTGAATACCTCTTGGTGCTTCTTTATTCAGCCACTTAGGAGGACAAAGCTTTGTAGGTGTCATCCAGCTTTCATTGGGGGTTTCGACCCTAAACCACAGCACCTTCTTCATGGCAGTAATGGCAAGTCACAAGCTCTATTCCCATGAGACTCTATTATATTTACACCTTTACACCTATTTACACCTAGTTTTTCCACCTTGATATAATATTTCTAGAATCATTGTGATGGTACATCACCTTATAACAGGGTAAATGGCACCTCTGTCAAGGCCTGAAAGGGTCTGTATCACCTTTACTGGCACAATGTAACTCCAATGTGGATGGTGGGAACACTTCCACTCTAAAAAACGACACATTTTTACTGCTTTGACTGCTTAACAGCATACATCACTTTCCCCTTGAGGCGAAAGCTAAGCATTGGGAAAAGGAGAATATAAAACAGTTTTTGAATTTTTAAAAAACAGATTTAATAAACAAAATTTAGTTTAAAATAAATATGTAATTATTCTCCTAATGCAAATAGAGATCTCTGGCTCACACTCCTGCATTATAGGAGGTGGTAATGCTCCTCTGACATTGGATGCCACCTGCCATTAAACAAAAAGAAAAAAGTTAAAGTAGAGTTGTTGTCATGGTGGAAGCAGTGAAAAACCTGAAGAAAAGAAATGGAAGCAGGAAAGTAACAAGCTAAGTGCCCGGACAGGGATAAGCATTTGCCTGGCATGAGCTGGAAGACAAGGAGGGTTGTCCATCTGATGCTGTTTTTGTCCTGTTGTTGTTGGACTTGTAAATACATGATGATTTATTAAAAAGGTACTTGATCAGACTTTACCTTATCAGTCCACATGCTTTATTTGTCTCTTGGGATGCCCTGTCAGCTCGCTTCTCCTCCCTCTGTATGTCAACAAATGCATGTTGGTGGACCACAGTGCAGTTACACTTAATGGCCATAGAGGCACTGGAGGGGGGTGAAAGCTGGAATTTTACTTAGTACTGCTTTAACACCCCGAGGCAGGAACATCTGTGTGGATTCAAGCTTCAATATGGCTTTGATGCGTGCCACATGGCATGTTCCCACATCCACACAAAGACAGAAACGGTCAGTTGTGACATTCCTGTCTCCCGATAAGTCCAAGTGCTTCCCTCTCTATTAGGGAGAGATGGAGCAAATGGGAGGGATCAACTCGTTCCCTCTGATCTGTTCATGGGGGTTCACAGCAGCAGCGTAGCTCGGTCTACAGGCTTGGGCTGGATACTAGTTTGAGTACAGATCTTACAAACATACTTGATTTGGTAGCTGGGGAAGCATAAGTTGACTTCCTGGGGCACCACCATTGGTTAAGGCATTTGGTAAAGTAGCTGAAAGAGGTTGTTGTCCCTTGCCTCCAGAGCCTTGGTTTTGCGTTCACCTCATGTAAACACCTACACCTACTAAGGAAGTACAGCTGACACTTCTGGTGGTGCAGACAAGTTGTCAGGAATGATGCATGTCGAAGTGCTGATCCCAAACCTGACCTGACCCATCTTTTCCTGGTCCCCATCTTACCTCCTTCTTTCTCCAGAGCAATGGAGAGACTTTCTCTTCTGCCTTCCTCGGCCCACGTTCAGCTGTTTTCCCCTCCCTTCCAGCTGTTCCCAGAGCTGTGAGCGTCTTCCACACAGACTGTGCCGGGAAGCCCCGATACCTGACCTTACCTGGAATTAGCCAAGTCCACCATCCCTTTGTCCCTGCATTGTTGGACCTGGTCCTGGTATTTGGTGGCTTTTCTCTCCGAGGTACAACCTGTCCCTCTTACCACAGGGCTGCCACTTTAATCAGGGTGGTCTCTTTTGCCTCCTCAGACCATATGACCATCAGGCAGTTTTAGATGACCTGAAGAAAGTGTAGTTCCTTCCCAGGTCCACCTCTCACCTCACATGATGGTGCTGTCTGTAGACGGCTCTTCTTGATCTTCTTGAGAATGGTGCTTTCTCCCCCTCCTTCCATGGACTGGGTGAAGGGTGTTGGGCCCACATGGACTTGATGCTTTTTCTGTCTCTCCTGCTCCAAGATGTCAGACAGAGCTCTGAGGATCTCATCATGGTGCCGTCGATATCTCCCCAGGCTAAGAGCCAGTATGTGTCCAATCCCCATGGGAAATGAGGTAGGACTCAATGAGCATGTTTGTGGGTGTTAGAGTATTGTTTACTGAACGGAGCAGGAAAGAGATGCAAAAACACTCCGGTCACTGAAATTCAATCCAGATCTTGCACTTTGGCAGGTCCCACTTGCCCTTCTCCCTTCCTCCTTTAGCTGTTGGACCTCAGTTTGGATCATGTCTCTCCTCTGATTTGGATCTGATTTCTCCCAATGCTGAAAGTGGGTGGATCTGAGTCCATGATGCCCAACAAAAGAAGCATTAAGGAAACCATATTTTCCTTAAACAATAACCTTTTAGCAGCTTAATTCAGTGTCTGTAATTAGCCAAATCTATCTTACCAAGCTCCAGTCTACAGCAATGGAGCTCAGCCTGTAGAGGCAAAGTCCAAGCTGTGTACTTAAGAGCAGGAAGAGGTGGGAGCAGTGAGCGAGAAAACAGCAGGATGTGACCGCTTGTACAGAGTAGATGTTAACAGCCTCAACAACAGCTTGTCCTACCTACATCAAATGAAAAACATATAACAACACTAAAAGCATTCTTGAAAAAAATACAGTATATTGTCACTTCACTTCCAGCATGTTTTGGTGGGCGTTTGTTCTATTAAGTCTCTTATGTTTTTATTTTTACATATTAAATATTTTTTCAGCTTACATATTCTGTCAACTAGCCCTCAGTTAGGATAAATTGTTTTTTGTATTCATCCACCCAGGCTGTGTTTTATTTGCTCAGGTTCCTGCAGACATGTCTTTCAGATTTCTGCCATCCTAACTAAAGTTAGAAACAATATAAAGGTGGGGGACAGAGTAAATATGAAACTAAATTAGCAGTGTTAATGTTGATGTCAGCCTTATTAATATAGCACATTTAAGACAGCCAGTTGCCTAAAAGGTGCTTTACAGTAAAATAGAAAACTATAAGAACAATAAAAGTCAATACAACCAATAAATCCAATAAAAACAAAGCAATACAGAGAAAATATAACAAACAAAAAATCCATTAAAAGTAGCAATACTCCGCCAAAGTCAACAACTGTGTCCTAAGCAGTGTTTTAAAAGCGGAAAGGATATTCACAGTCTGCATGGTGATTGGTGATCTGTTCCACAAAGTGGATAATGCAACTGAGAAAGCTCAATCTCCTCTACTTTTTAAAAAACATCAGGAACGGCCAAGAAAACCTGTTGGCTTGATATAAGGGCTCTAGATGTTTGATGCACCTTCATAATGTTGGACAGGTATGACGGGTCCAGCCCATTCAGAGACATAGAAATGAAACAAAATGAAACAGTGGCAGAAATGACTCTCATAAATCTACAGCCAGCCCGTACACTGAAACTGTCTTTGTCTGGGGAAATTGTCCAGATCAAAACTATAAACAGGAACTGCTCTCGGTAATGCGGAATAGTCTGGAAACTGTAAAAAAATTGATGCTGTTTAATCTTCTTATCAATCTCCAGATAGCAACAGGAAGCGGAGGGTGGGATCTTGATGTCTGACCAGTGTGTGTTTCCCTTTAAAATCATCCCTGACTCCCTCTCCTCAGGGAGGGAGAGCTTGGTTTGTTGACAACAGGAAAGGCACTGCAGTCACAGTAATGTTACAAAGTAGGTCACTTATCCCACGTTTCACTGCGTGCCCAAAGCAGATGGGTGACAGCGGTAATTGGCATCGGGGACGACAGCACGCTGTGATGGCTCTCTCTCCAGAGAGGCTGCATCTCTACCTTTCCTCCTGCTGTCTGCTAAATGTGTCTGCCTGTGCTGAAGTTAAAAAGACCCCATCCACCTCACCGCTCCCTGTCACGACCAAAAGAACAAAGGTCACACTGAGTCATGAGCTCAAAAAAGTTTAAAACTTTTTTCTTCAGCTCTTAGGCTATGCCATCCTAATCACAACCAGTTGTTAAAATGACATTTGGCTTAATCTCGTATAGTTTGGACTGAAAACACATGATTTATGAGACTGGAAACCACATAGTGATTAAATACATTTGACCTAAGAAATGATGCATACACCTGCTGCAGAGCAGAGATATTTGGCCCAGTTTTGGCATCAAGCTTGGAACAGCCAGCATTCATTAGACACTGGCATGAGGCAGAGGGCATGAGAACCGAAGATGGCTCGTTGTTGCACAGGCTGTAATGTCTGTGTTTCAGAGAACAAAGAATTGATGATTTGGTGTAGCTATTTGCCCAGATGTCCAATAAAACCTGTGATCCACTCTGGTTTGTTTGCAAGACAGAACTGATTTCTTTACGCAACAGTAGATGATGCATCACATTATGATTTATCAGAAATAAAATAGATAAATAAATGAAGCTATCTTTAAGAAGGCTATGAATGTTGTACATTTAAATTGATTTGCAGCCTGCATAATGACAAAATTTTACCAGAAGTGTTCCAAGAGCACAAATCTCTGCCAAGGCATTTCCAAAATAGTCTGGTGAGTTATTGTCAAAAATGTGGAAAACTGCCCTGAATCACACTTTTAAGAATCCTGGAAAATTATTCTAGATATCCAACCTGATTCAGAACACCCCGAAATTCTTATAATTTCTCCCCTGTTCCTGTTATTGTCTTTTATTTATGATGCATTTTACCATCACTGTTTATAGATTACTGTGTAATCCACAGACCTTGCAGGTGTTTATCCGAAAAAGCTATTCTAAATCCTTTATACTTTAATTCATGGGAACCGTAAAAAATATTAATTAAATATCTTTAATCTTCAAGGAAAGATATAATGGCTAAACTTAGCATAGCACTATGCAAATATATACGTATTACGCAAATCTATTTAAGCCATCTATTCTATCTTCATATGAACAATTATCATTCTAAATATACAGGTTAGGCCCAAATTGTCTCTGTTAGCTTTTGTATATTAGCTACATGAAATGCTGCTTTGATTCACACAATGACAAATTAAAGCATGAATTATGGGGAAACCATCAGGTTTTTATGGTTCCCATTCGTAAACCTGTATCACTGGATCATAGTTTTAAATCATAGATAAGCTTGATGGTCAGTTTGGATATTATTGATGGATCTATGAATGTCTGTGCCACATTTTGTTGCAGCATCAAAATACTTGAAGCATCACAGTTTAGACCAGAGATGAGCAACTGGTGGCCAGAAAGCCCACATTTGGATTGGTAATAGAAATATTTCAATATAATCTAGAGAAGGAAGGAACTTTTGTTACAAATATTGAAATCAACGAGGGCCAGATTTTCCCGATGTAAAGGATAATAAAAGGGTTGAAGCAGTTTTTATATAATATTAAGTATGGCTAATACTGTATTTAGCAATTGTAAGAGGTGAAAATTTGAGCCTCAATAAAAGGTAAATGTTATTTTTTGTTGGCTTTGATTTTGTTTAAATGTACCAAATTGACTCAATTCTACTGTAAGCTTATGAAGTTATCCATTATTATTTGTGTTTGAGTTATAAAAATGAGAATGTTTGCATTATATATTTAATGACAACTCTCAATTTAATACTTTTGTTCATTTATTTTTTCATTGAGAGAGTCAGACACAATGTGGCCCTCAAGCAGGGAAAAAGGATGTACAGTATGTGGCCCTCTTGGTAATCAAAGTTGCCCATCCCTGCTTACACTATTGTGTTGGGAGGAAACAGCCAGTTTTATCCATCATCTTTTGAGTTGCTGGATTATTTAGAAAAGTTGCAACTCATAGACAGAGCTAAGTTTTCAAACTAACCCCTAACTGCAAAGCTCAAGCTAACTGAAATACTTCTGTTCACATCCATCAACAAAAGCAGAGGTCTGCAGCCACAGAGCACAGCTAATAGAGAATAATCATATCATCCAAATCATTTGTCAGCCATCAGAGGGCATTAAACAGTCCCTGTCAGTGTGTGTTAAATGCAAATGACTTAGAAACCTTCGGCTGGGATCAATGTCTTTCCCCGGCACTTATCCCTGTCAGCCGGTACTGAGGATGTGTCACTTTCTCACATGAGGAAAGGTTGACACCTAGTGGCCAAAGCTTTTACCTTTTTCATTCAGATAAGAGCACTAATGTTAGCCTCTTACTACAAACAAAAGTACTGTGGTTTTAATAACTAGCAGAAGAAAAGTCTTTTCACATCGACAGCATTTGTAACAGTTAAGCTTAAACCACAAAAGTCTGGACAGGGTCAAATAAGACCAGTCTAGGATCTTAAAGGGGATTGGTTTGATTTTTATGTAAACAGTAAACCTTCTTAACTTCAGACATGTTTGACTGTGGTGGAGAAGTCTGAGAAATATTTACAAGAAATTATTTTTTGATAAGTTATAGTCTTCAATTCACCTTTCAAATGACCTCAGACAAACCTAGTTTTAACCATTTATTTTTCTAACCATACCACCCATAAAAGAGAGTTTACCTATTTGTACTTTTCCAATTATATGTCTTATGTCAATTAAGCCATTGCTTTGAGATGAATCATCTTGTTTTTAAGGGGGACCTTTACAAAAATATACAGACATAAACAAAATATTGCAAAGACCACACCATTAAAGTGCAGACATAACTATAACATTACAATAATGAACTACTCTAAACAAACACAGAGCATTCTCTAAACCCAACCATGAGCTTACCCACCAGCCCACCATATATCGATGACTGTCATCAGTAAGACAGAAACCCATAATGCAGCAACATGCATATATTTATGTTATTAAATACAAATACATGCATCTCTACACAGTCAAACATTTTAATTTTTAAAATAAGTAGACACAATTAACTATTGAAATGAAAAGCTCACAATGACTAAAATGTAAAGCAATCCCCAATTTATATTACTACAAATGATAATACCATTTAAGCTATTGTTATTTATTCACCTAATTACAGGATTTTTGTTTTGTGGTAAGGATATTTATGCTGTATTTCAGTTTTTTTGTATTTATTTTTAAATTGTTAAGCATGCAAGCTGGGGACATATTATCTGATAATTTAAAGGAGACATATCATGCTGATGCATGATTTAATACTTCCATATAATATAATAAATTTGAAAACAAGACCTTACACCCCCTTAATTTTCAAAAAATGAGATATTGTGTTTTTTCTGATATCCTAGAACGAGATTTGATGCCTCTGAAAATAGATCATTGTGAGATGTTCGCGAGATTTAAATCGTCGTGACGACACGAGGTACATTTCTTTTTATTGGAGTAATCTGATAAAACACTTCCTCCCCTGTGATGTCCGTTAGCCACAAAACTGTCTCAGAGGAACACATTCGTCCAGCAGCAGTATATAGCTCCCTAGCTCACAGTCACTCATTACCTGCTCTGGCCTGTAGGGGGACTCAATACGCGGTCGCTGCTTTGAGCCTGCCGGAAAATACAGTAGAAGAAGAAGGACAGGCTGGCTCTACCCCCGATAGAACTGACCAATCAGAGCACAAAGGGCTGTGACGTTGCAAGGTAACTGTAGGTCATCCTGAGATCCGAGCTTTTCAACGAGAGCTTCATAATGGCTTAAAATGAGGATTTTGAGAACCCTATTGTGGGGCAATGAAGGAACTAAATGACTTGTACTCAGGGCAGAAATGCTTTACAGGCATCCTAGTCTGGCATAGTGAAAAGGAGAAACAAGCATGATATGTCCCCTTTAAAAACAATGCTTTTTGATGTCTTCTGTAAGTTTATGTAAATCGCAGATGGAGGGGTGGGGGGCTTATAAAATATCACCTAGGGTTGGGCCAGCTCTTTTCCTAGGGGTTGGGACTTGGCTGATGATTGGCTGAAACTCATCAGGCATTTAGCAAGAAGGGATCTGTTGAAGTGGCTGCATCTGCATATGGAGTTAGCTATTGCCAAAGATGAAGAGGGTGGTTAAAGAAGATCCATTTGAAAACTAGAAAGCACTTGGAGAGCGCAAACCTCCACCAAGGTAGCTCACATATTGCTGTTACGCTTATAAGCATCAGTTCCATGATAAAGTTAACATCATAATATGATTCCCTGCGCCTGAAACCCCACACCGAGCATCAGAATCATATTGATATCATTATTAGTTAGACAGTTACTGAGCAAAAATGATTGTTTGCTCATGGCAGTTATCAGGATCACCACCAAAATCTAATCATTTTTAAAGATGCAGTGTGTAGAAATCGGCATTTTAATGACATCTAGTGTTCAGATTTTGGAATGAGCCCGTCTGTTTCTGAAACATCACATCACAAAGAGCTGGTGAAGAACAAAAAGGATTGTGAACAGGGCATCATTTACAACAGTTATGAGGTGAGGCTTTTTTCATTAGTATTTGTAACTATTATTTTGATAGATTATAGGTCAGTTTAAGATGGTGATTATAGGTTTTGTAAACTTCTGTAGACTCATATTCAAAAATACCGTTTTGCTCTTTTTAGCCCTAAAACCCACCAGTAGACAACATGGCGGATCATTATGTCAGCCTCCATAGGGGGAGACCCACAGTACATAGATATAAAAAAGCTTTTTCTAACTTAATGAAAAGAAAACCGGAGTTTTATGAGGATGATTGTACACCTATTTTAACAGACTTTACATACAAATAGAAACTTTATATCCTTTACTCACAGTTTCTGTTAGGGGAAATGCTGCCAGCTTCTACACACTGCACCTTTAATTTGGGCTATTACCAGCATCTCCTGAGAATTTAAAACCTATACCAGCAAAAACACAACCTCCTTGGCTGAGGTAATTAACAGTGAACACTGAAAGTGTTGTGGGGACTTCGGTGTCAGTCCAGTGATCTTATTCATAAAAAAAGTGATGGATTCTGAATGGACATCTAAAAAATAATCTGAAAAGACTGTTATATACGACATTAATGGAATAAAGACGGACTTCTGGTGTGTTTTGGTGAACAATATTAGCCTGATAAAGTACTGGAAGGAGAAGTTGAGTAACAATTAATTTTCTTTCCTGTGCAGTAAAACAATCAGTAGACCAGTAAAAAAACACATATGCTTCTGCTTACTTATTTTAATACATGATCCAGAATTCAGATATACATCCAGGTGTTAAGGTGGGGAAACCTTTACTGTATACCTCTCAAAAAATCTCCAAATAATAACATAAGAATAAACAACTGAAGCACCATTGTGTCTTTCCCATGCCCTCGGGGTCAGTGGGTCCTACAGTAATAGTCCGTGGCCCCTAAGAGCCACAGCTGCTCTTCTGCTGAAGGAGCTCATGAAGAATTTGTCAGAGTGAACCCTCATGACCGCCGGGTTAGATTTATGGGATCCTGTGTCTCCCACCTGCTCCCTTTTCACCCACACTAAGACTTAAAGCCCCGCTCTCCCCCACACCCAAACGCACACCTATTAGTTTCCCTCCCTCTCTCTGCTATAAAAGAAAAACCTGGCGGTGGCTTTTTAGTTTACACGTCTCCTTGCTGCTTGTTACAGTGGACTGAAATAGTAAGCGTGATGACTCATTTCTCCTCGGCCTTTTCAGACACCAGGTGCTGCTAACAAGGATGTGTGCTCATAGAAAAATATAAAAATCATCATGAATTGATCTCATCTTGAGTCCTGTGAGAAACGTGTATCCTTCAGACATTAACTGCTCTCCTGAGGTGAAAGAAGACAAACATTTGATTTAAAGGCTGTTATTCAGGCGCGTGTGGATCATGCAGGAAGAAAATCATTATGTGTATGTGGCACTTACAGGGCCACATCAGTTATCCACACTGTTGGAGGGCCACACTACTAATTATCTAACATATCTGCAGCTTTGAATAAAGAAAAGGAAAATGGAAGCTTTTCCAAAAAAATCGATTTACCAGCGCTTACCTTTAAAGGGATTGTTCTGGTTTTTAGAACTGGGGTTGTATGAGCTCCATGTGGACACTAATTACATAAGATGCAGTAGCCTCAGTAAGCCATAATTTATAAATGTTGTGATGCAGATATAGACACAAACAGGGAAGTATTGTACTAAATACCCATCAGAAAATAATACCACAGTTTGCCTTCAGGAATATTTAGGGTGAAGAAACTTAGAGAGCACAAATCTCTGCTAAGGCATTTCTGACATTGTTAGCCATTTTACTCTCAAAAATTTGGAGCACTGCCTATCGGACAATGTTTAAGACAAAATGTAGATCCACATCCATATACAGATCACAGATCAGTATCTTTGTGTCATGACTAACTTTCCATAAAAATCATTCATGAGTAAGGACCACACCATCAACAGGATGAATTTGACATTTATTGCGTACAGTAGATAACAAGCAACATAGTAGGTACGTGAAGCGGATAACGGTTTGGGGAAACTTCATGGGGAATTCGCCGTAGCTCCCGTGCACGAACCCCCTCTATAAGGCCCTGAGGAAAGAAGGAAGAAAGACATTTTAAGAAAGGGGAGGGAGGGAGGGGTGCGTCGAGTGTGTGAAACAAAAGAGGGAAATGGTCGGTTAGAATTTATAGGAACACGGGAAGAGGTGTGGTTGAGGTGTGGTCCTGCTCCTGAAATTTTGCTTAAAGCTCCACTTGAAATCTGTGACTACTTATAAAATTGTTTCTTGCACAGACAGACAAACAAATCATCTAATGCCAGCAAAAACATAATCTCCATGGGTCCATGAGGTAAAAAAAAATATGACCTGGGCAATCATTTTTGCCCAATAACTGTCTAACTTAAAATGATAACATGATTCTTAGTGCTCAGTGTGGGTGGGTTTTCAGGGTCAGAAGTTTTTAATGTGCATAGACTTTTAAAGTCCTGAATCTATCACTTAATTATTCAGTCAAAACTGAGGGTTCTTTCCTTATTTAATTTGGTAATTAATTTAATTACCTTGCCCAGGCCTCACATTGAGACTCTAAACAGAAGAGCTCCAGAGAGTGAAGAGCACCTGTAAACAAATCTGTACAGTGGACCAGCAGGTTTGTTCCTGGCTTCATTGTGACACCGGCAACAACAGAAAACTGCACAATCGGCTCAAACTTTAGTTTTTTTAATGACTTTCTTTCAGCATTTACACATACACACACTGGCCTGCTGTGCATGAACCATAGCTTAACACTAAGGCATGTGTTGGCACTAGATGTTCTTTTGTTTCTGTAACTTCCAGGAACTCAAACTGAGAGTTAGAAACAAAAGATCATCTTTTTGTGACCAGATCAGATTTAGACAAACAATACATCCACCCCTAGCAGCAGCCATATAAATTAAGAATAAGGCACCAGACAAACCTGTAGGAAAATATATCTTTTTGATGCACAACCGACCCCCCTTTCCCCAAATTACTGGTTTTGATTTTTAATAAACATTAAAAGATGAATGTCTTTCACTACAGTGCTGTCATGAACAAAGCACATAATTATTTATGTTCACAGTTTTTAATGAGCAAATTGTTTTAATAAAACCAGAGTTTTAATATGTAAGTGTGACAGGTGTAAAGCTGGTACAGAGTGGTGATGAGGCTCCTCAAAAATCACATGGTCTCTCAAACATGATAAAGAGGCACCACCCTGATGATGTCCTGTCTGCATATGGGACATTTTCTTTGTGGAAGTGCCTGGTAACAGTTATAGCAGCAGCACACGTGTCCACAGTCCAACAGAATACAATTGCGTGGTTGAGTGAGACAAATCACACAAGCATTGTCCATGACTTCATCCTCCTCCTCGTCTTGATCAGGGTCTGCTGCTGAAGGGCGAGCTCTGGGTACTTGAGCTCGGAGTCTGTCGAATTCCCTCCTCTCCCGCTCCTGCTCCCAGCGCCCTTTCAGCTGGTTGTAGAAGCGCCAACCAACCCAGATGAGGACCGCTGTCCCGGCCAGAGCAGAAACAATGGCCAGAACTTTACACAAAACTGCGGAGCTCTCCTCCTCACCTCTTAGGGTGTCAAAGTCCGACATGCTCAAAAAGTACACAAAACCGTTGGAGGGAGGCCGGAGGCTCAAAGTGCCATCTGTGTCCAGAACAAGCTCACCCACACCTGTAAGAGTTGCACCAACCTGTGAAAGAGAAGCAGAGTATTTGTGTTAGCATGCGTATTATTTCGTTTGAGTATTTCTAATGCTAGTATGTGGTTTATTCACTGACTTTGAGCATTTCCTCTGTTTCCAGCTGCCCTTTGAGTTTCTCTCCGCTGAGGTACTGTCCTACAATGTCACTGAGACCATAATTGACCTGATGAAACTTTTCGTGGGTGATCTCCATATGACTTCCTAAGGCCTGCAGAGGATTCAGGACTTTGACGCCGGTCTCATCAGCTCCAACTAGTTGGAACGGCACTGAGTTCACTCTTTCGAGTAACACTCGCTCACTGTCTGTCCTGCAACAAGTGACAAAAAAAGCAATTCCTGTTAGTCCTAAGTAATGACAATGAAATTATATACTACATTTTCAACTTTTCTTTATATATAAGATTGAAAACATGGCACAAAAATTTCTAATGGAAAACCAATCATTAGTAAGTCCATCTGAGAAAGCCCATAGACAGTGTACAGGGAGAAATGAGCCTTTCAGAAGCACATGCAGCAAGTCATTGGACGATCGTTCTGTGAATCAGCATTCATTACGGGCCAATCAGATAATGTAGTGCTAGCAGAGGCAACTCTGCGTCACAGGATGTAAGCCACTTCACAAAGCAAAATCTCCTCAAAACATGTCAAAAGTGGAGCGAGAATATCCTTACTACAGAGAAGTTTGTAGTGTTGTTTTCATTTAACAAAGAAACACGCTCAACATCTGACAGAACCGCTAAGGAAGGTGTCAGCATCTATGCTAATCTCTTCTATGCAGTAGCCACTTCCTGCTGTCATCTTGCTCGCATCACCTACCTCTTCCTTCTCTGAAGGCTTCTGATTGGCTGTGCTGCTTTGGGCCGAGCACAAATGTAGTAGACTGAAGGGCAAACCTCTACTGAGGCATTTCAGACTTTCTTAGCCATGTCATAAGTGAACATGTGGAAATCTGCCCTCTCTTGCGACATTATCCTTTTAATAATTCCAAAACCGTATCACTTTTTCCCAGAGCCATGAACTACTTTCCCTGTAAATTTCAGCCAACACCTCTTTTTCAAGTTTTTACTAGATATGCCCAGATCATATTTTTTTTACCTCATGGACCAATGGAGATTATGTTTTTGGCTGGCATTAGTTGATTTTTTTTGTTTGTAGTCAACAGATTTTAATGATTTTTTAAGGAAAGTTAGTCATGACACAAAGACGTCATTTGATACTGGAGGTGATCTGAATACGGATGTGGATCCACAATTTTTTTTAATAGGATTTATCTTAAAAATTGTCCGATAGTAACATGAAAGTAACATGGCTAACAATGTCAGAAATGCCTTAGCAGAGATTTGTGCTCTCTAAGTTTCTTCCCCCTGAACATTCCTGAAGATATTAAATTCAGGTATTTATATAAATCCCTCTGTTCCAACCCTGCTAATAACGGACTGATTTAGAGGAAATATTAAAGTGTTTGGTCTGACCAAAGCCCCCTCAAAAGAGAGATATGCCTTTAGCTTTCCAGCACTGTGCTCTAATGTTTTCTGTGGTTGCGAAGATTTATTCAGACATATTCCTTTCATTGAAGCAATCTGTGGGGCAAGTGACTACCTGGTTTACGGAGTGTCTTCCAAACTCCTTTATGATGTTAGTAGGACAAAATGTTTGACCGTCTGTTTATGAAAAATGTAAAAGGAGATCCGCACACCAAAAAGTAGCTCCCTTGAAGTTTTTATTAATTATCAAACAGTGACGTTTCGAGCGTAACCGCCCTTCCTCAGACTTTGACCGTCTGTTTAGGCTCATAATGTTGTACAGGTTTATATTGGTAAGACAAAAGGATAATTAACTATCATGACTTATACAGAAAGGGTGAGATTTAATCTGTTTCTACAACATTAAAAAAACAGCTGCTTTGTTTTAACAAGAAGCTGTTTTCCAGGTGGTTTTGTTTACCTGTTTATCAGATGTATAAAGCAGATGTAAACCTATGTAACTCTGTTTTTCTAAGCTGAAAACAATTTTGTAAGATAATATCCTTCTGCATGATATGCAGTTGGCCCCTAATACATATTTGCACGGCATTGTTTGTGGACAGGTCAGACACTCCAAAAAATGTAACGTACTCAAGCTGGTTTTCAGCCAATGCTTGCATCGCCTTCCTTTAGGACACAGTGTTACGCTTTTATAACACTACATTGTGTTTCTGACCAGACACAGGTCTTACCAGCTGCGTAAAATGCTGCTCCACACCAGCTTGTGTTCTGTTAACTTGAATTTTTGCAATACGCCAACAAAACCTCCCTGATAGTGACTCATCAGAGGCTGTCCGACAGGTTGCACAGCACCTACAAGATGTATAAAAACCAAAAGAAAGTAAGTGTTACCATACATACTGTAGTACATACAGACTGTGAAACTAGCTCATGTCTGTCTGTCCCAGTTTACCTTCAATGACAGCATACTGTAAACATGATCCTGGAGTGACCTTTAAAATGTCGTTCAGTTTGCCGTTTATGCTCAAGTGTGGAGCATCCTGTGAACAAAAACAGTTGGTTTAAGTGGTGCACATGACTGAAAAAGACTTATATAACTGGTCTTTGCATGGCATCACTATAAAAATTACAACTGTTTACACAACTTACAACATTAACATTAATACCAAAATAGCTGTTGAGATCAAACTCTCTTCAGTTTGTTCTTCTTTCACTCAACAATCTTGTTTTTTTCAGTCTTCAAAAGGAAAATTGTGACCACTGGTCCAACGAGATTTGTCAAAAATCCCAATTTGTAGGAAGCAGCTGACTCAGTCGACTAACTTGAGGGATATGTTCAGAGAAATTAACGCAGTGTTGGGGATGCTTTTCAAATGATTTTGAAACATGCTATATTCATTCCCATCAAGTGATTCTTGTGAGCAATACGTGAAAAAAGTAGTCCCACCACACCCAGTGTTAAGTTTGACTGCATTTTTTTGATTTAGTTTTGGTTATAGTCTTTTTTATAAATTATCATTTAGTTTAAATCACAATTTAGTTATTTAATTGTTTGAATTTTAGTCCAGTTTTAGTTGGTGAAATCCACATAATTTTAGTCGATGAAATCTACTGTAAATTTCGTCAACTAAAATATGAAGTGTAAATTGGAAGGTATTTTTTATGTTTTCTTGAATTTCTGGAGTTATGTTTTACTCTTGGATAAAATGAAACATCTAATAACCCTCAATTGAATGCTACAAAAGTTTGAATTTCTAAATTAACAGAACAGACTTAACTTTTGTGCTAAATATAATCATCTTTATTTACACTACCTGGCAGAGCATCTCAGTTACAATACCAGAACTGACAACAAACAGTGAACCTGCTCTACAACAATATATCAGTTCATAAAGAGAGTAGCTCTGATTGGATCACTCCCAAACTTATTCCATCACCAGGAAGCTACAGCAGTTGTGATTGGATGTCCCTCTTAACTCATCCAGCCTTTCCACACAACCAAAGTAGCTGTGATTGGACATATTCTTAACTTGTCTCTACTTTCTGCTTAGATTAAGTCTCTGTCAAACATTTTCATCTAGTTTTTATTTGTTGACAAAAATGTCAGTTAATTTAGTTTAAGCTTTTGTCCATGTGCTCTTCTTTTTAGTAGTTACTGTCTAGTTTTGTCAGGAGGAAAAGGGTGTTGACGAGAACGATGACAAAATAGTCAACAAAACTAACACTGTAAAAATCTCCACATGAAGGCTTTTAAAATGTAGGCTGGTGGTTAGACAGTGATAAAACATTAAAACTGAATAATGAATATGTGGAGTATAAAACTTCACTTCCAAACCTAAAAGCTAAACACAAAAACTACAGATTCAGACAGCTCAGATGATTTAGGAAGTGTTTGTAGGATTGGAATCCTGATAATCATTGCCATGCTGCATCTACCAGTATTAGCATAGTGCTGATGTGTTCACTCCTGCTTGAAATCGAACAGATATTACATGTTGGATCTTGGTGTCAAATGGTACAAATCTACAAAAGGCTGATCCTATTCCCTTCTGGCCTTTAATATTACCTCAAAACCCTTGTTGTTTATGCTGACTGCCTCTTACTGAAGTGCAACATCATTGTTTTTCTATTTGCAGATCTAAATAAAAGGCATCGAAAAAGACCCTGTTAAGTGTAATAACAAAATATATAAACTCCTTACGAAAAAAATTCTTAATTGCAATCACCTGTGCTAATGTTCATGAGGAGGTTAAGCAGTGAATGAGTATGGAAATGATTTATAGAATATTTTATCTAATCCCATTTGCAAGAACACAGAGAGCAAAACAGATACATAATATATACTGTCAGCTACGTAAATGTTGGCTATTAAACATGATTCTCATCTCACATTGAGTTGATCTACTGTTCTCCGGCTCCTTCTGTAGAGATAATAGCAGAAACTTGTAAGACCGAGGCTGGCCCCAAGACACACTGCCTCTGAAATCCTCAAAGAAAATCCATCCATTCCTTCAAGTGGTGTGTCACTTCAGGAGAAGTAGACCTGCATAAACATAAATAAAAGGAGAGAAGATCAGTGAAAATATATATATATAAATCATACAGGTTAAAATAAACAGGCAAAGGACTCATCGTTTAGTAAAGGGTGAAGGGACGATTAACTGTGTCTGTGACCTTTGGTATTGATTGATCTGAGTCACAATAACACATCAAGACAAAGACTTAGGCAACAATCAGATTCCCTGCTGTATTTATGATGCCAAAAGAGTTAATGTTACTGCATGTGTTTAACAGGACTCTGAGAAATGCTGCACTAGGAACAGTCCCATCAGTGATGTTCACGACGGCTTAGACTATTTCAATGCCATGTATAACACAATTTAAGAATAATAATCATCAAAAACCCCTCAATCTTACTCTTGAAGAATTTAAACATGAAGTGAATATGTATATTTAAATATACATATACACATATATGTGTGTGTGTGTGAGAGAGAGAGTGTGTGTGTGTGTGTGTGTGTGTGTGTATTTTGGTAATTATCTACCACTTTCACTGTTTTTTTTTTTTGGTTGTATTTCAACAGCTTCTTGAAGTAAATTATGGTCATCATGTCCATCCCTACCTAAGTGCTGAACATCTCATCTGCTCAGGGTCTGTATGGTAAATAATTTAACACAGAGTTTCCCACAAATGGACTTAATTTGGGTGTCACATTCAGATAAATCAGGAGCCACTATGTATATTGATTTTAATACAAATGATGAGATCTGCAATCAGCTGATAAATGCAAAGGGTACTGCTGCACATACAGCACCGACTGTGAATGTACTGATACAGCACTATGTGAATGTTTTTTGTGCTATTAACGTATGTTGTTTTTTTTTCTATCTGCATCTCATGCTAAATTTATTATTTATGCCTCATGGACATTTTGTCACAGGTCAGATAAAGTATGTCATGATTTTACTATGTCATGTTGCAGGTCAGAGAGAGAGGAAGCAGAAAAAGATCGCAGAGAAAAAAGGTGCAAAATTAATTACAGATATTTAAAACAAAAAAGAACCTGGTTGCATAAAAAAAATGAATTAAAGAAACAAATGAAAAAAAAAAAAAACATGCTTGTACTGAACAAAAAAAAAGCCTGCCTGCTTGTTCTCTCCTGCCTTTGTATGGGATAATGTTTTAGATAATAATTGTTTTTTGCTATGTGTGTTTTTATAAGTTTGTTATTATAGTAAGGATATCTCTTCAATTTATGTTACTGTATGGATAGATCTAGAAACTGTTATTTATGGTTTGAAAATGTACAGTTTGTAGCTAAAAATCAGCTAAATAACAGACAGAATATAAAAACAAATTATAACAGTGTACCTCATCATAACTTAAATATCCACTTAAACAATGTATTGAAAATTAAATAATAAAAGTTGTTTTTCCTTGATTCAAACTTGTTTCTACCACAAATAGACTGTCATCATTAAGAAGTCAATCAATCTTATAGTGGTGTGGGCTTTGTGCTAAGTATTGAAAACAATAATTTAATAAACATGCAAATCAGCATAATCCAATACTTTGACCCAATGATTTTAAGATTCTAGGGATATCGCCACATCGTTCTGTTGAGCAAACATCCTGATTAACAATTTAATAAAAGTAATGTTGGATTTAAATGTCCGTATGTGATGTGAAGACAAACAATAACAAAGAAACAAACAGAAACAGTTCTACTCTCAATATTACTTTCCTTGCAAATCCAATGTCAGTGACATTTGTCAAGTCAGTTGCGGCGCTAAAATGTTGACAATAATTTCCTGACAGCCACATTTAGTTAATTTAGTATGCCACTTAACGAGCATTTTAACTGAGTGCTGTTAAAGTGCTTAAATATTTCCTCATGACAGGTAATAACATGCTACTGTTGCTAGGGCAGCAGGTGAGCCAGAAGTGACCTCTAAACGTGTATCTTTGACAATTAACCGTAAGTTAGTGCCATAAGCAGCATTACTGCCGTGTCTAAGTCTCTGTATCAGAAACGTCGAGTGAAGAATAATAAAAAGTATGTTTTTACCTTCAGAAACACATTTCAAGTAGACATACTGGAGCCGAACAAGTGTGGACCGTGTCACGTGACCCGGGTGATGACGCTATTCTGCGCATGTCTGTTAAAGCTCCTCTCTCCACGTCTGTACGCCGCCGTCATGGCAGGAGGACGGAGAAAAGCCCCCGGTTCTCCTTCCCCTCTGTGGGGGAAACTCCATACGCTGTGGCAGGACAAGCACCTGGTCCTCTTCAAGACGGAGTACACATTACTGGTGGTTTCGGTCCTGTGGTTCCTGGAGATCGGGATCAACGTGTGGGTCATACAGAAAGTAGCGTGTAAGTAGCTGAGCAGCTAGCTAGCATGCTCCAGTGTGTAGCGTGTTCCTGGACGTGTTTGAAGGCTACATAGCTAGCCTTAGCAGGCTCCGTTGCTAAAACAGCCACCTGTCAACGGGAATTTACAGCTCTTGCATGACAGTTGCCTGTTCTGTTCTGGTGTTAAATGTCATTATTTATTCACAATAGCTGCTAGCCTCAAGCCACCTTTGCTGATAATGATATGAATTTATTGACTCCATTGTAAATCTTGTTTGTCATCATTATAGCTGCCCCCTGAGTGATTATAATTCCTGTTTTTATGCACAGACTGGCAGGATCCCTTCAAGCTTTCTCTTGTCATATTTATGACAGAAACTAGGGATACACTGTAGTATTGGAACAATATCAGTGTCTACAGATAATAAACAAATCAAAAGTTTGCCATACATATCCTGAGTTTGTGACATGTTATTGGCAGAACATACAGATGAACTGTAATAGTTTACTACATCATCACTTAATGCCCACTTTTGTCAAACAAAAGTATAATTTACCAAGGGATAATTTTTCAGCCATCTAATCTGTTTCTAATACAGATTGACTCAAATCGGATATCTTCAAAGATCCAATATTGTGCATCCCAAGAAATTACTTTGAGATGATTTATAAATAGTGTTTAAAGTCCTCTTCAATACACACTCCAGATCACACAAACATATCACCCTGGTCCTCCAAAATCTCCACAAGCTCCCTCTCCCATATCCCATTGAATGTATAATTGTCCTCCTCAGTCACAAAGCCTTCAACCACCATTATGTCAGGCCCTGTCTGTTTTTGTACAGGCACATTATTTAGGCTTCTATTTGCTTTCTAAATGATAAAGTTGTGCAGCTTTTAATATGAATGTAGACGAGCCTGCCTTTATCCAGACTACATGGTGAACCTTTAATAGCAGAATTACAGCATGCACTTTCATAAGTAATATGGAGATTTTGGTCAGACAACCCTACTTATTAGGTTCCTCTGCTCAGCATCCTCGATAACTGATCACTCATGTTCTGTGCTGCAGACACTGAGATCGACTGGAAAGCCTACATGGATGAAGTTGAGGGTGTCATCAATGGTACCTATGACTACACCCAACTTAAAGGAGACACTGGACCCTTGGTGTAAGTTTTTTAATTGTTTTAGTGGTGTGGGTTGTAGCTTTTATTTGATTCATGCAGAGTAAATAAGCCTCTTGTTGTTGTAGGTACCCAGCTGGCTTTGTCTACATCTTTACTGCCCTCTACTACATCACCAGCCATGGGGTGAACATCCGCCTGGGACAGTACCTGTTCGCTGTTTTCTACCTCATCACACTGCTGCTTGTCTTCAGGATTTACAACCGCACAAAGAAGGTCAGTCTTTGTGGCATTAAGCTTGTCTATGATGTACCTCATTTTAACCCTTATTTCAATTCAGGCAGAAATTCAGTTGGGATGCCCCTACATACACACAAAGGCATAAACACTCACAGCGCTCAGTGCTCCCTCTCTCCAATATTGCTCCTCTGATACTACCTCTGGAAACAGAGCAAAGGGGTCAGCTCGTGTCCCCCCTTTCTGTCTCTGTGACCCAGAGGAGGCTCGAACAGCTGCATCAGTGGTACTAAAGGATATTTTTTAAATCCTCCTTCTTGTTTACAAAGCACTCAACGGTCTTGAGTGAATACCCTCAGATATTCTAGTCCTCTATGACTCAAGCAGACCTCTCAGGTCCTTTGGGACAGGCCTACATACCTGCGGAACAAACCACCAGAGAACCTAAACTCTTCTAAAACAATTTTATTAACCACTGCACTCTCATAAGTTCATCACCTTCTTATTTTTCTACCCTGTTTTATCTGTTTAGTGAAATATATGTATATATATTATCTTATATTTCACCCTTTTTTCCTCAAAGTTCTCAAATGTTTTGTATTTTATTGTCTTAAGTTACTAATTTAACTTTTTAAAAATGCACTTAATGTTATGATGTTTTGTTTTGACTCTGTAAAGCACATTGAATTGCTTTATATATCCATGATGCTCTATAAATGAGATTGCCTTGCTTTCCCTTGAGATTTGCATTTGCAGGGCTTAGCTTGACCCACAGAAGTCATCCTGGCACATCAGCCAGTGCTGACTCATTTTTGTTTGTTTTCCACAATTATTGAAAGTGCTGCCAGCCTCTCTTAGTGTGTTTGGCCACATGCCCTTCAGGACCAAGAGTTTTAATGAATAAAGTCAACACTGACAAACAGACATGGCTGGTCAAACTTCAGCAACAAGTAGTTGCCATTATCTCTTGTTGATCATGTGTTTGTGAGACCAGCCGACACAGAAGCTGTTTCGTGTTTAGTATTATTAACTGGTGAAGTGAGCGATGCAATTTAGAGTCCTATAGCAAGGAAACCTGAATTACACTGTGAAATTACTCATTTATGACTTGTTACCTCCGCCAAGGAGGTTATGTTTTCGGGAGAGTTTGTCCGTCCGTCCGTCCGTCTGTGAACAAAATACCTCAAAAAGTAATGGATGGATTTGGATGAAATTGTCAGGAAATGTTCAGCATGGGAAAAGGAAGATCTGATTCGATTTCGGTGTTGATCCGGATCAGCGTCTGGCCACCATGACGAAAAACGTGATTTCTGTGAATAACTACTGAACCAAAGTAGATACCATTTTGAATCCAGTTGCTAATGGTATGTTTTCATGGTCAAGGAATCTAAATATTTCGATGAAATAAATGTAGGACTAATATTTATGGTGAAAATCACAATATGGGTGAGGACTGTGGCGTTGGCGGAGGTCTGCGCTCTCCGAGTGCTTTTCTAGTTTTTATTAATGTGAATAAACAAAATTATTGATAGACTGACTTAAACCTATTAATCTAATCCAACAGACAAAAAAATTCTAATATTTAAAAGATAAAATGCAATATGTTTATAAATATCAACTTAGCTACACAATGTAACAGATTATAACTAGTTCATGATGCCAGTAAAACAGATTACACCCCTGACTCAACTTTATTACCTCCGCTATGGAGGTTATGTTATTGCTGGCGTCTGTTTGTTTGTTTCTCTGTTAGCAACATAACTAAAAAAAGTTATGGATGGATTTCAGTGACATTTTCAGGAAATGTCCAGATTGGAACAAGGAACAAATTATTAGATTTTGGGAGTGGTCCTGATCAGTGGGTTTTCATGAATAACTACTGAACTAAAATAGATATCATTATGAATCCAATTGCTAATTGTATGTTTTCATGGTCAAGGAACTCAAATGTTTAGATGAAATAAAGGTAGGACTAATATTTATGTTGAACGTCACAATATGGGTGAGGACTGTGGCGCTGGTGGAGGTCTGCGCTCTCTGAGTGCTTTTCTAGTTTATTTAAGCCTGAATCTGTAAGTTACATCTGAACTCATCATGTTATTGGCTTTGTTAAATACTTAATTTACTGAGCCAATGTGAGTGCATCACAATGTTTCTGACCTTAAAGGCATCACTGTGTAGCCACGTGTAGCTTGTTTAGCTTAGCTGATTAGCCTTTCAATGGCTTATTATTTTTGACTAAAACGACTGGGGATGAAGATTTGGGAATTCTACCACAGTTTGTTTGATAGATGACAGAGCAGCAGAACTATGACATACATTTCTGTCATATTTCTCAAGTGTATCTGTTAATTTCTTTGATTTTTCAGGTTCCTCCCTATGTGTTCTTCTTTGTGTGCTGTGCTTCATATCGGATTCACTCTATCTTTGTGCTGCGTCTCTTCAATGATCCTGTGGCAATGATGATGCTGTTTGCAGCTGTAAACCTCTTCATGGATGGATATTGGACTCTGGGCTGTGGCATTTTCAGGCAAGTGTGGACTCTCAACCCTAAAGCCTGGCATTTTATTTTTCATTTTTTTCTTGAACGTCTGGGAATTCATGCCCAGAATCTGTAGTTTGTTTAGTCCTTAACCTAGGTGTTTTGTTTCTGTGAGCTACATGTTAAAATAAAAACTCAATCTTCCTCTCTTTCTGACAGTTTAGCAGTGTCTGTGAAAATGAACGTCCTTCTTTTTGCTCCCGGGCTACTTTTCCTCCTCCTGTCTGAGTTTGGTCTACTCAGAACAATTCCCAAACTTTCTCTGTGTGCTGGCATACAGGTAAAATAAAACAGGCACACTTTTCTATTTCCTTCAGCACTTCAAACTCTCTCCTCTGAATAAATATATCCTGTTTCAGCTTTTGTTGGGTCTGCCGTTCCTCCTGGAGAATCCCGTTGGTTATGTGAGCCGGGCGTTTGATCTGGGCCGTCAGTTTATGTTTAAGTGGACTGTGAACTGGCGCTTCCTTCCAGAATGGCTCTTCTTGAATCGGTACTTCCACCTCCTCCTGCTGGCTGCCCACCTGCTCACCCTGCTGCTCTTTGCACTCCGAAGATGGAAAAGGTGAGACTTTAGCTGTCACCTCTGGCTGTCACTTTACACAACTGGAGGTGAGCTTGAATAATTCAGGGCTCATATTTGTGCCCTTTTTTGGCAGGACAGCTTGTTAGTCATTAATGTCATTAGTTCTGATGTAAAGTATCAAGATATTTGTACACAGTATGAGAATTATGCAAAAGCTTATTCAAAATGTTAAGCTACAACCTAATCATAGATGTCAGCATATTGTCGATAAGAATTTTGTTATGACTCCTGTGGGTTAAGAGAGAAGGAAAGATAAAAACAGAACTGACCCTTATGGTGCATTCCAGTTGTAGTCGGAAGTCAGAATTTCCCAGTTCCGTCAAATTTCCCAGTTCAAACGATTGAAAATTTATCTGAACGCGCCCCCAAGATTGGAATTTACTGAGGAACCCACCAACCGAGTTGACAATCGAGATGGATGCCCCCAGTGTGAACAGTTATATTAGCTCCTGTAATAATCAATTTATTTTCTGACTGGAGTGTGTCGCACTAGAATCAGCTGTATACATCGTATTGTTAGACTTATATTTACAAAAACATTTGCCATGATAATCACATTCTTCATGTGATATTTAGACATTGTAGATAACAATGCGCTAGTGCGTACACAGAAAATCGTCTTTTTCCGATTTTTTCCGACTTCAACTGAAATGGAGATAAGTTGAGATGACGTCACTCCCATTTCGAGGTAAAATGGAATGCAGGAATAGAAATGCCAAGTAGTCAAGAAGTGGCTCTCCCAAGCCCCCTGCCTCTGTGTGTAGCAACTATAGGCCTTCTAGGCAGAATTTCAATTGAATGATTCCCAACACAAAAATCACTTGCCTTTAAACTACCTTTTTCACATTTACAATATTGTAATTACTTTGATTCTTTTCAAAAATTTGTGATTATCATCAACAATTTCACCTTAATTAGGGATGCATAATACTATAGGAACAATATCAGTATTTGAAGATAATTGCCTGAGAAGGAGATTATCAGTATCAGCATATATGATATAGTTTGACAATTTACAGCCAATAGTTTGTCTGTACAAATTGGCCATAAATGTTCTATATATTAGCTGTAATATGGGCAGAATGTACAAATGTACCATAGTGGTTTACCTCGTCTGAACAGAAGTTCCCCTAAAATATATCAAAATGTTCTTTTGCAGTGAATCAAAGTTGTCTTTTTTTACTTCACATCTGTTTCTAACACAAATCAACTGTAACTACTGAAGGAGCAGGTTAGTTTTGGTGAAGGAGCTCAGTGGCTGACTTGACCACAGTCTCTCATTTGTCTCTCCCACTTGCTCTCTCTGCTCCTGAACCTTTTCCAGGTGTGGAGCACTTCTTTTGTATCACTTGGTTATGCTGCATTTTTCCTTTTGAAAGTGTTTTCTGTGTTTGAATCATTTTGGGCTTTGTTTCACTTCCAACTTGTGGAGCCACTTTGTGGAACAAACTCAGCACAAAACATGCTGGAAGTGGAGCGATAACACATTTTCTATCCAGACATGATTTCAGTGTTGTTTTTCTATTAAATGAGAAGTGTGGTCCAGATCTGGTAGAACTGCCGCTGAGGCTGTTAGCATCTATGCTTATCTCTGTACAGTCACTTTCTGCTGATGTGTTTTCGTAGCTCCCTCAATTTCCTGCTCCTCAGGACACTGATTGTGTCGTGTTGTGTTGGGCTGCTCAAAATAGTTGTAGATTAGAGCTTGACAAGACGAATCTGCCTGACTGCAGACATTAAATCAGGCAGATCCATCTCCATTGCAAGGTTATGAGCACAGCCCAATCAAAAAAGTTTCCATAAATTTGTGGGAAAGCACGTCCTTGTATAAAGTCAAAATTCCTATGGAGAGGTCTACGGTCATGTGTGACTTTTATTGATACTTTTTTAAAAATATATCTTTTACACAGATATCAATAAATGGTTGTTTCATGTACAAATTACTGGTTGATAAGAGTACAAAATGACATTTTTCTCTCTCACCAGGCCAGGACAAAGCATCTTTGAACTGCTTAAGGAGCCAGGCAAGAGGAAAAGCCCTGCACAGAAAAACACTGCTGATCATATCCTTTTTTTAATAATTAATTAGTTCACTAAAGTCAAAAGCCCATGTTATTTCTCTTGACTGCAAAGAAAAGTCAAGATACTACCACTTTAATATCTATGAATCATGAGGATGTTACACATGCAGCTTCTCAGTGCTTTAGGTCTTGGTACCCCGGTTTTACATCGTTGAGGCTCATAACAAATCTCAAAGGTCTTAGTCATCATTTCACTCTTTATGAAAGTCAAATGGTCATCACTATCCCTGATATATTCCAGTATTTTATCCATTGAATGTGTGCCTCTGACAGAAACCACCCTCTGATAAATTCTGTTTTCCGTCTCAGTGGAGTTTCTGAAGAATGGGGGTGATATGTATGTTCATGTTTGTGGATTTTCATGAGAATACGGGCAGCTCTCCTCTGGATGAATTGAAGTTTTTGAAGGTTTTTTGGAGGATACCAATGAGTAGGCTGTTGCAGTAGTCAAGCCTGGAGATTTTGTATTTATCATTTTTATTTTTCTCCCCCTTTTAAAACTTTCAAAACAATCCCAACATCTGTAAATGTTTGGTAACTGTCAAAGTCAAGGATTTTATATCTGCAAATAGGGAGTCTAAAAATGGAAGACTTTCTGTCCAGGATTTTGAGTGTCTTCTTGAACAGAGATCTAAAGGTGTTGGTGTACCTGCTGTTGTATGGGACCAGGCTGTAGAACAAAATGCTTGCATGGCTACAAGCTTTCACTGACTATGAGTTGAGAGAAGGTCTTACTTGATAGAAACTTTCCGAATTGAATGTGATGGTAGTTGAGATTTTTTTAATGTGTTGCTGGGGTTTAAGATTTGAGTCCTGCTCTTGGCCCCTGCCTGATGCTGTCAGAGAAAGTGAATGACGATGTTCACTAAGTCGCTTTTGTAACAAACCTTAACAGATACTCACAGATCGTTTTGATTCTTTTCACCTCAAACTTCATCGGCATGTGTTTTAGTCGTTCGCTGCACTACCAGTTCTACGTCTGGTACTTCCACACGCTGCCTTACCTGCTCTGGAGTGGAGGAGTGAAGAAGCTGGCCCACCTGCTCAGGTAAGAAGGAATAAAAAACTAAACCAGCAGCCTTTTTTGACCATTTGTAAACGTGACACTCTGTTCCATTTTTGCCTGATGTCAAAAACGATGCCGTCCAGCATGTGACCAAATGAATGTTTGAGCTAATTGAAATGTCCTTGTGGTGAACTTAAACCTACATATCCAACCATAATTACCTACTGTTGTGTAGGAAACTGTTCTGACAAGTCAGTTTTAAATATCTGCCAGTGGTTTACGAAGCTTAAACTATCAAATGCAACAGAAGCAGGCTAAAGCTAATGCTTGAAATGGTCATGTAAATGTATTTAAAAACATAACACATAACCTAACAAAATAAGGGCTAAGAGGTCCAATTAGGATTGGCCCTAAATGTTAATTGAAGCAAGGAGTTGCTGCAGATCTGCAGATGTACACACATCAACCGCTGCTGTTGTCTGACCCTGAAACATCCTTAAAGCGATATTCCGGGATGGAACAAGTTGGGTCCTATCACAAGGTTTAGGGCAGAAATTACCCCTACAGCAGTGTTTCTGTGCAGCAGCAGCCCAGGGCGCCCGCACCAAACCCCCCCTCCCTGCTCCGGGCCTGCTCGTTTGCCGATTCCTCTGCACTCAGACGGGGCCATATTTTACTTGACCAAAAACACACATAAATGGACTCCCACCGAAAAAATCTGATATCGGTCTGCATTCACGCTTTATTTAGAGAATTTTTAGAGCGTTACTTTCACACAAAAACACAGCTAAATAAGGCTCTAGTTCTCATAGCGCCGTAAAACGGCCTCTGCTGAAGAGCCACAGCTGGCTACGAGGCGCTGTGGCTCTGCAGCGGAGGCAGAGTGTTCAAGAGCTTGAACAATTTGCACAGGTAGAGTGGGAGAAAATACCAGCTGAGAAGTGCAAGAAGCTTACAGATGGCTACAAGAAACATTTGGAGGCTGTCATCAGTGCCAAAGGATGTTCAACAAAATACTGAAGAGGGGTGCCAATATTGCTGCACATGCTTTTTTCAGTTCCCTTTTTGAACATGTAACTTGAAAAAATGTTTTTTTTTTTGTTAAAGTGTTTTGGACCTTCAATTAAAAGATCCTGATGACATGAATTTTGTACATTTCAATTTATTTCTAAAGATATTGTTAAAGTAATGAAAATAATGAAGGGGTGCCAATAATACTGAGCAGGACTGTATGATACTTAATGTTAATTGAGTTGTTCAAAATCTCTGTAGTGGTAATCGGCTAATCGGCTGGTGGTGCTGCTTCTGTCGTCCACAGAACTGAGAGACATCATGTTGGTCACTTTTGGGCATGAATTGGGCTTTTGGATTTGTCCTTCATTCACGGTCTCTGTCACTTTGATGTTCCCTTGTGTTCAGAGTCCTAATCCTGGGTCTGATCGAGCTCTCCTGGAACACCTACCCCTCCACCAACAGCAGCTCGGTCGCCCTCCACGTCTGTCACCTCATCATCCTCCTCTGTCTGTGGCTCGCTCCGCCCCTTCTGTCAGCGCCGACAGAAACTAAAGACAAACCAGCAGATAAGGACAAACGACAGTGAGCTGCAGCCTCATTGGACCAGTTGTTGTGTTCGGTCCAATAAACTACGAAACAGCCCATCATCCTCCTCGCTTTGACATGACACCGACGAAGAGGGGCGTCACTGAGGTGGACTGTGTTTTTAAGATACAGGGAGCCATTGGATGGATGCTTCTCCTCTCGGTGCAGGAAGCTAACCTGTGGGCATCTGCAGACATGCGGCTGTGTAATGGCATCAAGTCATCCCTCACAGTCGGAGAGGTGAAAGTAAAAATATGAATTCTCAGGTTTCATTTCATAAATAATTGTGAAGTAGTGTGAGAGAAGGGCGTTGTGGATGTAGTGTTACAAAGGTTATTTCTACCTATAATGTGTAAGATGATATGCTGGAGAGTAAACACAGAACGGTTACTTTAAGAAGCTTTAAATCATTTGTGTGGCTTTTACACCAGCCAAATAAAGGAGAATAAGTGGCAGTATTTTTGAGTAAAAAGGCCCAAAAAAAAATCTTTATTTTAATGTGGTTTGATAAATGAATACAACTTAGCTGCAGACAATCATGCCTGCATTTCAATGTGAAAAAACTTGCAGTAAGCTAACAATATAAGTGTGACATTTTTATATTAAACAGAGATGCCACGTAATCCTGATGCTGCGTTTTATTCTTGCTTGAATGCATGTTGCTGATACAGAATATGACATATGTTCTCAAACTACAAGATGAATATCTAATACTGTTGGATAGATAACATGAAGCCATTTCTGACTCCTCTTTTTCAATCTCAGCTGTTTTCTTGGGTTGCATTAATAATAACCAGGATATAACGCAACAAAATGTCCCTCAAACCCCCTGAGTTTCTGTATTCAAGGGCACTGGGTATTACGGCTGAACGATTTTAGGAAAAGATTTAATTGCGATTTTTGTGTTGTTGACCTGCTTACCAGCACTTTTAACATATAGATTGTCTACAAATTTGTAAAACAGTATGCGTATAATACTTGACACAACAGATCCTGAGTCAGTCAGGGGTGCTGCAAAAAATTGCTGCTTTGGCGATCACGAAATTGCATTGTCTGAAAATGCGATTTCAATCTGAAAATGATAAATCTTTCAGCCCTACTGGGTCTCAAGAAATTGGGATCCTAATGAGGCCCAAAGGTCACCAGTCAATGACCACTGCTGTAAGGACTGTTTGTCTTACACTCAATGACACAACAGTGAGTACTCATAAAACACACACAAAGTTCATTTAAAGTTCATTTATTGTTTTATCAAATAATTATCTTGGTAATCAAAATCATTCTCATTTGGCAAGATGATACACAACACTGACTACATAAGTACTACAAAAGCACATTTAGATAGTCGTCACTGTGATCGCATAAAGGACATTTCTTATAAAAGATATTCTTGTGTTTCAGATACATGGGCCAGACATGGCCATCGATCAGGCTGGGTGGATCTAGCCTAGTGGTTCCTCTTTTTGCTCAAATCATGATGCAAATAAGGTAGCATTCGTTCAGCACATCGATCAGTAGGTGTAAAGCCAAAAGCCCTCAACAATAAGGTTGAGAGTCTCCTCCTCCTCATTGTTAGACTTTGGTTTCTTTCACGTAAAGGGAGGTCTAATCTTTATTACAGAAATAAAGCTGATTTTAAGAACATAATCATTCAGGTTCCCACAATTAAAAAACAAACAAAAATAAGAACATATCATGCCTGGTCCCATTGCACTGAGCCAAGTCCCCATACTTGACACGGTAACTAAGGCTTCAGAGTCCAATAGCTTCCATGAGGGAAAGGAACTTGCACAACATGGAGAGAAAACTTGAACAAGATCCAGAGACTTGCAAGATTTTACAGAAATATTTAATTTACTGAACGTCACTAGTCATGTCCTTTCTTACCAGTTACCATAGCCAGTCTGTGAAAGCACTGATAGTAAAGCCAGAGAAAAGTCAAGGATTCCTACCAAGAGTCTGAAAACATTAGCAATCTCTCAGCCTTCATTGCACACGCTTCACTTCAGTGTTTCTTTTTATTTTAAAGTTATGGAAATATTATCAAGTATAGGCCTGGTACAGGGGCTTTGTCTAGGAAAAGTAAAATGCTGTAAAGAATCTTACTTAAGTAGTCAAGGTAAAGTTTTTTTAAGTAGTTTTAACCTAAAATTGGATTAATTACAAGGCTTTCAAGTCCACAATCCTAAACAATGCATGAAAATGCACCGACACAAACTCATGTTAATCGAGCTGATAATGGAGAGATGCTGTTCTTCAAGTCATCACTCTTTCATTTATTTTCTGTTGGGTTTTCTCTAGCAGATACAATTCTTTTCGAGCTCCAAAACTCTTATCATACATGCTAGTTTATCTCTCTCTGTCTCTTTCTTTCATCAAAGGATTCAGAATAGAGCTATTAAAGTAAAACTGTAACCTAACGTTTTCAGGTGTTAGGATATGAAAAAAGTCATATGAAATGGTTGTACAGGTGAAGTAAAGAGTGAACTATGGTGCTTACTTTTGTTTTTAGCGGTTGCAATGATTTCAGTTCATCCTGAAAATCCTCCCACAAACTTTACAAATGCTTTGCCAGTGTAGCGTTGTTTTGATTAAGCTATGCCCCCCCGAACAACTACATTAGACTACAAAATTGAGACGTCGCGATGATGCAAAGATAAGATGTTGTACAAGCAGTGCAGATGATGATGATGATGAAGTCTGACCATCAGTCATCAATTTCCAACCCATTTGATAACATTTGTTATTGGCATCTATTTTCTTAAGTTTTACTGTTAGGATTTCCGTAATTGTCGCCACGTGTTAAGTTTACTTCCCAAAGAAAATGGTACTTATATCCAGCCTGAGGGTGTTTGTGCCCTCTAGTGGTATCTCCCAGTAACAATCATCAAATACTGACAAGCAAATAAAAACTCCCATCACGTCAATTGACACAAACTTTGAAAGCAAAGGCAAACAGCAAGTTTGACTCCAGCCCAAGGAACTTAAGTTCACCCATAAATCACATGACGACACTCAGTAGCAGACAGTCAGCCATTACTGAGAATGTGTGAACCACACATCGTGATCTTACAAGGGCATCTTTAAATCTTGGGAAGTTTCTCTGGATCTTGCAAAAGCCTTAATGTTGTTTTGCTCCATAAATGCATAGAAAGGAGTTTCCCATAAAAAAGTTTCACTCATTGGCATAAAAACCACCAAGCCAGCTTGTCCTGGCAGATGAGCTCATAAGAATGGATGTGACTTAACTTCCTCACATGGCTCTACATAGCTCAGATAAAACTGAATCAGGATTAGAGAGTCACTCCTATTGCTGACAACTGACTGAGTAAATTGGCAGCTCTGGCTCACAGTCCAAACTGACCAGCCTCACATGTTGTTGGGATTGTAACACAGCATGTTGAGCTTGATGTTCTCGTCCCAGTGGCGCAGCAGCAGGAACAGTTGTCTGGCAGCTCCCTTCAGCCCTGCCAGGTCCACTCCCTCTGGTAGCTCCTGACAGCGCAGCCAGAAGTCTGCTTTTGCTGCTACCAGCTCCCATTCCATGAAGTACCCGGCACAGCGGTGTTCAAACCAGGCCAGAGCCACAGCAGTGGCCCAGCTCGAGCCCTCCAGGTCTTCTTGTGCCAAATGGCTGGCGCCCTGAAGGTCAGCTGGCTCCAGTGAAGAACCCTCGCACACGTCTGTCTCTGAACCACGGCCGCTGTCTGCCTGGCCCTGGTTCTGGTTCTGAGAGGGGCCAAAAGAGAGCTCCAGGGAGCCCTCCTCTGAGCTAGGAAGGTCTGGAGGTGAAGTGATGGGGTCTCTGTCAGACAGGTTCCTGCGGCGAAGCCTGGGTTCCAGCATCAGGGGCGTGTCATCAGGAGTGTGGTGGAAAGGGGGTGCAGCTGATTTGGTGAAGGAGCAGGAGGAAGGAGAAAAGGTAACATGGTGACCGGCAGGAGCACCTGAAGGCTTGGTGGAGGTGGATAAAGATGGAGCGCTTGGAGATGTGCAGCGGAAAGGTGGGCTGAGACTGCGCCGGTGGAGGCTGTAGGGTGAGGCTCTCTTCAGGCGGTCCAGAGGGATCTGAACACAGTCAGAGTAGATCTCTGTGAGGAGAAATGCTCCTGATGCCAGCTGCAGACGTACCTAATCAGACAGGTTTAAACACATTTTATTAATGATTATAATTATGAAGACTCTTAGTAGAGTTGTACACTTTTAAGTTTTTTATTTAAATAGCATCAGTGTTTCATTAATAATTTAAAAATGTGTTGGGAACATTGTGAAAGGGGTGTTAGGGGTGGGATTATCGGTACTGCAGTATCAACAATTTTAAAGGGTCTCTCCTGGTACCGTGTACTCCCATAAAATAACCATATGAGAACTCTGGTGACACGTATATCTGTGCTCTACTCTTTCTTTGTGCCGAGACAGACTGCATTCTGTCATGTTACTGAGAAGACCAATTAAGTGTAATGAATGGCACTTAGCCGCAACCACAAGCTTACTGGCAGACACGTGAAGGAAGAAGAACAAGAATTTATTTGTTTAGTTCAAAGGTATACGCCAACTTTTTTTGTTTTCATGTCTTACCTCACTCCCTAGTCCGTGGCAAGCAGATAGACATCATTCTTTCGACTGCGTGCAGTAACAAGAACGAGATGCCTTAAGCTGGTCCACCACCAGTTAACTTAACTCAAATACTGGAAATCAACAGGTAAAGCTAGCTTGCCTCTGCCTACAATCATCAGGTAAAGTCTTAAGTAACTCTGAATGGTCCTGTGTGCTTGTTGTGACTCTTTTTTTACTATAATATGTTACATAAGCTTCTACTATCCTCAAATTTTCTTTTTCTGCTTATAAACAGAGGCTCTGTTTCATTGACCTACTTCCATGGTGGTTTTGTACTAGAGATGTGACGTTTGCGAACCAGGCGAGTCTTTTAAACGTCTCTTTTCAGTGAAACAGTTCGCAGTTTGTGAGTGAATCATTTGTTTGTGAGCCATTCTTTATTCTTAAATTTGCATTTAAAAATGACTCGCAAACAAACGGCTCCCTCACAACTGCGAATCAGTTCTCATCATTTACTTAAAATAACTTTTCAAAAGACTCAACTCGTTCACGAATATCACATCTTGAGGTAGTGAGGCAAGACAGTGCAATGTGGGCCTCCATGTTTTATGTATTGGCAATTACCAATATCATATCGTCCGTCCCAAAAAATTAATTTTGCTTAAAAAAAACTTTAGTAAAAGCATTTAAATTACTTTAAGTTCAATTGTGAGAGGTATATCTTGGAGAAAGATAAGAAGCGAAGTGTTTTAGCAGCTCACCAGGGGCAGATAGTCGGGGGTTTCAGTCTCAGGTTGTTTCTCAGTTTCTGCTGACAGACAGTGAGACTTCAGGGGAACCTGCTTTCCTGATGAAATGGAAGACCTGAGTCTACCTAAGGGAAATCTGGAACACATCAGACATGTTGGCTTTGTGGCATCAAATCACCTCAATGTCTAGATTAACATGTAACATGTTCAACTTCCAAGGGTGACCGAGCCCTTACACAAGCTCAGGTAACATGAGAATGAGAGAGACAGTTTCAGGCCAAGTTAAAAAAAAAGAAAAAACACCTTTGCCAAAAGTAAAGTGCATTAATTTTGAAAATGTAAAACGTATTGCATGTTGACAACAATATCAAAATAGAATTCTAAATACACAATTTTTGAGAAGAAGCATTTCTAAGTCTTAATATCTCTTTTTAAAAGTCACACCATTAACTTGAAAAGTTTTACCCTTTCTGCACTGACATTTGTGTTGTTGCTTTTTTAAATGCAACCCCATATTCCTATATTTGTATTTAATTTGAAAGCATCACCTGTTGCCAAAGAAGCTCTCCATCGACTTGCTCTCAATAGATCGCTGAGAACGAGTGCATGAAGCGCCTGATATTGATGGGGCTGTTGCAGAGTATGGACTGCCTCCTACATCTGAGACAGGCGGGTAAAAAGAATGTTTGTTAGTCAAAATGAACTGACCTGGGCACACAACAGAACAGAAGTATGTTTGGAAATGGGATTCTTTGGTGAAAATGACTCATTGTTTTAGGCCAATAACATTAGTCTCCCAAATTAATTATAAAGAGCTTGCTGTACCAATCTAAACATTTTAATGCACATAACATTTTAACATACATGACACATATATGAGGAAAGCCTCTCTGCTTCTTTTCCCAACAGAGATTTCATCAGACCGTCTAGGTGTCTGTATCTTCCAAACTCCACCAGCTCTTAAATACTCTGGTGACGTAGTTCAATGGTCAAACTTACGAGAGTCCCAGGACGTCAGGCTGCAGGGTGAGGCCGGGGTGTCGTCTCTGTCTAAAGGATACAAAGATTGATGATGACAAGCTGTTGTTAATAGAAATTTGTGTTTGTAGCCTTCAGTGTGTCTACCTGCAGCGTTCCACGTTTCCTCAACCTCTTCACCGTCTCTGCTAGAGCGCCGTCTGCCCAAACCCACAGAATAGGCCCTCTGTTTTCGACTATCTGACTGAGAACATCGCCTGTCCCCTACATGCATCCCTACAAACACACGTAAACACGCAAAAAGCACAAAGAGAGCACAAGCTTTGGTTTTTTGATTATCCTGCTCCAAATAACTTAAACTAAATTTTATATCAAATAATTGTTTACCTCATGATTTTTACAAGAAAAGTTTCTGTTTTCTCTCTCCATCTGTGATCTATCTTACAAAACCCCAAACCAGTGAAGTTGGCACATTGTGTAAATCGTAAATAAAAACAGAATACAATGACTTGCAAATCCCTTTCAACCTGTTTTCAATTGAATACACAGCAAAGACAAGATACTCAACGTTGGAACTGGTAAACTTTGTTATTTTTTGCAAATATTAGCTCATTTGGAATTTGATGCCTGCAACATGTTTCAAAAAAGCTGGCAGAAGTGGCAAAAAAGACTGAGGACATTGAGGAATGCTCATCAAACCCTTATTTGGAACATCCCACAGGTGAACAGGCGAGTCCACATTTCAAATTGTTTTTGGAAACTGTGGTCGTCGTGTCCTCCGGATCAAAGAGGAAAAGAACCAGCCGGACTGTTATAGGCGCAAAGTTCAAAAGCCAGCATCTGTGATGGTATGGGGATGTATTAGTGCCCAAGGCATGGGTAACTTACACATCTGTGAAGGCACCATTAATGCTGAAAGGTACATACAGGTTTTGCAGCAACATATGTTGCCATCCAAGCAATGTCTTTTTCATGGACGCCCCTGCTTATTTCAGCAAGACAATGCCAAGCCACATTCTGCACGTGTTACAACAGCGTGGCTTCATAGTAAAAGAGTGCAGGTACTAGACTGGCCTGCCTGTAGTCCAGACCTGTCCCCCATTGAAAATGTGTGGCGCATTATGAAGTGTAAAATACAACAACGGAGACCCCGGACTGTTGAACAACTTAAGCTGTACATCAAGCAAGAATGGGAAAGAATTCCACCTGAAAAGCTTCAAAAATTGGTCTCCTCAGTTCCCAAACGTTTACTGAGTGTTGTTAAAAGGAAAGGCGATGTAACACAGTGGTAAAAATGCCCCTGTGCCAACTTTTTTTACAATGTGTTGCTGCCATTAAATTCTAAGTTGATGATTATTTGCAAAAGAAAATGAAGTTTCTCAGTTCGAACATGATATCTTGTCTTTGCTGTGTATTCAACTGAATATAAGTTGAAAGGGATTTGCAAATCATTATATTCTGTTTTTGTTTACGATTTACACAACGTGCCAACTTCACTGGTTTGGGGTTTTGTATATACGTAGAGTTTTATATACAGACGTGTTGCAGGTTTAAAGCATGAACAGTGTGTTAAAATGCAAACAAGGGTGATCATTATGCTTTGTTGAATCAGAAAAAAACACCTTAAGAGTGAATTGGTTTAGAAACAATATGGTAAAAGCTTTAGAGCCAGTGACTGAGTTACAAAAAACCTACTTCAACTTAGAAGTCAAGCACAGAAAACTTTTAATGACAACACTATTAATATTATGCACCACAGTTTCCCCTGATAACTGAAGCGTACAGTGTTTTTAAAGCAGGGATGTATGAGGTAGTAATCAGTGGTTATCACATCGGACTCAACAGTCCTGGTCAGCTCTGCCCCTAACAGGAGCCGGGCTGTTCATTGATGATGTAGGAGCCAAGAGCACCAAGTACTGGATTATCAAAAACATCCAAAGGCAAGTTTTGAAAACAAGTTTTTCATTTACTTTTTAACATTGATTTTAAAGCTTGTCAGATGACTGTTGCCCTTTCTGAGAGGTTAGGGGGCTAATGCTGTCTATATTTTCCTTCTTCACTGATTAACATGAAATTACATCTATTTCAGCATTTTTAGTATCAGTGACTTACAGTATCAAGAGACTTAGGAGACTTGCAACAGCTCTCTTGAACCTTGACTTGTACTTGCCATTAAAGACTTGGGACTTGACTTGAAGTTAGTGACTTGTGTCCATCACTGAGATGGCAGTGTAGTTGTTAAGTTGTCCAAGGCTCAAATCTGACCCAAAGCTTTTTTTTCACGCCATTACTCACTCTGTCCCAATTTCCTTCTCTACCTGCTTTTCTATCTTAAAAGGAAAAAAACAAAAGAATATATTTATATGAGAAATAATACATTCTCTTTTTCAAGCCATTGAATAACATATCCCATGATTCAATGTGTGCCCTCTCAAACAAGCTGTTGCTCTCACTTTTGAAAGCAGCAGATTCAAACTCAGTTGAGTGATTAGAACTTAACTTAAGGACTTATTGCCGTGAGCTTGAAATAATCTTTGAATTAATAGTTGAATTATTTTTAAGCTAGTTATAACAGTTGGGTCTAATACAGGTGTCAAGGTTATAAGAGTGGAATTAAAATAGGGCTGAACAATTACTTGCAAATTAGATTAAATCGCAGTATGGCTTGTTGCAATTTTCAAATCGCAGACAGTGCAATATTTTTAACCCAAAACATGTTGAACATTTTGGCATTGTAATGTAGTTTCTTGCGATTACATGCCTATCTTAAACTTTTTTATCCCAGTTTTTACAACTTTGTGCCTATCTTGCTCCCATTCATCTTGTTTTTTTGGCCACTGTCAGACCATGTTTGGAATTTTTACATGTTTTTTTTTTTTAATTTAATCCCAATTTTGCTGCTATAATCCATTTTCTTTTGTCACTTTTGATTTTTTTTTTCCTTTTTTTTTTTTTTTGCAATTTCATACCTATTTTCTACCTATTAACTTTTTTCCGCTTTCGTACCTTTTTTTTACCCAATTTTAACAATTTCATACCTATTTTGCTTCTGTTTTTCACTTCTCCACTTTTTCCCAAATCTTTTATCCTTAGATTGATTTAATGTCGTATTGATTGTACTATAAAATGATCTACAGCTTATGTTTGTTTCAGAATACATAAGATGAGGAACATTAAAAGAATCGCAGAGTAAATCGCAATCGCATTATTGGGGAAAAATATCGCAATTACGTTATTTTCTCAAATTGTTCAGTCCTGAATTAAAAGCCATTTAACAAATCTTCCAGACTTTTCAGTTTGATCCATGCGTGCTGTGAAGGACAGGTCCTTTAGTATGCTTAAGTATGCTACACATGAATTGGGACACAGCTACACTGACTAATTAAAAGCAGCTCTGATATTGAAACAACCTCGTGTGCATAGACTTGTGTTAGCCACACCTGTGTCTTGGACATCCATGTTCTCTTGCATGCCTCTGTCGGTGCTGCTGTCAGTTGTAGTGAAGGCTGTGTACATGCAGATGATGTTGCAGTGCTTACTGGTCTGGATAGCCTTTGTGCGATATCGCTTCGCCAAGCCTGTGAAACAAAAAAGTCCAAAACAAACAAATAAATAAATAATAAGTAATAAAATGAACATTAGTGTTTAGCCTCACCATGTCTAATGTCCCCCTCCTTTTCTGCCACTTTCTCAAAGTCTCGTATAACTGAGCGCGCAGTCAGTTGGTGTATGATCTCCTCCCAAGGTTCCCTTTCTCTTGCTTCCTTTCCCTCTCCACTTCCTGGACTCCCCTCAGCCTCTGCTGTCTCCTGGCTTTCAGAGGTCCAGAGGTGTCCCAAGTCCACAGTGACCTCCCAGGTTACTGGTCTGCCTCCTAGCATGCCGTGAATGAGTGAGCGACACTGACCCGGAGGAGGCTCCTCGGGTGGAGCAGCTGTGAAGAGGTACTCTGGGTCTGTGAAGCTGTCCCAGTCCAGAGGAGAGGCAGGGAACAGGAGTCCATCTGGGGATCAGAGAGGAGGTGAGTGAGAGAGAGCAGGAGGAAAAGACTCTTGATGGAGGAAAAACACAATCTTGCTTTTATTTTGCTCCAGTAGCCTACTTGAGTCGGTGAGGCTTCTGCGTGAAAATGTTCCTCTGGATGGAGGCTTTGTCTCTCCGTCACTCTCCTCCAGCTTCCCCCCAAGTGTCTGGTCAAAGGAGACCCTCTCCAGTGCTCTCCTAAGCCGATGCATCTCAAGCTCACCCTGAGGAGACGAGAAACTCCTTGCTGCCATGCTGGAGCGGGCCAAGGCTTTTTGTCTTTTGCGAGACTCTTCACCTCCCTCCAGACGCCCAGTCTTTGTGTAAAACAGGAAACACATCAAGACTGTTATTTTCCAGTGAATATTTTTTTAAATCAAGAGGGTGAAAATGGATTAAATGAGAACAAGGACAACAGGGTACACTCCAGTGTAGAAAAAGAAGCTGACACCAAAGTAGGACAGACAGGTGCAGTGCAAAGTTCATACAGACACAATGAGCAAATTCAAAAGCAGACACCCTCAGATTTCTTTGGTCCTTTTTGGGGACCTGTTTGTACTTTTATTGGTCTTTTTTTCCTCTGGCACTCAAAATGACATGCACTTTGGTAGAAATGTGCAATTTTTTTTTACAAATGTCATATTTAAAATGCTTTGCCTTATAGAAGGTCTATAAGGTCTATAGAAGTGCTCTGTGCAACCAATTTATCCAATTGAGGACAAAAATTGTCACATTTTAACCCATTAAAACTATGATTTTTACCATTTAGCCCCTGCTGTGTAAATACATATCACATCTTAACGATGTATGTTCAATTTACAGGTCAGGCTTCAAATCTTTAGTTTTTCAGTATAGTACTCCATGATAAAAACATGCAGTTGACCAATAGAGAGTTTATACTGACACAGCACAAAAAGAAATAAGCACCACTATCTATTTGTTAAAAAATGTGGACACGTTACAGTCTGTTATTAAAACAAGAATGTTGTTTCTTCTGGAATATTATGTAAGAGGAATAACTGATCTTTTCTTGTCTAACAGAAATTGTTATATAAAATAAACAATCATAAAGGTTTAAAGTTCTGAAAATGAATGCTATTGTTTTAAATGTGTAAATAGTAGTAAATTTGGTGACAACTACTTGATGCACTGAGGGTAGTCCTGATGTTCATACAGTACTGTATATGATAATAGTGTGGCATTTATCCTACTGTCACAATGGGCAAAGATGCATCTGTTAAGCTTAGCTAACACATCTCAAAAATATACAAATGCACTAAACTTTGGTTTTACCAAGTAGCTGGCATTCCCTGGTATGTTTAACCTTATAAAACTTTCCATCCAGCAACTTGTAAATAATTTAGTGTTTTCTTTTTTTTCTAAACTAAATTGTCAGCACAGCTTGGACTCAAACTGTCTAGTAAAAGCAGATGATAATGTGGATAAATAATTTAGTATTTTTATGGTGTGTCCACTTTTTGGACACAATGTGCTTTGTGTCATTTTTTCCCTTGTTTTTTATGTGTTTATATCAGTCCATTTTTTCTTGTCATATATCCTGTCCTGTCATTTTTTACCTATATTAATGTTGTGGTGGCAGGAAACCTCTGAAGCCAACACGAGGTAAAAGCTGCTGTACTAATTACAACCATGGAAATCTTTAAGAGGTCATATGTCTCATATTAAAAGACTTTCTCAGGTTTGCCATGCTGGTGAATAAATTAAATTATTTCATTTTCTGCAATTTATTTTACCCAAATTACCAAACTTCTGAAGTAAAAGAACCCACTCATTTATTAACAAAGAGCAGAAGTCTTTTGTGGATAAGTTAAATATATTTTCTCATTTGCTTACCTATGTATCAGTTTCTTGTTGACATTATTATTTCTATCATTTTAGTTCCTATGAATTCTTTCTTTTTCACCTTGCACCACATTTTCATTATCTTTTTTTGAGCCCCAAAGTACTCCATTTCGGGAATGTTTGCCCACTCTCCAACAAAAACTTAAGAAAAAGTTAACTTTTTTTCAAAATTTTGCCTGACCATTTTGTTACAAAACCTCTCTAATTTTGCTCTGCATCACTTTATAACAATGGTCCTTTGCAGAGATGATGTAAAAATATGTAATTATTTATTTTTAGAGCTTTACAGCCACTCCAGCATGATTTCCAAGAAATATTTACATGAAAAATGTTTTTTTAGGCGAGGATGAAATGTTAAAATTATTCCGACAGCTACCTTCATTTACTCTGTGCCAGTAACACATATGTGGATGATTACCTCCGCCATGGAGGTTATGTTTTCGGGAGAGTTTGTCTGTCTGTGAACAAAATAACTCAAAAAGTTATGGATGGATTTTGATGAAATTTTCAGAAAATGTTCAGCATGGGAAAAGAAACTGATTCGATTTTGGTGTTGATCCGGATCACCGTCATGACGCCATGATGATATCATTATGAGACCAATTGTTAATGGTATGTTTTCATGGGCAAGGAATCTAAATATTTACATGAAATAAAGGTTGGACTAATATTTATGGTAAAAATCACAATATGGGAGAGGACTGTGGTGCTGGCAGAGGTCTGCGCTCTCCGAGTGCTTTTCTAGTTACACATCTGCAGGAATCTCTCAAGTGTTACTTTTATCATGACACCAGAATAATTCAAATAGACCTTGTGGTTGCAGGGATAACTCTTCTTTCTGAGTTTGTCATTTTCGAGCAGAAGGCTTAAAAAAAGGGCTGCAGACGTTAAATAAACGTAATGAAGACAGAAGGTTGTTCACCCCAGTTTGCACCTTTTTCGCTCCATTATCAGCCGTTTCCGCTGAGAGGTTTTGTTGCCACGCAGCGTCAGCCCAGCGAGACAAAGACGATCTCTGTTCTGGAGGAGGCATCTTCTCCAGGCCTTGGGGTAGAGACCCTGTATCCAGTACTGACCCAGGAGATTGAGGGTCAGGCAGGAAGGCCCCACCTGCAGAGTCCGAGTTCGATGAAGCATGAGTGTGTGATTGTGATTTTGACTGCAGACTTGCCACAGAGTTTGTGGGATCTGTACTGAGGGAGCAGCGAGTGAGGATGTACTGCTCCTGGATATAAGAGCTCTGCTGGATCCTCCTCCTCACATCACTGGACCAGTCAAGCTCCACACCTTTAACAGAAAACAGCTCAATTTCAGCCACTGTGGTGTTCGGTGTCCAGTTTAGTCTTTCATTAATATAAATCAGCAACAGATTGACCACAGCATCCACTGCTTACTGCTTTACCTGGGCTTGTGTTAGGGTCTGTGTCTCTGGCGCAGGAGAACTCAGATGAAATTTCTCTGGAGATCACCCTCAGTGCTTCCTCCAGGTCAGCTGCATCTGCACAGGTCACCAAAGGCATTAACTCAGAGGCAGGAGGGGGTGAGAGCTCATCGTTCGATTGTCCAAACACTGAGCCTGTGGAGCCTCTGTGAACACCTTTGTGATCTTGTCTCTGAGACTGAAATAACACAACTCTGTGAGAATTGTTTTCTGATGCAGACATAAGCAAACTCTTGAAGAATATTGTGACATATACCTCTACCTTCTTTGCTTTAAAATTTGTCGTATCATAGAGAGTGCAATATCCAATGAGACAATTTCCAGGGTACAGTGGAGGGATTTCATTTGGCGAAAGAAAAGCCTCCATGTTTTCTGGCAGGTACCAGTCGATCCGTACATCCGTCAGCACAGGTTCAAATGCTTTTTTTAGAGACTTGATTAGCTGCAAAAACAAAGACATAAAAATTATTTTAAAATGCACTTTCAAACTTTTACAAATGACAAGCAGGCAGTTGGAAGAACTTCCAGATTCTTTGTTGCAGTAGACAGCAAAAACACAAATCTTAGGAAGAGTATTTGTCTGATTTCTTGTGCTAGTCCTCCTTTCTGCACTGTGGTGTTTATTTAACTATTTTCTTCTAGATAGCTTGCCAACAACCGTCCCATACTAAAGACTCGAGGTGTGCCTGGAGTACAAACTTCTGCTAAGGCATTTTCAACAATTGCGGGTGAGTTATTGTCAGAAATGTTGAAAACTTCCCTATCTCACAATCTCTGACAAATACTTAGAAGTGCAGTGTGTAGAAATTGGCATTTTAGAGACATTTAGTGTTCAGATTTTAGAATAAGCCTGTCCGTTTCTAAAAAATCAAATCACAAACTGACAAGAGCCGGTGAAGACCCAAAAGGATCGTTAACAGGACATCATTTACAACAGTTACAAGGTAAGAGGTTTTCCATTCATATTTTTAACTATTATTTTGATAGATTATAGGTCAGTTAAGATGATGATTATAGGTTTTGTAAACCTCTTTTAGATTCATATAAAAAAATCAAGTTTTTCTCTTTTTGTCCACAAAACCCTCCAGTAGACAACATGGTGGATCGTTATGTCAGCCTCCACAAAAGGGAGATCCACTGTACATAAATATAAAAATCTTTTTCTAACTTTATAAAATGAAAACTTAAGTTTTATTGGGATGATTGTACACCTATCTCAACGGACCTTATATACAAATATAAAGATCATATCCCATATTTACCATTTCTGTTTGGCAAAATGCTGCCAACTTCTACACACTGCACCTTTAAAGTTTTTCTGGATCCACATCACTGTCAAAATCGAATAACTTCTGCCTTTTGCAATGACCAGAATTTCCTGAAAAAGTCATCAAAATCCATTGAGTACTTCCTGAGATATTGGCAACAATGTGGAAAATGGCCTTTTGTAGCCCTGTTCACAGTTCCTTTGCAGCCATGTTGGAATCACCACAACAATCAAATTGCTTCACTGGCAGAGGTAAAAACATGTTTCACTCTATTTTAAGAAGAGATATCACTCTGAACTGGCCAAGTTCTAAAGACTCTCTCTCATTGGGAATTCAGATTCTACCTGTCCTACACCAAGCTCTGGTTAAACCTGTTTCTCCCACCTCAGAAGTAGCCACCATAGCAATCTGAGGAAATCAGACACCTACGTATATACCTTGAAACACTGCTTCACACTGCATGAACAATAGAGTTCTGCTTTATTGTTCATGTACAGTACAAAAGCTGTTAAGTTTTTTAGTGAATCTCTCAAATTCTATTCTCTAAACGTATATGCAATCCCTGCTTTCTCCAAAAGGCGGCAGTGCTGCTTTGCTGCCCACCTTTGGCTGAAGTCTCTCCTCATCATCGAAGAACTCTGTGGTCCCTCCTGTCAGTTTGGCAACGCCCTGCAGAAGTCTCCTGCAGGCTCGAGGACCAAGACCCAGGCCAAAACATCTGCAGAGGTGATAAATGACACTGATTTGAAAAAACAAACAAACAATATCTCAAAGATGATAACACAATCACCAATAACAACTGTCTTGTTATTCTCTTCTGCATGTTAGGTTCAGTCATTTGGTTTTCAAGCATCTGTTTGTGAGAGCCTAATGATGCTCAAAGGCTTTACCTTGCTTCAGGAAAGAGCAGATCTGGAGGCGTCAGACAGACAGAACTGTTATTTGGGCTCTCCGAGAGATCCACACTATTTGGCTAATTGAGAGTTTGATAAGAGCAGAGGCAGAATAATTGAAAAGACTGCCATCTTCAGTCTGCCTGGTCCTTGTTATGGAAAGGACAGTCGACCACATTTTCCTGGACTGATGTTTAAGAAGCAATCACTGAAAACTGATGCATCAAATTAACAAAGAAGAGTAATGTAGGGAGAGGGAATAGAGACAGAGGGAATACAGTGCAGAAAGACACTCTGACAGGGGAATACTAATGAGACGTGAATGGAGATATTGTGCATTGCTGGTGGGGCTGAAGGAAACTCGAGGGGCGTGACTCTCTGCAGAGGAGAGCACTTAACGGGATTACTTGGGCGGGGCTGGAAAATACTTGAGCGCGTTATCTTTATTTTGAATACAGCGCTTTGGTCTCAGTTTGCTCGTGTCCCCTCTCTTTTTTTCTGTGCTTTCAACACCGTCTCGCTCTCATTTATTTATCACCTCACTCTGCCCGTGCTCTGTGCATGTCACTTTTAAGTGCCATCCGGGAAACTACAACGATTAATGTTGAATTACTCACAAAGAGTGGAAAACAGGATCTTTTGTATTGAGTCATTTGAACAGATGTGCAGGATAACTTAAGTTTTTGCTTCTGATGACATGCATACATTTCCATCGATACCTTTTACTAACATCATTTTAACAAGGCAAAGCTATGAGGAGTATTTTAAATGGTTGTTCAACAGATTCAAATTAAAAATGCTGCCTCCGCATGAGCTAAAAAGCAAACAAGACCATGATAGCTATAAAACATGACTTTTAAAACTTAAATTCTGCATATGATGGACAAGCTACGGAAATAAAATGTATATAATGCAGCAGGCTAAGTTGCCAGGTAGTCTTGAAAAAATCAGTTCCACTACACTAAAGCAACAGACTAGAGGAAAGGAGCACGAGCTACATCATCACGACAAAAAAAGCGCCATACATCCAAGCTCTTTTTGCAGATTCAATAATAATAATAATAACAATAATAGTAATTATAACAGTAGTAAACAGTGTTAATTTTCACAGCACTTTTTAATTTAGTTGTAGTCCTTTGTCCTTTGCCTAAAATAAATTTTATTTTATTCATAATTTAGTCATCTCAATTGTTTTAGTTTTAGTCTAGTTTTTGTAGAAATGTTGAAATTTCACATTTTAGTCAATGAAATCTACTGTAAATTTAGTCAAAAATATATTTTTTTTGTTTCCACAAATTTATGAATTCATGTTTTACACTTTGATAAAATGAAACATCTAATAGCCCTTTATTAAATGCTAGTAAAGTTTGAATTTATAAATCAAAAGAAACAAATTTAGTCAACTTTACTGTAGTGAACCTGCTCTCCATGAATACAGTCCATAAAATCCAGAAAGAGCAGCTCTTATTGGATCGCTCCCCGACTTATTTTGTCACCCCAAAGCTAAGGCTGATGTGACTGGATGTCCCTCTGAACTCATCCAACCTTTCCACACAATGTAAGTACCTCTCATTGGATATATTCCTAACTTGTTCCTACTTTCTACCTGACAGAGTTAGGTCTGATTGGATTAAGTCTCTGTCAAACTTTTTTGTCAAGTTTTTATCTGTTGACGAAAATGTCAGTTAATTTAGTTTTTGTTATTGTTACTCGATACTTGTCATTGTTATGTGCACTTGTTTTTATTACTTGTAGTCCCGTTTTCATCAGGGGAAAAAGTTTGTTGGAAAAAAGTATGACAAAATAATAGGTCAACAAAATAAACACTGGTAGTAAATAATTAATAATTAGTCATTACCATTATAATCAGATCCCCATCCAAATTTTACCTCCACCTGTCATGAGCAACATTACCTGAAAATTGTATCAAAATCTGTTTTACTTTTCAAGTAATTTTGCAAACAGACAAACAAAATCATAACATCCTTTGCAGAGCTAATGAAAGACATACATATTTAAGAGCATACTGTAGCTGATGTGATCGACAGTCAGCACATACTGTAGTTCCTAGGGCTGGGACGATTCACTTTTCTCCCAAATTTTTTAGGTGCCGATTCGATTTAAATTGCGATTCTATGATATTGCTGATTCGTGCACTTTTTTTGTTAGCTTTTTAACACCAGTGAAAAAGATGAACAATGATGATGCCCACAGATTATATCAGGAAAAATACACGTCACAGGTGAGTCAGTTTTTAGGATTTGTTCCGAAATATATTTTAACCAGCTGTTTATACGCTCTCTTCAAATCCCTAGACTGTATTAACACAGACTAAAGTGAAGCATTTCAATTTGGAAAAAAAAACGATTTTTATCCTGGTACTTATGTGAATCGATTTTTTCTTCCACTCCTAGTAGTTTCTGTTTGTCAAGAGCTTTGAGGCCTAAATCAGCTCTGCACTGCATGGCCTCCCCCTCCCATCAGGCATTAATTGGGCATCCATCAGTGCAGAGCTCATTATGAAAGCCCCCTTGTCGCTCTCTGGCCCCCTCAGATCTGAGCGTTTCCAAAGGGGAGGGAAAAGGGCTGCATCTTATCCTATATACATATATATGTATATATGTGTATAAATATTTATATATGTAAATATATATCTATATATCTATATCTATATCTATCATATATATATATATATATATATATATATATATATATATATATATATATATATATATATATATATACATATATATATATATATATATATATATATATATATATATAGAGAGCACAACCTTTGAATGTACAGGACAAAATCATCAAGGAGGCACTCACCCAAAAGCTCCTCACAAAGCTTAAAAAAAAACATTTTAACAGATTCATGTCAGCTCTATACCTGCCCGAGCATGTGTTCCTGCGGACCAGCTCCAGCACTTTCGCCACATTGCTGATGGATCCATCAGTGATGATGAAGACCTGCCTCGGAAACGAGCGCTGCATGGGCTGTTGATACACCCAGGAGAGCGCCCCCAGCAGGTTGGTGCCCCGCATGTCGGCCCTCATCCTCTGCACATACTCATTAGCCTGTATTAGAGTGACCTGTAGGCAGGGCAACAGAATGGGAGATATGTCATCAGATTAAGGTGAAAGAAGCGGGCATCAAACAACAACACCTGCCTGAGCACGTGGTGTCACCTGAACAAACATCACCTGTGTTATCAAGATTAATTCACTGTTTGATATCAAATGCTCCAGTTAGCCTGTGATGTTGGCAGAGAACTGACCCGCTTACTTTCCAACAAAGAGAGTGCAAACACACACACAATAGTGCCTGTTTAAAAACTACCTTCAATTACATTATGGACAAACATGCCCAACAGGGAGGACATGGGAGGACATCTGCCTCAGTGAAAATGCATGAAATGTCACCATATGGTCTTGACTATGTACAGAGGCTGTTTGTCCTTGCAGGCCCTGGTCTGCATAACACCTGATACTCTGCTGCTAGGGCAACCTAAGATACTGACCTATTGCTTGATTAAGGAGAACGAAACATTGAACAGGTAGTTCAACGTGGCTGAAAAACATCTGCTTAGAGGAAACCTAAGCCAAATACTGCATGAAATCATGAACGTAACATCCTTTAGTAAAACTCTAGTGAACTAGAGTGATCTCATTTTATGCTTGGAAAAACAAGACTAACATTAGCATTATGTTCTTTTATAGTCTATTTGTGTTGTGTGGATGATAAATGTCATGTTTTTTATTGATAGGACACTCTGTGTTGACTTGGAGATCAGGGAAGTGCAGCTTTGTTTACAAAAAGGGCTACATTGATTTTATTCTTCTAGCCTGAGGGCCAAACTGTGAGAACCAAAGATTGCATTTAACTTTATCAATTATGTTATGTTAAAGGTGCTATGAGGAGAATCTCTCTCCAGCGACATCAAGACTCTGCTACCCATGAGCACGCGTGGCGACTGTCGTAATGCTGTGTTCCAGTAACCTCGGAACTGGGAGTGACATCATCTCGGACTTATCAGCGTTCCAGTTGAAGTTGGTAAAAAACATGCCGATTACCAGGCTATTGTTAGCTGTTGTTAGCACGCCCTGCATTGTTGTTCACAAACACCACATGAAGAATGTGATTATCACTATGGCAGCATTTTTGTAAATATAAGTCTAACAATACTATGTATACAGCTGATCTAGAGCGACACAACCCAGTAAGAAGTGCAAATAAATGGATTATTACAGGAGCTAAATAACTGTTCACACTGGGGGTATCCATCTTCGATTGTCAACTCAGGGGTGGCGAGGTTTCACCGAGTTCCCAGTAGGAAATTCTGACTTTGGGGGACGTTCCAGGTGTAGTTTCCTACTCTGAACCCGGAAATTTCTACTTCTGACTACAACTGGAACGCTCCAAAAGACGTGACAATTTTTGGAAAACTTAGTATCGTAGTCTTGTAGCCGGCTATATATCGCTACTTACAGCCCGATGCTCTAAGACGTGTCCGAATAATACAAAATTGCTCTAGTTTTAATTGTCTTGTTCCCAACGTTGAGTATCCAGGCCAGTCCAGCCCTATCCGACCTGACCGCGAAGCTAAGGAATAGCATTTATAGATAACCTATTTTGATGCTATAAAACTCATCTTAAAGTGTGTATTTCGATCAGGCATATATGTAAAATTGAGACTTTTTTCTAATTACTTAGGAACTCCTCAGAGCATCTTCAACTAATAACTAAACAAAATGAACACATGTACTAACACATGTACCTAACTGTCAAAGGAAGTAACTATGTCAGCATTTATAATTATTTAAATTCAAATGCTTGTATCCATACATTATCTAATTGGATGAACATATATTAAAAGCTGGCTCAAGCTATGTTTTTAAAGCAAACTTCTGTGTTTTTACTTTTTACTAAAGTTTATTTTACTTTCTGTTATATCTTAAATCTACAGAATGATTTGGATATGTTTACAATTAAGATTTACATAAATAATTACAGCTCATTACAGCTCTTATTATATGTCAGTATTGTTATTTTTAATGTTGTATGGCAGATTCTGGTATGTTTTTTCATATTTAAAATGTAAATTAGCCAGTGGGCCACACAGAGGTAGGAGGGCCACATGTGGCCCCTGGGCTGCCAGTTGCTTATCTCTACTGAAGATTATTATCACACCTGTCAAGGAGGTTTGCCATGAGGCATAGAGTATTCACACACATTGTTAAGGCTAGAAGAAGGTGCACATTCCTATGGCACCTGAATCAGTATTTGTATGAAGAATGTGTTAAATAACTGCTTACATTTTACTATGAAAGTATATTTTAGGTCTGAATACTGCACAAGGTGTGTGTGGACTAGGGATGTAACGATATGGAAATTTTGTATCACGGTTATTGTAACCAAAATTATCACGGTTATCATTATTATCGCGGTATTGTTGCAGTGTGCTCAAAATGTTCTAAAAGTACTTTTACACAGAATTGAAATTATTTAACCCCTTTATTGTTATATTCATAACAGTTCTTTTGTCTTTTTGTCAATAAATGTGTCAGACTCAGAGGCCAAACAATGCAAACTGCGCATGTGCACCTCGCGTGAGGCTCCTTAATCGAGGGCAGATACATAGTTCCGGCTTTTCTACGCAAAGAGCAGCATCACCGTGCGTTACTGAGGCAGTGTGGTGATCAAGCACGATATAACGGTAATTTTAATTGGACACGGTAACGATTATCGTGGGAAATTTTATCGCGGTTTACCATTTTACTGGTAACCGTTACATCCCTAGTGTGGACTTTCCCCTTCTATGATCACTGCATTTCCTCTCACCTGCATTGTCTGCTGGTGTGAGAGTATTCACACATGTACTCAATGAGGCTGTAAGAGTACATAAGGTGTGTGAAATCAGCAGTCTGGTTTGTTGTGTGGCACATTAGAGGTGAGGCTAGGAGGAGAGGCATTTTGCTGAACTAATGTTAGAATAATATCTCATTTTTTCCCTCTGCTGGGGACATTACTGGGATGAGTTTGATTGATTTAGCATTTTTTGTCTTATTTTTGATGTGGCCTAATAAATTTTCTCCTCATTTTGAGAATTCATGAGTTTGAGATTTTTCCTTCCATTAACCCTTCTGGCCATTCAAGAGTGTAACAAGGTTATTTTTTGCTGGCATTTGTTAGTTTGTTAACGGGATAACTCAAAAGTTTATGTATAGAATTTGATTAAATGTTCAGAGTAGCACAGAAATGGACAAATCAGTTTGATTTCAGTGGTGATCAGAATCCAGATGCAACTCTGGGAATTTTTTTAAAGATTTGTTTACATTGCAAGATAGGGCAGTTTTTCACGTTTTTGTCATAGCTCACCTCACAATGTTGGAAATGCCAAGCTTATTTGTGCTCTCAGATTCTATTTTTTTCTTTTTAACTTTTTTATTGCTCCACTGAAGAGGCTCCTCATTGTGTCCAGAACTGAGTTTTTTTTTTCATGCCTTACGTTTTTTTAATCAGTTTTTCTTTTTTTTCTCTTTGAGTTGTACAGCACTTTGGTCAACAAATGTTTTTAAATATGCTCAAATATATCTTGACTCGACTTGACTATTTTTATCTTACATCAGTGCAGAGCTTGCTGGAGGTGTACAGAGGCTTGATGGTGGTGCCAAAGCCCACGATGTTGAGCATGGTGCCAGTAGGAATACTCTTTAAGGCCACCACCATAGCTTCCTGTGGAAACATAAAGCATAGACAGTTATTAACCACATGACACTTACAGGAATCTAATGTATGCAGCCCTGTATCCATACAGAAGAATAACCTGTCCTCCTGGCGATTTTCTCAAGATTGCATCCTGCTTATCTTTTCTTAACCACTGGGTCCTGTTAGTTCCTTCTGGGGACACTGTAAAGCCACATTTTCATCAATGACCCCCATGAGATGTGATTTGGCAGAAATGTGCATACTTGTATGAAAATACATTTTTCAACTCTTTATGCTTCAAAAGTTTGACAGCTTTGTGTGAGAAGAAGAATAGTCACTCTAATTAAAGAGGCCACGTTTGAACCCAATATAACTTAATTTTTCTGATCATGTGGCCCCTTCAGCATATAAACATGTAATTTTGTTAATATATGTTTTCAATTTGCAGGCCAAGCTTCATTTTTTTAATGTTTCTAGCAGATGACCATGGCTCATTTCAGTGCCCCAGAGAAAAAAGGCTGTCATTTTCAAGTTGTAGAGGGACTTTTTCTTTTAGCTGACTTTGCATGAAAACATGAAACAGTATCAAAGTTGATTTAGTTGTTTACTGTTGACATGTGACTGTAAAACAGGCTGTATTATTGAAAAAATATATATTTACTGTAGGAAATGTGGGACATTTGCATTTTTTATTTTTTGTCTTTACCAAATGATTATTAGTGGCAAATAAAATGTAAAATTCTGAAATTGAATATGCCCGTTTTTCAATTTGATGAAGAATTCTCAAACTGGTAAGAAAAATAAAAATAAAAAGGAAAATACAATTTTTTTTGTATTTATTAAACTTTATGGACCTTTTTTAGATTACTCAGTTTTTGGGTTCATCAGGCAGTGTGTGAGTCTCTTCATTTTAAGGATTTTAATTTGATTTTGCCTTTAACTTATGTAAAATCCCAGACTGTAGGAACTAACACTTAAATATTTCCTCCTTGCATTTGTATATGGGAGATAAATCATTTAAAAAGTTTAAATAAAAAATCTCAGAAATCTGTAAATCTCAGTGTTTTCAGTGCATTTCTATGTTTTTTGATGCTGGTGATTCTTACTGGAATTTGCTAATCACAGTTTAAATGAGTTAATAAAATATAAGTTTGCATTTGCACTTAGGGCACAGTTTCCAAATTAGTTTATGCCAAAGGGTCAAATTAATGATGTCAACAGTATAAAGCAGTGCAGTGGAAAAGAGATAATTAAAATATTGTCAGTCTTGTATTAAGGTCACACATGAAAGAGCTGGAGCAAAATCATACTAAAACAAGGCTGTGTAAAAATATAACAAGAGTCCATGTGGGCCGTATAGCTGTGGCATATTGTACCTGTTTTAATGGAACACTACTTGGGAATCAATGTATTAGGGCTTCTGTGAACAGTAATGGACAATATTACTGTGCTATGTCTGTCCATGGTAATACTGATATAAAAATAATATTCAGACATCATAACCTTATTTCCAGGATATAGAAAGGTTTAAGCACTTTTACGCTGTAAGAGATGGAAACTTGGAAAAAAAATCCAAAATCATCTCCTTACTGCCCCCAGCCTGGCCCAAAATAAAGATACTGGTTTGTTAAAAAATAAGTTTAAGGTCAAAAGAAGTATGTTCCAGATTAGACTGGGGTTAGTAGCTGCAAGTGCACACTGCTGTATGGCACACACAATTAACACAGGCCTGTGTTTAAGATAAAGAAACCCAAGTCACATCACCAAAAAGATGATTGTGTACATTTGGCTTTGTGATGGAGTAAGATCAGTTCAAACAGCATCAGTGCTGTCAGATTGTGGGACCTGATTTATATGTTACAAAAAAATCCCTTCATTTTGTTTGCACTAACAAACCAATACAATTAGTGCAGATACAGTATTTAAATATATATTTTATTATATATTCTCGTGGCAAATAACCCTTCTTTTGCTAATTTGCTTCTGACCTTTACACGCTGGATGTTGGTTCCACTCATGCTGCCACTTCGATCCACCAGAAACAGCAGCTCTCTGGTGGCTTTATGCAGCTCTAGAGGTTCACGCAGCAGGTTGGGGCAGAAGTTGAGCATCAAGACAGGGCTGCTCAGGATGTCCTTATGGTACCGTTTTCTCACAAACTCCAGCTGCAGGTCAACAGGAACACATAATCATGAAGCAGCAGGTTCAGGTCAAAAACATTACTTAAAATAGAGAGTGAAGCAAATAAACGCACCTTCCTCTCAGGATCTGAATCTTTACGAGAGAAGCGGATGAAGTCTCGGCGGGCGCAGATCTGCTGTTCATACTGACTGAATGAGAGTCGACCCTTCTCCAGTATGACCAACGGACTGTGAGGCTCTGTGAAGAGTTTTATTTAAGGGGAAAAACTCACATATGATAGAAGAAGTTTAGAGACAAAGTTCACTATCTTACCACTAAGGTGTAGGATGATCTCTATGTGTCTGTCATACGGATGCTCCTGTGCCAAGGTGATGTAGGTGGCTGAGGCACTTTGGGCACTGGGGTCTGCATCTGCTCTCAGGGCATGAGTGGGGCTCTCAAGGCCTTCAATTCAATTCAGGAAGACATTAGGAAAGCAAATGAAGATTTTTCTATTTTAGATTTTGACAAGTGAAACTGTCTTTTAATATTAGTAATGTATATTGATAGACATACAGTTAAGTGTTTTTTCAGCAATAAAAACACAAACAAAATGAGATATTTATGGAAGTAGATCTGTTCCATCAGATATTTGGATTAAAAAGTAACTCAATTTCTAGCACTGTGTATTAATGCATCAAAAATATCTTTTCAATGTCTAATTCCCTTTTTTAAATCTAAAAAAAAAGCAAGTCAGCAGAATTGTTGGGCCAAATTCATGTTGATAAATAGAAAGTATGAATGTAACTAATAACTTCTTAAACAGCTCAAATCGGGCCCATGTTATGTCAAGACCACACAGGGGAACTGCTTGGACACCATTCATACGTACAGCAAATCAAAGTTTACAGTGTTTTTGTATGTCAATACCAAAGAATGCACAAAATATTAATGGTGCCTCAGAAAGTGTGTTTATTGTCCTATTTGTCCTCTTTGTCATTGAATTGTAAGAATGGGTGATACATGTAGGCTAATTTAGGAGAACATGACTTATCATCCATTCACCTAACCAAACATCCACTCAAGTACAAGGCCTCATAAGCTGCAACATTCCTGGTTTATTTTCCTGCTTTGGTCTCCAAACATTGCCTGCATCAGTACTGCACTCTTGCTTTTAACCCTTCACATCCCCAACATCCACCTGTTGGCTCTGATGGAGGTTCAGGTTAATATTTCATCACTCCTTAAATTCTGCATGTAAATAAACTTGCAAAAGATGATAATATAAGAGTCAAAATGAAAAACTCAAACTAAATTTATGCCTGAAGCAAATAAAAACATGAGTTCCCTGCCTATATTAATGATCACCGATAACTGACACTTTTCCATATGTGGAACTGATTGGACAAAAAACTAAAATGTTTTTCAACAAGTTTTCTTTTAGTTAAACTGTTTTGCTTTTTAACATATTACGACCATTGACAGTCGTCGCTAACATCCATGCAGTTTGTGTGACATTTTTTGCTTCTCTCGTGGTTCCCAGGTGCTGATAATGATTTTTTTTAAGGTTAAATGGTGAATGGACTTGAGCTTGTATTGCGCTTTTCTAGTCTTTCTGATTACTCAAAGCAGCTTCACACGGCAGGTGACATCTATCCATTTATGCTCACAATCACTCATTGATGATATAGAGTTTTAATGTGAGTATGTAGCCCGTCAGCATCAGCTAACGCTATACCCATTTACATACCACTGACACAACACTGGGGCCAAAATGGGGTTAAGTGTCTTGTGCAAGGACACATTGCCACATGACGGCTGGAGCTGAGCTGAAAACTGAAACAGATTTCTGTTTCAGAGTGTATAATGTGCAAATATGTATATATATATATACAAAAGTGCTTCGATAGCACAAACCTGCACCAAGGTATTTCTGATGTTATTTGCTCAGTCTCCCAATGTTAACAAATCCTTAAAAAATCCTGGATCTGTTTCTGAATTCTGATCACCACCAAAGTTGAATTAATACTTCCCTGTGCTGTGACTATCATTCATTGATAATTGTTAAATATTTAATTTATTATATCTATTACTTCTCCAGTTTACTTGTTAACAGGCCGACAAACTTGGCAAAAAAAAAACATAGCCTTCTTGGCAGAGGAAATAAAAGAAACAACTGATGATTTGAATAGTCTGATTAAGAGGCCAAAATACAGGAATAAAAAAGAACCTGTCAACTGATTTGATGCATTGAATACTCAGCGCAAGTAATTCAGTGGCTTTTTAATTTCATAAACAGATGGAACAGATTTATATCCATAGATTTCTCATAAAACTGTAACCTTGCTTATCCTCAGGATTTTTTCCAATATACCCTTACGTAAGCATGGCTACGACAACTAAATTAAGTATTTGTAACAGAGACAGTGGTACCAGCCAATAAGCAGGCCCCTCTGACCAGCAGCTGGAAGTTGAGTTCATATGGTGCCAGGTTTGCAGCTGGACTGGTGAAGATGGCATGGGCACACTGCTGCTCAGAGTCCAGGGCCCGGTCCTGTTTACCCGAGGCTGCACCAAAACAGCTGGTTGATCTGAGGAAGGGCGGAGCATAGCAGCCGTATTTGTGTGGAGCACAAAAATGGTATTTATTTATTACACAAAGTTAGGTGTAAAACAAATACCCAGTTTCTTCAGATTTCCCCCCATTTTCACTCTTGCTCTGTGTCATCTGGCCTGTGACGATGGGAGTTAACAGACTGGGGTAGACGATGCGTATGGCTCCGTTTTCCAAAGTGAGGAGTTCAAGGGTGGTGCTTATGATAACAGACACTATATCCATGGGGCCAATGACTCCTGTGCCGACAATGAAGGTGGTTCTTTCAAGGTCCTCATCCAGGATGAGATGTCCTAAGACAGAAACAGACAAAATGAATAAACTATTTAAACAGACATGAATCACTGAGGGGCTGAATACCATCTTAGCCCTTAACCAGGCTCACCCAGAGAACACGAGTTGACTGACCCTACAGAATTCTTTTTAATTTATTCATATCATTTTTTTGTCACCTATTAATACAGGCTCAGTAGAACTGTATGTGCTGGGCTTTGGTCAGGATAATTACCTCTGCCAAGGAGGTTATGTTTTCGGGAGAGTTTGTCTGTCTGTCTGTCTGTCCGTCTGTGAACAAAATAACTCAAAAACTAATGGATGGATTTGGATGAAATTTTCAGGAAATGTTCAGCATAGGGGAAGAACTGATTTGATTTTGGTGTTGATCCAGATCAGCGTCTGGCTGCCATGGCGAAAAATGTGATTTCTGTGAGTAACTACTGAACTAAAATAGATATCATTATGAATCCAGTTGCTAATGGTATGTTTTCATGGTCAAGGAATCTAAATATTTAGATGAAATGAAGGTAGGACTAACATTTATGGTCAAAATGACATTATGGCTGAGGACTGTGGCGCTGGCGGAGGTCTGCGCTCTCCGAGTGCTTTCTAGTAATTAAGATGAATCCCATGAAAAAGTTCTGGACACTCCATAAGACAGCACGATGCAGCCTTTCATAAGATACTTTGTTTAATTATATGCCCCTTTATCAGCTGGTAGAGAACAAGCTAAGTGTGGGTATAATTATAATAACTTACAGTGATACAGCGAGTGACCGTTCAGATCAGACAATCAGATTTCATGCTATCAAACTTCGCTGGACTATAGACAAAGAACTGTTCCAGTTTATTTCACATTTTGTGAGTAGATATATAATCAAGATATCAAACATATATACAAAAACCCTGTAGTACTTTTAGAAGTTAAAAAAAGTACTTTTTAACATTTATATTCCATCTGTGTTGGATCAATACTGTTGGCACTTGCCTTCACTGGCTAACATTTGCCTCCTTCTGCAGGTGAAGACTGTTATAAGGTTGATGCATGTTTTGCTGAGGGAACACAGTTGAACCATTAGGCTGGCAGCCAAATGTTTCTGTCTTTCTGACTGTCCTTTCGATCACCAGTGAGGACACAACAGGACACTGGAGACAAGACGTTGCAGCCATATTTGCATTCATTATGAGACTAGAGCAGTGGCAACATACACCGTGTGACATGTCAGGTGTCATGTAAATATGACATCTGACATGTTGTTATTCGGTCTGTTGCGTGGTTGTATAAAGGAGACTCCCAGCAAGAGAAGTTCTAAATCCCAACTTAAATGTGTAATACATAGTATTTTTGTTTCTTTAAGCTTATGAATTTATATTATTGACGATGATAGCTTATAGATGTGAGAGTTTCTTTCTGTCAAAGCAGTCTTACATTCTGCCCCCTCACCATTCGTGCACTGCATGTCTAGGCTGGATCTCCCACAGCAGCCCCACTCACGTCCACTCCCACAGTGACCCTCAAGACCAGGAGCAGGGCAGCAATCCAAACAGCAGTCCTTCAGCTTTCCTCGGCTCTGGATCTGGACCCCTACCAAGCGACCCGCGATTACAGCCTCAAAGCCCACCACCACCTCCTTTTCCCCAAGAGGGTAAACAAACACACCTAAACAGAAATGTTGGACAAACAGGAAATTAATATCAAAATTAGTGCTGTCAGACGATTAAAAAAATTAATCTAATTAAGTACAGGATTTATAATTAATTAATCTAATTAATCACATTTTAATCTCATATCTGCTTAAAGTACCCAAATAAAGAATTTGAATTCTAGGATATTATAAAATTGTAGTGCATGACTAATCAAATGAATACACTAAGAAGTGAAGATTTGTAAATCCACATTTTTATTGGTGACTAAATAAAACCAAAGTCAGGGCAACTTGTTCAGAAAATTCTAAGCTCAATCAGGCAACTCAAATTACACTTTAAGTGTGTTTCATAAATCAAATTCAAAATAAGAAAAAGGTCGAGGACATCCAGCAGACCAATTAGGCCTGATGCATTATTAAAGAATGTAGTACAAATATAGATAAATACATTCAAAAATTAAATAAGACTAAGTCTTAAATATTCCATTCCTGTTGTCACCTGGGCTTTGTTTGGTTTGACTAGAGACGCATGTGTGAAGTGACGTGCCACTGCCATGTACGGGTCCTCCAGCTGGCCAATATCAAAATGTTTGTGTGCTATGATTAATCTTGCAATTAATTTTTTTAATTAATTAATTAGTTAAATTTTCAGGAGATATTGCCCGTGGCACAAGGAGGGGTTGATTTGGTTTTGGTTGTGATCCTACATTTTTTAAAAGTTCAGGTTCAAGGTTTTTTTGTCAATCATGAGGTCGGGCAGTTTTTGGTTTTTTTAATGTAATTTTTGGGCATTTTGTGCCTTTATTAATAGGAGAGAGACAGTGGATAGGCTTGTGAAAGGGGGAGAGAGAGTAGGGGAAGACACCCTGCAAACTGGTCACAGTCAGGATTCGAACCTGGACTGGCAGAAGCAAGTACATGGGGTGCCTGGTTGCTAACCACTCCACCAAACCAGCACCCTGAGGTCAGGCAGTTTTTAACATTTTTGCTAAAATTAAAAGGTGATGAACGGGTTTTAAGACATTTTCAGGGCCTGTTGGTCATGGCACAGGGCAGTGGTGATGACATTGGGTTGATGATCTGAATCCAGATGTGGATTCAGAACTTTTTTCAAGGATATGCTGACAGTGCGGAAAGGGCAGTTTCCCACATTTTTGGACTATAGCTCACCAGACAATGTTTGAAATGCCTTGGAGGAGGTTGGTGCTCTCAGAGCAATTTTTTTATTTGTACAAAGCACTGCTATTGGTCAGTCACCCTTCACAGCTTTGGGTGGATCTTATTCCGATTTAAATAGTTTAAAGTATTTAAAACAAACAGACACATGTTAAGTTTTTTTTTTAATCATTTTCAGAAAAGTAGTGATTTCAGACATGACACATGGACAAAATTGTTGGTACCCTTCCATTAAAGACAGAAAAACCCACACGGTCACTGAAATAACTAAAAACTGACAAAGACTGGGGTGCTGGTTTGGTGGAGTGGTTAGCAACCAGGCACCCCATGTACCTGCTTCTGCTGGTCCAGGTTCGAATCCCGTCTGTGACCAGTTTGTACAGTGTCTTCCCCTACTCTCTCACCCCCTTTCACAAGCCTATCCACTGTCTCTCTCCTATCAATAAAGGCAAAAATGCCCAAAAATACTAAAAAGTAATGTCTGAATTTCATTTGTTAATTTTCAGTACATTTTTATTACTTTTGTCAGTTTCAAGTTATTTCACTGATCATCGTGGTTTTTCATTTCTTTCTGACGTGTAGTTTCTATTATTTTTTTCTATGAGAGGGGAAAAGATTTTAGCCCTATAAAGCCAATTGTATCATATTTGATACACACTTTTATAATACCTCTATCTACTCAATATGTTCAACAAATTACAAAAAAAACCATCTTAATACAATCAGATAAATGATAAAAATGTCCTCAAACGGATTATCAGTTGTCAAAAACACCTACTGTATTAAATGAGATACGAAAAATCTATATGTTGAATTTATGGACATTTTGATTTTTTTGGATTTTAGCAGAAAGTAAAACAAACATTTCAGCTCCAAAAAAGTACAATTTTCTGGCTATAATCTATGGTCTTGGGCCTTAAAGGGTTAACGGGAGGATACCAACAATTTTTTCTAAGTGTGTACTCTAATTTGCCTGACAGCGTTGGTAAAACCTTCAAGATTTGAGATTTCAAGAGACTCCTACAGCGTGAAAAAACGTTGCATTCAAACTGGCTTAGATTTCTGATTTTCGAAATAGTTCTTTTTGAAACAATGTTGGATGATAGAATCTTTGGGATTAATAAAAAAATGACACTCATATGACTGTAACAAATATATTGTTCCATATGTTTGCAAAACTAGACCACATATTTTTAAAAAGTATCCATGGCTTAGAATATATGTTTTTCTCTTATTGGTAACATTTGGGATCGTAAATGTATGTTAACATGATTTTGGTTGTGATCCAAATTCGTATGCCGATGAAGGTTTTTTATGGATATCTGAACATTAAAAAAACCATCTGTATTTCTTTAAATAACAGATACTGTATTGTAGTTATTAAAAATTGGTTTTGATATCATAAATTGGTTTAAAATTTATAAAACTCGACTAATATAGTGAAGAGTTACTGACCAGTAGCACTGCATCATAATATGGCAGTTTTCCATGTTTTTACTAATAACTCAGCAAACTCTCAATGGATTTTTATAACATTTTCAGGGAATGTTGGTCATTGCACAAAGAAGGAGTGCTAAGATCTTTGTGATGTGAATCTTGATCAGGGATTTTTTTTCCAAGAATTAGCCAGCAGTGTGCAACAGGGCAGTTTTACATACAGTATTTTGACAATAACTCGCCAAACAATGATGGAAATCCCTTCGTGGCGGTTTATGTCCTCTGAGTAGTTCTAGTTTGAGATAAATCTTAGTATAGTTGCTAGATTTCCTTTTATTTGTTCTCCAAGTGTTTCATTCTGGTACTCACCTTCTACGGGCTCTGTGTCTGCATTTGCATAGGTCAGATGTGCGGTGATGCCCAGGGAGCAGCCATTGGCGCAGGACTTGATGCTGGATGCCTTGAGTAACAATGGTTCCCATGTGGAGCAGTTTCTCAGTCCCACCATCTTCTGAGGGCAGCAGCAAAGGCTCATGAGAAAACAGGTCCACAGACCAGGTAAATGGTCTAAGAAGACAAAGAGAGTGATGTGTGAGTGTGCATTTTAATCCTCTCATTTCAAATGTATCAGACCTATTTAGATGCATTTATTAAAAGCATCTAAAATGACTACTGTGTCCACATCTGTTATGAATTTATTCCAGCCAGATATTAATTGATATTTGCACATCCGCTATTTGACTTGTAACCAAGCTACCAAGCCCCTCCAGCACCTAGCAACCTGAGATAGTTGAAGAGTAAAAGGGTTGGTTAATCATTTACAAGTCTACTCTTACAGCACTACATTATGCCTCACATGCAATCAGTAGATAACCTGTATGCAAATCGAAATGGACCTAGTACTCTAACTTAAAGTTAACTCTTATAGAGCTGGTACGTTTCCTCCATCTGTTTTTGATAGTGACTTTATAGAACTTACCCTCATTTCCTCCAGCGTTCCTCTTTATGTGCCCCAAGTTGTAAGCAATAAATCTTTATGACAGACTTCTGAATTACTTTAAGTGCATCAGATGCACCGTGCTGATCATGGTTAAACGAATGGAGGACGACACAAAACTGCGTGCATGTGAGTTTGTTAGCTTTAACAGACACGTGTGCATTTGTGTGTGTGTGTGCCTGTTTGCTGTGGTCCAGGTAATGGTCGTTTCACATCTACCTTTCTAACAAGATCAACAGCCTCCATCTGGCTACTGTGCTCTCAGGTCATAACAGGCAAATAAATGCCTGGTTTGTTAAAGTGGGGTGCTGTCAGGATACAAACTCAGAAAAGTGCAACATGGACCACTCTGCAGACTGTGGTAAATGGGACGATCAGGCTTTATGGCTTTATGGTGGAAAATGATTAAAAAACACAAAGAAAAGGGAATGTGCACATGCAGGGACTAACATTGTGCAGTTCTCTCTAAAACTCAACTCATGCATTATCCATATGCCATTTTAAAAAGATCAACCTTTAATGTAAAGCCTGACAGGGAGGGAAAACTCAGCATTTTCTCTGAGTAATCATTCTGCTGAGTGTTTGCTGTGGCAACGCTGGCCAAGAGTTAGCTCTGGGCAATGCTGCAGTCCCCCTGTGTCAGTTACAAGCTCCAGATAACAAGCAAAATGAAGGTCCAGGAACACTTACTGTGCTGTTCAATGCAGTTTCTGATAAGTGGCCAGCCTCTGCATCACTCCAGCATCATATCTACTTGCAGGTTACCCACTTATACTGTGGCAGGAGTTTTCCTGGTGAGATACACTGTTCTCTGTCTCTCTTCCTCTCTCTCTTTTCCCTCTTTCCACACAGCCACAAGTTGCTCTATAAAGACACAAAATTAACAGAGTAAGAGTCAGATATTCAAAAATATATTTCTAGCAATAATGAACAAGGTCAAGAGAAGTATTTAAGATGAAAACAGCCAAAAAACATCATCGCTTATGCTTTAAGACATCCAATCACATTCTTCTGCAGCTCCAAAAAATGTAAGTCTTTCATTAGGTCGACATTAACCTCCTGTTGACCGAATCGTCATCTGCTTACCTGCTTTGACCTGAACCACAGAGCCGATCAGCAGCTGTGATCCTGAACCTGCTGTTGAGGCTCCAGCAAACACACAGCGGTAAGTGAGGCAGAGCCTGCTTTTCATCCAGACAATTGGCTGTGATGGTAGCAGCACCGTAATTCATGGCTAATGGCTCGCTCGGCCTGAGAGGGGAGGGAGGGTGAAGTGCTCTGCCTCTCTCCACAGGTCAGTCAGTCTGACAGAGGTATGGGCTGCTGTGGGTGAGTGAGTCCAAAGAAGCTGCTGCAGGCTGTGGCTGGGTTTTCTCCAGTTAAAGGGGTTTAATGAAACTGGAGATAAATAAAAAGAAACAGATATATGCACAAGCAATCAATGAACATATAAAAATGACAAACTATGACAACTATTTCTCCTGTGAAACCAGTATATTGTCTTTTAATAAAGCTACTGCGGTTAATGCTTATTGGTGGCACTCGTGGTTGTTTTCATAAAAAGAAAAAAAAATCTTTTAACCACGTTGCTCTTTTAACAAATCAATACATGTTTCATATTTGTTACCTAGCTATTTGCCCTCCTATATTAAAATAGTTTTGTTTTAGGCAAGTTTTCGAAAGTTAACAAACAAATATTAAATAAACAAAAAAGGTAATATTTCCCTGAAATGTGTATGTGTTGATGTTTGTATCCAGGGACTGCTAGAAATGTTGGACCCCCATCCCAAATTAACTCTGCAGTTTTTCAAACCAAGCATCATAAAACAAAGTGGTAGCTAAATACGATGATTTGTGTTTTATTATGTACCACTAAAATTATTACAGCCTAGTTATTCTGTCTAAAGACACTAAAAAGTTTCAAACATTGAAAAATACACTCTTCAGATGAAATAATATAATAAGTGGTGTATCAAACTATGCTCTATTAGGCACTTTGTGGCATTTGCATCATCTTAAGCTTTTAAAATGTTTTAATTTATCATCTAATCTGTTCTAATAAATCTTTAGTTTTGAACCCTGTACAAGATCCAAAAAATAGCAGATTATACATTTGTATTGCTCTGTAACCCGTTTTTTCTATAGACATCTTAACATGCTTTTTGTACAGCAAAAACAAACAAAACAAATATCCTCAAACCAATGTTCAAAAATTCCTTTATATTACATAGACGCTATTTTATGGGAGTTAACCAATGCAAAAAGTCTGAAGATTGCTTTTTGCAATTAAAAACAAGAAACCAGGTATTTGTGTAGGTGAAGAAGAAGTTATCTTTAAAAGTCAACAGTTAATTTAAAAAGTGAATAAACTGATACAGCATGCTGGTAATATGCTATCCTCAGGGACCCTGCCAGCATGGACCCTCGCTTCCCTCTAATTTTCCCACTTTATGGCCTCCCTATTTTTTTATCATGAAGCAGTATGACAAACACTGTTTGACACTAAACACAACTCATTTTAATCAGTTGTCTTTTCATGTAAGAATGGAAAGGTATAACCTTCATACAGTAAGTTACACTTGTGTCTTGTATGTTGGTGCACAGGAAATTTACATTTTTGGTAAGTTAAAAGCATTACTACCTCAAGTTTAGTACTCTATTACAGTAGGTAATGTTCGACAGAAAGTATTTCAGTATATATTTTGTACAATAGGCATTAAACTAAATGGCTTATCAGATATGGAAGTATTACAAGGTGTACCAGTGAAAATGTATAACAATGGAGATGGAGTTGGGGTATGTGAGAGGGCTGGTCTAGTGTAATATCCTCTTTTTTAACCTTGAGAGGAGACTCTGAAATTTGTTTTCATTTTATGTTACTCCTAAAGCTTTTATGAAATCATAATGAACCATCTTTTTTTCCATTTGATTTACTTAATAAGCATTCGAATCAAGAATTTGACTTGGTTTCATCATGTAGTGTGGGGCTTGAGGTAGTGAATTGTTTCAAAAAAGGGGATAGGTGTTTTCTGAGTGTCCTTTGCTGCCTCCATGTGGCCATTTTAGTTTTCCTTCTCTGTATTTAATTCAAGGCAGGCCAGAGTATCTCTCAAATGTGTGTTTTGGAGTTAAAGTACACACAATAGGCTATTTGGAATTTCATAATTTTTGCTGCACTGCTAAAAAGCGCCATGCTTTCAGTTAAAATCAAATGCAAACAGGTTACAGGTTCTAAATGCCCAATATTGGATTTTTGCAGATACAGTCTCTGACATTTCCAAACTCATAAAAACCAAACACAAATACAGATGTTTTTTATGAGGGACACAAACTCTTTATGCAAATCAATGTCTGTCAGTGTGATAGTCTATTTGCATAAGGAACAGATGTAGAACAAGAAAAACTAAATTTTCCTCTTCAAAGAAACGAAACTCTTGTTTTTAAATGTACTCATGCTGTGATGACAAAGTAAAGCGATATGGCAAAAACAAATCAAGCTTGGGTGATCTGATATTTAAATTTTAGACCAACAGGTGCCAATAGAAGTCATATCAATATCTTGCATCCCTAATTCTTAACTGTCAGTGATGGTGGGCTGTAAAGGGGAGAAAGTTACAAAGACATTAAGGGTCTTCTGCCTTCAGCTCAATGTACAAAACCCAAAACCAGTGAAGTTGGCACGTTGTGTAAATTGGAAATAAAAACAGAAAACAATGATTTGCAAATCCTCTTCAACTTATATTCAATTGAATACACAGCAAAGACAAGATATTTAACGTTCGAACTGAGAAACTTTATTTTCTTTTGCAAATAATCATCAACTCAGAATTTAATGGCAGCAACACATTGCAAAAAAGTTGGCACAGGGGCATTTTTACCACTGTGTTACATCGCCTTTCCTTTTAACAACACTCAGTAAACGTTTGGGAACTGAGGAGACCAATTTCTGAAGCTTTTCGGGTGGACAGGTCTGGACTACAGGCAGGCCAGTCTAGTACCTGCACTCTTTTACAACGAAGCCAAGCTGTTGTAACACGTGCAGAATGTGGCTTGGCATTGTCTTGCTGAAATAAGCAGGGGTGTCCATGAAAAAGACGTTGCTTGGATGGCATCATATGTTGCTCCAAAACCTGTATGTACCTTTCAGCATTAATGGTGCCTTCACAGATGTGTAAGTTACCCATGCCTTGGGCACTAATACACCCCCATACCATCACAGATGCTGGCTTTTGAACTTTGCGCCTATAACAGTCCGGCTGGTTCTTTTCCTCTTTGGTCCGGAGGACAGGACGACCACAGTTTCCAAAAACAATTTGAAATGTGGTCTGGTCAGACCACAGAACACTTTTCCACTTTGCATCAGTCCATCTTAGATGAGCTCGGGCCCAGCGAAGCCGGTGGCGTTTCTGGGTGTTGTTGATAAATGGCTTTGGCTTTGCATTGTAGAGTTTTAACTTGCACTTCACGAGAAAAGACCACACCATCAACAGGATGAATTTGACAATTAATTATTGCGTACATTGGATAACAACAACATAGTCGGTACGTGAAGCGGATGACGTTTTGGGGAAACTTCATAGGAAATTCGCCGTAGCTCCCGGGCACGATGAACCCCCTCTTTAAGGCCCTGAGGAAGGCAGGAAGAAGAAATTTTAAATAAGGGGAGGGAGGGAGGGGTGAGTCGAGTGTGCGAAACAAAAGAGGGAAATGGTCGGTTAGAATTTATAGGAACACGGGAAGAGGTGTGGTTGAGGTGTGGTCCACTCCTGAAACTCTGCTTAAAGCTCCACTTGCAGATGTAGCGACGAACTGTAGTTACTGACAGTGGTTTTCTGAAGTGTTCCTGAGCCCATGTGGTGATATCCTTTACACAGTGATGCCGGTTTTTGATGCAGTACCGCCTGAGGGATTGGAGGTCACGGGCATTCAATGTTGGTTTTCGGCCTTGCCGCTTGCGTACAGTAATTTCTCCAGATTCTCTGAACCTTTTGATGATATTACGGACCGTAGATGATGAAATCCCTAAAGTCCTTGCAATAGCTCGTTGAGAAATGTTGTTCTTAAACTGTTCAACAATTTGCTCACGCATTTGTTCACAAAGTGGTGACCCTCGCCCCATCCTTCCTCAACTTTCTCAGTCTTTTTTGCCACTTGTGCCAGCTTTTTTGAAACATGTTGCAGGCATCAGATTCCAAATTAGGTAATATTTGCAAAAAAATAACAAAGTTTACCAGTTCGAGCGTTAAGTAACTTCTTTGCTGTGTTTTCAATTGAATATAGGTTGAGAGGGATTTGCAAATCATTGTAGGCCTATTCTGTTTTTATTGATGATTTACACAACGTGCCAACTTCATTGGTTTTGGGTTTTGTATATGGCTTCAGTAAGGACTCCGGAGGCATGTCCGTTTTTACAGTGTTTACTGATGTGCCACACTATCCATTTCTTTTTGTAAAAAGACTGTGCCTTCATAAAGAAGAGACGCAGGAGTAAGCAGCAACACGGCCATACGGTGTGCTGGGAGAAGTGAGTCCTTCCGATCCAAAGTAGGCTGCCATTGATGCTATGTGGCCAGCAGGCGGCAGTGTTCACCACTAAGCAAATGTGAAATCAACTCTACTAATATTAAAGGCACATTCTCAAAAATAATTAAATAACAAATTTAGAAAGAAATGTGCACAAAATACCTGAACTTAAGTAACGGACAGAACATACAAGTCATATCAATATCGTGCAGCCCTAAGTCTTAACTGTCAATGATGGCAGGCTGTAAAGGGGAGAAAGTTACAATGACATTAAGGGTCTATGACTGATAGGGCCCCCTAAAATATTGAGATAAGAAATATTTTTCCATTTTCCTTATTCTTTGTCTTTGTTTGTGATCATGAAAAAACTAAAATTTAGGAATCTTTTCTTTTTTTCCCACAACATGAAATTTATGATAAAGCTGTCTTATAGCATAGGCCTACAAGAGGATATCAGTTGTCTACGCATTTTGCATAGCTTAGGCTACAGGGTAAGTATTATAAAATCTGAAAATGTGAAAAATGAAAAAGTCTTATATTTCATCCTGTGCAGGTGCAGTTCTGCTTTTGGATAACCACACCAGCGACTCAGTGGAGGAATAAAGATAATAGACACTTTGTACAGTCGATACACTTTGCTACAACAGCTTAGCTTTAGCTTACCGATGTTGTGCAACCGTAAGCTAGCGGCTTTAACGGCATTGGTGTCGTTCATCAGTAAAACACCGGGGGGCAAAGAGAAGACATCCAGATTTAACACTTTGGTCAGGTTTCAGTTCTGTATTTCACCAACACGTAGTTTCAATGTTCTGACACAAGATGTCAGCCTTTTCCAGCCACCTGCTGCCTGTGAATCAGGGTTAAAAAGCTTTACCTTCTGAGTTTCCTTTTTTTGGCGCCCTTCAAAAACACCACATAAACTTTTATCTTTGCCCCTTGCCACTATAATACATTTTCGGCCATGTTGTTTCTGCACTGACAGCATCAAGATTGAATCCACAAACCCAGTCAATGGTGAGTACCTTCCTGCAGCTCGTGTTTTTGCACTTTTTATTGACTTGTTATCATAAGGGCTTGATAATATTTTGAGTTTCAAAGATGCATCAGTGTATAAAACATGGTGTTGAGCAGAGATGTGCAAATTGAGTCATATAAACATGAAGGGGAAAAGCATGAAAATATATAAAAACCCTTTCCTTCTTAACTTTTGGGAATGTGTTTAGTTCTCTGAAAGAAATCCTTGCTAAAGTTGGCTCCTTGTTTCTAATATCAGAAAAACAGTAAATATTGCACTGAGGAGGTAGTTTCAATTGGCTCAACTTCTAAAGCCCTTTTGGTAGCTGTTTGCATTTAGTCTTAAATATCGATTTTTCTACAGTTGATTATTATAAAAGATGTATCATATAGCCTATTTGTGGATGGATGGATGGGGACAATGTAAGTGTAAGTGTTAAATTAAGAGTATCTTGCAGTTTGGAGAGTGGCCCTCATAGTGTAGTTAACATTAATGAAGACTTTTTAGTGACCAAAGTTGCCCAACCCTGAAAAAAGTAAAGGCAGCATTTTTAAATGTTAAATTTTGTGCTTATCTATTAACGATGCCCAAAACTCAGCAAAGAAATGGTAACCAGTTGTATCCTCTAACATTACCATGCTTTAAAAGGAGATATTCTGAATATCACTGTAGTTACTTACTAGTCTTTTTTCCTGACAAGGGACATTATTGACAGCTTAGCCGGAAACAGCTAAGTTGGGCTTAGCTGTGGATCAGAAGTAAAGTGGCTCATCTTTGAATAAGAAATTTGATCCCATAGCTCTGCAGTCACTTGTCAGTGCGTCCTTGGGCAGGACACTTGAACCCAAAATGCGTTGATGTCAATAGTGGTGATTCATGATTGACAGACACCTTACATGGCAGCCTCCACATTTAGTCTGTAGTTTTGTTGACAAAGAGTTTTAAAAGGCATGTGTGCCTTGTGGTTTAAAAGCGTTTTGAGTAGTTACATCACTAAAAGTACCATACCCACTCAGGGCAACTGACCTTATCCGGTTTATAACCATAAAATCAGGTAAGTCAAAGTTCTTTTTTCTGTTTTAGCAAGAAGCAGGTAAATAAACTATCTGAGCTTCTGTCAGAGTCATGTTTGTATTACAATTAAAATGTAATTTCATTTGAATTAATAAGTTGATGGATGAATAAACAGAACATATTGATGTCTTTTGGGCATCTTGGGCAGACCTGTAACCACACTCTTACAGTAATCTGAGGGACAAATGCATGGACAACTTTTTCAATTCCAGAAATATTCCTGAGGTGATAGCCAGCTGATTTTTGTCTCTGTGTTTATGCACTCTTGAAAGTTCAGGTCTAAGTCCTAAATACTTTCAGGTTTCTGGGCTGATCAGTCATTTGTAACTGTGATATCAGGAGCTGTGTGCTGACTCTAAACCACATTTTCTTGGGTCAAAAAGCAATTTAAAAGCAGTCACTTTTGTTTTATTTAGCTGGGGAAATTACGGCACATTCCTTCATTTATTTGCTCCATGTATTTTTTCCAGTGTTTGTTCAGGACCATGGTATTGAAATGTAGAGGTATGTGTCTTCCTCATAGTTGTTTTTGTTGTTTTGTTGTTTCCATGATCTAAGACTGCATAAGCGTGTAGATGTAAAACAAGAGAGGCCTGAGGATAGAGCCTTGAGGAACTACATTACTTTTGTCTGCGCTGATGTTAACTATCAACACAAAATAGTTTCTGTACTTTGAAGGTGCTATGAGGAGAATCTGTTTGTGGCGACATAAAGACTCTGCTACCCATGAGCACGCGCGGCGACTGTCGTAATGCTGCGGTCCACTAACCTCGGAACTTGGCGTGACATCATCTCCAACTTATCGGCGTTCCAGTTTAAGTCAGAAAAAAACATGCCGATCTACCAGGCTATTGTTAGCTGTTGTTAGCACGCCCTGCGTTGTTGTTCACAAATATCACATGAAGAATGTGATTATCACTATAGCAGCATTTTTGTAAATATGAGTCTAACAATACTATGTATACAGCTGATCTAGAGTGACACACCCCAGTCAGAAGTGCAAATAATTCGATTATTACAGGAGCTAATCAACTGTTCACACTGGGGGCATCCATCTTCGATTATCAACTCAGGGGTCACCGAGTTCCCAGTAAGAAAATTCCGACTTCGGGGGACGTTCCAGTTGCAGTTTCCTACTTGGAACTCGGAAATTCCGACTTCTGACTACAACTGGAATGCACCAAAAGACGTGACAATTTTTGGAAAACTTTGTATAGTTTTGTAGCCGGCTATATATATCCCTACTTACAGCCCGGTGCTCTAAGACGTGTCCAAATAATATAAATTTGCTCTAGTTTTAATTGTCTCGTTCCCGAAGTTGAGTATCCAGGCCAGTACAGCCCTGTCAGACCCGATTGAGAAGCTAAGGAATAGCATTTATAGATAACCTATTTTGATGCTATAAAACTCATCTTAAAGTGTGTATTTCAATCAGGCATATATCTAAAAGTGAGACTTTTTTGTAATTACTTAGAAACTCCTCATAGCATCTTTAAGTAAGATACATAAAGTAAATTGGTTTTTAAATTTTATTTTATTTTGACAGGAAGAATCACTAGGTATTAGACACATTGTCCAGTTTATTTGACTTTTTTTATTTTTTAGAGCTCTTCAGAATAACTTGGTCACTGGACACCCTTAAGATAACTGATCCATCTTGACTTATTCTTTTATACAAAGTCATTCGTGTCGCTAGGCTCAGCATGTTGTGGGATATATCTGTGATTTGTTTTTTGTGTGGCTTTTCTTTTGTTGATGTGATTGTAAGCTTGAAATTTATTTTCACAAGGTTTGTCAATTAATATCAGGAAAGCAAGAGGTCAAGAAATGATTGGAGAAGTGTTTGCACGATAAAATCAAGTTGTTTCACGTCATAGTAACCCCTGCCTTTAGGTTAATTGGATATTTTATTATAAAGCAGTTGCTAAATGTGCTTTTAATGGCAGTTAATGTGGTTGTTGTGGTCATAATAGATCTAATTAACAACATGTCTAACAATGACCCAATACAGGCCTGAGCAGACGAGCTGCTTGTGCTTGACTATTGTGAGGGGGTTCAAGTGTCTGTCTGTGCCGAAATGTTGGGAACCTCTTCTCTCTCTTGCGTACCCCACTGACCTAGATTTCAATTGTTTTCTGCAGGAGACAATGGGAGAAATGGTTTCATAACCAAACACAATACCTGGGTGTTATTCAACACGATTGTTGCTAAGGTTCTCATGATAGTGGTGTGATTTTGTGCCCAGCTTTGTACGTTTTCTTTATGCAACCTGCTCATGCTGCCAGTCAGCGAGGGGCCTGTGCACCCCACACCAAAATCTCTTCTAGATGGTTCAACAGACGATTGTGCATTCACCAAATTTTTGTAGCTGGGCCAGTCCAATCACTGCTGTTTCTAACAAGGACATTCTTCTCACACATTTATGCCAATCTGTGTTATTTAAAAGCATATTTGTTATTTGGGTCATTTAAGGTCATTGGTGACATTCTTTGTAGCCAGGATATCAGTTTTAGTATTTCAGTATGAATTAAATAACATATTTTTTTTTGTTATATAATTGAATCTTAATCATAAAATCTATTAAGAATATATGTAGATGCTTTTTATTTAGCTGTATTGCCTTTAATCGCATACTGTTCTTTCCTGTGGTGTGCGTAACATAATTTCAGTGTCAGCTTAACACCACTGCTATATATTTTTTAAATAATAGATCAATGGCTTTATTGTTGCACCGAAAAATACACCAAAGAAAACGATAGTCAGCTATTGCTAAATTTGTGCCCTCAAAGTCATGTTCCGACTGTTTTATTTTGTTTGTTTGTTTGTTTTTTTGCTTGCTGTGCAAAAAGAAAACAAACATGAATCCCTGCACAGGAAGTGGCATCAATTTTAGTTTTAATTTCTGGGGAGCAGTGTGACTTTCATGTTTTATGCTACGAGTCTTTCTTGTCGCTCTAGTCTTAATGTGTCCCCCTGCTGAGATTAGTTTTGATAGAGGTAAATCCCATAAAAAATCAGAACACCTATTTTATTATTTGTTTCAAACACTTTGCTGTCTGACACATAAATGGCTAATTTGACTCAGAAAGTATGCTCAACTACCTCATGATTTATTTTAAACTTGACTTTTGAAATATTTTTGTATCACTGGGATTTTAGGAGGTTTATTGTCCTTCTCCTGTGAGGAGAGAACCAAAGCTAAGCTATATGGTGCTGCAGATGGGGCCAAGAGCTTTGAGCAAAACTGGGATTTTTGGGGGGGGGAAATGTTTACCATTGTATAACTTGGATTTCATGAGGTTTATGTCCCTTCCATCGCCACTACACGTCTGATTTACTCTGCCCCTGTGAGGAGCGATCTGCCATTACGTCTTGGCTATAAGTTGAACTTTGATTTTTAAGGGAAAAAGCATTTGGGTTATAGTAAATATATATACATATGACACATTCATAATGTTTTGATTTGCACTACAAAGTCCCTTTGTTTTGATACTCCTATACTGAACCACCCAGCATACTTGCCCTTTGGCTTGGAACAAAGTTAAACCAAAATAAAGGGACTTGATGGCATACAATGAAAGCACTGTAGATTAGTCTAGTACAGACTTGAATCCCCCAATATTGTTTTTTTTTAAAAATTTATTTACTTTAAAGGTGCTATGAGGAGAATCTAGTTCCGGCGACGTAAAGACTCTGCTACCCATGAGCCCACGTGGCGACTGTTGTAATGCTGCGTTCCAGTAACCACGGAAGTGGGAGTGACACCATCTCCGAATTATTGGCATTCCAGTTGAAGTCGGAAAAAAACATACTGATCTACCAGGCTATTGTTAGCTGTTGTTAGCACACCCTGCGTAGTTGTTCACAAATATCACATGAAGAATGTGATTACCACTATGGCAGCATTTTTGTAAATATAAGTCTAACAATACTATGTAAACAGCTGATCTAGAGCAACACACCCCAGTCAGAAGTACAAATAAACTGATTATTACAGGAGCTAATTAACTGTTCACACTGGGGGCATCCATCTTCCATTGTCAACTCAGGGGTCACCGAGTTCCCAGTAGGAAATTCCGACTTCGGGGGACGTTCCAGTTGCAGTTTCCTACTCGGAACTCAGAAATTCTTACTTCTGACTACAATTGGAACGCACCAAAAGACGTGACAACTTTGGAAAACTTAGTATTGTAGTTTTTGTAGCCGGCTATATATCCCTACTTACAGCCAGGTGCTCTAAGACGTGTCCGAATAATATAAATTTGCCCTAGTTTTAATTGTCTTGCTTCCGACATTGAGTATCCAGGCCAGTCCAGCCCTGTCCGACCCGACAGAAGCTAAGGAATAGCATTTATAGGTAACCTATTTTGATGCTATAAAACTCATCTTAAAGTGTGTATTTTGATCAGGCATATATCTAAAAGTGAGACTTTTTTGTAATTACTTAGAAACTCCTCATAGCCTCTTTAAACACAAATGACTTAGAGCTCAATATGGCTATTTATTGACATAAATTCAAACAATTTAACTTCTAAAAATATCTAAACTATTTCTTCAGATGTATGAACTGGATAAATATGCAACACAGATGAAGGGAAATGTTCACAAGTGCATTTTAATAAAGGATTTATAGCCGTTTTGAAAAAATAAGAGGTTAATGGTGTCAATTAAATGATAATCTAGTCATTAATGTTTCATTATTCTTGAATCTGTAACACTTTGTGATTACTGTAAAAGGCGTCCTAAATATAGTAAAAGGAAACTCAAACTACCGAATCAATCAAGGTCAGAAAACATTTTAATTACAATACAGTAAAAACAGGAAAATCACTCAAACTAAAAAGAGACAAAACACAGATGGATAAATGAGACAAAAAAATTCCTTTTATTGTCAAAATTGTATAGTAAAGTTGGGGATGCATAACATTGTTGGCAGATAACAGCATGAAGTGTTATGTAATAGTATTGTCAGATCTGAAATTGTCTGCCCAGTATACTATGTTGTATCAGATTTCCCCCCTCGTATTTATGATAACAAAGAGTAAGATTGTATTGTACAGCATGGTACATAAAGCACCAAGACAACAAGTATGTCTTGCTGCTTTGTTGCTCTTGTTGTACCAGTAGATAGAATAGTGGAGTAGTAAAAGAAATGTGGTTTTATTTTATTATGTGTGTATTATAAGTTGAATGTGTTTTTAATCATATAGAGGCTTCATCTTTACTTTGAAGGTTGCAATCAGCACTGTGACAACCATCTTACATACAGTGACGCTCAGGGGCTGTTTACAAAAGGCAAAACGGTCAATTCCGATACATTTTCATTGCATTTCAGCCTCCTGTTTACATGGAAATAGTACCTGGATTGCTTCAATCCGCAAACTTTCGAAACCAGGCCCCAGAGTAGAAAATGTTCATGCTGACGTCACTGCATGCGCAGTACTCTTTCACACGAAGGCTGCACGTGCACACCAGGAACAACAACAGCTCCGGCCGTCTACCGAGTAATGTGTGTGCCGCTTACCGTGCACACGGATTTGTTGTTCAGAAAAGAAACTCCTGCGTCTCTGTGCATCCGCTCGCCATTGTTGTTTGTGAAAAGCTTTTCTTCTTCGTACGTGTATTGTAGCAGTGCTGCCTCTCTGCAAACCTACACCGCCATCTACAGATCAGCATGCATACTACAGCGGTTTTACTCCAGCGCCTCTGCCTGAACATGGATAGACTTTGAATATGCAAAGGAAAAATCTTTGAATTTTTAAGTTGGAGAGTGTCCGTGTAAAGGAAGCCTCAATTAAATGGCGCAGTTTCCTGAGGACCTTATAATTTTAAATACAGCATTCAAAGTATATTTATTAAACAAAAAGTGTCTATCATGTTAAAGTACAGATCAAAAAGGAAAAAACAGCTTAGCTCGGTCTGTTGATTCAGCTTTAAACTCCAAACTGTCATTCATTCTGCCGATATGTTTGACAGGTGTATCAGCCCAAATGTAATCTACACAGATTCCTACAGTTAACTTTATGTCATTTCTGCTGCCACATATATTCTGAGAATTGTACATATGTACTGTAAAGAATGGAATAGTGCAGTCCTTTCACCGCCCACGACAAAACCTGGACAAATGAGTGTAACGCCTCATACAGCATAGTGATCATTTCATCCTTATTATCCTTTTATTTAAATTCCAAAAGGCCAAAATCTGATCTGAAATGAAGTTTTAAAGAATCACCTTGCACTCACCAACAATTTTCTTGATTAGATGAAGTTGGAAAGCAGAGTCTAAGCTCAGACATACAAAGATAGAAACCTGCGGTAGAGAGGAAGCGAGCTCCATGCTTGTTGGATGAATGAAGGAGGAGCGAGCAGAAAGCAAATTAATCGCAGGACATCAAAGACAAGTGAAATGAGGGAGGAAAGGCTTGAAAGAGTGCCGCCCGTTTGTCCCATGCCGTCCCCGCTCCGCTCCGCCTGATCCCGCTCTCAGATCTCCAGGCCATTGTGCCGCACGGGTGCATGGAGGGGGCTGGGGCACAATGTACACAAAACATTCACAAACACACAAAAATGTCCAAAGGACGGCTCGCTAAAGACAAAATTGTTTATCAAGGCGCTCTACCCCAAACTTTGGCTTCGAGCGTTTGATTCCTCTGCCCTCTGTTTGGTTTCTTACAGTTTTTCCATCGTCACATAGTTGGAGTTCATCAAGGCTGGCTGCACGAACTTTGAGTGAAACATAAACACAGTCACACAGTCGCTAACACGTACTGTATGTTGTGAGTGTGAACTGTGCCGTCATTGCTGGCTTGTGGCAGCAGTGGACGGCTCTCTTTGATAATGCAAGATTCAGCCGCCATTCTTTTTATTGTTCGGCCACTTTGTTGGCTCAAAGTTGACTCCAATTTGTGCTTTACAGTTTGGTCTGCCAGTCGGCTCCTTTCTGAGTCCGTATAGGCCATGGTCATGCCGCTCTTTTAGGTAGAACAATTTATGTTCTTCAACTTTTTCTCCGCTAAAGCTTGTGGCATACACTGCGGTTAGATGCCCTTGCAATAAAATACATTTAAGATTATTTTTCTACATAGTCATCATTAGGTACACATGCAACCTTTGTATTGTGCAAGAAATTAAAATGATAAAACTGCAGGATCTGTGATCTATAAACTTTTGACTTAAGCAAAGAAAGCTTGCAGATCTGATTTTTGTTCATTACCAAAAATACATGCACATTGAGCTAAGATATACTGCCCTAGTGAGTTTGATAGTGTATTAGTGTATGTACTAATTTTTCACAAAGTTACACAGACAGGGTTCCCATAAATCCTTTTTTTTTTGGTTTGAAACAAGAACATGAAAACATAACAAGTTGTGTTTTAGTCTTGAATTTTAGATGGCACTTTGAATAAGGCCATGGTTATTAAATCTATTTTGAGCTATTTAAATAGGTGCTTCAGACAACAGAAGGACAGGCCACACAACACACTAAAACTACATAGTCACTGCCGGGTACAGACCTCTTATATCCATTTGTATATGTATTTTATTTTATTGTTCTTGTATTTTATTTATTTATTTTCTTCTGTACAGCACTTTCGTCTGCTGTGGTTGTTTTTTAACTGTTTTACAAGTAAAATTGGTTTGGATTGGAATGGATTGGATCTGTTACTATTTTCTTGCTGTAGGTTACCTTCTTTAGTGGTGAGCAGGTTTTTATAAACTTTAACCAAAAAAGCACAACAAAACCCTTTGTAATCAGGACAACACAACATTTACTCAGTCGTAAAATGCATGTTTCCTTTTCCTGTAAAATAACTATAGATAGGAGATAGGAACTTTGTGCCCAACAGCAACAAAGAATTCAAATTACAAAAAAATAAATCTGCTCTTTTCTTTTTGGTTGGGGTGTGGGGTTAAATGGCCTTTTGTGTGTCAAACTTATCTCTTTTGTCTCTTCGAACAAGTCAAAAAAATCTTCTGCATGAAAACCTTCCCCTCTATGCAACAATCCCAGTAGTGATTGTGAAGATACTCATCAGAATGAATATATGAATCTGATTTAAAGCAATAAAGGACCTCTTTTAAAGGGAGTTTCAGAAAACACTGAAAAAAATTTGGCAGGGTTTTGAAGCTCATTCAGCAAGCATTACAAGCATCTTCCATGTGTCGCTTCTTCTATTTGGAAGAATGTTTCATATTGATATCCTAATATTACATTAATATTTAACACTTTGGGTGATCAAGTTCAAGTACAGTAACCATCCCATCAAAACAAATCAGTATCGTAGTATATGGTATATAGTATGGTATAAAAACTTGTATTTATTCAGTGATTTCTAAAGTGTGACCCATGGCAGTAGGGGGAGTGTCCACAGCCATGTCTCAGGGGCACAATAAAACTGGATTAAAACAGTTCATTCTGATTTGCACTTCTAGCAAAGCACTTACATTTTATGCAAGATATCTTCCTTTACCCCAAGGCTGACATGCATCCAAAACAGACACTATGAGTCATTAAAATGTGACAATTCACTTGTGGAACTGTAACATGCAGGGCTAATAAAAAATATAGGTACACCAAGATATCCCAGCCCATGGCTGCACTATTCTGTGTCTATTTCATCTATTTTATGGCACAATATTTAAATATTAATTTTGACAAGTTAGCAGCAGAAATCCAGCCACTTGACTCCCCTCCTCTTAACACACTAGCATTGTTTTTCTCACTTGTAACTTAAATCTATCTTGTTGCCGAAATTGCATTTTTAATGCATTTTTAGTTAGAATATGTCAAAAAGTAGATTTTTTCATTTATTATTTTGGGGCATTTTGTGCCTTTAGTGATAGGAGAGAGAAAGAGACGGTGGATGGGCTTGTGAAAGAGAGAGTAAGGGAGGACACTCTGCAAGCTGGCCACAGGCTGGATTTGAACCCGGGCCGGCAGAGGCATGTCGTGTCTGGTTGTTGACCACTCTGCCAAACCAACATCCCAAAAAAATAGCTTTTTCTTTTTCTTTTGTTTTAGTGATGTGCCATCCTGCTGTTAATTTAGTGATGTATTGTGTTCTATCATACTTTCATCCCTGAATCATTCCTGTTTAAATGCTGCAGAATCTCTTTTAATTGGAGAAATCACTGTCTTCAATGCTGGCTGTTTGTTCTGTAGTGCAGAAAATGGTTTTGACGTTTTATATTTGGGTTTTAAAATGTTTTGAAAATGTATAGAATTTGGTTTTAAGAAAGAGTTTACAACCCTTTTTTTAAAAAAGAACCTCTGAAACAATCACTTGTGATTAGACATGGTTTGAGCACTCACCAAATTACTATCTCTTCCTGAACTTTAAAAATAAACCTATTATATAACAAGATTCTAGTTCATACAGTCTCATCACTCTTACTGTCATTATTTTAAAAAACCTGCTGCAGAGTCTCTTTTAATTGAAGCATCTATTTAAAGTCCTGCAACCTTGAAGGATGCTGTTTAAGATGAAGTTTAATTTGTAGAATTTGTTTGCAAAGAGCCTTCTGACAGTGCTTTTTGTGTTTGGCTATGCAATATATGTTGAGGTGTATCATAAGAGAAGGTATCTGCTTAAAATGGGGCCTGACAGGGTTTGTTTTAGAATCACTCTAGTGTTAAAGTGTCAGTTCTGCAGAGCACAAAATGATCTTGATGCTTTAAATTTGTCTCTCTGAAGATCTTATAATGTAGAATTTGGTTTTTAAAAGTATGTAGGACACTGTTTTTAAATGAAAAGTTTTGAGTTATGATTAATGAATGTAATCCAAACACAAATCAAAATGCTGACTCTTCCTGAACTTTAAAAATAAACTGTGTTCATAGGAAATTTTTTACTGTATCTTTATGTAACAAAAGCAGAGTTCAGCAGAGAAAGACAAAAGTGATGTGAACTGACAATATTTTAATGGGGGAGATAAAAGACTGTAAGTGATCAATGGAAGCGGCGGCCAAGTGATGCCCGGGGGATGCTTTTGATGTGGGCATCCTCAGAGGGACGCCGGGGACAATGCCCTCTTTGAGAGGCATGCAGAATGGCAGACACATCCCCTTCCCTCTCTCTCTCTCTCTCTCTCTCTTGCTCCCTCACACGCTGTCACTCAATGTCCCGCTCCCTGTCCCGCTCGCTCCCATCACGCCGTTAACTCCTCGGATCAGACGCTCGCTGACATCCATCTGGCTCTGCATTCCTCTGCTCCAGTGTCACATCAGCACATGTCCTTATCTGTGTAACTTTCTCCCTCTTCCTCTCACATTAATTAATTCAAACAACACCCCCTTCCCTGCCGTCCAGCCAATCACTCCGCCTCCTCGTTGTCTCCCCCTCCCTCTCACTCTCTCTCCCTCTGTCTCCTTTCATAGAACCAAACCTCTTTGTGAAGTCCAGCCTTGGCAAGTTGCGCCCGATTTGCTGTCACAGTCTTAATGAATTCATCTGTTTGTGTATTGGCCATGGGAGCATCTCTCCCTCCTCCCTTCCTCTCTCTCTCTCTTCCCTATCCTCTCCCCCCCTCCCTCTTAGCAGTGTTTCCCTGGGGACTCTATATATACCAGGGACCACTCCAGGCACCTATTGTTCCTCTAAGTAAACTTACAGACAGATGCCCTGCACCGCGGTGTGGGAGAGAGTCAGGAGGAGGGAGACTATTAGCAATCGCAGAGAGACAGCAGACAATAAGGATCTGGTAGCACCGCAGGCAACACTCTTCTCTGGCTCCTTCACATCCTTCTCCATCTGTGCAAGTGTCTCCTGCCTGTCTGCTTGTTGTTACTGCTGAGTGGAAGTCTGATGTTCTGACACCATGCCGCTGCTCATTTCACTGCTGCTTATGGGGCTCGACTGCTTGCTGGGAGCGCCAGCAGGCCGAGAGGTGTACAGGATGCCCCAGAGTGCACTCAAAGGTAATTAACAAAACTTCAACTTGAGTTTTTTGCACAGATTTAGCAGTTAGGAGATGCATGTGCTCCTGTTTTATTGCAAACACTACCATGTGTGGCAGTAACTTTTGAAACTGCATATGGAAATGTTTGGAATTTAGATTTGTATGTAAAACCAACAGTATTTGATGAGGTTGAACCCAGGTGTCTGGTGAGCCATTAGCCTGAATGTAAATTGTTAAAACATGCTGCCTTAAAGCCGAGGGTCTTGTAACAGCTGCTACAAAGCTTAGTTTTCCTCCTTATTGTTATCCCACTTCAGCTTAGGTTCATGTTGTTTATGCTTTTCGCTGATGATCTGATATTGTACAACAGCACTGAAGTATTCTAGAGGGAAGGGTAACTCATTCAACAGCTACCAAACCAAAGCACAAAGTAGATGCTGCTGCTTCATTTTGGTACCATTTGCAAATTGTCTGACCCAAAGATGCTAAACCTTCTCTGCCTTCCTTGCCCTGCATGCTGTAGGATAATGTCTTTCGAAAACAAAAAGATATAACAGGTAGAAGAACAGTTATGTCATTGGGCGCAATAGAAGCAAAAAGTCTTTGAAAGTGTTTTTATCTCTTAAAAGTGTCACTAAATGAACCATTTGGTCTCTGGAACTGTTTGAAAAGCATATTCAGCATCAGTAATGGGAAAAAATAAACAAATAATACCCTACCCTAGTATTTGCAATCCAAGTTTTTGTTCTTGTCTCCATGACCTTCCTTCCAAACATTCGTGGAAGGTCATCGTTGGCGTAATTTTTGCACTTTTTTCCAGCAGGTTATTAGAGATAAACTTTGGAGAACCTTGTTAAACTCTGCAGTAAAGCTCAATGAAATGGACGCCTGGCCTTCTATGGCAGTGGTACTGAGCACAGCACAGCCCCCTGCACAAATGGCTGGTGATGGCGGTGTGTGTTTTGAGTGTTCAGAACAAGAGACTTGGGGTCCCAGCCGCCCCGGGGCTGCCAGCCCATGCCCCTGCGGCCTGTCCCTGCCCGCCAGCCTCTGCCAGCTCGGCCCTGGCCTTCTAATTAAGTCTTCAATCAGCATTGTTGTTGTTAGTGGCCTATCCTGTGATGTGGTGCGGCACAGAGGGGGGCTGCAGGGTCGGCGGTGTCATTGATGTGTGTCTGCAAAAGCCTCACCAGCGCGCTGAGCGTGAGCTAGCTTCCATAACATGCTGCAAATGAGCTCAAAGAGAGGCATGAGAAAAAAAGGGGGCTGCTCTCACACATACCAGAGAGCTGAACCTGGTCAAATGAAAGAATCACATAGTGTTCTCACAGAAAATAAAGGCATCCATGTCATGATGAGGTTGTCTTTCTGCAACATTCCCCTTGTAGTTATGTGGTATGTGTGTACATATTTATGACCAGAAATCTGCTGCACAAAAAGGAGAGATCACTCATAAACTTTGACTTAAGTTTTAAGTTTTAATGCTTTAACTAAATTATTGAATAGAAACAAATGTATGGGTTTGTTGGATTGACTCCCTGGTCTGATCGGGCCTTTCTGTGTGGAGTTTTCATGTTCTCCTAGTGCATGTATGGGTTTTTTCCTGGATACTCCAAAGGGATGCACCATATTAGATTTTGGTCAAAAGTCTGATATGCAAGTCTTTTTTTCACTGAAATGGACCTGTTCCTTTATGTTGACATTTCAGCAGTGTTAGAACCAGATGTGAAGCCAAAAAAACATCTTATTCTCTAATTAATTATATATTTGGTTTATTAAAGAGGACATTTTGTGGTGATGAAGTAAACCAGTATGGTGCATTTGTGCATTTGTATTACAGCCCGTGTATGGGGTATATATGGCAGGCTTGTGCTGTAAATATCTGCAAAAAAAACTCATATCTCCAGATACAGTTGTTCAGCTTTTCGGCAATTATCTGCCAATAGCGATATTGTTCCATTAATATCTTGCCTATCCCTAGTACGTCAGTGTCAACCCACAGTCCAAAAACATGACGCTAGGTGAACTGGTGACTTAATTTCCTATAGATTTAAGTGTGTGTTTGTGGATGGAAAAACCAATGAGTTGATGGGCTGCAAAGAGTTTAAAGTTATTGGTATTCTCAAACTTTTGTCCCAAGTTTGGTTCTGAAGTCTATCATGTAAAAAGGGTAGAAAATACACAAACACAACTAAACACATAGTTCTGAATTTTATAAAATGAATAAATACTTATAATCAGCACCTCAGTCCCATAAACTGATGTTAATTAAACATGTAAAGCTCTTAAATAGAGAACCGCACGGTTTAACTTTTGGGCATTTTACATATTCATAAACTTTCATATGTTCCTTTGCAGCTCTGTCTGATCGTGGCACTGTGGTCCTCGAGGCGGCCATGTCCAGTGCTCTGTCAGCTCTCGATCGGGCTTCATCTGAGAGGAGTCGTGCTGAAGCAGGCTGCCGTGGCTGTGTTCCTTGTTTGTTTCAGGACTGTGGTCAGCTGTCTGGCTCCTGCTGTAAGTCACAGAAAGCTGTTTCTGTCTAGCATCTCTAGATTGTCCTTTCATGTAACACAAACACATCCAAACCTTCCTTGTGTGTAACTTGTGATCCCCTGTGATTCTCCTTCGACAGCGTCTCCTTCAAATGCTTTATCAGAGCCCAGTTGTGATGTCATCAGTAAGGCACAGAAGCTTCAGGATGAGGCCGAGCGGAGCTGGGCTCTGAGTCAGGCCTGTGCCTACTATCAACACCGCTGCCCTGCAGGAGAACTGGACAAGGAGAGCTGCATCAGGATCATGGGGGAGAGCTGCAGCGCCCGTGTCCTACAGTGCAGCCTTCTCAACACCATGCAAAACCTGGAGCCTGCCACACAGACACATGCACAGGGTGAGGGTTTATGTTGTCTATAGACTGAGAAAACTTGTTACATAAACACACCAAGCTGGAAACACACCAGATGATTAAATGCTGGGGTCAAAATGAGAAGCTTACTGCTGCCAATCAGGTTGGAACTTCTCTGATCTGGATTGGTAAATATTAAACATGTATGATGTTAATGACTCCAAGTTTGACTGCCTACAAAAAGCCCTTAGTAGCCAATGAGAGCAAGCAGACAGGGAAGTTCAACAACGTTATTGTTTCTTACTTTTAAAACTCCTAAAATAAAAGGGAACATAAATTAAATTTAACCTTCTTTAAAGCCATAAACTCCAATATTCTTCATATTTATGCTCTCCAGTTGCTCTCCAAAAGCCTAAAATGCTGAGGGTCAGGGTTCCCCGTTAAAAATTTATTGTTGGATTAGGTGTGATCAAAGAAAAAAAATAGTGAAACAGGTTCTATTTGTATTTATGTATTTTTTTGTTTGTATGTTTTAAACCATAAACAAACAAAAAGCATATCACTCATGCATGTTCTCTCTGATCAAAAACATAAATAGAATACAACCAATTTCAGCGTCATTAATCAAATGTAATCCAACAATAGATTTTACTTGGTGCCCTGACCATCAACATTTAAAGCCAAGAATAAATTGCAGTAACAGGTTGAATTCTCATTTTTGTTTTTTTTTTGTTTGTTTTATACCCAGAAACAAACTGGAAAAAACAATAATGCAATCCCACTTATGCATGTTTTCTTTAGTAAAATGTGATCTGAAAGTAAATTGTATTTTGGTACCCTGACTGCTGATTTTCATAAGTGACTTTTTGAGATCAGAAGAATGTGAATTGTGAAAATGGTACAATAACTGCATATGTGGTCTTGAAGTTTGGATGATTCGTCTATTATAAAACTTTGGAGGACTCGAGTTAAATAATATTAAGGTTTATAAATCATCTGGTTTGTAGCCTTGGTCTGGATTCTTATACCACCCAACATAAAACAAAACCTATGCAGTTGACATGAAGAGGATACAATGCTAAAACAGGGTTTAAAAAAGCTACAGCACTACTAAGACAGGATTAAATTATGATAGTCTTACAGTAATATTGTGTACTGACCTCATGCTGATAAACTGTGATGTTTGTGGTACTTGGACAAAGGAGTGGGGGCGGGGGGGGGGCTTGATAGTGATAGCTGAAAAGATGTGCGCAGTTTATCAATATTTCGTACAATTTTTGTTTAAAAAAAGCAGCATTTCTTGACCACCACTGCTTTATGTCCCAGCAGCTGTGTGTGGTCAGCGATCATCCAGGGTTCAGAACATCACCCAGCCTCGTTCCAGGATCGTTGGCGGCTCCCCTGCTCCTCTGGGCAGCTGGCCCTGGCTGGTCAACCTGCAGCTGGACGGGGGCCTGATGTGCGGAGGGGTCCTGGTGGACAGCTCCTGGGTGGTCACTGCTGCTCATTGCTTTGCTGGGTAAGTGTGATTGAATATGACAAATCTGATCAAGTTAATCAAATAATCTACCTTTGTGTGATGCCAAATACTTAGCTATTAAGGATGCATGAAACTGGATTTTTGCTGATACCTGATATGTGGATTTTCAAATCTTATTTTATCTAATGCCTATTTCAATATCAACATTTAGAAATAGCTGAAAGTAGTTATTTTTAGAGTACGCCTGTGTCATATTTAAACTGTATTTTTGGAAGTAATAGTAAAATGAAGCTTTATCTGCACTTTAAGAGCTAAAACACTGATTTAAGTACTTGGTAGAAGAAAACCAGCCCAATTTGGGGAGCTTATACTTCCAATTTGAGATTAATATGCAAAAAAATTCACCATCTTGATGCTAAAATACTGTCAGTAGACTTTGGCAGAATGTCCATAACTTCCAATGCAAATATTTAGCTGTTGTATCAACTATCTACCAATATCATACAAATAGTATTATGCATCCTTAACAATTATTATCTTAAAACACTAAACAGATAGAGGATGTCCAGACTAAACTCTTGCTGTAACATTTACAAACACTCAAAATTATTTAGACTGAGATCCACAGAGTGATCAGCCCTATATCTGTACTGACTGATAAATGTTTAAATTCTGGCATATATTTCACATGAAAATACAGATTCATAAATGTTTCTTCATGCTTCATTGCATAAAGTAGAACTTATGAATAACCTGTATTGTAAAACAAGGTGAAGCATTAGGTATGCAGAGTTAAAAGCAGAGACAAGTCTTTTAGAAGGTAGTTGGTTCGATCCCACCTCAGTCAGGGCTGTTCTGTGTGGAGTTTGCACGTTCTCTCTGTACATGCATAGGTTCCCTTCAGCTTCATCCCACAGAACAAAGCATGCTTATTAGGTTGATTGGTGACTCCAAACTGCTCTTAGGTGGATAGTGAGCGTGAACGGTCTCTCTGTTCTGTGGCCCTGTAATTGTCCATTGTCAGCTGGGATAGGCTTAAGCCTGAAAGGGATAAGTGGCATAGAGAGTTTAGTACGGATAATTTAGAAATGTCAGATATTTGGAAATCCAACATTCTGATTCCCTTACATTAATTCTCCATGGGATGTGGCATTAAATTACATTGAACAAAGTTAAAGTAACAAGATAAAACTATTTTTATCAGACAAAAACCTCCAGTAGAACCTCAGTGGTGAATTGCCATTTGCCAAAAGTGTTTTAGAGTTCAATAGTTTTGGCTAGTGTTTTTAAATCATGATAATAATTGTCCACTCACAGTCCAATTTTATCGTCCTGACCTCTGCAGCAGCCGCAGTGAGAGTTACTGGACAGCTGTTGTGGGGGAGTTCGACATTACCAAGACCGACCCTGATGAGCAGGTGCTCAAAGTGAACCGAATCATCCCTCATCCTAAGGTAACAATCCAAAGTGTGGAATATAAACAGCAGGTTAAGGATAGAAATACCTATTCTTTTTCACCTGACCTCTATGCTCAACCGCTCCCTTACAAATCAGTCAGTCAGTCATTAAACTCTCCTCTTCCCGCAGTTCAACCCAAAGACCTTTAACAACGACATAGCTCTGGTTGAGTTGACCACTCCGGTGGTTTTGTCTGATCACGTCACTCCAGTGTGTCTCCCCTCTGGCATGGACCCTCCCACTGGTAGTCCATGTTTGGTGGCAGGCTGGGGCTCCCTCTATGAGGGTGAGTGGGAAGTCATTATTAAAATGTTTTCTCTTCACATCAGAAATATTTTAGGCTTAGTTTCCTCAACATGAGTGCTGCAGGGATGGCAGATTTTGAGATCCTATGACACAAATATTTTTTTCAAGGATTTTATTGATTATTGCTGAAAAATAAAACCAGTTGCATAAAACAATTTGAATTGTCACACAGAACACCACTTTCATTATTTCTATAATGTTCATGAAATCAGCAAAAGTAAAAAAGTAATGCTGGGCTGTGACGGTATTCCTCTACAGTTGACTGCCATTTACTTTACATATATGGGAAAATGATGTCCCAAACAAACTTTGAAGTCCTAGTTGGCCACTTTTAAGCAACTGTCTTTTGTAAAATTTAAAAAGCTTTAAAATATTATAAATATACAAGTGGGGCTCTTGTAGTTGTGTATTATGTTATAGCATTATAAGCATTAAAGGTCCCATGTCCTGCAAATGCAATTTTCTTTGCTTTGATATTGTCAGAAGGGGATTGGGGAGTAATTAAACTCTCAAATTAAAGAATAATACATTATGTTTCAGAAGAGAAAACACTCAGTTTTTACTTCCTGGGGTTTATGATGTCATAGCAATACAGCCACCACCTACACGTGTGATTTCTGCTCATCTCAGGCAGACGTCATGACTGTTTTGAAAGTACATTTATCTGTCTTTAAGCCCGCCTCTCCTCTAACATCAGACATTATTTGGACTGCAAATCAGTGCAGAGCTCATTATCAGAGCATCCCTACCCCTCCGAACCAAATGTTTTCAAAGAGGAGGGAAAAAGAGCTGCATCTGATGCTCTATAGAGACTAATTTTTTTCACCTTTATTCCATTTAACCCCTGAAAGGTTGTTTCATCATATTTGATACATACTTTTGTGATACCTCTATCCAATCTATATGATAAACAGAGTACTAAAATACACATCTAAATACAATCAGATGATGATAAAAAATGTCCTCAAGTTGATTATCAGAATCACACAATGAATCAAATGAGGTACAAAAAAATGTGTGTTAAATTTTATGGAACCTTTTTTTTTTTTTTTTAATTTCAATAGAAGGTGAAATACACATTTCACCTCCCAAAAATTAGAATTTTCTAGCTTTAATTTGTGTTTTCAGGCTTTAAATGGTTAAATAAATCCTCCTGAAAAAGACCCCTAAGACATTATGGACAAAGACCTTTTGAAATTCCAAATATTACGTTTACAACAAACCGTATTTGGAATATCTACCTGAAGTCTCACTTAAAGTCACACTTGTTTCAAAATTGAACCCAAAAAAGCTAAGATGTTCATTTATCTCCACTTTATAGGACTCATTTCTGCACCATTCTATTAGTCTGTTTTGAATTTTTATACTCAGAATGTTCCCTCTTATAATAGCAGTATTTTTCTCTTCTCTAAAGATGGTCCATCTGCTGACGTGGTCATGGAGGCCAAAGTCCCGCTGCTCCCTCAGAGCACCTGTAAAAGTGCCCTCGGCAAAGAACTGGTCACTAATACCATGCTGTGTGCCGGATATCTCTCTGGAGGCATAGACTCCTGTCAGGTGAGCAGAACTACATTTTCTAGTTTGTTATTTTTTTGGTCAAACGGTGAACTCACTGTGACCAAAGCTATGTTTGTTTGGTTTCTTAATCTTAAGAGAATGTAGGGACTTATTTCTCCCCTGTGTTATTTGACCACAGTATGACCTGCAGGTCTCTGTTTTTGTGTACTACAGGGAGACTCTGGTGGCCCTCTGATATACCAGGACAGAATCTCAGGTCGGTTCCAGCTCTACGGTATTACCTCCTGGGGAGATGGCTGTGGGGAGAAGGGCAAACCTGGAGTCTACACGAGGGTGTCTGCTTTCTCTGACTGGATTCAGGCCGAGATACAAAGTGAGTTTGAGTCAGAGAAAGCCACAAACTGAAGAAAAACAGAGAGCAATGAAACATAGTGAACCATAGTGCAAGTGCAGGGTGAGATAACATGAATGTTAGGGCTGGGTATTTCCAGCAACTTCACGATACGATACGTATCCCGATACATGTAAATTGTGAACATTGACTATGCTTTAAGCAAAATTCTTGACAAGTTTAGTTTTTCTTATAAGAAGAAAAAGAACAAGGATGAGTTTTAAGTGGTTCTACAACTTGAGAGACATAAATTCAGATCCTCAAAGATGGTAGACCTAAGTTCAAATTTAGAGCATATGCTTCATTATGTAGCTCGTCTTCTACCTTGAACTGTGCCACTGTTAACATTAGCCAAAGTGTATTTACAACAACTGTCAAAATATTTAGGCCGTATCGATTCTGTAGAATCCATATCAATACACGTATCCCAAAGGAGTGCGATACGGTATTTTGCCATATTGATATTTTGAGCACAGGCCGAAAGAAAGTAATAATATGTTGATTATTTTTGAGGAATTGAGGAAATTATGCATTTACATAAATAAAAAAAACAAATTTAATTAAAAAAAACTATCCTGTTTTTACTAAATAAAAACAGTAAGTATAATAATACTCTTACTTTATGTTGCACTTTTAAAAGGCAATGTTACAAACATCTTTACAAAAAAAGCAATAATTAAAAAAAAGTGAAACATGAAACACAAAGGGAAAAAGTACTTTTAAAGATAAAAATCATGTTTCATACATTCAACCTTTATTTAATCTAAAAAAATCACTGAGGCTATTTCCTCATTTTCAATAATGTTGAGATAACAAAGAAAAAAATACAACAATACAGCTAAAAACAGTTACATTCTAATGCAGTGTAATTCTTAATTATTGTTTTAAACTGACCAATAGTCACAAGTGCTTGAAGTTTAAATGCTTGATGTAAAATGTTCCAGGTGAACAGAGCAGAAAAGCTGAAAGCAGTTCTTCAAAATTAAGTGTTTACTTTATTCTTTACTTTACTTCAAGCATCAGCTAGGATAACTGAAGAATAACAATAGAAATAAATAACTTTTTTTTTCATGGAATTATAAAATATTACACTAAATAGAAAGTGAAATAAAAGTTAACAAGATATTTACTTCAGAATTATGAAAAAATGAAGGTTCGTTTCACAGCAGCTTTTAAGTGTTTAGCTACCTGCACAAAGTCTACAAAAAAATGACAGAAATTACACTTACATGACTTCTGGCAAAATTAACTCATTATTCACAAAATTAAAATGAAAACTTTCTTCAATTATCCTAGTTTTAGATTGTTTGTAATCATTGTTTTTGACTAATCAATAATCACAAGTATATAAGGTAAATTGTGAAGTAAACCTAACATATGTAGTGCTGATTTGTTTGACAAGACTTCTCAGATAAAGACAGTAGGCTCCTCTCGTTGGTTGTTTCTGCGCATCACAACAAATCAAATACCGGATCACAGGTGACAAAGGTGTGAATCAATATGAAACCACAATACCTGATCAAAAGCTGCAGGTTGTTGGTTCATCTGAGCATGATATAAGTCATCATGCAGACGTATTAAACCTTCTTTTTTCTTTGAGAAACTATTAGAAATTGACTCAGGCTTATATACCAGTGTGATTCATATCCCTGATTTTGTGGTATGCCTGTGTGCCGGTAGCTCAAAATAAATATTCAACCACTACAATCTTTTTTTTCTTCTACCTTTTAGAGGCGTTTGGGAGCAGGGAGCCAACATGTTCAGAGCTTCTGAAGACAACGGAAATGACAGAGGAGGAGCAAAGGGCCGAGTTCAGCTCCCTTTGTCGATTCTACACACTGACCTGCCCCGCTGGCCAGTCCATCAGTGCCTGCAACCGAATGGCGGAGGACAAGTGTCTGACACGCTTCAAGAAATGCCGTGAGTGTGCCTGCTTAGAAGCCCCAGCTAATGAGTGCTCTTGTATTGTTAGAAGGAAGTTTTGTCTGACCTGCTGCTTGTTCTCTGCTGTGTAGAGCTGCGTTCATTCCTGCAGACCCTGCTGGACCTGCTCCAGAGGGCGGAGGACTACATCAGGGACAAAGTGGACCTGACCTTCTTCACTCAGACTCTTCCTCAGCTGGTGGAGCACATCTACAGCACGGCTTTCGCTCACACCAGAGAGAGGAGAGACTTGAGCCATGGTCTCACTCAAATTAAAGGTACAGCAGGGACAGGTTTATGTTTTTTTTGTATTCTTCTCTGGCTTGAGGCTTCACTTTGTGAGGAATTTGCAGGTGCATTGATGTTAAGAGACACTGCACTGTTATTCAGTGTTGTAACAGGTGTTTTATTACCTCCAGAACAGCTAGGTGGAGCTGTGGTGCCAACAGATCTGGGTCCATCTGTTGCTCTGCCTGGTTTATTCAGAGAGGTGGGATCATCAGTGGACGACTGGGAGAAATACCTAAGAAACATGGCTGACGAGCTGGACAAGCAGTTCTCTGACACATCCACAGACATATCCTCCAAACCAACAAGACAAGAGAACAAGCTTTTCTTACAGGTAAAAAAACAGGGATTAACTCTTACATGTCACCGTATGAGCAGATCTGACTCATGCACCAACAAAATAAATCAAGACTGACTTTTTTTCAAACTAAGGCTGGAAATGAACAAGACAATTTGAAAATCTAACCCAGTTCTGAAAGCATAGCCAACACGTCTTTATTTGCATAGCACCACTCAAAACAAATGTTGGTTAAGTATTTTAATAGAACTGAGACTCAAGCAACAGCCAAATTAAGACAAAAACAAATTTGGCAAACAGGCTGAAAAATAATTATTAGAAGTGCTCAGAGAGAACAAATCTCCACTAGGGCATTTCAAATCGTATTTAGTACTTAGGTTAGTTTTTTTAGTATAGTTGTTGATTTCAAACATGTTAGAAATAATAATATAAGGGTTAGGGTTAGGGTTCGCTCAGTGGCGTGACACTCGTTCGAGTTTCACCACTATGCATACATAACAAAATAGAAAAGACACCTTCAAAAGAAAATAATACTTACAGTTTCATTTACATGTCTGTAAAGAAATGGGAAGAAGTACAACATATCTAGACCCTACCCCTTCTCCAGTAAATATCAACGATAAATACTGGTAGTCAATTATTCTGCATCCTCATTGATATGGATATCATTGCATCATATAAAACTACAATTTTCATTACCTTGCAATGAAAATAACTTTTCCAAAAATATTCGTCTTTTAAAATTCTGAATTCAAAATATACAATTCCATCCTGAAATATCAGCTTGGAGAAAGATAAAAATTGATTAATGACCTTTGTAAATCATGACAAACAAAGAAGAAATGGCAAACTGTTCAGAAATCTTTGAAAACAATCCTTGATTGGCATCCAATACAGATCACTGTCAAAGTTTGATGACTTTTCCTTGTGCCAACATTCCATGAAAATGACGTAAAAGTCTATTGAGATGTTTTAGAGTTATTACCAAATAATGTGTTATCAACCTCAAATTATAATCAACTGGTCCTTGGCCTATTTTTGACCTATCCTTAAAATTACATCCATTTTTGTATTTTAAAATACACAATTTGGCCCATCCACATACCTGACTGCAGACAAAAGAACACCTGAAACTCATAGAGGAGGATCGTCGGTCAGAGTACTGAAGTGTAAATTACCTTTGGAACACATTTAATCAAAGAAAAGTTAAAATTATCTCCTCTTATTTTGTCCTATTCATTTGTGTTTTAGTTTTTTGTGGAAATATGATATAAAAATGAGAGTGTGATTTATTCCTATGTTTTTCCTCTATCCAAATGGAATCCAACAGTACATCATTCTACGAAATTATAACCATTCACATCCTTAGGGAGCTGGGCAGGCACAAGTTCTGACCTGCAACAGGAAAAAAACAACCAAAAATGACAGCAGAAAGATGGGAGTCAATAAGACAATGAAAGTGTTTCTTTTGACTTTTATATATGTGACTGGTAAAAGTAGGCAACAAGGTTTATTATGTGAGCTCTTTCCAGCTTTTGCAGGTATCACACCATAGGCAGCCTGACCTGAAAACATAAATACCAAACAAGATCAAAGACCCTCGACCCAATTTTTGTGAGCAGGGAAAATAATGGTAGTGACGACAAACACCTAATTAAAGTTTGATAGCAAACTGCTGTTTGCGTCAAGGCTGGAATCAGGTCACACTCCCCTGATTGTTGGGAGGAAAAATTGGGTCAAAAATCTGGCAAAAAAATCTTGTAACATGTTGCCAGCCGATGAGGAATGTTTATCTGTACTTGAATAAAGACTTTTCCTAAAACCTAACAAAACATTGAACAATATCAGACAAAGAAAAAACAAAACAGCTATTGAACAAGTATAAAATATATCGACATATTCCTTGAAGGTACAATTATACAATTTATCTTAAATGCATTTTTAAGTCATGCTTAGCTTTGTTTTTCATTCCACGAATGCGCAATCCATACAAGTTGCACCTCATTGTAAGGTGACTAATCAGACCTCCTAGCAATTTAAATTTCATATGCAGTAGGTTTTATTAAAGGGGAGGCTGAAATAACATTTCCATTTCCATAATAATGTTCTTGTCTCTAGATCCTTTCAGAATTAAATTATCTGATGCTAACTTTCTTTTCATTCATGTCTTTTTCAGACGGATGGTTCTTCAGTCCACCAACTGGAGGGAGAATTCCGATCCGTCATTTCAGCCCTGCGCTCCAAACTGTACTCCAGAGCTGCCCCTCCCATCATGCACTTGGACACAGTCTACCTCCAGGAGGACTCTTCCATCAATCCTTCACCCACATCCTCCACTGGAACACCAGCCCACCAAAACCCATCCTCCTCCTCCTCTTCCTCCTCCTCCTCTTCCTCTTCCCAGGAGTCTCAGCAGCAGCGGCCCTGGTCACTTTTAACAGCCCTGATGGACGAAATGGACAGACTAAGCTCTCAAAATGAACTCGGGGCGGACGATGCCTCCCAAAGTGACACTTCTGCTGACATAAACTGGAGCGACACATCAGACGATTTTACTTTTGATGAAAATGCTGACCAGGCAGAAATAAAAACTTCACAGTTGCCGCCTCAAGTGCAGCCAACCAGTGAGGCTCAGCCGGTCACTGCTCACTCAGAGACGACCGCTGAGCCCAGACGACGAGCCCGAGCTGTGGAGAGTCTTCACAGAAAATACAGGAGTCTCCTTCGGAAGAGGCAGATACCTGGAGCAGGTGGAAAAAGTAAGTGCAACACCCACACTTTTTAAATACGCATGCACAGTTTGCTCATTTTGCAGTTCATGTACTAAATGTGCTGATTTTGTTTGTCCCTGTAGTTTGCCCTGGAGTGAGAGAATCCTCACAACAAGTTGGACAAGTCAGAGACTCATACAGCTGGGTATTAAACATCCCAAATAAGAACCTTCGCATGAACTTCCAAGAGGTAAATGATTTATTACAAAAGAGATGTCAGGAAAAGCTCATTTTTGCTGATAAAACATACATTTAAGACATGTGTTTATTCATTTTTCTCTCTCACATCTCTTTTTTCAGGTATTAGTTGATCTGAGCTCCAAAAATGAGCGAGGGCTCTACCAGGCACGGGTCAGAGCAGTGGTAGGGGGGCGACCGATGACCTTCTACAGTCTGGTCGGCCTGGAGAACGAGTCGTTTTACCGCAGTGTGCCCAGGATCATTGCACTGGCACTGGACTCTCTCAAAACCTGACTTCATCACAGAAATAGACGAACTATAAAAGACAAGACTGAACTGAGAGACTAAGGGGCAAAGACTCAAACATTTGTGTTTAAAAAGCACCAGAAAGCCTCTTCAAAAACGCACACACACACACACACACACAAACTTTTGAAGTGTTATCTGCCCAATCACAGAGTATTAAAAACACATTCATGAATGTATCAGTCAAACTCTCGTCCACCCATCATGCTGCAGGATTTTTTTATATGGTTGGAGACGCAGCCCTGTCTAACTTAAGAATCTGTACAAAATGATAAGTTATTCATTCTGTCTTTTGCAAAGGTTGAGCCTCTTGTGAAGCACACAGACTGTAAATATTATTCATATTCTTACCTTATTCTTATCATATTTATTTGTATAGAGAAAAACATTTGTATTTTTGTACAAAAACAAAAACTTTATATGAATAAAAATGTTATTAATGCTATAGCATGACGTGTTTTATGCTGTGGTGATTCCTTTTTTCAGAAACTTGCATCCATTATCTATTATGCCCTCCGGGGTCACAGGCAGCTGGGGCCAGTCTCAGCCCACACTGGGCAAGAGGCGGGGTAAACCCTGAACCAGGGCAACATAGAGAGACGGACATCCACTCATGCTCAAAATCATACCAAAGGGCAATTTGGAATCACCAGTCAACCTAATGAGCATGTTTTTGGTCTGTAAGAGGAACCAAAGTGGAGAGAACCCACACATGCACAGGGAGAACCATCAAACTCCATACAGAAAGGCCCTGACCGACTTAGAGGATTGAACTTGCAACCCTCTTTCTGCTGGTCACCATGTCGCCCTTATTTCATAATCAAACTAAATTTATTTAACCCTCATGTGGCTTTTGGACCTGAAATAACCAGCACATACTGTTCAGTACAACTCACAAGTCCATCTGGAAAAGAGCCCATAGAAAGTGTTTGGGCAGAGCCTGTCAGAAGCACATGGGGCAGGTGCTTGGACAAACGCTCTTTATATCACATTTATTACAGGCCAGTAAGATGATGTAGTAGGCAAGCACAACTGCTGCATTGTAAAGTAAAACAAACTCACCAAAATATCTCAGAAGTGGAGTGAAGATATCTGAACCATCAAGAAATGCTACCAGAGTTATTTGTTTTTCATTGAGAAAGAAAAGTGGTCCAGATCTGACAAAACTGCTACTGAAGCTGTTAGCATCTATGCTAATCTGAACAAGCAGTAACTTCTCCCTGCTCGAAAGGATGCTGATTGGGCCGCTCCCAATTATTATAGATTGGATCTGTCTATTTACACACATTTAATCAGGACAATCCAATTACTGTGCAAGGTTAGTCATCTAAGGGCCAAATCCAGGCAAAATCTTTTTCAGCAGGAGTAGAAACCTTCTAAAAGAGGTTTTATCAGCCTGAAATTTTGGTACTTTTCCTAAAGTGACCCCTTTTTTGGAAAAAGTAAGAAAAAAATCATTTCTTTATATTTCAGTGGATTCAGTACTCATCCAGTGTACTACTATCACCTTCGGGTCATATTTGACCCACCATTTAAGACTGCAGTCATAGTTCAAGTTACACATGTTTAACACACACTGCCACAGACACACATACACTCACACAAAATCAAAAATATATTCACACTTTTATTTTCTTTTTCTGATTTGTACAGTAAATACATCCAGATCACTGTCGCACTGATTTAAATAAGAAAACTGACATGACAGTCTCAGGCTGTTATTGTTTTTTTATTAAATTAAATTTGTTTGTCACGGTGCAACACAAGCAATAGGGGTCACATTTGAAGTTAAAACCATTTCTAAACCAAAATCCGTGAGAAGATGAATATTAGACAATGCAGAGGTTAAAGCAGCACCTCCCTCTGACATCATCCTCTGCAAAAAAATGTTCAGGGGGTCTGAATGTTTTCCTGATCCACCTTATAAGTGCTCCAGCTAGGGGGCATCAAGAGGAGCATATTTCATTATTATTGCCCTGTCAAAGACCCTTTAACTAACACCGCGAGCTACACTATCAAAAACAAATCTGCTGAGTCCATGCACTCACTCACTTTGTCCCATGTGTTCATTCTGACATTTTTTTCTTGCCTTTTTGGTTTTGTAATCACATCCTTAAAGCTGGTATTGTTTATTCTTCTGGTTGCACCTAATTTTAAACCTGACTAATCAGACTTTCCAAAAATGTAATATGCCTTACCAATTTGTGTTATTGTAGGGGGAATAATGTTTCTGAACCTTTTTTTGAGGAGCATAATTGTATCGAAGAAAAGTCAAGCCCTGGAAGAGCCACACATAAAAAGAAAATGTTTGATTGTCCAATGTAACACCAGTTTGGGATTTTCTGTTGATCCAAAATCCAAATCCAAAAAGAATTTTCCAGCACAAACACAGGCCTTACCTGTCACAATTGCAAACACTAACAATATAAAACACAACAAACAATAATTGTCCCACAATGAAATTTGTGGGAAATTACACAAATCGGCGGGCCTTCACTTTAAAATCTCCCCCTCTTTAGTGAAAGGAATATCTGTTAGAGACACTGCCACATCTTTGATTTTAACTAGAATAAAGACACCACAATCCCTCAAGTCAGGCTTAAATCTGACTGGCTCCCTTTTTGACCCCAGACTGACTCCAGTCCTTTGACCCCTTGAGAGGGAAGCTTTCCCGTCAACACTGCAGCTGCTGGAGACCAAAACTACCCATCAGCCCCCTGTTTTTACTCCTTATTTCCAGGATTTAAATTGTAATCAAGTCCCTGCCGACCTTCAAAATCTCTAATTGTCGGCTGTGAGTCAGAGTTATGTTCAATAAGACAACTGTCGCTGAAGGAAATTACATTTTTACTCTGTTGACGTGCTGCTCCTGCGTCGTCATGTTCATCCATTAGAATGTACAGTCAAATTCTCAGCTGGTGTTAATCCACGGGGTCTGTGCACAAGTTGTTATGCCAGTGCCTGACGCGAGTGACTTGGGCTCACATCCAGCCACAAACTCCTGACCCGCCTATCATCACGGTCTCTTATTTCTGACTCATTGTGATCAGTCCTGTTCCTGCAATAAAGGCATGAAAAGCCCTAAAATAAGCATGAAGAAACAGCCCTAATCTGCTCCACAAAAGCCAAACATCTTCATGACTAAGGCCATGTCCATGTGCATGCGAGCAGGTAATTTGAAAATGGAGGTGTTCTTCCTCCTTTTTTATGAATAATCCTGTCCACATGTAGGAAGTTTTAGCTTTCATCCATGTCCACTGTTTATTTTTTGTTATGATGTCTTTGATGCCTTTTTTAAAATTTGAGTTTCTATGCAAAAACAGTTTTGTCTGGTGTCACATGTTAACTTTTCACAAGGGATGAGGGTGTCCGAGTTTTGATGTCTTTACAGGTGCTCTCTTGGTATTAATTATTCCCCTAAAGTAAAAGACTTCTCCAACAAAAAGTGATTTGTTAAGTTCTATAGACTATGTTCAGTCTTTTGTTCTTTTTCTATGCCAGAGCAGCACCATTTTCCCTGTTATGGGACTGTGAAGACCTATCAGATGAAACAAACAGCACTCATCTGCACCAGCCAGCTCACGCTCAGAAACCTTACACAATTTTAAAGCAAACTTATGTAGGACTGACAGGAAGAAAAACAAAAAAGAAAGCATTGATACTATCTAAAATATTTTAAAGACAGTTTGAATTAAATAAATTAGAATTAATTACACTTAATTCAGAAAAAGATTTTAAATCAATACATTACTGGTCTATATTAATGTAATTGCTCAATCTGCATGTGTATTTGTGGGAAAATCATCAATAAATTAACTAATAAAAATGTGTCATGATGTGTGAGCCTGGCTGTGGTGTCAGGTTTCAGCATGGAGCAGTAACTCTGGAGAAGCAGCCAAGCTCTTCCAAATTTGTTAACAACAAACTTACTTGTTCCTTCATTGAGTGGCTTTGCTCACCTTCTCTCGGTTAAACTTCTTTTAGAAGGGTAGGCATATTGTTTTTGTCCAAAACTTTGACAGGCGTCTTGTACATACAGTTGCTAACGTAGGACTGGACTGTAGCCGTTTGTGGGAGGGGCTTAGTGAACGGTCATTTGTGTTGTTATCATTTGAGGTTTGACAATTATTGTGCAAAAACTATTGTATGCTAATGGTGTTGATCTGGATCACCACCAAAATCTAATCAGTTTTAAGTTGGGCCATTACCAACATCTGAAAATTTCAGCAAAATCTGTCCTGCAGTTTTTCACAAACAAACAAACAAACAAACATATGCCAGCAAAAACATATCCTCCATGGTGGAGGTACAAAGGGGTGGGAAAGTGGGGTGCATAATGCAAATTGTTCATGTTTGGGTTGTTTAAGATGTTCCCAAATCGCAGCATCTTATACATTCAAAATTAAAATCTATCTGCTAACTTCACTGATAAATAATTGCCATATACCATTCTTGCTGGTTTGTGTTGTCTCTGCCTGTGAATGCACCAAATACAGTTGCACCAAAGGGGCAAATTCATCCTTAGATTTTTTGGGATGTGAAGCCCTTGTTGAAAAAAATTGGACACCACTGCCCTTGACAGAGTTTTGGAAAACTTCCACCTGGGCCAGAGTTTTCCTAAATGTGCGCTTTCAGTGTCCTAAAACGTTATGTCAAAGAGCACAGAGTAAACAGCATTTTCAAAAACCCTGCTTATGTGTGGATATAGCCTAATACCTGCCCACTAGACTGATGCAGTCCTCTGCCTGGTCGAAGTGCTAAATGAGGGATAGATGTGGATATGAGTGAAACAGCTGAGTAAACACGTGCATACTTCTGTCGCAGCACATCAACTCTTGTTTATGTGTGTGGGGAGGGTGCCAGAGCGTGGCAGGAACAAGTATTTTTGACAAGCACACACACGAAGTAATGACGTGCAGCAGGGTCTGCTGAGGCCTGTGTGCTGTAAATGAACCAGACTTAACACCTGTTTACTTCTCACTGTAGGACTCTTTGACTGTAAGCCTGCAGACACACACACTTTTTTAGAGCATGACCCCCTCTGTGACATCTTGTCTCTTCCTAATACTCCTTTATTGTAGAGAATGGATTTAAAGTGTGTGTGATGGAAAGAAAAACTCTTAGCCTGCTTATTTCAGAACACAGCTGAGCTAATTTTGCCCTCAGAATCTCGTTTCACTTTGTTCATGAATGACAATAGCCAGGTGCACTGAGCAGACTCTGTACAGTTGCTGCTTGATGTTGGATTTTAACACTGGGGGGCAGCCATGCACAAAGTACAATACCTACACTAAGTGCATGTCATCTTCCCTCGTGTGTTTGCATTGTGACAGCTGGCTATGCAGTACTGGAAATACTCTCTTGGATTTAACCCGAACAATCACCAGTCACCAGCCCCCCCGACCATTCCCCTAAAACTCAACCCTCCCGTCAGGCCAAGTCCTGACTTCTGCTGGGAAACACAACACACACACAGAGACTCACACTCTCAGGCTGTGTGCCAGCAGCTTCATCAGTGTCCATGAGTATCAGATTAGTGATCACAGCTTTGTGTTGGACAGCGCAGCACAAACACACACTCTGATGGATTGTGGAGCTCGGCTCTCTCTGTCACTCTTCTTAAGGGTGTTGATGATTTCTGCCACAGGTAGGAACGCTCGCTCATCAAACATAAAAGATGGTCACTTGTTGGTTTATGGGGCTTTGCACGGTGTGCTGTGAATGTGCGGGTCAGATTTTCAGATTTGAAGTAACAATATACCTCTTAATTCTTTAGGCACCCTTTCAACGTTAAACTTTATACTGATTCCGAATGTATCAACTATTTTAAACAAAAAAAGTGAATGGAAAAAAATAACATCCATGCTCCTGTCAGGATTTTTAACAAATTAGAAATTTTAAAAAATTTGATTGTTGACATCACACATGAAAGCACACTGAATAAAGGATTTTATCTGTCTCTCTCTTTCTCTTTCTCTCAATCAATATATATCTATAAATATCTATATCAATATGTATGTATAATATACAGTATGCATATACGTTTACATATATATATATTAGTGCTGTCAGACGATTAAAAAAATGAATCTAATTAATTACCGGATTTATAACTAAATAATCTAATTAATCACATTTTAATCTCATATCTGCTTAAAGTACCCAAATAAAGAATTTGAATTCTAGGATATTATAAAATTGTAGTGCAGGACTAATCAAATTAATACACTAAGAAGTGAAGATTTGTAAATCCACGTTTTTATTGGTGACTAAATAAAACCAAAGTCAGGACAACTTGTCCAGAAAATTCTAAGCTCAATCAGGCAACTCAAATTACACTTTAAGTGTGTTTCATAAATCAAATTCAAAATAAGAAAAAGGTCGAGGACATCCAGCAAAACAATTAGGCCTGATGCATTATTAAAGAATGTAGTGCAAATACAGATAAATACATTCAAAAATAAAATAAGACTAAGTCTTAAATATGCCATTCCTGTTGTCACCTGGGCTTTGTTTGGTTTGACTAGAGACACGTGTGTGAAGTGACGTGCTACTGCCATGTACGGGTCCTCCAGCTGGACAATATCAAAATGTTTGTGTGCTATGATTAATCTTGTGATTAATTTTTATAGCGCATTAATTTGCGGTGTAATTGATTCATCTAATTAATGCACTAAAGTGACAGCCCTAACACACACACACACATACATATATATGTATATATATATATATATATATATATATATATATATATATATATATATATATATATATATATATATATATATATATATATATATATATATATATATATATATATATATATATATATATATATATATATATATATATATATATATATATATATATATATATATATCTGTATGTATGTATGTATATATATATATATATGTATATATATATATATACACACACACACATATATATGTATGTATGTATGTATATGTATGTAAATGTATATATTATAGATATATGTGTGTGTGTGAGTGCGTGTGTTTGTGTGTATGTGTGTGTATTTACATAGAGAAATAGACATTTATTGCTAAACAAATTGATAACACAATTGTCATACAAAAGCAAAAAATATATATTTTAGCAATCCTTCAAAAACTTGTTTAAAATTAAAAATGTTATTGAACATACAATCTGAACAGGCAAGGACGATTTAAAACTGAATTTGCCTTTAAACCAAAATCAGAGCTCCTCACTGGGCTTCTCTGAGAAGTCAAAAATTAATCAAGTACAAGATTTAAACACTAAAATAAAATTTTCTGTATAGCAATGCAAGTAAATAACTATAATGTTACATCTTAAAAAGCAATAATAATGAGCTTTATGTTCAGTATTAAAATTGTTGTATTGACAATTAAAGAAACAAAAAAATGGAAGTTATCAGATAACTTAATTTAGGCAGCATAAATCTTACATTGGATGCTGGTCTAATAAATCTGTTAAGCACTGTGTATCAATCCATCAATCAATCTGTGAGCAAGACACAAAAAAATCTCATCTTAGCGAGATCTTCAGGTGTAGTTGGTAATGGTACAAGGAAGTGATTTGATTTAGGTGAAGATCTAAGTCCAGCTGCAGATCCAGGATTTTTTTTCAAGGTCTTAATGGCCTAGCCCCCCAGTACCTGACTGAGCTTCTGGATCTCTATGTCCCGGCCAGGACATTGAGGCCAGGACATTGAGATCCTCGGGGCAGGTGCTATTGGTCCCCCCAAAAACAAAACTTAAAACTAAAGGTGACTGGGCCTTCGTGGCGGCTGCTCCTCGGCTCTGGAACAGTCTGCCTGAGCATATCCGCTCCGCCAGCTCAGTTGAGGTTTTTAAATCATTTTTAAAGACTCACCTCTTCTCCCTGGCTTTTAATCAAAGTTGAGTGCACATCTTAGTTAGTTTTTATTAAGTTTTTAATTTAATTTGTATGTGTTTTATATGTTTTAACCCTCTCATGCATGAATTACTAAATCACAAAGGCATACTTTTTAAAATGTTTGTTTTTACTTTCAAACAAGTTAACAATTGCTTTTATTTTTTTCAGTTTTATATTTTGATGGGGTTATACATCTGCCCACCAGAGTGGATACCATGCATCAATTGTATAAAAAGTAATTTAGTGGAACCCTATGAAAGATTCACAAACAGCAATGTCTTTGCCAAACATTAATTAAGAGTAAATTTTGAAAAACAGATATATCTGAAGTATATGTATTATTGCTGATTAATCAAACTATTCACTCGTGAATCACACCAAAATTTGAAATTAAAGAAAAAAAGTATGAGAAATCTGAATACAGGCGAAATGTCCAATTTGTCCTTCGCTGGCTTTTTTGAGTTTATGATTGAATATCTTAATATGGTACAATTGTGAAAAGATATTTGTTTATGAAACTTAAGACAAGGGTTTGAGAATTTACCACCTGGTAGTTGGACATGGTTACTGCAACCTAAAGGGTATAAATTTATTCCAAATGTCTGTCCACTGTAGCGGACACCATGCATGAAAGGGTTAATGTATTTTAATGAATACAGACTTTGCTTATGTTTTAGATATTTTAAGCCATATGTGTTGTTTGTGTTTGTACAGCACTTTGGTCAACTTTGGTTGTTTTAAATGTGCTCTATAAATAAAGTTTGAGTTGAGTTGAGTTGAGTTGAGAAGAATTTGTTTCAAATTAATTTAAATGAAAATATTAGGGAATGTTAATCATGGTACAAGCAAGAAACAATTACATCTAATATGTCTGGATGCAAGAATTTGTGAAAGGAATTGCAGTGTTTATATATATCTGCTTCATCTTTTTTGTGGCAATCCAGTGAAGAGCAGAGACTGTAGAATAAATGCAGAGCTGTTGACAACATGGCACCGAGTGACACTGAACTGAATAATAACCCCTCAGTAGACCAATGAGGTCTAGAGGAGAGGAGGTCTAGACTCAGACAACCGAGTGAGACACATGCAGTCTCTGAGCATCTAACTCATGCTGAGAAATCCCTGCTGCCACCTTAACATGATCATCATCATGAAGCACACAGCAGAAGTGATGAAGAGACTTTTCCTAACCCGAGTTTTTCTCTCTCTCTGCAGTATCAGCTCTCAACCTTGAAGGAGAGCTTTTCAAGGATTTGATGAAAGGCTACAACAAGAATGTGCGGCCGATGGAGAAGAGCGGCGACATCACAAAAGTGGACATCAAAATGACACTAACCAACCTCATCTCTCTGGTAAGTGATGCTCAGTCAGCCCTCTTTGACAGCTTCCTGCTTCAGGAGCAAAACTGACAAACAACAAACTTTCTCCCACCAGAACGAGAAGGAAGAGGCCCTGACAACCAGCGTCTGGATACAACTGGTAACCTTAAGTACATCCTATCTGCTGGATTGTTGTTGAGATGATTTGAATAGATATTATTTATTATTGGAAGATTAACAAAGTCTGTTTGCGTAGCAATGGTGTGACTACAGACTCAGGTGGGACCAGCCACCCAGGTCTACTCTGTACGGGAATATCACCTCTCAGCTACGAGTCCCCTCTAAGAGTATTTGGCTGCCGGACGTCATCCTGGAGAACAAGTGAGTGGAATGTATCTAGCTGTAGCTAATATGTAAGGGAAGGGCTTTTAATCCTTCTTCGGTAAACAATAAAGGCTGAGGGGGAATTCAGTCTTTGTTTGCCAATGAAATGATCAAAAACTCTGGTCATTTTGAGTGTTGAGGGTTATTTTAAGTGTCTTCCCAATAGATCCCAGATGTTGGATTTTGGCATGCCTTTAAACCTCTCTGTTTCAGCCCTGCTCAGAACAGGCTGTTTTCTGTACATGCTCATGCGCAGTGTCTGATCAAATCTCAAATGAGAAGTGGTATAGCTTCAGTCTTCCAGTGCTGTAGTCTGATGTTTACTGTGATAGACATTGACATGTTCCTTTCACTGGGGTCATCAGGTGGTCTTTCCCCCACAACATCATGAAAGGAAAATTGTAAAATGGACTGTTTGAGCACACGTGTTCTAAAAGGTTGGCGAGCAACAGGGGCAGAGAAAGGGTTTTTCTCATGCTGGGACAAGATTGTAGACATGTTACCGACATATGGTGTTTTGCACAAAATTTATTTTGAAAAGTGTATTTAGTGTAACATAAGACCTTAAGCACAGCCTTGGCATGCTTAAAGGGGCTCGCAATGGCTCCTCAAAGTGATTATTTCAAACAATGGAGTTCTTTTAGAGAGATGTTTCTTGCCAAAATTAATCAAGTGAACCACAAAATTAGTACATTTTCAGTCAGTCTCTAAATGTTGCTCTCAGTTGTACTGAATATAAGATCACTTTTTGTGAACTGTGTGTGTGGTAAGGCGCTCAGGCCCAGTGAAGATGAAGCAGTGTGAGTGCAGATAGTGGGGGGCTGGGATAGTTGTGCATATGCACCCTGGTGCAAACATGTACCAGACGAGGTTTAAGGTATGGATAACTGTTTTTCAAACCACAGTCACATTTTTTTTTTAAAAGTAACCCAAGGATGTCCCAGTAGCCTGGTGATTATGTCCGTGTACGGACTGGACTGGTCCTTTTCTTGAGAGGATGGGTTCAATTCTAGCACAGATTTCCTTTGTGTCTTCCCTTTTTTCTGCTCTCTCTACACCATTGGTCCCCTCCTTTGTTAACTCAGAGCCCTCAGTTGAACATATAGAAGAGATGGGCTCTCCAAAAAAATGAAAAACATAATAAAATGGGCCTATACACACTTTCTTGGTAAAGAACGTCAAAAAAAGTATATGCTCTGTTTATTCACTTAAATAATAAATAAACTAGATTTTGTCCATGTCAACCCCCGCTCTAATAATGAGGGGGAAAAGCCCACAAGAAGAAAAAGTCATTTTAGCTAACAAATGGGAAACAGACAGATGGATGTGTGCACCACTGTTGACGTACTCCTTTTTACACATGCCTTTATTTATCAGAATTTGGAGGAGAAAGGACAGTGGATAAAGTAGAAGATCAGCAAAGGAGATTGATATGTCATAAATTCTGATTAATATCCAGGAAGACCAGATTCTATGCATTGTGCCCGACTGAACCACTCAGCCATCAAGCCACCTTTGACCCTTCTTATTAGGCTTTGGGCATTCAGAAAAAAAGTTATAAAGTGTGACTGTGTTTGAAAACTATATGAACCATGATCCAACAGAAACTGATTTGGTGAACTTCAAGGTTTGAGAAGTTTGGGTTGTCAGTGTCCCCTTTAAAGTATCAAAGTTTGACCAGAATGTGCTTGTTCTTAATTTCAACATGTGAAATGTAAAATCAAAGTGTCTGCCCTGTGTAAAAACAGTGGTTAAAGCCCTCTGTTCACCTGTTCACAGCGTGGACGGACAGTTTGAAGTAGCACTTTACTGTAACGCTCTGGTGTCTCCTGATGGCTGTGTGTACTGGCTGCCTCCTGCCATCTACCGCAGCGCTTGTACCATCACTGTCAACTACTTTCCCTTTGACTGGCAGAACTGCACCATGATCTTCCGGTGAGTAAAGAGGAGATCTGAATAATGTATGAAGTCTGAAACACGACAGTTTCTACAACAGAGATACATCACGACTTGTACAATATAAAAAACATGCAGTTACAGGTCGGTGTAACTCACGCACAATCAATAGTAAGTAGGCTTGAGCTTGAATAATGTTTTTCCAAGTGTTTGAAGATTCACAGCATCTTTACACCTGAGATCACACTTATCCACACACATTCACAGACTGATGGTGGGGGCTGCCATTTTGAGTGTCCATTAACACAAATTTACCCCATTCATAAAATCATATTTGACGTACAAATGAAGTGTCCTGCCCAGCAGTTGGGGCTCAAATCCCATGATAGATAGATAGATAGATAGATAGATAGATAGATAGATAGATAGATAGATAGATAGATAGATATAGATGGATGGATGGATGGATGGATGGATGGATGGATGGATAGATAGATAGATAGATAGATAGATAGATAGATAGATAGATAGATAGATAGATAGATAGATAGATAGATAGATAGATGGATGGATGGATGGATGGATGGATGGATGGATGGATGGATGGATGGATGGATGGATGGATGGATGGATGGATGGATGGATGGATGGATGGATAGATAGATAGATAGATAGATAGATAGATAGATAGATAGATAGATAGATAGATAGATATGCAGTGCCCAGCATAAATGAGTACACCCTCTACTTAAAGTCATGTATTAATCAAAATCTAAATGAACAAAAGAACAATTTCCTAAAATTCCAAATTCTAAAAATAAGGCCTTAATTGGCATTAAAATGTCTTATATTCAAATTTCAAAAGTCTTAAAAATTTGAACACATTAGTAAGATTTATGTTAGTTTGAAGTAAAAAAAATGTTTAGTAACATTTATCTATTTTTCAAAAATAATTCCTCGATTTACTCTCGTGGCAACATCGCGTAATAACAATAGCGGAACTAACAAAACCGTGATGTTGTTGCACCCGGAACTTTTAGTGCAGAAGCATGTCTTGGTTCTGCCTAGAGTGCCTCGAGAGAGAAAAAATGGGGAAAAATTGGCAAAAAAATTCAAAAGTGGCTCAGGAAAATTGATTATGGCAGCAAAATTGGGAATTAAATTTGAAATTAAATTTCAGAAACCATGTAAAAATTCCAAAAATGGTTCTGACAGTGGCCAAAAAAGATGAATGGGGGCAAAATAGGCATAAAGTTGTAAAAATGGGGCTAAAAAAGGTAAAAAAAAGTGATGTTTTATGTGAAATAAACATTGGGCTAAAATTGGTAATTCATGTGGTGTTTTTGTTTGTTTGTTTTGTTTGTTTCAATTGTGGTTCGTTGTCGACTTGTTTTTAAATTTGATTTCAAACGTCATTAAAAAGGTCTTAAAAAGTCTTAAATTTAACTTGACTTGAGCTGTAGGAACCCTGAATTTGATATCTAAAATTTAGCTTTGCTCCCACCTTTTTGATTGGTTGTTTTCATTTTTGCATCCTGATCTGAAATTGAGGAAAACACTTTTTTGTGTGCAACTTAAAGAAATTGTTTGCAATCAATGGCCCACATTTGGGGGAGTATTTTGTGGCATAGTATATCATAGAATATGTTGATTTTGAAAGGAAACACATTTTTTGGACAAATCTGAAGGGGTGTGCTCATTTATGCTGGGCACTGTATATATACATGCATGTTATTAAAAAAGTATCATTTCTAATAGAGAACAAGTGTAGTTTTATAGAAAAGACGTTTACTCTTGTTTTTAAAGCTTTAAAAGTGCAAAACTTTGTTTTTCTAGCTGTGTAAATAGAGTCCGTGGTGTCTGAACCAGAAACAATGCTGCTGTAAATTCATGGTTCCTTTTCACTGAGCTGTTTTGGAAGAGTGAATAGACGGCCCAGTTTGTTGTGGTAACGGTCTGTTTGTGCTCCCTTAGCTCTCAGACTTACAGCGCCAATGAGATTGAGCTGGTTCTCATGGAGGAGGATAACCTCACGCTGGAGTGGGTGGATATCGACCCTGAGGCTTTCACAGGCACAGTAACACCAAAACATCTACTTTGAAATCCTTTTCACTGACAAAACGGTTGTTTGAAAACTAAAGCTGAAGAAATGATCTTATTTTGTTAGAAAACGGAGAGTGGGTCATCAAACACCGGCCGGCTAAGAAGGTGATCAACAACCACTTCACTAAAGATGAGCTGGAGTATCAAGAGGTGGTCTTCTTCCTCATCATCCAGAGGAAACCCCTCTTCTACATCATCAACATCATAGCTCCCTGTGTGCTCTTCTCCTCCCTCTGCCTGCTCGTCTTCTATTTACCCGCTAAAGGTCCCTCTACAGTTTCTGTTTCTGGGTTAAGCTCTCAGGCGGACATGAGAAAATAGGGTTAATTTTCAGAATAAAACACACTGCAGACTCCAATAGTAAAAAGGCTAAATTAAATGGATTATTTCTATGTTTTTGTGGCCTGGTACTAGTTGATCCACAGCCTGCCACTAGAGCTTGTCCTAAAACTTTGGTACCCCTGGTTTAATGATGTTATTAGACATATAAAGTAACACTACATTACACTAAGCAGCAGTAATTATGAATATCATCATATCGTATACAGGAAATCCTTTGCATGGTTACTTTCTGTATTTCTATTCTGTAATCCAACAGCAAAACAATACATTTGTCCCTTCTCTCTATTAATTTTCACCATTTTTCTGCTGCAGGTATGCAGGCACTACTGCAGTGACATTGTTACATTTACTATAAATTTATGACTTTGATTTTTTACAGCTGGTGGTCAAAAGTGCACCATGTCTATTGCCACTCTACTGGGTCAGACTGTTTTCCTCTTCCTCATTGCTAAGAAGGTTCCAGAGACTTCACAGGCTGTGCCTCTTATTGGAAAGTAAGTTCCTGGACAAACTCCATCAAATACACTATTGCAACAATAAACCTGAATGATAAAACCAAGAAACTTCATGAAAAATTAGGATGGCCACTTATGTTGCTCCAAAACCTGCATGTACCTTTCAGCGTTAATGGTGCCTTCACAGATGTGTAAGTTACCCATGCCATGGGCTCTGAGACACTCCCAAACCATCAGAGATGCTGAACTTTAACTTTGTGCTTGTAACAATTTGGATTCTCTTTTTCCTTTTAAGCCCATGGACACAACGCCCATGATTTTTTTAATACAATTTGAAATATGGGGGCTCACCAGACCCCAGCAAATTTTTCCACTTTGCATCAGTCCATTTCAGATGAGACCCAAAGGGTGCTTCTGAGTTTTGCTGATAAATGGCTTTTGTTTTTCATGACAGAGTTTTAACTTGCACTCGTAGATGTAGTGACAAATTGTCAGCCTTTTTGTTTTTATGTGCAGACATCTCTACAAAAATCTTTTGATGACTTTATGGACTGTAGATACTGAAATTATTTAATTCCTTGCAATTGTAAATTGAAAATGTTGATCTGTAACTGTTGGGCTATTAGTTCATTCAGTTGTTCACAAAGTGGTGAACATAGTCCCGTCCTTGTCTTCAGGGATGATCCTTTCCCATCTTTAGTAGCCTCTGTCCCATCATTTTTGGAACATGTTGCAGGCATCAAATTCAAAAGAGTGAATATCTGCCCATACAAAACAACAAAGTTAAACAGTTTGATCACTAAATACCTTGTCTTTGTAGTGTAATCTGTTTGATATGTATTTTGTTTTTGTGTACATTGTACTCAGGGTCCCAGCTTCACAGGACTTGCAATTTGTTTTAATCACAGATGTAACATTGAGAATGTTAAGAAAGTCTTTTTTCTGAACCCCTGACCACAGGTATTTGATGTTTGTAATGTCAGTGACGACTATGGTGGTGATGAACTGCGTGATCGTACTTAACGTCTCCCTGAGGACTCCAAACACTCACATCCTGACAGACAAAGTCAGAAAGGTGAGGCTGTTGGTCAGAATAAAGCCTTTATTTAGAGTTATTCTTTCAGTTTCTTCCAAAAGATCAAACATGAAGCTATAATGTGTCTGTTGGCCAATGGATTACCCTCTGACCTCATGTCCTCCTCAGATCCTCCTGAACATCCTGCCTCGGCTGCTGAGGATGCAGATGAAACCCTGGACACCAAACACTGATAAAAGCTCAGAAACAATTGCAAACACAGACACTCCAAATACAGACCAAAATGGTCTGTTTTTGGTCCCCTGCAGACGGAGAAGCTCCATGAGCCTCATCAGTAAGGCAGAGGAATACAGCACAAAAAGAGCTCGCTCTGAGCTCATGTTCGAAAGACTCAAAGAAAGAAATGGACTGATGAAAACTGTTTTAAACAAGCTACGTAAGGATTTTAATTAATCTACATGGAGTGGTGTTGAAGTGTCTTTGCCCTCACAATGACAGCAAGGTGTGATATCCTTTGCCCACAGATGAGGGACTGGAGGGAGGAACAGCTGAGCAGATCAGTGCCAGTTTGGCAAAGGCGTCTCCACAGCTCAGGCAGTGTGTGGCTTCCTGTAAACACATTGCTGAGACAGCAAGGCAACAGAATAACTTCCAAAACGTGAGCTTCCTTTTTTCTTTACAAGCTGCAGAGAAAGGGAAGAATAAATAAAAGAAAGAAACTGTATGCACGTTGCTGTGACTAGAGTCAAAATTCCTCTTTTTACGTCAGTTTTGCATTGAAGTTAGTGTTTGTTGTTTCCTCTGACTTCCTTACTATGGTGGAGGGACACATAACCCTTGCATCCCAACATATTAAGTTCTAAACACAGGATCTTCTTCAAGGAAAAATTAAACCCTATAAAATATAATACAGGAGCATATTGTTGAGCTAATGTGGCTTTTTTTGAGTAGTTTTATTCTTAAAAGTGGTTTAATGACAAAGCTTTTGATGGCACCATGTACTGCTATGTACCGGCTACTGTCCACCCCTGAATATCTCCCCCTAAGGACAAAGCTTGCAAGCTCCTTTATTGGCAGTCATACTTACAAGCACCATGAACCTCCAGAAACTCTGTTTTAAAAAACCCCACAAACAAACCTATTTAAGGATTTGGAAACTTGTGGTGCTACCAATGCTAACGTTAGCCACTCCCTGCTTAATATTGTCAGTGAACCCAACAATAGCTGACTAAATGTTGTTGTATTATTAGGTCAAATTCAAGCCATAATGCTCAGCTTTTTGGCGCACTTGTCCCGTTTGGGCCTTGTTTGGTTCAGATGGCGTTACCATACACTGTGAACCAAACTCTGGTTTGCTTGAGAGCAAACAGAGACCCTTGTTTTCGGTGGAAGGCAGTTTGATTCTTTGGTCGTCATCAGAGTTCGCGTGAGTTTTCACACCAGTCCAAATAAAGATTATTTTACAAAAAAGCAAACCAGCCTATTTAGTCCGATCCAAACGTGTAAAGTGTGAAAGCACCTGCGAAAAAACTGCAAGGTTTTCCATGATAGCTTGATAATAGTATCTTACTCTTGCTAAATACAAATAAGCATACAAATCATTGACATCAAAGTCAGTTTGTGAGGAGATCTTGATAAATAAAACACTGTAGGTTAATAACTTTTTTTGCCACCTACCTTTTTATAAACAATAATCCAGAAACACAATGAATCCCTGTAAGCTTTTGACTGAAGGCACCTGCACAATGCTTACACTTGTATTGGCCTTCAAAAATATGTTGATTATTTATTTTTGTAGGCCAACACGGATATATTTCCAGTTCTCAGATTCTGGATTTTGACATGCTGATAAACCCCTCTGTTTCAGCCCTGCTTAACAGAGTTCAACAATGCCTCTTTCAAAAAATGGATGTGGTTTCAGTTTTTCAGGTCTATACTACCTACCACCAGGGAAGTGGAGCAAGCATAAGGGGGGATATATCTCTTGTGTCAGGGGGCTTTTAACAGGCCATGGAGACTTCTTATGTATTTAAGTCATTTTTATAGAGCATAAAAGTAATGATGCAAAGCACTTCCTTTCGTCTAAGTGAATCATACATTCTCCATAAAGTGCCACATCATGTATCCACAAATTTTATTGATGCCTGAACATATCTCCCTGCAACCAAAAGTAGGTTAAACATCAATACATACCTAACTAATGAAGACATTCAGCCTCACAGACAAAGATTTTGAGCTCAAGGACAATAATACCTGAAACTTTTTGCAGGAAGGGGTATATTAACAAAAAATCAACACCAGCTCTTGAAAACATTTGTTAAAAGCCCTGTTATGTCTCATTCTGTCAGATCCCTGGTTTTACATAAACATGAATGATGATCTCCTTTTTTTCTGCCCTGCAGGAGAATGAAGAGTGGTTCCTGATTGCCCGGGTGATCGACAGGGCCTGCTTTATCGTCATGGCCTTAGTGTTTTTCATCGGCACCATAGGGATCTTCTTGATGGGCCATTTTAACCAGCCTCCTCTTTTACCGTTTCCCGGGGATCCAAGGAAGTATCTCCCTCCTGTGGACAATCTCACCATTCCCACCCAATCTACATTTTTACAGCACAAAACTTTAACATAAGATAAAGTCTGTTATTATTAAGGTGCAATGTAGCACCCAAGCTGCAACCTCTGGGGCTAAAAATGAAGCCAATGCAGAAGTGCCAAAGCTGCAGCTCATCCAATGTCCCCTTGAAGTTGATGGCAGGAAACCCAAAGCTTACATGATTAAATGTAGAGAACTGACAGTCTCTACAGCCTAAATAAATATCTTTACAGCCTGGCTCAACAAACAGCTTTGCTCTGAATATTTGAGATAGCTAAAGGCTCTCACTGTGTGGGGGATGAAGTCCTTCATATCACGCCTTTTTTATCTCATTGAGGATTAAGGGTTTTGTAAATTAGAGACATGATTGACATAGAATTACTGTTGTTTAGACCTCCTTTTTATCACATTTGCTTTATTTTTCATCCCTAGAGGTTGATGCTAAGTTGTAATATGATGCAACATGATAGGACGCCTTATAATAATTGCAATATTATATTTTACATGATAGATACTAGAATATGATATCATACAATCCAATATGATAAAATATTATTCATGAAAAAATTAATACAATTTGTCACTAACAGAACTGAAAAGGGGTGAAATATTTACACTTATTGTCCAGGACTTTCCAGAAACTTTTACATTGTTATTTAAGCTTGGGTATTCTGGAAATATTCCAAACTTGAAACTTCCTATTGGAATTATGGAAATGATGAGAATTTGTGGGAATTAACAGGAAATTTGAAGAAACTGTATCATATCCAAGCACAGGAATCTTTACAATTCTATTTATGATATGGTACACTACAATACCATAGCTTACCACACATACAAGAGTCCAGAAAAAATGTTTTGCGGTAAAAGAAGATCAGTATCTTTTATTTTGCTTTTTTTCTCAGATATGTCTTAATACAGCTGTGTTTTGAATTAATGTATACATTTCCTATTCATATGTTAATGGAGGAGAAAAAAGAGAAAGCTGGGTGCCTTTGGAAATATCTAGCAAAGCTCCATTTTATCTTTTAATGTTTGCGGTGTTTAAAAAATGAGGGTTAAAGAGGCTTGAAGAAGATTATTCCTCTTTTGTTGCTGCTTTCTACGCCACTTTAGTTTTAATTATGATCTCCTGTTATTTGATTGAACATTGTTTTTGCTGCAAGAGTGATCCCTTTAGAAATAAAAATATATACTTATAAAAAATCTCTGGTATTCATTTGTATAATCCCATGTGATGTTCTGGTCCGTCAGTGTCCTCTCAGGTTTATTTAAGAGAAGTTTTAGAGGTGCTGTTTGTCATAGACATCAGACTAATTTAGCTGTATCAAGTTCAAGAGATATGCCACCAAAAAAGACTAGACATTTTTGAGGAATGAATGATAAATACTTAATAACAAATAAAAAGTAAAAGACAAAATCACAATTTAATTGCAAAATGTGATTTTGTATTACAATTTTCACAAACGTTATCTCTTTTGTTTGTTGCTGAAATACGGAGAATGTATCTGAATAAGTGAAGATATTAGCATTTTATCATCTTCACCAAGGAAGTTTTTTTGTCAATACCTACTGTCTGTTTGTTTGCTTGTCCATCAGTCTGTCTGTGAGCAAGTTCTCAACAGATTTTGATTACATTTTCAGGGAATGTTGGACATGGCATTACAGAAAAAAATGACTAGATTCTGGTGATCCAGTATTTTCCTTTACATTGTGAGATGGGGCAGTTTTCCACATTTTCCATAATAACTCAAGAAGTTCTTAAAGGACCAGTGCAGATGAATCAGCGTGAGTCAATGTCTGTAATCAGTCAGATCTTACTTGCCAAGCTCTGGTCCACAACAATTCCCCTTTTGTGACCCAAGCAGGACATCCCAAACAGCAGCTTTTAAGTTGCAGAGGTAGGAAGAGGTGGGAGATGACAACAGGAAGTGATTGGTTGTACAGGGATTAGCATAGTAACAGCTTCAGTGACAGTTTTATCAGATCAAGAGTGCATGCCTTCACTTCACGAGTAAGGACCACACCATCAACAGGATAAATTTAACAATTACTTATTGCGTACAGTGAATAACAAACAACATAGTAGGTAGGTGAAGCGGATAACGGTTTGGGGAAACTTCATGGGGAATTCGCCGTAGCTCCCAGGCACGACGAACCCCCTCTTTAAGGCCCTGAGGAAGGAAGGAAAAAAGAAGTTTTAAATAAGGGGAGAGAGGGAGGAGTGCGTCTAGTGTGCGAAACAAGAGGGAAATGGTCGGTTAGAATTTATAGGAACACAGGAAGAGGCGTGGTTGAGGTGTGGTCCACCCCTGAAATTCTGCTTAAAGCTCCACTAAATGAAAACCAAACAACACTACAAGCCTCTCAATAGAAAGGATATTTTCACTTCTCGTACATTTTCCGATTGGCCCTGAACGAAGGTGAATGATGGAACCATATTGTCACCTGCAGGATATGTTGGTGAAATGTTCAGTGCTCTTTTCCAGATGGGAAATGGTCTGATGTGCCAGGTAAAATAACTCTTCAGGGGATTTCCACCATTATCAGGCAAGTAGTTGTGAAAAAAAACTGCCCTAGCTAGCATTGTAAAAAAAAAAAAAAACATTGAAAACATTCTTGGATTCACATCCAGATTCAGATCACCACCAAAATCTTTTTCCCCTGTGCCTTGACCCTCATTCTAAGAAAATATCATCAAAATCTTGTGAGAACTGATTGAGTTATTTGTGGAAAAAGAATGAAACTGCCCTAACTTGCAATGTTCACAAACCCTTAAAAGAAATCCTGGATCTGTAACTGGATCAGATCACCAACAAAACTGAGTCACTTCCTTGTGCCATGACCAACATTTGCTGGAAATCTAATCAATGTATAATCATTGCTTTTTTGTTATCTTGCTAAAAGGCGGACAAACAAATGGTCATACTGACAAATGCTGGCTCAAACATGAGAGGTAATAAGTCCCAAAGTCATTCTAACCCTGAAATGTACCAAAAATGGAATATAACATAAGGGCTGAGATGCACAGCACTGCGTCTTGACGTTTGTTCCAACTCCCCTCAGACAACCACCAAAACACAGACCTGCTACACGGCCCCCCACCCCTGGAAGCAGGATTTCAATTACATGGCTGAGCGCTGCCTTTCTACGCACACAAAAGGCAGATCCGGCTGGTTGGGATGGAAACAGAGTCAGGGGGCTGAGGCAGAGCCTGGGGAGGGGGCTCTCAGGACAAAAACACACACTTTAAAAGCCAAACATTGATATGTGAATATTCACAGAGGTGGTTAAGATGTGTATGCTTCATCGCTCCTCAGCATGTCTGTGGTTGTTCACCTGCTCACCGTTCTCTGTTAGAGCGTCAGTGTGAAGGAACCCGAGGGGACCACTGATGGTGAGTTAAGATTTACTGCTTTGTTTTTCTGCCTTTACGCTCTCATGTTTTCATAGGAGACAGGTTGGATGATACAGAAGATTCATATGCTCACTCACAGACAACATGCAGGACAGAAGTTACATCTATTATGGATTTAATGATGTTTTCTAATAAATCAACACTTATATTTAATATGATTTGATCAGTTAGACTCAGGCTGTCTCTGTTTAAAAAGATTATGCTGTTTGTCTTGATGCTGGAGTGTCTTAAAATGGGCCCCTGTATAGACAACTAAAGGCTGATTTATTTGACCTTACAAACCCTGTTTTGCCAATGAAGTTGGAACGTTGTGAATCCTTTTCAACCTATATTTAATTGTATTCTCTACAAAGAGAAGATATTGAATGTTCAAACTTATACACTTTGTTCTGTTGCAAATATTCACCCATTTTGAATTTACTGTCTCCAACGGGCTCCAAAAGTACTGGGATGGGGCATCAAAAGACTGGGAAACTGAGAAACGTTCAAAAACACCTGCTTAACAGATAGCGCTAGTGAACGTCAACTTCATGTCGTTAAAATTGTGAGTGAAAACAAGCCACTAATCAGTGTGGGGTGATTACATGCTATAAACAGCTTATTTACAGCAACTTATTTTTACATGACAATGCCACTTTGTTTAGGTACTTTTCACAACACGTGCCCTTCTGTCAGCAGAGCATGGATCAAAATACAGTCTGAATTTGATTTTGCTAAATATAAATACTAAATCCTAAACAAAGATTAACTAAATTTACAAATCTTAAAAGATTGTGCAGCTGATCAAGCACATTAATTTTGACATTGAGTGTTTATAGCACAGTTAACCTTTGCCACAGGAACAGTGTGCTATATATCAGGAAGTAAACCATGGCTTATGTCCTTACAAAATAAACTATCAGTATAAGCTTAAGTATAAGCAAGTAATTTCTTTAAAGATGAACTTTATTTGGCCCTTCTTTTTACTTTGAGATGGTAAAAAAAAGAATCTGGTTCGCACAGGTTTAAATATTTGTTACAGCAGGGAGGCTCTGCATGATGAGGGCTGCAGACTGCAGAGGCACATGTAAAAGCCAATAATGTCCTCTGATCCCAGAATATCCTGAAGGGATTTTTTGTGTCACTCTCTTATTTCATTCAGTTTGACAAAATGAGGTCACCATTAATACACCTTAATCAACAGGGAATGTGGATTACGCTGGTCCTCCAGTTCCTTTTGCAATTTCCTGCATTTTTAATTCAGACCCTTTGACTCTTCATTTTTAGAAGTTTTTCCTGTATGTATTATTTTGCACATGAGTTTTCCCAATCATACAAGGAAAACGGGGGTCATATTTACAACAATAATTTTTCTTTAATCCAGCTTGGTTGCAGTTTTTTTTCGCTTGTGTAGCAAGCTCAGTAGTGCTGCTGCTGAAAGGATGTGTAGGCTGAAGTAGTACAAGAACAAAGTTGCTTGGTACTACTTGCAGCATGTAATCACCCTACGCTGTTAGACTGGTTTTCCCTAAGATGCTTGATATTATGTTGAGGGGCAGATAATATAAGATTGTTCCTCTTTCTGTTCCTTTTCATTCAATTATATACTTATATACTTGTATGAAAACGTTTTATTTCAGATACATGAATGAAATAAATAATTCACTTACTAACTAGAGTTGTAGCACCGTCTAGCCCTAGCTTCTGTGATGGCTTTGTCTGCACAGGGAGATGACTGAGCTTTGTGACTGCTGTTAATGTTCTGGCTCATGTCACTGAAACTCAATAAAAAGTCCAGAACTATCCCTTTAAGTAAGGGAACACCCCTTATTGACTGTTTCAGTCTGCTAATCTAAATATACATATTTGTTAGACCAACAGGTTTCATAAAGAAAATGGGAAAACTGCCCTTTACAATAACGTTATGATGACTGAAGCTTTATCAGACTCACATCCGTCATATGTGTTTGGTTTTCTCCTTCTATTCAGTTTTACACCATGTCAGCAGTGACCAGTCAGCCTCTTCCCTTTGGAGGACTAGAGCGAGAGAAACACATACAGATGATCTTCAGAGCTTTTCAGGACCGCTGTGGACACCCGTGTGAGTGCCACACCCACTCACCGAGGCCCAAAGCCCACCCAGTGTCTCCTGAGTGGGATGAGCGACTTTCAGCTCTGAACACTGGGAGGAGGATGGAGAACATCTTCTTCATACAGCCTCCCAGTAAAGTGGAAGAGCCATGTCCTGGAGATGCTGAAGCACCAGACTTCATGTCTCTGCTGGAAACAGTCAGTCAAGTTAACATCACAGCCAGACCAGAGCTTCAAGGTGAGATAAAGGGTGCAGTATTCATTTTGAGCTTCTTTACATTCAGGTTGAGTCTGTGCACTGTAAAAAAACAAGGCTAACTTGAACAAGATAGTGTCAGGGCTGCCTTAAAATTTTAAGTTATCTGACTTTAAAAAATTAAGTTCAGTTGAATTAAGAACGGTTCAGAACAAGTGAACTTCTTAAGTTCAATAAACTTGCTATTAAATCAGCTCTACTTGAATCGTTTAGTTCAACAAACTTCTAAAAGCAATCCAATTCCAATAGTTTTTTTTATACCAACACAGTAATTAAACTTCTTTAAACTACAGTTTTAAAGGTAAAACAACTTGATCTGAAGTTCAGGTCACTGATGATTTTGAGCTAAATTGACTTATTGCATTTGGATTTAACTTAATATTTCTCTTTAACTTTTACTCATTTTGTTCTGCTTTGACACAAGTTTATAAAATAAAGTTAATATTTGCTTTAAGAAAAACAATCTTACAGGCAGAAAAAAGGTCTAATGTTTGAAGGGTATTATTGCCAGACAAACCAAAACAACTTCTGTTCTTTATGCTTTAATAACACAACTGGCAATTTTTATCACATGTTCAATGTGGATAGCAAAACAGCTCTGAACAGATTCAAGATACATTTGCCACAAAAAAGTGCTTGCTTGCGGGAAAAATGCATCCTCATCCACAAATGTTCTTTAACTTTGACTAAAATTCGTCTGGCTTGCATGACGGCTCGTTTGGTGGAAAACGAGCTTATAGCTCACATCTTTGACTGTTTTATTTCTTTTTTTACATTTGTGGATGAGGATCGGTGATCTGAACTTCAGATCAAGTTGTTGGACCTTTAAAACTGTAGTTTAAAGAAGTTTAATTACTGTGTTGGCATAAAACAATACTATTGGAATTGGATTGCTTTTAGAAGTTTGTTAAACTAAACAATTCAAGTAGAGCTGACTTAACAGCAAGTTTGCAGTATACTTGATCTGAATCGTTCTTAATTCAACTGAACTTAAATTTATAAATTCAGAAAACTTAAAATTTTAAGGGAGCCCTGACACTAACCTTTTTAAGTTAAAACAACTAGCCTTTTTTACAGTGTGGATCAAAAATGACTATTAGCTTTTGTAATGTTTTGGATATTTTTACCTAATGTAGCGTTGCCTTATTGGCCACTAAAAGTCCAAAATTAAAGTAACACTCATGTGTCCAGTGTGGATGTGGATCAGGGCATTTATTCAAGGATTTGTTATCAGTGTGAGAGGACAGTTTTCCACTTTTTTGTTATTCACTTGCCCAACAATGTTGGAAAACCCTGTATTTCTTATGCTATGTTACCTCCTCCAAGGAGGTTATGTTTTAGCTGGCATTTGTTTGTTTGTTTGTCTGTGTTTTCGTTAGCAAGCTCATGCAAAAACTACTGGACAGATTTTGCTGAAACTTTCAGGAGATGTGGTAATGGCCCAACTTAAACATGATTAGATTTTGGTGCTGATCAAGAAGCGAACAATTGTGTTTTCTCAAAAACTATGTAACTAATAATTATATCAACATGTTTCCGAGTGCTAGGTGTGGATTTTCAAGGTCAAAGAATCATTTTACCAGGGCAATTTTATCAAGGAACTGTTGCTTATGGATGTAACAGTATATGTAAGCTGCTTTGCCTTGGTGGACGTTTGTGCTTTCAGAGTTCTTTCTTTCTTTCTTTCTTAGTTTGTTAGTTTGCATGTTTTTGAGCTGGTTTTATGAAGATTCAAATTCGAGGCAACTGGACTGTGTTAAGTTAAGTAAGACTTTTGCTTCTCTTAAAAAAAACTTAACACCGTGTAGTTTCCTTGAATTTGAATATTTATATGACCGTGACCTGGACGAATGAGAATCTACACAGACATTTTTGAGCAAGATAAGTTAAATATTAAAAGGGTTTGGATGACATTTTCAGGGAATGTTGGTCATGGAAAGAAAGGAGTGATCAGATTTTGATGTTGATCTGAATACAGATGCAGATCCAGACATTTTTTAAATAGATTTATAAACATTGCAAGATTGAGCAGCTGTCACATTTTTACTAATAACACAATTATTTATTAATGGACTTTGATTTAAAAAATGTCAGCGAATATAGATTTCCACATTTTTAACTGAAACTCTTCTAACAATGTTAGAAATGTCTTGGTGGAGGTTTGTACTCTCAGAGCACTTCTACTTTTGTTTGATCCAATGAGGATTATACCCCTGCTTATACCCCCTCTGTCCTACTGCTTCACACAAGAAGATAAGACATACATAAGCTCCTGCTGCTCCTTCACTTCATCTCAGCTTTTAAATACAGAAGAGATATCCTAGATTTTGAGTAACATTTCTGTCACATCTTGTCTGTTGATGAAAAGTAAACATGAATTTTGTCAAATTGGTTGCTCATTACTGTTTCTTTTCTGCTTGAATAAAAAGGTTCTTGACTATATTTTTTATGTTATGTTGTTAAAATGAATGCTGGTTAAATGAGATGCTGTCCTGTCTTTTAGGTCCTCAGTGTGTTCCCAGGAGAGTCTACAGCATCACCACAGGAGGCAGCAGGTCACATTTATTTGCTGCTGTGGAAGGTACTAGCCGTTGTTCAGCTACATCAATCCCATATCAAAAAAGAGTGACCATGTTTTTGGTGTGATCCCCTTCTGTACACGATCTCTCCCTCCTGTCAGAGAGTTCTTGTGTGTGCCTCCAGTGTTGTGGTCCCGCTCGAGCCTGTACCCTGCAGGGCTATGACTGCCAGGGCCAGCCAGTCTTTTATTTTGAAAGGCCTTTGAGGGTGGACGCCTGCTGCCTGGGCTGCTGCCTGATGGAGATCAAGGCCTACGTGCCGCAAAAACATCTCATTGGATCTGTTTACCAGAGGTGAGACAGCCTGAATCAGTCTCTGCACTTTTCTGACTCAAAGGTAAACAGTATAGATTTTCTTTTTTAATTTTGAATTTAATCCCTCAATGTTCCAAAAAATCTGAGACAGGGGCAACAAAAGACCAGTAAAGTTGAGGAATGCTCAGAAACACCTGTATTGAACATTTCACATGTGAAGAGGTTATTTGGAAAAAAAGTGAGTGTCGTGATTTGGTGTAAAATGAGCATCCATGAAAGGTTCAGTCATTCACAACCAAGGGTGGGGTGAGGTTCACCACTATGTGAGTAACTGCATGAGCAAATAATCCAACAGTTTATGAATAATGTTTCTCAACATACAACTGCGAGGAATTTAGATGTTTCATCCTCTGTAGTCCAAAATATCATCAAAAGATTCAGAAAATCCAGAGAAATCTCTCTCCTTTTAGTCCACAAGGCCCAAAAACGACACTAAAAGTCTGTGACCTTCAGTCTTTCAGGTGGTACTCCAGTAAAAACCAACATCATTCTGTAAAGGACATTACCACATGGACGAAGGAACTCTCCAGAAAACCATTGTCAGTTCCTGTCAACGATTTTCTGTTCATTGCTATACCTACAAGTGCAAAATAAACTCTACCATGCAAAGTAAAGTAATCATAGCGACAACACCCTGAAGTGCTGCCAGTTTCTCTGGGCCAGAGCTCATCTGAGCTAGTCTGATGCAAAATGGAAAAGTCTGCTGTGGCGTGACAAGTCGTGTCCTCCAAGCTAAAGAGGAAAAGGACCATCCAGACTGTTTTCAGCACAAAGTTCAAAAACCAACATCTGTGATGGTATCAATTTGTGTTAGTGCCCATGGCATGGGCAACTTGCACATCTGTGAAGGCACCATTAATGCCAAAATATACATACAGTTTTTTGGTCGACCTATGTTGCCATCTAAGCATATCTTATTCAGGGACATCCCTGATTATCTAAGTAAGACAATGCCAAGACACATTCTGCACGTGGTGCAACAGCGTGGCAGCGTGGTCCTGCCATCAGTCCGGACCTGTCTTCCATTGAATATGTGTAGCACATTATGAAGTGAAAAATACGGCAATGGATACATCAGACTATTGAACAAATGAGATCTTACTATAAGCAACAAGGGGAAAGAGTTTCTCCTACAAAGTTTCAACAATTAGTGTCCTCAGTTCCCAAACGCTTATTGAATGTTGTTTAAAGGAAAGGTGACGTAACAGTGGTATAAATATGTCAACTTCCCAGCTTTTATGAAACATTTTCAAGGTATTCAATTCAAAATGAGTAAACATTTGCAAAAAAACAATCCAGTTTATCCGTTTGAACTTTAAACATAGTGTCTTTATGGTATATTTAATTCAATATTGGTCCAAAAGAACTTGCTAATCCTTCCATTTCTTTGTTTTGTTTTACACATATACGAGACAGAGTAACTCAGCTAAATAAAGTAAATCAGATGTTTGCTTTTCAGATTTGTGATTGAATCATACTGTATTCATAGATTTTGCTTATGCTGTCCACAGACTTAAAGAGTGAAATCACAGATTGTTGTGCACCTCTTCATTTATACTTGTAATCAGATTTCATGGTTTTTGGCATTAGGTTGACTGAAACGTGGCTACACTTTTACTTCCAATAACAGGAAGCTGTACCAATAATCTTAATCCTTTACATTCTCAGACTGAATAATTTTTCCATGCTCTCCCAGCCTCTGGTCACCCACACTGAAAATGCCTGGGGTCTGTCTGTAAATAGCAGCGAGAGCCTCCACTGCTCCGCCCAGCTGGGTGCAGTCTAAACCCTGGACAGATTGAAGACACTAAACAGCTGTCTGCATGGAGACACACCGGCAGAGCTGCACAGCTCAGAGGGACGGAATGTTGTGTCTTCCCTGATGGGATATGCTTGTGAATGGGAAGGATTGCAAACCAAAATACTTCCTTCTTCATGTGGCCTAAATCTGGCTACAGGGTTAGCTGGTGCGGCTTTGTGTTTCAAATTTAGAGTTCTCCAAAAGCAACGCTCGATGAAGTCCAATTACAGCTGACCTGGTGGAGGTTTTGGGTGGTCAGAGATCTACTTAGTATAAATATTCTCTCAGTCATGCTGGAATAAAGCATGGCCCAATTTGAACTCCTCCAACACCAGGCTAACAATGGTTTTGGTGCTGCAGAATCATGACAGCTGAAAATGTGATCAACCAAGCATCAAGGCCAGGGCGAGCTACTGTGTGAAGAACTGGCCAGTGCATCTGATAGGTTGCTTTTTGCACGATTACGTAAGGAATATATTAAGCTGTTTTGTTTTGGGGGTTTTTTATAGGTGGAGCATGTTTACTCCTCTGCTGGAGGTTTGTGATTCAGATGGAGCATCTGACATCAGGATTCAGGGACCCTGCTGTCCGAATCGCTGTCTCTCAAACCAACAATTCCAGGTAATTGTAATAATTTAAAGACAGGAAATAAAAAAGTACATCAGAAAGAGTGACTGATTATGTGGTGTTCAATCAAACTCAGATTGTGTCCAGCTTTGGTGAGAAAATGGGAACAATTTGGAAGAAATGGCGGGGCTTCAATGAAGAGCACAACATGGACCATGAATATTTTGGGTTGGAAGGTGAGTTATTTTGCATGATGATGCATTTTGAAGGGGCCAGAACATAGCATACTTTAACCTGATGAAATTACACTAAATCATAAAGGGTATTACTTAGGCCTGTGCTCAAAATATCGATACAACAAACATCATATCGCACTCCTTCGGGAAACGTGTATCGATTCGGATTCTACAGAATCTATACGGCCTAAATATTTTGACAGTTGTTGTAAATACACTTTGGGTAATGTTAACAGTGGCACAGTTCAAGGTAGAAGACGAGCTACATAATGAAGCATATGTTCGAAATTTGAACTCAGGTCTACCATCTTTGAGGATCTGAATTTATGTCTCTCAAGTTGTAGAACCACTTAAAACTCGTCCTTGTTCTTTTTCTTCTTATAAGAAAAAACTAAACTTGTCAAGAATTTTGCTTAAAGCATAGTCGGTGTTTACAATTTACGTGTATCGGGATACGTATCGTATCGTTAAGTTGCTGGAAATACCCAGCCCTAGTATTACTTTTAAAGAGGCCATGTTATGATTTCTCAGTTTATATACCCTTGAGTTTGTTTTCCAGGAGACAGAGTAATGCTTGAGGAACTGAAAATGACTGAAACTACTGTCTCTACTTCCACATTTACAATGTAGAGCAGTTTTTACTGTGGCTCTGAAGATCAACAAAACAGATGCACCATGATTGCAAAAAACATCTTACTACATGCCATAAATATCCAACCAAGTCAAAAAACATAGAATGAAATGCAAAAACATTCAAGGAAGACCTGAAATATTTCATGTAACTCACAGAAGCAGCGTAAGAATGTAGAGTTAAATGTAGATATTATTAGTATGATTAGATAAGTTTCACCTTAGATTACAAGTCAGTAGTTCACAGACTTTGTCATGACATCCTATTAAAAAAAAATCTCCTTTGTTTTCTCAATCAATCCATGTGAACTCTTCAGTGCCACTGAGTATGCAATCACAAACCAAACTGCTGCTGCTGGCTGCCACCTTCTTGTTGGTGAGTAGACTTCTACATTTCTATCATGACACATTTATCTGTGAGAACACGCCCATGATGAAACCACTGATCATCTGTTTCCGTTGTCTCCCTTTCAGAATCACATGTTCTTTGAAATGAGCTGATCAATGGGAAGCTTAATAATGAACCAACTGACAAAATTGAAAGTTGCTACGGTAAAGGGAAATAACAAAAATGTAGAACATCAATAACTAGAAGTGCTCCAACAGCACCTTTACTAAGGGGTTCACAGCATTTCTGGGTAATTTATTGTAAACGATGTGGGAAACTGCCCTATCTCGACGGCTGGAGTTGTTGCAGCGTTGGTTAAAAATTATCACATAATGATTCTAATTACAACAAAATTGTAATTGACCCTTCAAAGTGAGAAAGTAGGTCACGCAATGTTTTTAACGCTCTCACAGAAAAGCGCAAAAAGTTTTTGCTGAATGTCTAAAATGCTGTTGTATCAAAATGGGTTTAAAGGCACAAGTAAAGTTCATTTTCACCTATTAAGATAGCAAAATGAATGAACAGAAATCTAAATTGAATCAGTTTTTGGCATGATCACCATTTGCCTTTAACACTTTAAATTCTTCTAATTACATCTGTACATTGACCTGATGTGCCACGTATACAGTTCAGTACACAGCATACTGCATTTCACTGGTCTATCACTTGTGTTTAGGGAGTACAAAACATTTAAAATCACATCCAAAGGTGACTGGTGTTTAACATGCTTTTCAGATCTGAAGAAATGCTTTCCAGCTCTGATGAAAATGCTACAAAAGCTGTTAGCATCTATGCTAATCTCTGAAGGTCCAGTTACCTGTCCCTGCCGGCATGCTGATTTTACAGTGTCTATGGGGTTTGTAGTCAGTTGAGTTGGAGCTTTATAATATGGATCTGTTTAATTAGCGACAAAGAATCATTGCAAAATTGATTGCATTTTTTTTTAAATAAAGAAACTGCTGGTAAGTTATTCCAAACATCTTAAAGAACTTACCACAGACACTAACACGCTAACTCGTGTGGATGAAAATGGGCCAGGCCCTTAGGTGGACAAACTACTTCTACATTCAAGTAGTTAATATTTTTAGTCATTATTCCACGGCACCTGCTGCCATTTTTCAACCCCAGTTCCTGTATTCCTGCATTGTTGAGCTATTTGTCCTTGTTTCCACGTCAAAGGTATGGCTTTTCACCTTAAATCGTTCATGAAAACCATAGCTGGCCACACTATTCCAGGCAGCTGCTTTACCTGCTGGTCTCTAACTTTTCAGACCTGATGCCACTGCAGGACATCTCCACTTTATAGGAAAGACGCATAATGCAGCTTTCATCAGCTGTACTAATTTCTGACCACTCTGTCAGCAGGCGCCAGCATTGGTTATTTCTTTGTGCTTCTTTAAAAGAGCTTTAATGCCATCTTTAAACTGCTTTGCTCCAGGAGAAACCTTGCTGATGTAGCATAATTACCTTGTGTCTTGTCATGGTGCTCAGCCGAAAAGTACTGAGTTTAAGCCTCCTTCACAGCTGTTTATTTCAGACTATTAGCACCTGTTTGGTCTAATGGGTTAATCATACACCTGACTGTAAAAGTGAGTCCACACCACATGGGACTTGGGCAACAAAGATCGCCCACCCCAGTCGCGTGGCCTGTCCATAGCTCATTTTGTCACTGTTGCGTTTCACCCCACGATCATATCATATCATAATATGATGTATTAGCTGTCATTATTCAAACTGTACCCTTTTCACTCACCTACCAACCACAAAACACTGCAGTTGATGACACTGCAGCAGCAGCAGCATAGTTATGTACTTTTAAACTTTGGTCTTAACTATATATTTGGCTGAGATCATGATCAGACCATCCCAAAAGTTGAGCTAAAACTGAACAATCTAATCAAAAACCTGCCTTAATTGAGACCAATGGTTCAGATTAAATATCTGAGGACAAAAATGTGGAGCTTCATGGTTGGCCAAGTTGACTTTGTTTTTACCATCCTCTCTCTCACATAAATATACTGACTTTTGACTTAAAATGTAAAAAGATGGCATCTGGGTAAAAAGCTGAGTTTGTCTAACTCACTATTTAAAAAAAAGTCAGGCTTTACCATTGTGATAAGACATGAACACAGGACCAGTTTTAGCAGCAGATGCATATTTGACATTTATTGCTATAATCCATAAGGCGTACATCTAGCAGTGTTTCTTCACTTCTGACATACACCTTCACCCAGTCACACCACCAAATCAGGGCAGCGTCCCTGTGTGTGTATTTTTTTTTTCTTACATCATCCAAAAAAACTGCTTCCCAGCATTTGGTAAAAACAGTAACAGACCCTGACCCTGGGCCCAGTTTTATTTACTACAAAATAAAAAAAGTGGAAGGGTCAGTGTTTTAGGATTCACTTTTGCTGAGGACTCTGAAGCAGAGCCCATCCCTCGGGTTCTTAAAGGGCGGGAAATAAAGATAAAACAGAAAAGACTGGTTCGGGTCAGGTTCCAGGCCAGGCACAGTGATAGAGGCAGCTTGGCAGTCCGTTCCGAAGAAGTTGGTTCAACAACCCTCTGCCCACCACAGGATGCTCTTGATCCTTTGGATTTCGGATTCCAGGTCAAAGATGGAGAATCACAGTTGATTCAGTTGAGTGATCTTTGAAGTGGACTGTATTTACATATATATATCATACACAATAAGCAATCTGTCTTGATCAAAATGTCCAGAAGAACTGTAGTTAAAATACAGCACTGCAATAAAATAACATCTACCTGCAACCCTGTTTCAATCCCAATGAAAACATGAAAATAAATGCATTTCAACAACCGGAAGTGTGATGGTTTGTTAAGCGATGAAGTCTAGTATTATGACAGATTGTTGTGTTTTGTCAAGTACACTTTGTTATCAGCTAATGACCAGATCAGCAGACACCAGTCAAACATGGCCTCCCTCAAGCTAACAAGAGGTTACACTTTGTATTAAAAAAATGAATAAAATCAAAAATAATTCGAGGCTTTGTTTGTCTCTGGTTGATTAAAAACAACGCGCACTCCTCTCTTCGGCTTGGTTCAGCATTCTGTTGACAGGCTTTTCTGTTTGTTTCCAATTTGACGCAGAGGATGAAAGGTCTTCTGGTCCGGTCTTTATGTCACACAGCGCCAGTCCACACAGAGGTATCCTATTCCAGGACAGGGCAGCCCCCGCACATCACATATACACACCTAAGCATCAGCAAAGAAAGGCAGAGTTAGCATCAGACAAATTGCAGATAGAAAATAATTTGGACCCCAGGCTGAGGTGGAAACAGTTCTTACTCCGTCAGAGGTTCTCTGTGTGAGAATCTAACGTCCACCGCTAGCATTCACCAGACCATGGAAGTCTTCCCAGGCTCTGCAATCAAAGAAGAATGCAGTATTTCACAGTAAAATAAACCCACATCAGGGACTTTTCTTTGATAAAAAAACTGCCATCAAGAGGTAACAAGAGTTAAAGAGTATTTTGGCTGTCATTTTTTTCCCACATTAACAGGGTTTTATTTTTTATTGTAGCTTTTTATCCATAAAGAGGCTGATTTGTCGCCTTGACCACAAAGTAAAGGTTATTTACTATCGGATTGAATGTTTCCAGTGTTCCACTGTTCTGCTTGGTTTTTGTCAGGGATGGTGTGCTGGTTCTGTCAGCCTGCAGAATATTTTTATCTCCTTCAATTTAAAGGGATAGTTCATTTTTTTGAAGTGGGGTTGTATGAGCTCCACAAGGCCACTAATTACCTAAGATGCAGTTGAAAGTTCTCTCTTTTCCCTCAGTAAGCCTCAGCTTGTAAAAGTTTGTGACACAGAACCAGCCGCAGGGAAGTATTGTACCACATACAAAGGGTATTTTTTCAACTCCCATCAAAACAGAATGCCACAATTTAAGAGTACGCTACCTAGAATGTTTTTGAGTGCATTAGCTTTCCAGAAAAATAAAGTTAATCTGGACCTAACTGACTCAGGTCACATACTGTATTCATCCTATTCCTGATTCAAGAAATAATCAAATCAAAACCTGTTTTAGAGCATACAGGCTAATCACAAGATACTCAACCCCTGCCACAGGCATTTCCATTATGTTATTTTACTATTAATTAGCTTTTAAAACTATTAGTCATGTATTAGGTGTGGGTAGGCTGCATTTCATCAACACATAATCCAGTCTTGTTTCTGAATTTTCAGCAGTGTGGGGCACAAAGTGCCTCCATAGAGAGGCTTTGCTTCTTTTTTACTATCCCAAGGTGTACGTCCTAAAGAGATAATATAGAATATGCTCGAATGCATAATTGAATACTGAGTGTATGGTGGAGTGCATCAACATTTCATGTTTAACTGATAAAACATAAGAGCTTTTAAATGTTATTCTTTAGCGCACAAAGCCACCTCTTCAAACATTAAATCACTAAAATAAGCACAAGCAATATAAATCTAAGAGACTTGACATTTCTACTTAACAAAAAGGATTATCAAATGTTTGGATTTTTTCTCAAAACAAAAAAAGTGTTAAACACTTCTGCAACGAAATCTAATGGCACAATTATAACTTTACTGTTTCAATAAACTTCACTGAATTACAGTTAATTTCACAATTTTGAGTGGAAATAATCCACATTGTAGAGCATGCAAACATGTGACCAACAGAAATAAAGAGGTTAAGGAAAAATAAAAATCGAGGAGACATACATACTTAATGCTGTCTGTGTGTGTCTTGTACTCCATGATGGTGTTGGGCGGCAGGTTGAGGACTCGGCGCAGAGTGTCTCTGATGCGGGCAGTGGTGGCCTGATCACTGGCTGTCTTGTTCCAGATGGAGATGATGTCCTCCTGCAGGAGCAACAATTCACGTCTGAGAATATCTAAGCAAAAATACACTTCTGACGATATTCATACAAAAATCAGCCCATGGCCTGTGTGCAGCTTCCCTACAAACCTCCTGTCTCAGTTGCTTAATTTTACAGAAAATGAGAGCTCAGTCTGTTTAAAAAAATCCATGAGCATTCCTAAATCAAATTTCTATGGGTTGAAAAAATATCATGGGAGTTAGGCTAGATGTGTGGGAAAACACACAGTGTTAAAGAGACTTAAGGATTCATTTACTGTGGCTTTTTCAATACCATATCATTGTCCCATCCCTGTACTCACGCACATTTTAGTTTAAGTAACTTTAATTTAACTTCAGTGCAACATTTTGTACTTTTCCTGTCCAGATAATACCTTAACAAAATGGTAACTGGTATGGGCATGAAAATGTCCGCCATTAGTTGTGTCCAGTATGTTGATCATACAAATCAGCATCAGGTTTGTTCGGCTGTTTTACCAGGACATTTGACCCCTGTGCAAATAGTGCCATTAAGTAGTTCAATTGCATATCTGGTATCTTAATGTTAGCTTTGTCTTTTACTGAGTCAAATAGTTTTCCAGTAGCTAAGCCATCTTATTGATCATGTAGTGCAGTAGCATTTAAAGATGCTACATTCTCTTTAGCAAAGAGGAACAGCGGTGTGGCAGCACACTCTCTCACACAATCCAAAAATACACTTTAAGCATGTATAAAAAAAAAAGAAAAAAAAGAAGGTCTCTGTGAGGTCTCTGCGGACCTGTCTAGGTGGAACTAATGTACTCACTACCTAATATTCCCACACGGACATGGATTGTTACTGTGTTAACTGGAATACAAACAGTCCGTCACAGGTACCGTCACACACCCAGGAACACTGAATGACTGTTGCCAAGTTTGACAACTTTTCAACTTTGTTGACAAAGCAACAAGCGACATGGTTAACCCAGCTTGTTGTGGCTATACACTGACTTTCGTGCAAAGTGGTCTCCAATGTCGCAAAGTCGCATGCGGTGTGAACGCAGCATAAGACTAAAGGAGGCAGGGCAATCAACTGTTCTTAGGCAACTTTGACTATACTTTGCCACAATTAGGAGACGCTGTTTACCGGTCATTGCTAATGAATAGAATTTCAAACCGCACTGATATGGACCAGTTAAAATAGCCATGGAATAATCTATGTTCGGTCTCGTAAGTTTACATAGCCTGGCAGAATTCATGATTTCTTGGCCATTTTTCATAGACTATAAAAGATAACACAAAAGCTTTTCTTTCACACTTAGTTCTATGACATAAAATGGCTTCAGCCAACAACTCACCATGAGTGAAAAAAACCCTCTATCATTCCTATCTTCTGAAAAGAAAACGTGTTACTTTTAGTGAAAAGGTGATTTCATCAAAATATATGCCATAAAGTACCCAAATAAGGCAACAGTCCTTTCACACAATTATTGACTGCATAGTTCCATATATTTAGAAAGCCATAAGAAAGAGATGTAACAGAATATTTCATCATATTCTAGTTAAACAAACAAAGCAGTACAATTAAATATAAAGCAGATCATTGGGAAGAAAGCTGTTGACCTCAGGCTGAGATCTGAGCTATATCTTTAAAGGTCCCATGGCATGTGAATTAAAAATGATTTAATAACTGAGATTGGTCCATGGACAAATCCAAGATGCAAGATAATTCAGCGTTGTTTCAGGCTTATGTGCTTGAGAGACTCAAATTTACCCCCATTTAAGGAAAAAGAGTCTCACTGCAGTCCTGCCCAAGAGAAAGAAAGTAGAAAGAACTTATCAGTGTGGTTTTTTTTGGTGGGTTACCTGAAATCGCACTGACACCACAGCACCACAGATCTCCTCCCCAACCATGAACTGTTCCCCTAACATCGCCAGGATCAGGTTCTCCCAGCACCGAGACGCCAGACCCTTCCTCAGACGGATGATCCACTTCCCACCCATCTTATTGGCATCATCCTGAATACAGCAAATGCATGGTTTTAGAGTAAGCCTTTAATTAAAATCAGTGAAAACAGCTCCGTGCACAACAAACTAAGAACCCACCTCCCACATGGGTTTGATCCCCTCCTTGAAGAGATGAAAGTCACTATGTCCTGTGAGGTCGCCTGGCCGGATCATGTGACTGTAGAACCGCCAGAACTGTTCCACCTTAGAAGAAGATAAGAAATAATGGCGAGAAAACACATGTGAGAAGTGAGTCAGCTTGCACTGACTGATTGAGGTGATAAACCGAAACAAGCAGCGACCCCTCCCTCTCTGCTGAGATCATGACATACCGAGGCAAAGCTGCCGATCTGTTTAATGTTCTGTTCATAGCTCTGAGTGCTTGCTGGTCTCCCTGGGGTGCGCCTGGAGTACCAGAAGGTGTAGTTGTATTGAAGAGGGTGTTCTCCTGCCCCTGGCACCACCATCTGCAGAACAGCAATACAGTGACTAAGTGCTACAACTAACGTGAACGTTTCAAACTCATGAGTCACTCTTCGGCAACCTTGCCTTTTTTTTGGAGGTGTTCTGTTCCTTGTCGTCGTCCTCAGTTTTTTCCTTCTCACTGTCTTTCGGTGAGCCTTGGTCCTGGTCGTGATCTCCACTGTCATCATCTTTCAGTCTGAATAATGAGAGGACAAGCAAAAGAATTCTAATATCAAGAAATGGTCACAATGAAATTTACTTTTGACTTGTTTAATTTAGCAAACATTTGCAGAACGTATGGGCTGGAAATGTTGGTTCCACAGTCGTCGTGTTTGCGAGATTGTTGGATGCACTCATTTTTACAACTACAGTAACTTACAATTGTACAAGGAGACTTCTGGCCACTTTCAACTTTTTCAATCTAAGTAACTGAGTTTAAAGGGACTGTGAGGAGAATCTGTTTCCGCCGACATTAAGACTCTGCTACCCATGAGCCCGCGCTGCAACTGTCGTAATGCTGCGTTCCAGTAACCTCTGAACTGGGAGTGACATCATCTCCGACATATCGGCGTTCCAGTTGAAGTCAGAAAAAAACATGCCGAGCTACCAGGCTATTGTTAGCTGTTGTTAGCACGCCCTGTGTTGTTGTATGAAGAATGTGATTATCACTATGGCAGCATTTTTGTAAATATAAGTCTAACAATACTATGTATACAGCTGATCTAGAGCGACACAGCCCAGTCAGAAGTGCAAATAAATTGATTATTACAGGAGCTAAATAACTGTTCACACTGGGGGCATCTATCTTCGATTGTCAACTCGGGGGTGGCAAGGTTTCACCTAGTTCCCAGTAGGAAATTCTGACTTTGAGGACGTTCCAGTTACAGTTTCCTACTCGGAACCCGGAAATTCCTACTTCAGACTACAACCTGAACGCACCACAAGCCAAAGCCTGTGTTTGTTGTGATGCTAATAAATGCAGCTCGGACCTTCCTCAGAACTCTGCATTGCTTTACAACTTCTTTTTTCAACAACTTACAGGATGCAAAGCGACGAGGTAATGTATCTCTTTCTAGTTACGTAGCGGTAGTTTTTGATGTGTGGCAACAAGCAATTTTTTGGAAAACTTAGTATCGTAGTTTTGTAGCCGGCTATATATGGCTACTTACAGCCCGGTGCTCTAAGACCTGTCCGAATAATATAAATTTGCTCTCAGTTTAATTGTCGTGTTCCTGAAGTTGAGTATCCAGGCCAGTCCAGCCCTGTCCTGTCCGACCAGAAGGCTAAGGAATAGCATTTATAGATAACCTTTTTAGACGCTATGAAACTCATCTTAAAGTGTGTATTTTGATCAGGCATATATCTTAAAGTGAGACTTTTTTGTAACTACTTAGAAACTCCTCACAGTCCCTTTAAATATGTTGTCAATTTTAAATACATTTTGTGGTGCTGACAAATTGGTTTACAACCAATCATAGCTCTTTTTATTAGGGTCACCCTGATCTGATATCATATCGGTCCGATATCAACAAAAAAACAGATATCAGATTATGCTGGCCTGCATCTAAAATATCCGATATAAGCACTCCGATATAACTAGTCCATTTTGATTTATTTTTAATTTATTTCATTTAGTTGTAGAATGTTAATGTTGAACACAGCGGTTATTTGCAATAAAAAAATGTATGTTTTTGTTTTTACTTAGTTTCTTGAGGTGACTTTTCAGGGTGTTCTAATTTATTTTTCATATATTTTATTTAATTGTACCATATACTTTTGTTTTGTTTCAGCTTTTCTCATACCTACCATTGCTGACTACTGTTCTCTGTTTGAGTAATCTCACTCGATCAAGCCTTTTCTTACAGTTCATACTACAAAATAAGCAATAAAAGTATGTTTGATTCCTGCTGATATCGTATCGGATCTATTTCAGTATCGGCCAATACTCAAGACTGCAATATCGGCATTGTATCGGAGGTGAAAAAGTTGCATCGGGAAACCCTTACTTTTCATAGTATATACTTCTGCTAAACAGTAAAAGGACTTATTACAATCTTTCTCAGTCATTTTGACTATTCAAAACACTGTTACAGCGCAGGTCTCATCCACCCATTCATTCTCACTGAGGGTTTAAGTCACCCTGTAAACTAGAAAAGCACTCAGAGAGCACAGACCTCTGCCAGCGCCACAGTCCTCTCCCATATTGTGATTTTTACCATAAATATTAGTCCTACCTTTATTTCATCTAAATATTTAGATTCCTTGACCATGAAAACATACCATTATCAATTGGTTTCATAATGATATCTATTATAGTTCAGTAGTTATTCACAAAAATCACATTTTTCGTCATGGCAGATCAAAACGGTGATCTGGATCAACACCAAAATTCAATCACTTCTTCCTTTTCCCATGCTGAACATTTCCTGAAAATTTCATCAAAATCCATCCTTAACTTTTTGAGTTATTTTGTTCACAGACAGACAAACTCTCCCAAAAACATAACCTCCTGGCAGAGTTAATTATCCATCAGCATTGGCCAGCACATCCACACCTCTTCATAAACTTTTCCACACTGTGCTGCAGGGAGAGCAATTTTGGATTCAGTGTCTTGCCCAAGTACACATTAACGTGATAGAGCTGGGCTAAAACCCACATCTTTCTACTTAAGTTAGCCACTGAAGCCTCACTGCTAGCCCATTTTTTCCATGTGAATGTTATAGAGACAGGGGGCCGTATTTTCCCCCGGGCTCCCAGTTGCCAAATCCTGGTCTAAACCTAAAGACAGCATATTCCATCTTTGATAATTAATAACAGTAGACTAACTATTTTAGGGCTGTTTAATGCTTGGTCTGTGTCCAATATTCAAATAATACCAAGCCACTTTGTGTCAGTTTGTCTCAGAAATAAGGACCTTCTGTACCTAGGTTTATTTGTCTCTGAAAAATCAAACAAAAATCAGCTTCAGATTCAATAAAAGTTACTGGGTGTATCATTTTTCAAATACAGACATTCAGTCATGAAAACAAATACATCTTTATAGTTATATGTACATGAAATGCAAAACTTCTAAAACTTTTTTAGAGCAACAAACAGCCCACTGAAAACCTGCTAACAGAGAGAGAGAGAGAGAGAGAGAGAGAAATCAAAATGCATTCCTTGTTCAAAGAACTTTTCTTTAAAATGGAAATAATAAAAATAAATATCCTGGTAAAACAGCTGAACAAACCTGATGCTGATTTGTATGATCAACATACTAGACGCAACTAATGGCAGACATTTTCATGTCCAATCAGGAATAGTATAAAAATATTTATAAAATACTTTTAGTTTACAAAGTGCTGATTAGTTTAGGTCCCAAATACATCAGTGACCTCCTTTAACGTTTGAATTTGGTAATGGAAACACCTGAATTTTGAAAAAAGCACTAAAATACTGCAAAAAAGTTTTTAAGCTTTCATGAGGTGGTTTTTCAGACGTTTCGATATTCAAATATATCGCAAAAGCGCAATGGAAACACTTTTTCCACAATTATACGTCGTACCGCAACTGCCATACTCGACAGCAAACAACAGAGGAATGCAGAGTGTTATAAGGAGATGGAAACAGAAATGAGGGAGAAAGGGTTCGACAAGCCTTGGCATCCATCTTCCTGCTGTGAAATCTCGCAGGATGACATTTTCACAGAGAGCTACAACACTCCTGCCTGGAATAACCTTCAATGGAAACACGTTCAAAGCGCAAATATACTTTGTCGAAATTTTAGGAATATCACTTTTATTTTGTGAAAAACTGCAATGGAAACCCAGCAAGTGAGAGACGGAGCAGATTTCCACATTTTTGACAACAACTTGCCCAACAATGTTGGAAATGCATATTGGCAAAGGTTTGTGCTTTCTGAGCACTTCTATTTCATTTACGGTTTTAATGACCAGCACTGCATGAGTCTTTCACATTAGTGTTATTCAAACGTATATTTGAGATTCTGTTGTAACTACAACAATTCAATTTTAGTTTTTTATGATTTTTTTTTAACTTTAATTAGAACAAAACTTTAATTTTAGCTTTTGCTCACAGTTTAATGTCTTTATTACCTTTGTATTATATATTTTGTTAAATATAAATGTCTTAGTCTGAATAGTTTGTGTTCTTTGTGCTGTATGAAGCACCTTGTTGCTGAAAGATACAAACAAGCTTACTTTGCTAAAAGTCCAAAACAGTTCTTGTTCAAGTCCTGTTAGGAACCATCAGTTTTATAAATAGTGTTTCAGTGTGTAGGATTATTTCAGTATGACATAATAAGATGTTAAGGACCAGTTTCTCCGTTTAAGTGGCACGAGTACATGCCATTAGTAACTTCCCATCCTGTCTATTATCTGAGCTAAAAGCAATAACATTGTGCAACCCTACTAAACTTTTTCACACCAAAGTAACAGGCTCTCCATCACAGTAAATCATGACAGTTAAAAAATATGCCTGAAAAACAGCAGATACTAAGTACATTTTCAAAGAAATGTAACTTAATTGAATGTTTGTCTTTTTAGAAATGCTACACTTCCTATTAGCTAACGCTAACCAGGGCTACCCATCTGTCTACTCAGTGTTTCCCCTTTTCTGCAAGTATAAAACTGTAAATAATGTACACGTAAAAACTTTCACCTAGGTTACACAGTTTGTAGATTTGCAACAGCATGCTTTAGCTATGTACGCTTTCTGCCCCTGGGTTAACCGAAACGTGGTAACTGTATAAGCCGGGATTGGACGCATCTTTCCCGGCCTCTCAATCACTCACACACCGAGGATTCAGGGCCTGTCCGGGTCTAGCCCGGGCTAAGCTACAGTTAGCAAACTCGACGCAGTTCTCTTTGTAAAATAAATGTATCTCTTGTGATGCTTTTACTCCATTTAAATGCACATGTGGGTGAAGGTGTTGCTCTCGTGCGTGTTTCTTTGCGTACACAGAGCATGCAGCACCATGCAATAAAGCTGACACACCTCTCCACACACGCAACAGCCTTCACTGACGTTACACTGCACCGTGCATTAGCAGGCACCGCGGGGGGACCCTGCACTTCAGGCGGACATTGCACAGAAACTTTGGATTACTCACGCGTCAAATTTGTTGTTCATTATTTTCTAGATGGGAGCTTTTCGGGGTCCAACCTCAGCCTCCTGAATTCCGCAGGAACGGCGGCGCGCAGTGCACGTGTACGCGCACGCCGTGTGTTTGGTGTTGGTGATGAGCGCGCAGGAGCGCACGAGAGCAGCGTGCAGGCTGAGTTCAGTGTACAAACTGTCAGGGGCGGTAATTACCAGGACTGTCATTTACTGTGACTTTACTCAATTTCAAACACAGACTACAATAAAATTGGGATGTTGTTTAAAACATTAACAGAACGCAATGATTTCCTAATTATTATCGCCCTACATAGGCGATATTAATTAATTACAATACTAGCACACACTTCATTTACGACTTCAGAACTCAAAAGTCCAGAATCAGTTTTGCACTTCTTGCTTCATAATTCACCACGCATTTTTAACGTAAGCCCACAGGATTTACTTTAATACTAAAGAGATGTCCTCGAAAAACACATCACTTGGATGGAAGCCAATGTTGTTCTGTACCTTTCAGCATTGAGGTGCTTCACAGATGTGAAAGTTACCCATGCCACTGACACACCCTCATACCATCACAGATGCTGACTTTTGAACTTTGCACAGATAAAATGACAGAGGACACATCATCCATGATTTACAAAAACAAGTTGAAATGTGGACCCGTCCCACTTTTCCACTTTGTGTCAGTCCGTCTCAGATAATCTCTGCCCAGGGGAAGCTGGCAGCATTTCAGGGTTGATGTAGCTGTCACTTTGCATGATAGTTTTAACTTGCACAAATAAACTGTGAACTTGAGGATGGTTTTCTGGAGTGTTCCTGTGCCCATCCTTTACAGGTCAACCACGTTGATGCTGGTTTTCAATGCAGCGCCACCTGATGGATCATAGGTCACTGGCATCCAATGTTGGCTTTTCGCCTTACCAGTACACACATAGGCAACCCCATTACACTAAATTGAGTGAAATGAATTTACTTTTCATCCCTAATGACATGTACTCAAGTAAGTAGGTATCTGTGTACAAAACTTTCGTGTAGATTCTATAAGCTGTACTTTGCTTTAAGTAATTTCTGAATGCTGCTTAGTTAAACGTGTTAAAACATCTGAGTACTGTGAATTAAAAAAACAAAGAACATACAGCAACAATTAGCATTTTTTCTAACTTGAAAACAATATAATTAGTGTATTCGCACATCAACCTTTATAAAACAGTCAATGCCCTCTTCAATCTAACAGTCCCAAACAGTATCTGGGTTGTCCAACTGGTTCTTCTTTAGTTACAGGTAGTCTTCCACACATTTACAACAACAGACCTGTTGCCTAAGCTATAGTTTGAGTTATAGTTTTGGGCTGTTTTATAACAACTATTTAAGAATGAAAATGTAGCAATTGTTGGCTTAACTGATAAAGCTTACCATCAACCATACTGAATTTTTACTCTCCTTATCAATTCCATACACTAAAAGGTTTAATATTGAAATTAAACTTAAAACTCCAGTGGGGAGATGGGAGAAAGTTCATGCAAGTCAACCATCACTGCAGCCCTCCATCAGTCAGGGCTTTACGGCAGAGTGGCCCGACAGAAGCTTCTCCTCAGTGCAAGACACGAGAAAGCCCACAAAGAGTTTGCCAAAAAACACATTAAGGACTCCCAGACTTTGAGAAATAAGATTCTCTGGTCTGATGAGACCAAGATCAAACTTTTTGGCCTTAATTCTAAGAAGTGTGTGTGGAGGAAACCAGACACTGCTCATCACCTGCCCAATATAACCCCCACAGTGAAGAATGGTGGTGCAGCATCATGCTGTGGGGGTGTTCTTCAGCTGCAGGGACAGGACGACTGGTTGACATTAAAGGAAGGATGAATGTGGCCAAATACAGAGATATCCTGGACGAAAACCTTTTCCAGAGTGCTCAGGATCTCAGACTGGGCCGAGGGTTCACATTCCAACAAGACAATTATCCTAAGCACACAGCTAAAATAACGAAGTAGTGGTTTAAGAGCAACTCCGTGACCGTACTCGAATGGCCCAGCCAGAGCCCTGACTTAAACCCAATTGAGCATCTCTGGAGAGACCTGAAAATGGCTGTCCACCAACGTTCACCATCCAACCTGACAGAACTGGAGAGGATCTGCAAGGAGGAATGGCAGAGGATCCCCAAATCCAGGAGTGAGAAACTTGTTGCATCACTCCCAAGAAGACTCATGGCTGTATTAGCTCAAAAGGCTCCTACTCAGTACTGAGTAAAGGGTCTGAGTACTTATGACCATGTGATATTTCAGTTTTTCTTTTTTAATAAATCTTCAAACATTTCTACAATTCTGTTGTTCTTTGTCAATATGGGGTGCTTTGTGTACATTAATGAGGAAAAAAATGAATTTAAATAATTTTAGGTAATGACTGCAATGTTACAAAATGTGAAAAATTTAAGGGGGTCTGAATACTTTCTGTACCCACTGTACATGTGTATTTCATATACGTTTATGTGTATCCATAAAATGAGTTCTATGCTCTATCGTAAAGTGTCTTGAGATAACACTTATGACTTGGCGCTATACAATTAAAGACTGGCTGATTGATTGATGGTGAATTTTATTTGTGTTAGAACCAGATGTGAAGACAAAAACATACACTTTCAAAGTAATGAAAGTGTACATTAAATAATTTTAAGGTACGTTTGCACACTCTGCCAATATTCCAGCCAAAGGATGGGAAATATATGTCCAATCTGTCCATCCAAAGTATTGTCACTAAATCTCTGCAATAATGTCCACATCTGCTGAAACTGATACTCAGCTTCTAGGCAATTATTTGCCTATAGGGATGTTGTTTCAATAATAACGTGCATCCCAAGAAGCAAGTGGGCTAGTCTAAATCATAAAATTCTAGGGTTTAACTACAAAAAGTTAGTTGTTTCAGTACACAATAAATGAAGTCCTTTTTACTTTTACTTAAGTAGATTTGAAAAACTATCAAAGTAACTGTACTTTAGTGAAAGTACAATATTTCTGTTTCCTTTTTTACCTCTGATAACACCATAAAAATAATAACAACCAGACTAGAGCCATGTGATGTCTAACATTTTATTCATTGCTGATTCCCTCACAAAATAAATACAGTAAAGTACCGCTTTAGAGTTAATTATAGCTTACTTAAAGTCTCTGTTAACTCTGGCCCAAATGAATAATCATAAACCCCGTGACTTTTCCACACAGACGTGGCTGCAAACAAGCAGACACACACTGACAACAACACAAAAAGGACTGGCAGCTCCTTCTTATGAACCGGCCTCCTCTGATGTGCCGCGTCCGTCGTTTCATCCCTTCATCTGCCGGCTTGTCATCTGTTCGTGCGGCGACATCAAGCTGCGGCTCTGTTCAGGTCCGGGCAGAGCTGTGGACTGAGCCGAGGGGGGACAGAAAGGGAGCCTGGAGGCGAGAACGAAATCAGGAACCGAGAGGACTTCTTCAGCCCCAGCCTGCAATTGTGAGGAGAAATGAGGTATTGGCATACAATGCAAGCGAGGTAAAGGGCCGAGTGTCTGCAGAGGGGGCTGTTACAGACAGGACAGCTCTGGCATGGTATGGCACGGTATGGTATGGTGCAGTTTGGTTGGAGCTGCTGTCGGAGACCATCCCCTCGCCCCTTGCCCCCTGTGCCTCAGTGAGGACCTTCATGAGAGGGTTCTTTGTTCCGGGCCGGCAGGCGCACCAGTGAGTGAATGAGCAAGAGCAGCGGCGGCCCTCTTCAATGGCGGCTGTTTGTTTACACCAGCCAGTCCCGTCATACTTCATTAGCAGCCCAGCCCACCGACAACCTCTGATGTCCTAATCGCCCGATGAGTGTGTGGCTGCCCATCAGCCCTGAGCCTCAGCGGTTCAGGATAAAGGGGGTTTCCAGGATTCCCGACACACACATTCCCACTGAATCTGCCCGCCTGCCTCCTTAGCCTCGGACAGTACACGTACAGTACATACACATACATGAGCACACACATGGCCTCCGCAGTGAGGCTGGACGGGGGGACTGCGTCTTTCATCACGGGCCAAGAGGCACAGAGAGGTGAGTCGACGTCAGTGGAGCAGCAACAGTCCCAGAGAACTAGCTCTGCATCACAGAGATGTGAGAGATCTGCCGCCAAGAAACACACAACAGACAAACACACAGGGATTATTGAGTGCTGCCATCTTCTGACAACAATCACAGACTTAGAAGTGTAACTTTACGGTCAGAACTGAGGAAACTTTTGTCTTTAGGCTGGATATGGACTCAGTTGACCAACTCTTCTACCACAGTCCTCCAGTAACCCTCCAAATGATGAACTTAATTGGAGGTTCAACAATGAAAAACTGGCAAAATGTTTCTTGCAATATATGACGAAAGGAACATGTCCACAATTTAACTATTGCGTGTTGCATAAAAAATCTGATTTTTGAAATATAATCACAGGGGCAGAGATAATTGATCTTTAAAGTTAAAAAAAACACACATTTGATTTGTTTGAGCAACAGGAAAGAACAAAATGGCATTCAATTGAACACAAATTAACTTTTCTGTTTACGGACTAGATCAGTTTGTTTTCTGATTTCTTTTGGTCTCCTTGAAAAAAAAGGTAGTAATCTGAGGAAAATTAAAAGACCTCTAAAGGATGGTTCAGGAAGGGTATATAAGTTTGTTAGCCCAATGCTAACATATAGTAGAAATTGTCATTGATGAGCTAACAAATTCAAACAACATTGTGCCAGTATAAACTTGGCCAACCAGCTACTTCATTTGACCATTAAAAATGGAAAGATCTAACAGGTTAGGTTTCTCATCTTTTTCATAAATTGTCCCATAAACCAGATTATTGCTTTAGTTGAGAAAAGCAAAGTTAGTTTGTTAGCATGTTGGAGGTGTCACAGGACATGATCGATTTCTCAAGTCTTCGTTACTTAATGGAGGTTAATAAACAGCTTTTGCTAAAGTGACCGTGTAGCAACAGTAATTAGTAACAACCACAAAAATGGAAAAAAAAAGGTTTTAAATAGTTACTTGGAATCATTAGTTGTTTAGCAATTTCAAAAAATTAGAGGTGCACCATAAGCACAAACCTTCACCAAGGCATTTCTGACACTGTTAGCCAAGTTATTAGCGGATATGTGACAAACTGCCCTGAAGGAGCTAAGTTAGGGATTTATTTAAGTGCTTTGTGGGGAAAGTGGTTCAGAACTTCAATATTCACCTTAATAATGTTGAAAAAGCTTTCCTGTCTAAAGAACTGAGTCATTGTATTTTCAACAAGTCCCTGCAGACACAACTTGTCCCAAACCTTTTAAAGGATATTTTTGTTCTCCTTGTTCCCAAATCAAGCTGCTCTTAGACTTTAAACTGTTTTAGTCCAGCCACTTTAACCTCAACTGTAATGAAAGAGAACCTGGTCAGGCCCGAGGTTCTGAGGCACACACTGGATCCATGAACTTTGCATGTAGGGCTCAAAGAGCAGTGAGGGGAGTCTTAATGATTACTTGTGCTTTAAAAACATCTGGACAATGAACTGACCTCCTGAATGGCTTTCCCCAGCATCTCCTGGCTCTTCACCACTTTCCTGAAAGAGACAAACACATTTTTATTTCTGACAATCAAACCAGGATGCTCCCCAAAGCTACGACTGCCTGGTGGTTATTTACTACCATAACTACCTGTAACTACCTGTGTATTCTGCGAGCAAGGCTGAGTGTGAAGTCTGCGCAGCAGTCGGGCTGATAGGTGGATGGCACGATGGTGTAAGCTCCAGGAGACAGACAGCAGGACAGACTGACATCCTGAGTGTAACAGTGAGGGACACAGCTGGCCACAGGATCCTGGTCTCTGGGTAACGTATGCTCTGGTTCAGCTTCTGAGATCTGGATGCAGAGGGACAAGTTTTCATCGTTTAAAATGGGTGAAGTTTTAAAGTTTCATTATTTATTCATAACTGTGGTAGCATTTTAATGATCAGTGTAAAGAAATCTGTACTGATGTAAGTGGCAGATGAAGAGAGGACGCTTACAACAATGACATGGCAAGATTTCAGACTTCAGCTGGTAAGTTCTACTTTTTTTAATTAATCTTACGTTTGTCTAAATTGTAAAATAACACTTTATTAGTCGTTTTTTTGGCAGTTGGGTTTGTACAGTGGCCTCAAAGTGTAAAACACAATAATAAACAACAAGGAAAACACAACAAAATGCAAACACAAATTTAAAAACAGCATACGAATAAAACCAAAAAAAAAAATAAAAAATAAATGGCAGGAAAAAAACCCACATTATGTGAGTAAAGACAACAACATGAAATTCAGAGCAACAAATATTAACCACATAAAACACAACAAAATGGGACGAAAATGGAAAAACACAACAACTACTGGAACAAAGTGTCAAGTCAGAAAACCGCACAATGAAAAGAAAAACACAACAAATGGAAAACGACAAATGATATATATTTTTGTCTCTTATTTTTATTTATTGTGTATCCTATTTGATTTATTGTGCCTTAGTTTATTGTCTATGTTTTTTTAAATTTGTTGTAGTGTTTCAATTTTTTTTGTAGAGTCAATAAGTTTTGTTTTTGTGTTTTGGTCTCAATTTTCGTTGTTATTTACTTTGTTTTTGTGGTCTCTTTTTTGTCCCTGTGGTTTTGATCATTTACTGTTTTGTCTCTTATTACTTTATTTGTTGTGTTTTCGTATTTGTTGTAGTTTGTTGTCGCTGTGCATCAAGTTTGGGACTTAACGACGACCGCACAGACAGTACTTTATCAAACATTTTAGGGCTTTTTATCTATCTTTTTCAACTTAGGGATTTATTCAAGTGATAATTATTTTATTTTTGTAATAACATGTTGTAATGTTAAATGTTGGTTATCCGTTTGGGTTAGAGCTGCTATTAGTTGTTTGGTGCCACATCCATTACTGCACTGATGTTTTCAAAATGTTTGAAGATAAATGACCGATAAATAAAAAGAAAAAAAAGAAAAAATGTTTTTTTTTTGTCTTTTAAAAAGATAGTAATTTGTTGCTTTGCAGTAATATGAGAAATGTGTTTAAACAGGGGACATTTTCTTGATAATTCCTACTTTTCTAACACCATAAAAATGGTAATAAAAATAAAAACAGATCACATTTGAAGGATCAAAAACAAAGAGTCAGATTGCATAACAAATAACAGAGGAGAACACAGGTGAATGACCCATGACTTCAGATGACACTGAAAATCCCTCATCATGTGTGACTGACCTTGTAAATGTGAAAGCCGATAGGGTGCAGATGCGTGTCAGGGCGGCTCTGGTGCAGGGTAATCCTGACATTAACTCCTGCTGCCTCTGCTGACTCAGCGCACACAGTAAAAGGGAAGCGCGGGTTCTCCCAGTAAGACAGGAAGTTCCTGCTTCCTCCAGCCGTCCTTCCCTCCACCCACGCCCCCCGGAAGTAACTGGTCTCCCAATCTCCAACAGTGGTTAATGGCAGTGAGGGTGCTGGGCTTTTCAGGGCACTAAATAAAGGGGGTATACCAATATATGATGTTATTTTTTATGATTAGTTAAATCTAAAACATAAAAAAGCTTTTAATCACAGCACCATACATGTTGAAGAATGGAAATAAGCAATACATAACTGTAAAAAAAAAAAAGGGGCACACTTGTTAAAGGTGTGATATTCTTTCACTAGTTTGTTTAAAAGGACAAAATGTGTCATTTTATTTTATTTTCATCTCAAGTTGTTTTGTGGAATGACCAGCAGGTGTCACCATATGCCCATCGTTCAACTCTGGGAAAGCCAGGAAGTATGAGAACTTAAGTGAACACATTCACACGTGTCTCATGTAGGCATTAAATTTTTCACCTGAGGGATGTAGAAGAGGAAGCAAAGACCCTAATGAGAAAGCGGGCCTCAGCTCCCTGCTGGTAGGTGCTGGGGATCAGCAGGTAGAATCCGGGCTCCAGCTGCCCGTGCAGGACCACCTCTCTGTCGTAGGCGTGGCAGTGAGTCGAAGCACAGGGAGGTTTGCTCAACATCCGGCTCAGATTAAAACGCTTCTTCTCCACCTGGAAATAAAAGGAAATCAGAGTCAAGACAAAAAACGATCTCATACAGTGTGTTTGAAATAATGTCTGGTGCGAACCTTCCACATGTGCAGAGCGATGGCCTGGTAGTGCTGGTGTTTTGTATTCTCGCCATCATCCAGTGGCGTTTGTGCGTGTTTCTCTGTATGTCTCCATTTTCTATGCTGCAGTAGAGATATGAGCACCTCTCCTCTCTCGCTCACTTTGAGCCAAAACTTGGGGTTGCTGCTGTAGCTGCTGCTGTTTCTGCTGCCGCCTGCAGAGTGACCTTTAATCCACCGACCCGCCAGCTGATGGCTGTGGGTCAGCACAGTTCCTGTCAGAGAGGTACAGATTAAAAACACGCTCCAACAAGAGGCATCGCTGAGTGACTTTACATGAACGCTTTAGAGAGCTTTTGAGAGTGCACTGGATCAGGTCTAATGTTGTCATGTGAGTTTATAAAACAACTACTGTTAAAACTGTTAAGTAAATAATAAGTGTGTATAAGCGTTAATTTCTGTAATAAAAAGATGTTTTGACAATTCTTAAACAACAGCTTTGAGTTCTGTGACTCTTAATTTCATATACAGGTCAAATTTTCCTCAATAATTCACAGAATAAGTAGATGAAACAAACATTTTTTGTCTCACCTATGAATTAGTTTATCTAAGGAGTTTTAAAAGTGTGGAAAAGTGAGCCTCCCTGTGAGGGTTTTAAGTCTGTCATGCTCCCCAGCACCACCCCACATAGTCTGACAAATTTACAGATTTCATAAACATATATATTAATTAACAACTTAACAAATTTTCAACATTATTGTATCATAAAATATTATTTATAAATAATAAAATAACACACACATAAAGAATCTTGTGCATTATTCTATTTGGAAAACATTTTTGCATCTGTTTTGTATCTATCTTTTATTTTTTCATTACATATATTAAGACCTTAGTAACTTTTTTGTCATGTTTTTTCATTTTGTACACCTTTTTTGTATGGTTTAAAATCAAACAAGAAAAAAGCATTGAAATAACTACCTTAAATAAAGATAAAATGATATGTCTTTTATTCCATGAAAACAGAGAAACTGACAATTTAGAGAGCAACTCTTGGCAAATTAGAGACTGTGGTGAGTGTGGAGTTTGTATGAAAACCAATTCACAAAAACCAAATTTACATATACATATACATACACATACATATACATATACATTTACATATACATATACATACAGTACAGGCTAAAAGTTTGGACACACCTTCTCATTCACTGTGTTTTCTTTATTTTCATCACTAATTACATTGTAGATTCTCACTGAAGGTACCAAAACTATGAATGAACACGTGGAATTATGTACTGAATTAAAAAGCGTGAAATACATGAAAACATTTCTTATATTCTAGTTTCCTCAAAGTATCCACCCTTTGCTCTGATTACTGCTTTGTAGACTCTTGGCTCTTAATGAGCTTCAAGAGGTAGTCACCTGAAATGGTTTTCACTTCTCAGGTGTGCCTTTCCAGGGTTAATTAATGGAATTTCTTGCCTTTTTAATGGGGGTGGGACCATCATTTGTGTTGTGCAGTAGTCCGGCTGATGCACAGCCAACAGCCCTATTAGACAACTGTTAGAATTAACCCTATAAAGCCAATTGTATCATATTTGATATATACTTTTATAATACCTCTATCCACTCAATATGATGAACAAATTACAAAAAAAACATCTGGATACAATCAGATAAATGATAAAAGTGTCCTCAAATGGATTATCAGTTGCCAAATACATTTAATGTATCAAATGAGATACAAAAAATCTATATGTTGAATTTTATGGACATTTTGATTTTTATGGATTTTAGCAGAAAGTGAAACAAACATTTCAGCTCCAAAAAATTAGAATTTTCTGGCTATAATCTATGGTCTTGGGCCTTATAGGGTTAATATTATGGCAATCAATGGCCATCAATACTTCAGTGAGAATCTACAATGTAATTAGTGATGAAAATAAAGGAAACGCATTGAATGAGAAGGTGTGTCCAAACTTTTGGCCTGTACTGTATACATTTACATAAAAATGTGCATCGACACACAAAGTAGTGGTTGCAGGTTCATTTCTTTGCTTCTCAATTTACTTATAGATTTGTGAGGAAAATATTAAAATTTGACTCCACGCAAAGCAGAATTTGGCTGAACAGAACAATTTCAGCTGTTTTACTCTCATTCTGCACCATCCCTGAAGTCATCTCACACGCTCACTGGGGGGAGGCCCACCTCACACTTTAAAGCAGCTGGTTTATCTAATTTAGAAAATGGTGGCCTGTCAAGCAAATTCTTTTTTCATTAGTGGTGTGGTTATTTCTCAAATTTTGAAAGGCATTAGTTGACACAAACACTAAAACACGAGCGGATCTTTAGCATTGATCTGAATATGTTGTGCTACAGATTTTTCTTTTAGGTGAGCCTTTAGTAAAAGCAGTTTGAAAACCACTGCTTTAGAGAACTAAAGGGACATACCAGTGTAGATGCTTTTTAGGTGGCCCTCTTCACTGATGGGATAGCCCACAGTGGCATCATCAAACTGAGACATGAACTCATCCTCATCCAACCAGAACTCGCCCTTCGCCACTCTGGCTTGTAGCTCCAAAGCAGACACAGAGTCGAGAGAGCTCCAACCAGCACCACTACGAGGACAGGAAAGACTGAATGAACGGACAGACATCCATCACTGTGTCAGGACTTCTCACAGGCCTGTGAGTGTCAGCGATCCATCTAAACACACATCAACTCAAGTCTGCACAGCACTTTGAAGATCCTTAAACAGCCCTCAACGGAGTCCACAGCAAGTGACAACTTCACTCTTGTTTATAAAATATTTCATGTATTTTTATAGATGAATTTGCATAGTTTTATACTTTTTAGAATTATTGTATACCCTTATGGGAAAGTGAGTTTTTAACATATCATTTAACAAAAGCCTGTGGCCAGTTTCACACTGCAGTGACTCAAATCCAAGCAAGCATACAAGTCAAATTTGTTGTCAAAAAACATCCTTTTTAAGAGATAAATTATTAAGACATGGTCAGCCCTGCTCTTACTAATCATGTATATGTACACTCAACAAAAATATAAAAGCACGAAACAGTGTGAATGAAGGAACTGGTAACTGACTGATCACCACACTGTCACGTGGCATGGCACTGGGAGAGATCAACTGGAACTAGGGAACTTGATTTGAGCAAAGTAAAGCAATCTGTACACAGATAATAATGTTTTGGGTACCTTAAGGAACAGGTCATTTTAACTTAACCTTTTGAGTTATATTTTTCTTGAGTATAGATCTGATTTCTTGAAATGAGATGCAGTTTCTACAATAGTTGTGGCTTTTCAAGACACACAACAAGTTGTTTCTTTGCTGAAATTACGAGGTGAATGAGGTTTTAAAAGTTGTTTTCATGCATTTTGTAACTTAAATATCAATCAGCATTAAAAGACTCCGTAAACTGGGTGAATCTTCTATGAACAGAGTGGTCAGGATAACAGTTTTCAAGCTGTACATTTAAAAAAAATCAGTTTTATTAAAGTTTCCTTGATGTGATGTTTTCCAAAAAAAAATAAACCACCAAACAGGGCAAATAAAATCCTCAAGATGTTTAACTGACAAGAAAGCCACATCACATTTCATAAGGTATGTTCAGACTTGAATGATTATTCATCCAGATACTAAGTAAAAAGGGAAAATTATTTATTTTTTCATCATGTTTCCACATTTAGAGTCTGCTCTTGTGTCATTCATAATGTATTACTGAAAATCAGATGACAGGGCAGATTGTTCAGGTATGACAAAATAAAATGTAATTATTTTTTCACAAGTTGTACCACCGACCTCAGAAAAACCTGGGACATCTATAAGGACAAACTTAGACCACAGCGTGCATAAGTTGACCCACTTAGATACCTCTCTGTCCAGGCTCCTCCCCAGCAGCATCGTCCCCACGGGTTTCTGATTCTGAGCAGCAGCACTTCACTTCCCGACAACGTTTTCACACCCAGCCACTCCATGACTGTCAGCGCGTGGTACTGGCCTGACTCACTGGCACCTGGAACAGTTTTAGAGGTCGCTGCTGATGCATTGCAGTATGGGTAACATGATATATACTACGTATCTGTGAATTTATCTGCATTCCACTTCTCCATTTTCATTTTGACTTCTGTTCACTTCTGCTGCTCTGCCATATCGATTAAGTTACAGGCAGATAAACGCGTGCTACAAATACAATAAAGGGCAATGAAGTGTATTTAATGTGTACTGTATCATATCTGATGAACTACCAGATCAAAACCATCTGCACCTGCATTAAATCCAATAAAAATATTTGTAACTCCTACTGCAAATTATATATAAATATCTTTTCACTTACAACAAATCACTCTTCAAAACTACTTTAACCTGAAATATACAAATCAAATATCAATTAAATACGTGGTGTGTTAAACCCTCTAAAGGACAGCATGTTTTCAGAACATTGTTTTTATTGAAAAAGAGGACTAGAATAATTTATATGAAATATATCAAGGAGAATTTGATTATTATAATCAAAATTATTATTATTAAGAACAAGATGAGTCAGTGGTTGGCAGCAGCATTGATTTTGATGCATTTTTTTGTTTTGCTTTGTTTTGTGCAGATTAAAAAAACTCACTCTTATGGTCCAAGGGACAAAAAAGCAAGCTTCCCAAAAACTGCTGTGAAAAGGTTTAATATAAGTATATATAAATCTGCTTTAAATGGGGTGTTGGTTTGGCGTAGTGGTTAGCACCCCATGTACTTGCTTCTGCCGGTCCAGGTTCAAATCCTGCCTGTGACCAGTTTGCAGAGTGTCTTCCCCTACTCTCTCACCCCCTTTCACAAGCCTGTCCACTGTCTCTCTCCTATCAATAAAGGCACAAAATGCCCAAAAATATACATTTAAAAAAAAAAAAAAAAAAATCTGCTTTAAATAATCAGCCTTATGAAACTACTTCTGCCTGAAATATACAACAGAAATTAAGATTATATTTTTAGAGATTTTAAGCCTTTAAAGGTCAGTATTTTTACATAACTGCACTGTTTTTATATAGAAACTAAAACAGTTTCCATAACAACATTTCAAGGAGTATTTGGTTATTATTATTGTTATTGTTGTTGTTATGTCCTGGGATAGGTCAACAAATGACAGCAAAATTGATTTGTTATTTTATTTATTTTTCAAATTTTTTTGTATGCATCCTTGCAGAAAACACTAAAAATTTTGGGACATGCTTTGAACATAAAAACGTACCATCAAGTGGACAAACATCAACATAATAAAATTAAAGTTTTAAGCTCAGCCATTTTAGGCTGATTTGAAAAACTTAGATGAAATTCTAAAAATCTTTAAAAGTGAAATTCCTCTGGCAAATTTGAGCTTTAAATAAAACACCAAATAGCACAAAATGTCCCTTGGATCTCTAAAGGAGTTATTATTGTGTTCATTTGGATGCCTATAGGCTCTGAACCAAAACAACATCTAACGATGAGGTTGAGGATAGTCTGGCCAGAGTTGTGCCTGAACATGCATTCAGGTATGCTGAATGTTAAACTGAAGGCTAATAATTATCAGAAAAAGTGACAATGGGAGCAGTTCATCCTGGAGACATAAGAGAAAAGCTTTTAGAGGTTGACTTTCTGGTTTGCACTGCGGTCCATACTTTGTAAACAGCTGACATCACAAACCAGAGTCCATCTGTACGAGCTTTTCTCCCTCCGCTACAGGGAGCCATCTTTGGTTTAGAGACTTTTTATATTTGTTTGATTGATGTCTTAATTTTAGATTCTGGTTCTTTAATTTCCTGAAGTTTTTGTTTAATATATTTCACTTATTATTTTGACTTTTTCCTGGTTTCCTCTCTCACTTCCTGCTCTTTCTTTAATTGTTCTTCCCCTCATCCCCAAGTTATCCTGGGAACATAACATCTTCTTTAATTGAAATCCTCACACCAAACAGAAACACTGGATGTAGTTTAGTAAATACACTTTAAAGAAAGTAACTTTTTAAATAGAGTCCTCGGTTTAAACAAGAAGTTAACAGAGAAGATGGGCTGAGTGACAGCAGGTTCGTCTTCTTTCCATTTCTTGTAATTGTTTTGGTTGAGAGCCCCCTGGTGGTGGATGCCTGCTTATTGCGTATTTAAGCCTCTATTTTTGCAGCCTGTGAAGCCTTTTCTACACAAAGGCTTCTCTATAGTCAAATTTCCTCTACTGTTATTTTTTTCTGTTGACTCTCTGACCTTCAGGGCTGCTGTGAGTCGAGCAGCTGATGGCACACTCATCTTTCACTGGGTGCAGAAGCTCAAGGTCTAGCTTTCTCCTTCTGACCTGGTCGCTGTCTTCCTCAGACCTCTGCTCCTCCTCTAATCCAGAGTCTGCCAGACTCCAGTGCTCCGCCAGCCCCCCAGTCAAATCCACCAGAGCCTCGGACACCTGCCCGGCCCACAGTCGCTCATACGAGCCATGAAGCCTAAAGAAGACAGAGGGCAGACTTTGATGAACAGGTGTTGGCATGCACTGGACACACTTTCCTGAAAGTTTTCAAATCTTCTAAGTCACAGATTAAGAGAGATAGATGTTACTACTTACTTGGCATAAGCTTTCTCCAACAGAGCTACCCAAAAGGCAGTGGGTGAGTGACAATGCGAGAAACAAAGACTGGAGTTGATGCAGGGCAGTCGGTCGTCAATGGTTACATCCCTCCAGTGTCCCTGCTGCCAGAAACAAAATCTGAAGCAGCCCCTGTACCTGCTGTCCCCCCACTGTGGCTGGTCTGGTGGAAACACCTGCAGAAAGCCACAGAACATTACAAAGCCACATTACAAAGCCACATTACAAAAAGCCACATTACAACATCTGTTAACAGTTCCCAGAGTTAAAACAAAATCTTACGTGAGGCAACTTTTTACTTCTACGGCCCCTGCTTATGGAACAGATAACCTGAAGACCTGAGGGCTGCACCTAATGTTCATGTCTTTAAAAACAAACTCAAGACTGACCTTTTAAGTCTAGTTTTTACCTGAATTACCTTTAAATGTTTTTAATCTATTTACAGCTCACTTTTATTATCATTTTATCTTATGTCAATTTTTATCTTTTCTGTACTTTTGTATTTTTCTAGATTTTCTATCTTTTACTTCATTTCAATGTATTTTTACTTTTTTTTATGAAATATTTCATTTTACACTTTAACCTAACCAGTGTTTACTCATTTTTGAACCTTTAAGATGGTGCTATATATAAAAAGATTGATTGATTGATTACAGCAGAGTGGTGCATCCTTCTGACTTCTCTATCAGGTCTAACCAAAGTGCTGCTTGCTTTTCCTACTCTAGTTTAAAGGCAGTCTTCAGAGGGAGAGTTGGTACCTTGTTCAGATGGTGGTTATTCTTCAATATGAAGGAGCACGCACAGAGAAACCAGCAGTCTCCTAACAGACCTTGTTTTGGTTGGCCGAGGTTGATGTTGTCAGGGAACAGAGATGGACACTGGCAGATCTCCTGCAGGCGGGACATGGACAAAATGTTGGACTTAGAAATCCTGGATTGATAAACACTATGAATAAATCATGTGATCAACATCTTGTTTAAACATTTTGAAAACCAACATGTACACAGATGGAAATTCTCCTTTGTTTTGATTTTCTGTCTTGTTGCATCCAACCCCCTCTGCCTGCTCGAGTTGGTTTGGAGGCCAGCAGGCAGAGTAGGGACGGACTTGTTGGGAAGTTAACTGTGCTCACGTGAGTCAGTCAGGCCTCACTGTATATACATGGATTCCTACAAAACATAGGTCAATAATATGTTAATTAGGCCAAAAGACTTGTAATGAATATTCTTCTTCTTTTTTTTTTAAACCCTGCCTGCTGTAATTTTTGTCTGGAACCAGATTTATGCACTTATTTTTATCATTTATTGCTTATTGCTATACGGAAATGTTTGTTCTATTGTTTCCATGATTCTATGTACAGCACTTTGGAGACGTTTTTGTTGTTTAAATGTGCCATACAAATATAGTGGATTGGACTGAAACTGGCCCTTGCACAGATATAGTTGACGACCCCTGGCCTATTTCATAATCAAACTCACCACCATAAAGGGAAACCCCAGCTCTACCAAACAGGGGATTTACCTGATAAGCCTTGATAAAAAGCCAAAATCCTCCTATAACATAAAGATATAACACTTTCACTGTTAAAAAACAAACAAACAGTAGGATGTGGAGTTTCCAGATTGACCTTAGCGTGGAGTTACCTGTGGGCGTCTCCAGGTGACATCCCCCTGCAGCCTTGCGATGGGTGTGGATCTGTCATAAAAGAGGGAAGTGTCCTCCGGGGGGAAGTCCAGGTCTTCAAACAGAGCCTCCCCCTCACAGTCAGGCAGGCATTCGCCCTTCATTACACCCACTTCTTGTCTACCTGCTGGGTCAGTGTGCGGTCATCAGCTTTCTGTGACATCCTCACAGCCACAAGAATCATTTCATACAGCTGCAACACCTAGAAAAACAAGAACATAGTCACATTATTTAGAGGCTCTCCAGATTTTTCATCCATTTGTAAATGGAGATAAGGTGTTCATCTTCTGTGGGACAAGTGAAGTCAAAGACAATACTAAGAAGATAACACCCCAGGAGACCAGTAACCCTCGATCACGATAGCCATTACTTTATGAATACCCAGACCATACATTTTTCTTCATCACAGTTCTCTTTTTTGAACTGATGTTTATCAGAGGGTAACCCTTTGGCACCTCATTTGTCTTCCAGGGGTGTTGTCCTTATGAGATGCCCACTTAGCAGTCTGTCTTTGACTTCCCCAGTCACACAGAACTTGGTCCTAAGTTTGGAAATGGTACCAGGGCTGATTATCAGGATTTTGGCACATATTTGGGGGACACTACCCACACATTTTGTTGTTTAACTCATTACACAAATGCATGATCCTTATAAGTTTTATTTTAAAGGTGACCTTTCAAAGCAGATAGAAATAACATTTCCAAAATTGTTTTGGGGAGCACAGAAGAGGGCCCTGATGAAAATGAGATGCAAAAGGGATTTTTCTCGAATACATTTTCATTTGGTAATGGAAATGGGATTTACGTTCTGGGCATCCATTAATTTTATCACTATCATAAATTTTCATTTAGTCCCTATGTCTTTTGCCCACCGCAAAAGATTTCCTGCCTCTAAACACAGTTTTTTTTCTTACTAGTGTTAACTGTTGCTAATTGTGGCAAAAAAGCTTCTGTTATAGTGGATTTATATAGGGTTTGGAATGAAAAAAGTACAATAATTAGGTAGGGATGTATGATATTGGATTTTTTTAACAATATGGCGATATTTTTTAATTTATTATTGCTGATACTAGGGCTGGGGCGATACGCTTTTCTTCTGATTTGATTTTTTACGTTTTTTTAGGTGCCGATTCAATTTAAATTGCGATTCTACTGTATTGCAGCGTTTTGCAATCTTTTGTTGGCTTTTTTAAAGGTGCCATGAGGAGAATCTATTACCGGTGACATTAAGACTCTGCTACCCATGAGCACGCGTGGCGACTGTCGTAATGCTGTAACCTCGGGACTGGGTGACATCATCTCTGACTTATCAGCGTTCCAGTTGAAGTCGGAAAAAAACATGCCGATCTACCAGGCTATTGTTAGCTGTTGTTAGCACGCCCTGTGTTGATGTTCACAAATATCACATGAAGAATGTGATTTTCACTATAGCAGCATTTTTGTAAATATAAGTCTAACAATACTGTGTATACAGCTGATCTAGAGCGAAACACCCCAGTCAGAAGTGCAAATAAATGGATTATTACAGGAGCTAAATAACTGTTCACACTGGGGGCATCCATCTTCGATTGACAACTCGGGGGTGGCGAGGTTTCACCGAGTTTCCAGTAGGAAATTCCGACTTCGGGGGATGTTCCAGTTGCAGTTTCCTACTCGGAACCCGGAAATTCCTACTTCTGACTACAACTGGAACGCACCAAAAGACCCAAACCAAAGCATCTGTTTGTTGTGATGCTAATGAATGCAGCTCGGACCTTTTGATGTGTGACAACAAGCAATTTTTGGAAAACCAGCTATATATCGCTACTTGCAGCCCGGTGCTCCGAATAATATAAATTTGCTCTAGTTTTAATTGTCTTGTTCCTGAAGTTGAGTATCCAGGCCAGTCCAGCCCTGTCCGACCCGACCGCGAAGCTAAGGAATAGCATTTATAGATAACCTATTTTGACACTATAAAACTCATCTTAAAGTGTGTATTTCGATCAGGCATATATCTAAAAGTAAGACTTTTTTGTAATTACTTTGAAACTCCTCACAGTCCCTTTAACACCAGTGAATAAGATGAACAATGATGATGCCTAGAGAGTATATCAGGAAAAATACACATCACATGTGAGTCCATTTTTAGGATTTATTCAGCAATCTATTTTAACCACCTGTTTGTACTCTCTCTTTAAAAGCCTGGATTGCATTTTAAAGTGGTCTATTAACACAGACTAAAATGAAGCATAAAAAACATTTTTGAACAAAAAAAGCCATTACAAAATAGTCAAACAAAAAATCCTGATACTTATGTGAACCGATTTTTTTCTCCCACTCCTAGCTGATACCCATGTTTCTGGTCAACAGTACAGGCTCTGTGTTTACCAAAAGTGGACTTGTTTGTTTCAGTGTAACTGTATATTTGGGCGAGGAACAGATGTGAAACAAGAAAAACAGCATTTAACTCTTGCAATAATGAATCCTTTGAGTTTTAAATGTATCCATTCAGTGATGAGAAGGCGCATCAATATTGGACATTTGTGTAATTTGCAGATATTCCAGTTGATTATCACCAACATGTATGGCTGATATATTGGCTGTAAATATCTGCAAAACTTCAGCTACAGATATTTAACTTTAAAGGCTAATATGGCCATATACAGATATCAAACGACAATATCGTGCATCCCTAAAATTCGGAATAATAAAAAAATAAAATAGGGTGAAGTAGAAGAATGTAGCTTGACCTATGGCTTTTCAAAGTGTCTCGAGATAACATTTCATATTATTTGACGCTATACAACTACAGACTGACTGACTGGTGTAATTTACTGTTTAAGCAGTAATGTATGTGTCATTGAGGACCGCTACATAAAGATGGACCACAGTAACAGGTCAATATCAGTCAAAGCTTCATCAACGTGGCTCCTACAGTGTTATGTTAGAGTACAAACAGAGCCGGATGAACATTAGTCCTCTCAGTCGGTGCCTGAATCTTACCTTTCTGCTCTGCTCTCCCTCTGCCCTCGTCTCCTCCATCCTTCATCACAACACAGCAGTTAGCCGACCGTTAGCTCCAGTTAGCCTGCACTGTAAGAAAGTAGCATCCCTGTGTCGAGTCATTTTGTCATGATTTAGCAAACATCGCTGTAACAAAGGTACTCTCTATCAACAAAGAGCCATCAGTTTAATTGCAATCAATAGAAAAATATACGATTCATCCTAATGGTACGGTTAAAAAACAAACAAATCCTCTTCCGGTCTGGCAACCTTCAGTTCATTCATAAAGTGAATCTTTCCTGTGCTGCTGTGCTCACCTGCGCCCCCGCCGGCGGAACCGTGAACTACAGGCAGCGCATCAATGATTGACCCACAGTGTGGATCGGATCCATCTTAGTGATAGAAAATACCAAACTATCTCGAGTTGTTACAATACTGATACTTTTTTGCTGTGACCAGTCATTTCCTGCAATGCATACAAAATGCTAATGAATGTTGACACATTTTATTGACACAAGAACAAAAAAAGGAACAGTCCAGACTCAAGACTATGAGAGTTTAGTTTTAAGTTTTCTTACTATAAAATACTTCCACCATTAGAGACTTAAATGATACGTGTGTCGTCTTTTTGAATGGTTAAAATGGTTAAAATATGGGGGCAAAAAATACATTTTAAGAATATAGCTAAAAGGTAATTCCACAGAAAGTAGATTTTTGGGATGGCAAAATGTCTTTTGTTTTATTTCTTTTTTAAACATTTAAACTTCAACTACATTGTTACCATTGACTTTATGAATACACATAAATGAAAACTTAATGACTTTTTTTGTTTTTTTTGGTCGGCCACCGTACAAAACACCATTTAATAAAGTGTATCCACACATCTGATTGTCACTGGTGTTCCTTATTGTTACCCATAAGAAAGGTAACACCAGTGACAGTAACACCAGTGACAGTTTCACAAAAAATGTCCTTTAGCAAAATGGCTGCTGCAGAGCATGACACAGCATGTTACTAATCTTGATCTATTCAATAAATTATGTCTTCTAAATACATTTTTAGTTTGTTTGCAATTCCCTGCCAATAAAGTTGGTAACACCAGTGACGTCAACTAAAAGCTTCATATGAAATCATGAGATAAATTTTAATATTTCTGAAAACTGAAAAAGGACAATGCTCTTACCAGGGTCCCTCTTCATAGATCTTCAAGAAAAAGGTCAAAGGAAGTCAAATAATATCATCAGAGTGATTTCTTTTTCCTAAAATAAAAGACTTTTGTCACATGTTAACACCAGTGACATGACTGCAGGGGACAACTACTTTTAAATATATTTTATAATATTTATTTGGCATTTTGTTTTAAAATGTAATTCATATCATATATTTGATAGCTATTTATACATTTTTGCACTATTTTTTTTAGAAAAACATATTTTAAAACTCAAAATACAGCACTTTCTCTCCATCAATGACTGTGGGGACGAGCACTTTTGTTGTGGTTGTGGTTCCAAATAATTGATTAAAAAGCAAATATTACCAAGCTGATGGCTCCAAATAGTGTGAGAGCTGAAATGATATGTTTTTTAAATAAAATACTTTAAAAAATCGAACACAAACTGTTTTCTTCAGGAGAAATTTATATCTCAAGGCCAGGGACAGAAAAATGCATGTTCCTAATGAGCCACAAAACAATCTGTAGTTCAACATCATTCTCTGCTTACTTTCAACTTTATTCTCAACTTTAATTTTGAAACTGAAACATTTTTGACACTTTTATTTCTGTTTTGATGTTTTTTTTTAGCTATGTTCTTAAACTATTGATCATCTTATAAAAGCCTATTTCAGTTTATTGTTGTTTTTTGTAAATTGCAAATTGTGTTTGTTTGTCTTTTGCTTCTGTTTCTTCTTTTGCATTTTGAAGTTCCACTTAGGACTTTTTTAAGGTCCAGTAGTGAAGTGTGCAAATTCTTGCAATATTTCGACTGATCTTTAAATTTTGATCAGGAGTGTACTTTTAAACGAAAATACAAGCAGAAATATCAAATTTAATGAGCTAAATATGAATTTAAGTCTTTTGCTACTCCTGTTGGTAAACATTAAAGCATTTACAGGTTATTTAAGAATATTTAGTTACATCTTATATTTCAATATCATACATAATAAATACATAAAAGAGAGTTTCTTGAACAATAAGACCCATTTTAGCTCTATTTTATCTTAAATATTATTGTTTCTAATGTCATGCTAATTTGTGCAAGGATCTCTACATGTGTATTAAGTTTTTTGATATTTCAAAGTATATCTGGCAGGCCACACTGAAGGAGTAGGCCGCATGTGGTCCTTAGGCCACCTTTGGCCCATCGCTGTCACAAAGTATAAAGTGGTGGGAGAGGGACTTTGCAATAGTGAGGAAGTGTCCATCCTCAGTCAGCTTCACAGTGGTTACCAAACCATTTTCATTAAAATGAGTCTTCAAAAGGGTTAAATTAATTAACTGTTTGTGACTGAAGTTTGTGAAATCCCTCTTCAAACAAAAAAAATGTTCTAGGGGTAGAATGGGAAATTCGTGACATTTTACCCACATGAGCAGCACAAAAGCCCCTTTTCTGTGGTTGGGTGCACAGAATCAAGAGTCGTGGTTAAAAAATGTACAACCTATATTTAGAAATCGACCATGGCATCATGAAATGTTACCACTCTGGTTATGACACTACAAACTAGAACATTACAATTTGGCTTTTACTCATTCAGATTCATTCCCACAATATAATTTACACAAAGTTAGAGCTACTCGACATTTTGTGATCTGATATCTTTTTTTAAATTTGCTTTTTAAAATATCTACAACCAATAAAACTTGTGGATATGAAAGCATGAGCCTTTATCACTGGGTTCATATTTCACTGTAATGCTCATTATGCTGGTCAACTCAAACTATCAATAATTGGCTTTAACTTATCCAAAGAACTGAAATCCTCACTCAAACAAGAAAATATGAACACAAATCTGAGTCTTGAAAACACTTTATTGGCTCCTGTTCAAAACAGAATCAAAATCAAAATCCTTTAACTGGTCCAGAAAGCTCTTAACAGTTCAGGTCCAGCTTACATTTCTGACATGCTCACTACAGCCCATCCTGACACTCAGGTCATCAGGTGAGGGTCTATGTCTACATTCTGTGACCAGAAGTAAACCCAAAGGAGGGGAGCCTGAAGTTACTGTGGTCCTTCTCTCTGCATGTGTCAACATTAAAAAACAACTATAAACAAATCATTTTAATTATTACTGTGCGTTACAATGTGATCTCTTGTGTTGGTTCCTCCACTGAAGACTTTATGTTTTTGAAAGATTTTGTTAGGTGGTGTTTTAATTAATAAAAAAGTTCTGAACAGAATTTGCTGAAATTTTCAGGGCATGTCAGAAAGATCAATCGATTTTTGTGGAGGTCTGATTCTGGATGTGGATCCAAGACAATTTAAAAGATTTCTTGACACTGCAGGAAAGAGCAGTTCTTCAATTCTTCACAGAGTTTGATGACATTTTGAGGGAATGTAAGACAAGGCACAAGGGATATATAATATTTGTTAACACTGTGAGATACAGCAGTTTTCTACATTTCTAACAATAACAAGCTGACACTGTTGAAAGTGCCTTGGAGGATGGTTGTGTTCTTTTAACAAATGCATTGTATTACTGTATAATATTACTCTATTAATAGAGTTTGATATAAGATTGTTCATGTTGTATCGTCTAACAGACTTCTGAAAAACTTTTTATGTCAACTTAAGCAACTGCTAACTACAGGACTTGCCTGTTTTCACACTCTGTGTAAATCACATTCACCTCGTCTGTGATGAACTGATGAACTAATTTCAGCCCACAAAAATGGTTGAAGGTTTAATTATTACACTTAAAATGCAGAAAGGCTTAAAAAATTAATCATTTCTCAAATAAAACCCTCAAACTGAACATACAAACTCTGCTACACATCCACCAGCTACATCTATTAAAATGCTGATGTTACATAAAAGACTGAGAAATATTATAACATAAGAAGGAAAATACACTGCTTGGCCAAAAAAGGTCACCACTTGGATTTAACTAAGTAAATAGGTACGAGCCTCCTATTGGATTATTACTGCGTGGGCAATTATCTTTCAGCTGGCAGCGAGTTATTTAACCCCAGCTGGTGCAGTGAGTAGCTTCTCATTTCTTAAACTACCATTTTGAAAGACACATCCTGTGGTGGCGGATAAGATGTTCATCTGTTTAAGAAGGGTCAAATAATTGACATGCATCAAGAAGAGAAAACATCTAAGGAGATTGCAGAAATTACTAAAATTAGGTCAAGAACTACCAAACATATTAAAAACTGGAGGGATAGTGGGGAACCATCGTCTTCAATGAAGAAACTTAAATGTTTGTCTAAATCAAATTGAGGAAAAACAATATCTCCACAGCATTTCCAAACACACAGTGCAAAGGGAACTTAAGGGATCCAGATTGAACAGCCGTGTAGCCTTAAGAAAACCACTAATCAGTAAGGCTAACCAGAGAAAAAAGACTTCATTTTGCTAGAGAGCATTAAGACTGGACTCCGGAGGACTGGAGAAAAGTCATGTGAGTCCAGACCTTAACTCCATTGAGAATCTTCAGGATGTGCTGGAGAGGGCTTTGCGCAGTCAGACTCGGCCATCAGTAATACAAGATCTTGATGGAAAAAATATTGCAACACTGGATAAAAATATAACCTGTGATATTGCAGACGCTTATCGAAACAATGCCACAGCGAATGCGTGCTGTAATCAAAGCTCAAGGCACACCAACAAAATATCAGAGTGTATGGCCTTTATTTTTGGTGATGACTTCATTTTTTTTGGCCTGACAGTGCATAATACCTGCTCCTTAATTAGATGTTTATACGTGGTCTGTATATGTGGTTGGTATGAAACATGACCGACCCTATTACTTTCCTGAGTTCAATTTTGGACAACTTCATGTGCACGTTCTCAGCCACTCTTGCTGAGATCAGCATATAGACACCTGAAAATAAAATAGTGTTGATGAAAATAAGTTGACGTGCAGCCCCAAACCCTCCAAACATCCTTTTGACCTGGTTACAACCCTCAGTTACATACTGAGGCCACAGATGCAAGAAATGTCTCGATGCCTGATCCTTTCTGATGCTGTACAGCCCTCAAAAATACAAGAAGTGTATGCATTTTGTAGATTTAATCTGTACTAACATTTGATCTCCAGTTCCAGTAAAGTTAGGACAATGTGAAAAACATAAATTAAAACAAAATACAATGATCTGGAAATACCTCTTGACCTATACAATTGAATACACGACAAAAACACGATATTTAATGTGTAAACTGCCAAAATTGTACTGTATGTTTGTAAAAATTCTCTCATTTTGAATTTGACAGCTGAAACAAGTTCAAAAATGCTGGGACAGGGGGAACAAAATACCAAGAAAGTTGTGGAATGCTCAAAAACACCTGTTTGAAACATTTCACAGGTGAACAGGTTAACTCAAACAGGTGAATGTAGTGATTGGCTATAAAAGGAGCATCCACAAAAGGTCATTCACAGGCAAGGATGGACAACCTTCGCCACTTTGTGAACAACTGCGTGAGCTAAAAGTCCAACATTTTAAGAACAAAGTTTATGCAGTTTCAATGAATTAAGGGATTTCATCAACTTAAGGCTATAATACAAAAGATACTGAGAATTCGGAGAAATCTCTGCAAGGCTCAAAACCAACACTACATGAAAATCTTTCAGGAAGCACTGCATTAAAAAACAGACATCATTCCGTAAAGTATTTTGCAACATGGGACTTCAGAAAACAATTGCTATCTCACACCGATTGTTAAAACTCTACCATGCAAATTCATTTTTCAGAAACATTGCCAGCCTCTCTGTGCCTGAGCTCATCTGAGATGGACTGACGCAAAGTGAAAAATTGTGCTGTGGTCTGACAAGTCCATAATTAAAACAGTTTTTGGAAAATGTGGATGGCTTGTTTTCTGAGCTGAGGAGGAAAAGGACCATCCAGATTGTTATCAGAGCAAAGTTCAAAAGCCATCATCTTGGATCGTAAAGGAGGTCATAAATACCCATGGCATGGGTAACTTGCATGTCTGTTAAGGTGCCATAATACTGAAAAGGACACTTGGGTTTTTGAGCCACATGTGCTGCCATCCAAGTACCGTCTTTTAGCAAGACGGTGCCAAACCATATTCTACTTGTGTTACGACAGGCTTCATAGTTAAAGAGCGAGGGGTACCAGACTGGTCTGCCTGCTGTCCAGACCCCCACTCTCATTCACCTCCACTGGCTCCCAGTCAAGTTCTGCATTCAGTACCAGCTCCTCCTACTCACCTACAAGTCCCTTCATGTACTTGCCCCCCAGTACCTGTCTCCTCCACCGACACATCCCATCCAGGAGTGTAGCATAGAGAATTATTGGATTTAAAATGTTGGTTTAGGATGAGGTCACTAGGTTCATGCTGGTGTGTCGGCCAGAACACAGCTTTAAGGCCACTTTCAGAGGAGGATGAAGAATGACAGAGTTTGAAGTTCAGAGGCTCCTTTACTGAATGATAAGTCCAGCATTCACAGGCAAGGCATACAGTTGTGGTTTTAAGATGATGAGCATGGATGTGTGGTATTCTACAAGACAAAGAAATGAATCATAAATCAGAAATACAACTGACAATGCAGCCTCATTATATAAGAAAATACATCATACTGAACAGTAAGTATGATTAACAATCATACATAAATGCCAACAGGCTCACAATAAACCTCTGCGCTGTAAAGCTGGTTCTTCATTTAGAAATAAAACGTGACGGAAAACAAGTTAAACAGCGCTCTTATTGTGAAAGGCAACTTCCGGTTATGCCGCTAGCATAGCGATAGCTTCGCTACCTTGATGCTTCGTTGCTCCGACGATAATACAGTGGAAAAGATTCACACTCAACAGTACATTAACACATAGCGGCACAACTTAAACAAGGCATGACCATCTATGTTGTGTCTGAATCACCATATGGGGGCAAGTATTTAGCGGCAATGAACATACTAAACATGAAGCAGCTAACAGAGCTAAGTTAACACATCACTCAGTACCCGCTCAGACCCCCCCTACTCCTACGGCATTACACTTCTGAATGTTAATGGCAACGCTTCAACAACACAGTTTAACTACAAATATTCTAACGTGAGTGTAACTTACTTATTTATGCACGCACAGAAACTCACAAAAACCATGAGCTGAGCCGCAAAACTTTTCCTCTGGACTCTCATGACAGGTAAGTAATTATTGTGTTCCCCCTACCGGTAGTAGTACATTGAACAAACACATCTGTGAACTCTGACCCCAGCGTTAATACAGCATATAGAAATATCTTTGAGCCTTTTCTACAGCCGCCCCCAAAGGTCTATAAGACATTTGCACTAAAATAAAGGCATCAAAGTTTTAAGACTGAGAAGCTATTCAAGGAGGAATGTCCACATCATCTCCAGAAGGGAAGGCAGGAAGAACAACCAGCCTGGCAACTGGCCGGGTGTACACTCTCTCCTTCACCTGCACGTCCGCAGATCTGATGTGCCCATCCGGGCTGGGGTGCGTCTTGATGACCCTCCCAATGGGCCAGAGGGCTCTTGGAAGGTGAGGGTCAGCTATCATTACTACACGGCCTTCAACAAGGTCTGCTGGCGTAGCCTGCCACTTCTGGCGGGCCTGAAGGCTGGGCACATAAAGCTGGATGAAACGGGCCCAGAAGTGGTCCGCCAAAATCTGGGAGTGCTTCCAGCGACGACGATTGATGAGTTCAGTCTCTGGGTAGACTACTTGAGGTAGGGAACCGTCAGGCCGCCCCATCAAAAGAACATTGGGTGTCACTGGATCTGGATCCCTGGCGTCCGCAGACACATAGCCCAAGGGTTTGCTGTTGAGAATCCCTTCAACCTCTGTAAGCACCGTGCGAAGAACCTCCTCGGGAACAGGTTGGGCGCCTACCGTGGTATAGAGGGCACTCTTCACTGATCTTATCTCCCTCTCCCACACTCCACCAAAGTGAGGGGATGCTGGTGGGTTGAAATGGAAGGAGATCTTCTGTGAGGCGAGGAGTTGCTTCAGTTCAGGAGATATTTCTCGAAAGCTTTCTCGAAGTTCTCTCTCTCCTCCCTTGAAGTTGGTCCCCTGATCAGAGAACAGTTCTGCTGGCGTCCCTCGGCGGGCGATGAATCGCCGAAGGGCCATCAAGAAGGAGTCTGAATCAATGGTGAAAAGGAGGTCCAGGTGAACTGCTCTTGTGGTGAGACATTTAAAGATGATGCCCCACCTCTTTTCCAGCCGTCGACCCACTTTCACCTCAAAGGGGCCGAAACAGTCCATCCCCGTTGAGTGAAATGCTGGCTTGAATAGGCGTAGACGTGCTGCGGGCAGATCTGCCATCTTTGGTACTGCAGGTTTGGCTCGCCATCGCCGACAATCGGCACAGCTGTGCTGGTAGCGTCGAACTGCTTCTCGCCCTCGTAAGATCCAGAAAGACCGCCTAAGCTCGGCAAATACCCGCTCTGGGCCTGGATGATGGAGGCGACTGTCATAGTCCTGGATCAGGAGTCGGGTCACCTGATGACTTGGATCTAGGATGATGGGATGAAGCGTAGCCAGCTCTAGGTTTTCTGCACGACGGAGTCGTCCACCAACTCGAATGAGCTCACCATGCTCATCCAGCTCTGGAGACAGGTTAAGGAGCCGACTGCTTCGTGGAATTGGCTTACCAGCTCTCAGCAAGCTGTACTCCTGCGGAAAACTGTCCATTTGAGCCTTCTGTAGGATCTGCCACTTGGCTTGACGATAATCCTCGGCTGTTAGTGGGTCGTTGGTGTTGGCCGCCCCTTGCAACTCCTGCGCCTTCACCTCCAGTAACTCCCTCCAAGAGTTATACTGGGTTTGAGCTGTTGTAAGTTGGCTCGAGGCTGCAGCGATGACCCCACAGAATGTAGATTTGCGCAGCTCAGAAACATCCTCTTCTCTCTCCACCATGGGGTATACTGGCCATAAGTCGGGACTTGACAAGAGGAAGGCGGGCCCCTGGCCCCACCTGTTCAGTTTGGCAAGCTCCTCCAGGGTTTTCCCCCGTGTCACATCATCAGCTGGGTTCCTCGCTGAATCAACATACCTCCAGGTATGTCTGTCAGTCAGCTCTTGGATCTCAGCCACACGGGTGCCTACGAAAACCTTGAACCTACATGATTCTGACTTCAACCATGTAAGCACTGTGGTTGAATCTGACCACAGGATCACTTCATCAATGTTCAGAGTGAGCTCCTTTGCCAGCACCTGTGAGAGCTGGGCCCCAGTCAGCGCAGCGCAGAGTTCCAGTCGGGGCATGGAGTGGAAACGCTTGGGAGCTACTCTGCTGCGGGCCATTACAAATGCAAGATGGATCTCACCTTGTCGGTCAGTGGTTCGAAGATACGCCACAGAGCCATACGCCTCTTGAGAGGCATCACAAAATATGTGCACCTCTCTGTGAAGACCAGTGGTGTCCACCTCCTTCGGTAGGTATGGTCGGGGCAGGCTGATACGTGGCAGGACCTGTAGTTCTTCCTCCCAGGCCTTCCACTGCTGCAGGAGCTCTTGGGGTAACAGTGGATCATCCCACCCTCGGTGCTTGTCCCATAGATGCCGGACCAATATCTTTGCCCTGGTGGTGTAGGGCAGGATAAAACCCAAGGGGTCGTATTGGCTTGCCAGTACTTTGTAGATGTTGCGCATTGTAGGGACTTCATACTCCACCTGACGATACTTGTAACTTAGGACATCTGGGTGGAAGAGCCAACTGAGTCCTAAAGTGGATTCTGGGGAGTCAGTCTTGTTCTGAGACAGCCATAGCTCAACATTAGCTGATCGGCTCTCTTCTGGAAGATGACTTATGACGTCCTGCTCACTGCTGGCCCACTGGCGTAGCTCGAACCCTGCAGTAGCTAGGATAGCACATAACTTGTTGACCAGTTGCCTTGCCTCAGCAATAGTGGGGACGCTCTGAAGACAATTGTCCACGTAGAAGCATTTCTCAACTGAGTTCCTCACCTCCTCGTCTGGTTGGCTGTTATCAGTGACATGACGCTGTAGGGCGAAGGTGGCACAGCAGGGGCTACACGTTGTTCCAAACGGTAACACCTGCCACTCGTACACTGCTGGAGGGTCTCCATTACTGGCATCCCGCCAAATGAACCTGAGCAAGGCCCTGTCTTCTGGAAGCAGGCGCACTTGGTGAAACATTCCTTTGATGTCTCCACTTACTGCCACCGCATATTCCCGGAAGCGTAGGAGGACTCCCAGAAGTGATGCTCCTAAAGTTGGACCAGGCAGTAGGTATTTGTTGAGGTTCTGCCCTCGATATTGATAGGAGCAGTTAAAAACCAGCCGGTTTTTCCCATTATGGCTCACCATATGGTGGGGTATGTACCAAGCCTCACGTCCTTCCTCAACTGATGCTTCACACTTGATGACTGAGCCAGCCTTGATAAGCCTTTCCATCTCCACCTTATAAGCGTCAGCCCGTGCAGGATCCTTGGCCAAGCGCCTTTTCTACACTTCAGAGACTGGGCGGACGGCTTTTTTTAGTTGAATGAAGGAGTGGCATATCCTTGCGACGGAGAAGTGGGGTGGCGTAGCGAAGTATACCGTTGACTTCCACTCTGACTGTCTTTGTTTCAAGTGTGCTGATGGCCCCTTGGTCTTCTCTTGAGCGGGTAACCAATTTCTCATTGCGATATGGGACGGTGTCCACCTGCCATAGCCTCTCAACATGCTGCATCAGCTCTTTGTCCTGAGGTGCCAAGGTTGTGAACAGACACTGCTGTGGTCGAGTAAGGTGACAGACTACACTAGCTGGGCCCTGCAGTGTCCAGCCAAGCCTTGTGTGGATAGCTGCAGGTCCACCTGGGGGTCCCAACCTGACGGGCTCAATGGGAGTGACAAGATGAGGGTGGTCACTACCAATGAGGAGCAATGGTTTGACGTTGTTGAGGGTTCGGATGGGGAGGCCCTTGAGGTGTTTGTACTTCTGCCGGAGTTGCTCCATGGAGTAAGTATGATTCGCCAGTCCAATGTGAGCAGATGTGAAGGCACCTGTGATCTTGAATTTGGTTTTTGGCCTGACAGGAGAAGAGATGAGGAAAGACACTGAAGTACCACGTAATGTTTGCACATCCTGTCTAACGGTGCGCAGAGGCAGGTCTTCCGGGGTCCCTGGCACGCCCAACTCCTCAGCCGCATCTGGTAAGAGCATCGTCCTCTCGGAGCCATCATCCAGAATGGCGTAGGTATTAAGGGTCCTGTTGCCGTAGTGAAGGCGGACCTTGACGACCTTCAGGAGTACTCGGCTGCCTTCTGTAGGTCTGTCTAGATAAAGTACCTCCGTCGTAGCCCTAGTGCTCTGGTTCTCAGTTGAGAGGGTTGTTGCTGAATCCTTCGATGGTTTTATGTTCACCTCGTGCAACACTTGGAGGTGTTTCCCTTGACAGATGTTACATGCCTTTCTCAGGTTACATTGAGCAGCTTGATGTGCTCGTGCACAGCGCCAGCACCTCTTGTTACTTTTTATCCATCCAGCCAGTTGATCCTTGGTTAGTCTGGATACTGCTGTACACTGATTGAGGTAGTGGTCTTCATTGTTGCAGTACGGACAGTATGGCTTATTCCTGTTCCCCTTTAGAGGGTTACCTGTAGTTGGGGCCTCAGGTTTCTTCGCTGTGTCATTCACACCATGGAGGACAGAGGTGAATCGTTTTCCTTGGCGACCCTCAGGTTTGTTAAACGGTTTCTCCTTGGTGCCTCTCACCGCTACCTGTCCATCAGAGTCCTGGCACCATGACTCATATTTCAGCCACTCTGAAAAAATCAGTTAAGGTGTGAGTACGTGCACCCTGGTGGTACATGCAGCGGCGGAACTCTGCTCTTTGCTCAGGTGGAAGCTTACTTAACAGACGGGCAACATGGGAGCCACACTGCAACTCCACTTCCCCCTCAGGGCCCAGGGTGCTCAGCATCCCCACAAGGGACTGTATATGGAGTGCAAACCTTTCAAATGCCACAGGGTCTCCTCGCCTGACATCTGGTGAGTCCATCACAGCAGCGATACGTCTCAGCGCGATCTGGTGTGGCTGGCCATACTTGTCATTCAGAGCCACCATGGTGTCAGTGAAGGGCGTTGGAGAGTGCAGGTAGGTATCGGCAATCAGTTTAGCATCCTCTAGGCGCAGGTGATCCACTAACACTTGGTATTTGAACAGCTCTGTTGCATCACGTGGTAGGAGATTCTCCAGGGAAATCTTGAGTCGTGCAAACTCACTTGGGTCTCGACTTGAAAGGTTTGGGATCGTGGGGTGTGGACCATGATAACTTGGCTCAGAGTTGATGGACATATTACCAGGTGGCTGGGTGAAAGGTGTGGTCTGTATCCATGATGTGCTTGACTGGTGCTGTGGAGGTGCTGAATTGTCGCTAGTGTGTTGCCTGTGACCTCCATAATCTGTGGGGTACTTATGCTCAGCTGGAAGGTGATTGTATGCCTGAACAGGTTTAAACCAGGGGCGTAGATAACAGGAAGCTTTATCCCCTGATTTTGCAGCAGAAGGGTTAACAGGTGCTCGTAGTTGACCCGCAGACAGCCTGGTAGGGGGAGGGGGCATCGGCACTGCCTCAATGTCTGGAGGTCTAGACTGTGGTGGGTTACTAGGTGGAAAACTCTCATCTGTTAAATCTGGCCATGGTGGTGGGGCAGGCCAATCATCCTCTTCTTCCTCATTAGGTCTGCTTCCAGTCAGTGGTGGTTGTGGCATTATCTCATGCTTGGTCGAATGAGGAGAAGATGGGTTCTGTAGACGCTGTACAGCCTCAAGCAGCTGTTTCATTTCATCTCGCAGCGTTTTTAACTCAGCTACCCCAGATGACATGTGCTGCTGTGTCTGCTGGATGAAGTGCCTCTCTTTCCGGATGTCCTCCAACTCTGCTCTGTAATCCTCATGTGGATGTCGGGGGTGCCATGCTGAAGATGAGGGGGTAGAGTGCTCATGTAGCTGCTCCCTGAATCTGATGTCTGGTGATGGCATGGGGGCTAGCTCCTTCTCCTGGATGCGTAGTGGGCTCTCAGCTTCGAAACACATGTCCATCTCGTGGAGAGTAGCATCCCGCCTCTGCCAGGGGCTTTGAAGGGGAGAATCATTACAGGGAGTGAGGGGTGTCATCCTGGCCTTCCTCTCCAGGTGAGCAGTCTCTACGTCCTCTCTGTGCCGGCTCATGTATCCCCGATGACCCACCTCATAGTCTGCATAACGAACTGGGAGACGCAGGTGTCGTTTGGGACGTGCACCATAATCCTCATACTCTGAATACTGATCCATATCAAACATAAACTCAGTGACATCCGACTCGGACCATCAAATGTAGCATAGAGAATTATTGGATTTAAAATGTTGGTTTAGGATGAGGTCACTAGGTTCATGCTGGTGTGTCGGCCAGAACACAGCTTTAAGGCCACTTTCAGAGGAGGATGAAGAATGACAGAGTTTGAAGTTCAGAGGCTCCTTTACTGAATGATAAGTCCAGCATTCACAGGCAAGGCATACAGTTGTGGTTTTAAGATGATGAGCATGGATGTGTGGTATTCTACAAGACAAAGAAATGAATCATAAATCAGAAATACAACTGACAATGCAGCCTCATTATATAAGAAAAAGACATTATACTGAACAATAAGTATGATTAACAATCATACATAAATGCCAACAGGTTCACAATAAACCTCTGCGCTGTAAAGCTGGTTCTTCATTTAGAAATAAAACGTGACGGCAAACAAGTTAAACAGCGCTCTTATTGTGAAAGGCAACTTCCGGTTATGCCGCTAGCATAGCGATAGCTTCGCTAACTTGATGCTTCGCTGTTCGACGATAATACAGTGGAAAAGATTCACACTCAACCGTACATTAACACATAGCGGCACAACTTAAACAAGGCATGACCATCTATGTTGTGTCTGAATCACCATATGGGGGCAAGTATTTAGCGGCAATGAACATACTAAACATGAAGCAGCTAACAGAGCTAAGTTAACACATCACTCAGTACCCGCTCAGACCCCCCCTACTCCTACGGCATTACACTTCTGAATGTTAATGGCAACGCTTCAACAACACAGTTTAACTACAAATATTCTAACGTGAGTGTAACTTACTTATTTATGCACGCACAGAAACTCACAAAAACCATGAGCTGAGCCGCAAAACTTTTCCTCTGGACTCTCATGACAGGTAAGTAATTATTGTGTTCCCCCTACTGGTAGGAGTAGTACATTGAACAAACACATCTGTGAACTCTGACCCCAGCGTTAATACAGCATATAGAAATATCTTTGAGCCTTTTCTACAAGGAGCCTGCGGTCATCTGACGATGGTCTCCTCTCCATCCTGCGCACCAAACTTAAAACGTTCGGTGACAGAGGTTTTAGTGTGACTGCCCCCACCCTCTGGAACTCTCTCCCCGCAGAAATCCGCAACTCTCCCACTTTGGACTGTTTCAAATCACTTCTCAAAACTCACCTGTTCTCCCTGGCCTTCCCTGTTTAAATGTTTAGCTTAGGTCCAAATTTGTTGCTGATTCTTATTAGTTTGTCCCTTTACTGTGGAAAGCGACCTTGGGTTTCTTGAAAGGCGCTATATAAATTTAAGTTATTATTATTATTATTATTACCTGTCTCCCATTCAAAATGTGTTGTGCAACAGTGTGAACATTAAAAATTGTGTATTTGTAGTTTATTTAACTGATCATAAAGTAGATTGAAAGGGATTTGAAGTGCACCATAATGTGTTTTAATTTACACTTTACACAACATCCTATCTTCAGTGAAATTGAGGTTTATTCTTACATGTGTTAATAATGATGAAAATTGAATCACAGGCAGATTTACTTTAATCTTCATCTTTCAGTGGGTATTTCTTGTTTTTGACTATTTAACCATACTCTGGAATTTGGAGTCTGGAATTTCCCCCTGTGGGACTAATAAAGGTATAGCTTATCATACTCTTTGCTTTAGGTTAAATTAGTTTATTCACAAACAAATATTATTATTCAGCTGATCCACTCCAATTCTCATCAAATGTCTAAATAAAGAGCATGGGACTTTTTTTTTGGCATTCTCTTAACCACAAATACACAAATATAGCGTGGGAAGTTGTTAAATGATGTTGAAGTGGAATTTAACTGTGTGCTGTTTTACTATTGTGTTATTTAACCAATCAAAAGTTTTTGATGTACTTGGACAGCACTCATAACCATACAAAGACTGAGACTGACTAAATCCCACTTATGTTGAGTCTCGTGTGCTCTATTCTGTCGTATTTTCATGGATGGTAAAATGGTAAAATAAATTTGATCTGGGTTTTAGACGTGCTTCAGGAAATTAGAATGATGGTTTAACTTTGTGTGGTTCGGTGGAAAGTTGATGATGCACGTTTGGAAAGCCATCTCATGTGTCGTGACCCATTTCGGTTCTTACCAGACCCCTCTTTCCTTTTGGTGTTTGCTAAGTGTTCCTCTGACCTAGAAAACAACCTTTGCACAACCTCAGAGCAACCTACTTCAAAGGGCTAAACAAAGTCTTCAAACATTTTAATGAAACTTGTTCAACAGTTTATGCCATCTTTAAAGGCAGCCCATATGTGACATTTTAGAGACAATTCAGGTCACTTTTAACCAACTAGTCAATTTAAGTTTGGTTCAGTTTAGTAAAAGTCCAATTTAATTAAACTCAAATAAATTGTATTATACTCACATCAATTCAGTGCAACTTCATTTGTCAAAGTTAAGTTCTTATATAGGACATGAAGGGGGTGCCAGGTGCTGAAGCTGAACCAAAACAAAGAGGACTGAAGTTGCTGAAATGGACTTGAACATGGCAATTGATCACTCTCTGCCATTTTGTGGATTGTTTTACCTGACACTGTTTGTAACAAGGAGTTGTTGGCCCCATCTGCAGGATTATTACATAGCCCAAGCTTCTGTATCGTTTCATTTTGCAGAAGAGAGTCATCGCACTGTGGCTAATGTTTATTGAACATACAAACCCCGCTTCAAAAATTATGAACCATCCAAAAGAGGTGTTTGCAAGTCCTCTCGCTTTTTTATCAGTCTCGTTTGGTTGCATCAGAAGTCACAGTCTTGGTTTTACCTAATCCGTCTGCAGCTTTTGATTCAGGTGATCATAGCTGGACAGACTGGAACAGTGTGTGGTGCTGTATTAAATTGGTTCAAAACATACCTAAAAGACAGGGACCACATGGGCATTCAATTAAAAAGAGTGGGGTTCCACAAAGATCAATTCTTGGACCTTGTCTTTTTGATGACCATGCATCATCAATTGCTTTGCTTTCAGTGTTGTTAGATGCAATGTAAATTTTGTCAACTAGGCTAAGTACTTTTGTCATAATTTTTGTCAACAACCTTTTTCCCTTGACAAAAACTAGAATATTAAAAAAACAAACATATATTGACAAAAACCAAAACTAACTTAACTGACATTTTTGTCAGACAAAAACTGGACGAAAATGTTTGACAGAGACTTAATCCAATAAGGCCTTATTTCATCAGGTAGAAAGTAGGGAAGTGTTTGGAATATATCCATTCACAGATACTTTGGTTGTGTGAAAAGGTTGGATGAGTTAAGAGGGACATCCAATCACAGCTGGCTTAGCTTCATGGTGGCAGGATAAGTTGGGAATCCAATCAGAGCTGCTGTCTTGAAATGATACATTCATGTAGAGTAGGTTCACTGTTTGTTGTCAGGCTGCTTTTGTAACTGAGATGCTCTGTCAGGTAGCCTAAATGAAGGTGATTGCATTTCACACAAAGTTAAATTTGTTTTTGTTAATTTATACATTCAAACTTTCCTAGCATTCAGTAAAGGGTTATTAAATGTTTCATTTTCGTCAAGAGTAAATCATGACTCAGAAATCCAAGCAAACATAAAGAATGCCTAACACTTAACACTTAATGTTTTAGACAGCTGAATTTACAGTAAATGTCATCGAGTGAAATGTTGTGAAATTTCATAAACTAAAACTAGACTAAAATTAAAACAATTTAGATGAATTTATGACTAAAATAAAAGATATTTGTGCAAAAGACAATAACTAAAGCTAAATCAAAAAGTACTGTCAACACTGGTCAGTTTGGGGAGCTGAAGAACATGACACTTAATAAAACTCTCGGGTTTAAAGAGAAATGCTCTATGCCTCTTTAAAATGTCCCTTAAAGCACTCAGTTTTTTATCTCCTGGGGTTTACTATGTATCAAATATACAGCCTCAGGCTCATTATCATCTTCAGATCTGAGCATTTCCATGAGTAAAAGAGAAAGAGCTGCATCTGATCCTCGACAGCAGGGGTGTCCAAACTGTGGCCTGCAGTCACCTTTAAAGTGACCCTCTGCAGATTTTAAAAATGACAAATGAAATGTGGTCAAAATTCAAACAGGAAGGTTTTGTTCTCTGGTGAATGAACACAAAATATATTCAGATTCAGACAACTTTATTACCTCCGCCAAGCAGGTTATGTTTTCGGGAGAGTTTGTCTGTCCGTCCGTCCGTCCGTCTGTCTGTGCACAAAATAACTCAAAAAGGAATGGATGATTTGGAGGAAATTTTCAGGAAGTGTTCAGCATGGGAAAAGGAAGAACTGATTCGATTTTGGTGTTGATCTGGATCAGCGTCTGGCCGCCATGGTGAAAAATGTGGTTTCTGTGAATAACTTCTGAACTAAAACAGATATCATTAAGAATCCAGTTGCTGATGGTATGTTTTCATTGTCAAGGAATCTAAATATTTAGATGAAATAAAGGTAGGAGTAATATTTATGGTCAAAATGACAATATGGCTGAGGACTGTGGCGCTGGTGGAGGTCTGCGCTCTTCGAGTACTTTCTAGTTAATCCCTGAAGGGCAATCTCGTTCACAGTTACCCCGTCCTACTGAGCCATCCAAACAAATCAGGAAAGAAACAAACAAATGTAAGACATTCGCATCAGCATTTGGACAACCACATTCCCCTGTCAGTACCCACAGATTGGCAGGATCCGCAATAAATACTAAATAAAAACAATAACCAATAAAGTTCCACAATGAAATACTAAGATACAATAACATAAGGAAATAAAATAGATAAAAAATAGGAAATTAAAACACTCCTGAGACTCCAAATTTGTCACAGACCAAGCATCTTCTTCAACCTATTTCCCAGCATTTAGTAGCCTGATGGCTGAGGGAAAAATGAGTTGGATTATCTATTTGTTGTCCTTAGGAGTACATCGTAGCACCACCCAGAGGACATAATAGAAAAGTCATATGAATCATGAATCCACCACGGTGTGATTAGAAACCATACTGGGTTGATTGTCTAGCAAGTGAGTTTCAGCAGTTTGCTCTGGTTTTGTCTTTCTGTGAAGATAAACCAACAGCATCTCACAGCTCTGCTGCACAAATCTGTGTGCACATACTGATCAGAGCAGATCTTGTGGTGGCCAGGGCTGACAGAAGCCCCTTTCAATTTGATTGACCATCTCAAATATCTAAAGATTGACTTTTTCCTGTCCCAGACAATCAATTTAGGGACTGTCATGTCTTTGCAAGTTAAGGTATAACAATCCAGCTAACCTTAGAGAGGCAATGATACAGGCTGAACTGTAACAATAATGGATGGATAGACGGCTCAGTCTAGGGAAACTAATTTAAATTGAGTTGAGTTTACAGTTGTGGTCAAAAGTTTACATACACTTGTAAAGAACATAATGTCATGACTCTCTTTAGTTTCCAGTTATTTCTACAACTCCGATTTTTCTCTAATAGAGAGATTGGAACGGATACTTCTTAGTCATAAAAAACATTCATGGCGTTTGGTTCTTTTATGACTTTATTATGGGTTAACAGAAAAAGTGACTAAATCTGCTGGGTCAAAAATATACATACAGCAATGCTAACATTTTGTTACATGTCCCTTGGCCATTTTCACTTCAATTAGGTACTTTTGGTAGCCATCCAAAAGCTTCTGGTTGAATCTTTGACCGCTGCTCTTGACAGAATTGGTGCAGTTCCGTTAAATTTGTTGGCTTTCTGACATGGAATTGTTTCTTCAGCATTGTCTAGGTGTTCTCAATGGGGTTTAGGTCAGGACTTTGGGAAGGCCATTCTAAACCTTAATTTTAGCCTGATTTAGCCATTCCATTACCACTTTTGATTTGTGTTTGGGGTCATTGTCCTGTTGGAGCACCCAACTGTGCCCGAGACCCAACCTTCGAGCTGATGATTTAAGGTTATCTTGAAGAATATGAAGGTAATTCTCCTTCTTCACAATCCCCTTTACTCTCTGTAAAGCACCAGTTCCATTGGCAACAAAACAGACCCACAGCAGAATACTACCACCACCGTGCTTGACGGTAGGCATGGTGTTCTTGGGGTGAAGGCATCACCCTTTCTCCTTCAAATATATTGCTGGGAATTTTGGCCAAACAGCTCAATTTTTGTTTCATCTGACCATAGAACTTTCCTCCAGAAACTCTTATCATTGTCTAGATGATCAGTAGCAAACTTCAGTTGGGCTTTAAGGTGCTGCTTTTAGAGCAAGGGCTTCCTCCTTGCACGGCAGCCTCTCAGTCTATGGTGGTGCAAAACACGCTTGACTGTGGACACTGACACCTGTGTTCCAGCAGCTTCTAATTCTTGGCAGATCTGCTTTTTGGTGATTCTCGGTTTACTCTTCACCCTCCTGACCAATTTTCTCTCAGCAGCAGGTGACAGCTTGCATTTTCTTCCTGATCGTAGCAGTGACAAACAGTGCCATGCACTTTATACATACAAACAATTGTTAGCACTGTTACTCTCGGGACCTGCAGCTGCTTTGAAATGGCTCCAAGAGACTTTCCTGACTTGTTATGGTCAATGATTCCCTTTTTCAGATCCGTGCTGAGCTCCTTTGACTTTCCCATTGTAGGGTTTGTGGGCATCTATATCCAATGGGCCCTATTTAAATGGCCTGAGAGAAGTCCCCAGCTCTAGTCACTCATAATCATTCACAAGAAGTTAAGAGGCCATGCTATGAAGCTCATTTCATTGACACAACTTTCTAAGTCACCAAAATTGCTAATTCATGTTGCTGTATGTATATTTTTGACCCAGCAGATTTAGTCACTTTTTCTGTTAACCCATAATAAAGTCATAAAGAACCAAATTTCATGAATGTTTTTTATGACAAAGAAGTATCTGTTCCAATCTCTCCATTAGAGAAAAATCGGAGTTGTAGAAATAACTGGAAACTAAAGAGAGTCATGACATTATGTTCTTTACAAGTGTATGTAAACTTTTGACCACAACTGTACATCATCCATCCATCCATCTGCCCACCCATTATCTATACCACTTATACTTTTTTGGGGTTGTGGGGGGCTGGCACCTATCTCAGCTGACATTTGGCGAGTCACCACCCAATCACAGGGCCACATAGAGAGACAACCATTCATAATTTAACTCACACCTAAGAGGAATTTAGAGTCACCAATCAACCTAATAAGCATGTTTTTTTAGACTGTGGGAGGAAGCCAGAGTGCCTTGAGAGAACACAGGCATGCAAGGTGAGAACATGTAAACTCCTCACAGACAGACCCTCACCGACGTGATTTTCAAACAAGCAACCTTCTTACTGTAAGGCACATGGACTAACTGCTGTGCCACTGTGCTGGAGAGTTTACTTCAATTTGATTGAATTCACTTTGATATTTCTCAATGCAAATTCATCCATCCATTATCTATACTGCGTATTTCAGCACATGTTAAAATAGCGTAGCTTTGTAGTGCAAGACCGACCTGCCTGCAGTTCAGACCCGTCCCACACTGAAAGTGTGTGGAGCATTATGAAGAGCAAAATATGACAGCAGAGAACTTAGGCTGTTAACACCTTAAGTCATACATCAAGCAAGAATATGAAATTATTCTACTTACAAAACTTCAAGTTAGTCTCCTCAGTTCCTGAACACTTCATGAGTGATGTTAAAATGAAAGGTGATGTAACACAATGGTTAACTCGCTCCTGTTCCAGCTTTTTGGAAAGTTCTGCAGGCATCATATTTAGAATGAGTGAGTATTTTCAACAAAACAATGAAGTCATTCAGTTTGACCATTAAATGTCTTGTCTTAGTAGTTTATTCAATTAAGTGAAGGTAGAAAAGGATTTTCAATCACTGTATTCTGTTTGTATTTGTCTTTTACACAGCGTCCCAACTTAACTGGATCCGGGGTTTGTATGACTATCACTTGTACGGTTTCTGTTGAACCATGACTGAAACACCACCAGAACAGCCACACCTGTGTGAATTCCCATGTTGTGCACCTCTCATGGTCTCTGTGTTGTATGAAGGTGTGGTGATCGTTTTAACATGCATGACCTGTTGGATCAGCAAAGCTGGAGTTTTCTAGTTATGTCTTAAAAATCTAATCATGTCCACTGATTATCAGCATAAACAATGCTGTTCAAATATCAGATATTCCCTTCAACAGGGAAAGTTTCTTTTTAATCTCTCCATCTCTGTGTGGGCAGGACTTGATGTTTCTAGGAGGTATATATGAGGCTGCAGTGATCACAGCTGTCAGCACAAGCTCTCAGACTCCAGCGGACAGACAAGGTGACAGCTCAGCACAGAAGAAGACATGGTGTCAATCAAAGCTGCAGGGGTGATGATCACTCTGCTCATTGCCTTTGTGCTGGTCTCAGAGGCATCTGCACGTAAGAAGAGAAGTTTATATCACCAATTCTGTTTTTATAACTGTTTTGTTTGTTTGATTATTAAATTTCATGCTTAAAAAAATCGTGTATTTCAATATTTAAGGTTTGTAATTAATTCACTTTTTCTTGTTTTACAGTTCGTAAATGTTGTCGAAGTTACACGAGAAATAAACTTCCATTTATTGAAATTGTTGGATATTCGGTCCAATCTGACAAAGGAGTCTGTCCCATTAAGGCCATCATGTAAGTAACAGTATAACAATATTTATCTCATGTTTTTCAACCAGTTTTTGACTTTTGTTAAAAACTCAAATGCTTTCTTAAAACTAAGTTAAATTGCTAAATTTATACATGTGTACAATTGCATTTCACAGATGTTAGTGCTCTATTGTTAATTTAATTTATCCACAATAGAGTGATGAAATTCAAGGATACCTTAAAGCTGGGATGGGAACTTTGGTTACAAAGAGGGCAAATATATCTATATATATCTATATATATCTATATCTATCTATCTATATATATATATATACATATATATATCTATATATCTATCTATCTATCTATCTATCTATCTATCTATCTATCTATATATATATATATATATATATATATATATATATATATATATATATATATATAATATATATATATGTATATATATATATATATATTTATATATATATATATATACATATAGATATATATATATATAGAGAGATAGATAGATAGATATATATATAGATAGATAGATAGATAGATAGATATATACACATATATATAGATAGATAGATAGATAGATAGATAGATAGATAGATAGATAGATAGATAGATAGATAGATAGATAGATAGATAGATAGATAGATAGATAGATAGATAGATATAGATAGATATATATATATACATATATATATATATAGATATAGATATAGATATAGATATAGATATAGATATACATATAGATATAGATGTAGCCATCCCAAGTGACAGCAACATCAAGAAAAAGGAATACGAGAAACTAGAGAAATACCAAGGGCTCAAAGAGGAGCTGGAGAAATCCTGGAAGGTGAAGGCAACAGTGGTGCCTGTGGTCATCGGGGCACTTGGGGCAGTGACCCCCACACTGGAGAAGTGGCTCCAACAGATCCCTGGAGAAACATCAGACATATCACTCCAGAAGAGTGCAGTCCTAGGAACAGCTAAGATACTGCGCAGGACCCTCAGGCTCCCAGGCCTCTGGTAGAGGACCCGAGCTGAAGAGGATGAACAGCCACCCACCCCCACCAGGGGGGGGTCATATATATCTAAATATATATATATGTATATATATATATATATATATATATATTCTAAACAAGCTACATGTAATATTAACCATATTTAAGCTTCTTTCATGCGGTGTGCAAATTACTCACCAGTTACTGAATATGATCAAATTACCTTTCCAATTTTTCATAAAGTAAACGTATAAAGTCTTAATATAGGAATTTGACAAGAAATAATGCTGCCCATTATTTTTACTAATTACTAAAAAATCGAGTATGATAAAAAAAAATACATAAAAAATAAAAATGCAAAGCGACAAAAAATTTGTAAAGATTTCACTGAGCATTTTGAATTGAAGGGTTGTAAAAAATCAGTTTAAATCCTTCCTTGCAGATTCCTACATATCTTTTCTTCACGTCTTTCTATGCTTGAAAATGTCTAAGGGAAAAATCAGTTGGACGGCCACTTGTGGCCCTCGGGCTGCTGGTTTCCCATACCTGCCTTAAAGTATCGATATTAACCTTACTCCTAGCAAAACGATCAATCTATGAAAAAAATAAACATTGTTCTGCATCTTTCTTTTAGGTTTTGTCTACCTTTTTGCACAGCCAGTGTCTTTAAGACCTCTTTCATGCCCTGTATTATTCCCTCAGTATGTTTTTAATCTTGCTAATTGCCTTATTAATAACGCAGTCTAAATAAATATGTACTGATGCCACTATAAATACTTCTTGAATAGTTTAAAGTTGAAATAAGATTTCAAATCTTTTTCAAAATGCTGGAGACACAATCTGATATCTACCTAAAGCAGATGGAACATCATGAATTTTGACGAATGGCCAGCCCACCCCTACAAAAAAATGAAGTTGTATCTCATCAAAGATTTTGTACTGGAGTTATCTTTTACCATTTTATCTTCTGTCATAATAAAAATGTTAACAAAACATTTGACTCATATGGTTAATTTTTCCTTCATTTTCTTCTCTTTAGATTCCACATGAAGAAGGGAAAAGAAGTTTGCACCGATCCTGCAGCAGAATGGGTGATGGAATATGTCAACCGTTTAAGGTAATAGTAATGATGATGATGATGATAATAATAATGATAATAATAATGATAATAATAATAATAATAACAACAATCATAATAATAACAATAGCAATAACAATAATAATAACATAACCTATAATACCATTACTTATAATAATAATAATAATAATAATAATAATGATATAACTAACTAGAAGTGCTTAGGGAGCACCAACCTCCACCAAAGCATTTCCAACATTGTCGGATGAGTTTTTGTTCAAAAATAGGAAAATTGCCCTAGCTCAAACAGTGTTGAAAATTCTTAGCAATTTTGGATCCCCATCCTGACTTGGCTCACTACCAAAATCTTATCAGTTCCCTCCTGTGCCATGTTATGGGGAGGCAGTCTATTTTTCACAGAGCGCTTAAATAATTAACGTCAAACTGATGTGAAGTTTGAAATGTTGAGAATTGGGGCTGGATTTTGGTGTGCCTGTAAACCCCCCTGTTTCAGCCCTGCATTAATCAGCCTGTTTTAGTGTACATTTTTATGAGCTGTGTCTGATCACTTCTCTCTCAAGAAGTTGATGTGGCTTCAGCATACCAGTGCTGTGCTCTGATGTTTACTGTGGCAGCATAAACATGCCAGGCATGTCCTTTTCACTGGAGCAGCCCGTGGGCCAAATGACCACCTGGGTTAGGAAATGTTGGGGGAGATAGTTTTTCCCCTAATGACACTATGAGGGGGATTTCAGTTTTAAAACTGACTGAGCTCAGCCTCAGGCTGTATGTGGATCAGCCTGATTCAATGTCTATAATCAGACAGATCCAATTTGTCAAGCTCCGATCGACAATAGTGCACAGACCAAAGAGGCACAGCCCACTCAGCATCCTTTAAATCAGAAGAGGTGGGAGCAGGAAGTGACTGCTCGTACAAAGATAAGCATAGATGCTAACATCTTTAGTAGCAGTTCATCAGATCTAGATCATATTTCTTTAATAAATGAAATATACCGTAAATAATAACTCTGAAAGAATTTCTTGATATGAAATAGATTTTTGTTCCTCCTTTGGCATGTTTTGATGATAGCTTATTCTATGAACTACAGCAGTTCACATTTTTTATTTTTACCACGTCAGTAGCGCCTGCCAACTACATTATCTGATTAGGCCGTGATGAATGTGTTTGACAGAACAACCATCCTATCGCCAATATACTTTTAAGAGGTTTTGCCCTTGCCAAACACTTTCTATGAGCTGTTGTCCAGATGGACTGGTGAAATATATTAAACAGTCCATCTGTTGTGGCAGGTTAGTTTGAGCTCACATGTGCTGAAAAGTGGAGCTAACTGCAGGGTGAGAGGAGGGGCAGACAGGCCATGGGCGCATGTCTTTTTATTGTATTTTGTGCAATAAGGGACCTATAAGCCAATAAAGCTAGAACAAATAGTGAAAATAATGTTCTTGGTATTTCAAAGTGTCGTCTTTTTTTTCTTAGAGCACAGAAACATTTTCTTCCTACACGATTTATTACTAAAACTTCTTTGCATTGAGCAGCATGAGCACAGACAGTATTTGAAAAAAAAAGCTTTTCAGCACAAAGTTCTAACTCTTGATTCTTTCTGCAGGACAAGGGCTCAAACGATGCACAGGCAGTCACTGGGGGATAATAGTCACGATGGTCATTGAGGAGAGGCAACGTGACGGCCGGCATGCAGCAAGCATATAACCTCAGCTTCACCAGCTATGAAGAAACAATGTTAAGATGTATTACAGCGTTGTTCTTAAGTAAACTTTGTGTGCATTTTCTTTGACTGAACTGCTAAATGTGAAAAATGTGCATTGCACCTAGCAGCTTTAAGCTCAGTTGGAGAGTAATATTTGGATAACAGATTCATATATTTTTATAGTTTTGTTCATTGAGAAGTTGTATTTGTACCTGCTTTTAAACAAAGATTAAATATATAAAAAAAAATGATCTGGTTGTTTTTGTACAAACTCTGGCGATATAGATCATGGAGGAAACTTTGATCAGCACTGCCTTTGGGTCACGTTATACAGACGTGGACAAAATTGTTGGTACCCTTCGTTTAACGAATGAAAAACCCACATGGTCACTGAAATAACTTGAAAATAACAAAAGTACTAATAAATAAAAATTTACTGAAAATCAGCTAATGAAAATCAGACATTGATTTTAAATTTTGATTCAGCAGAAATATTTTAAAAAACAAAATAATGAACTGGCTTGGACAAAAATGATGGTACCCTTACAAAGGATTGAAAATGATGTGACCATAGGGTCATGTTAAACGAAGGTGTGTCCTGTAATTATCATCACAGGTGTCTCCAAGCTTGTAATCAGTCAGTCTGCCCATTTAAAGGCTGAAAAGTGGTCACTGTGCTGTTTGGTATCATGGTGTGTACCACACTGAACATGGACCACAGAAAGCTAAGGAGAGAGCTGTCTCAGGAGATTAGAAATAAAATTATAGACAAGCATGTTAAAGGTAAAGGCTGTAAGACCATCTACAAACAGCTTGATGTTCCTGTGACTACAGCTGCACAGATTATTCAGAAGTCTAAGGTCCACAGGACTGGAGCCAACCTCCCTGGACTTGGCTGCAGGAGGAAAACTGATAACAAACTGAAGAGACGGACAATAGGAATGGAAACCAAAGAGCCCAGAACAACTTCCAAACAGATTAGAGGTGAACTCCAAGGTCAAGGTACATCAGAGTCAGATCACGCCATCTGTCCCTGTTTGAGCCAAAGTCGACTGAATGGAGGACATCACTGTTGAAAGAAAATCATAAAGAAGTGAGACTGGAATTTTCCAAAATGCATATTGACAAGCCACAAAGCTTCTGGGAGAATGTCCTTTGGACAGATGAGACAAAACTGGAGCTTTTTAGTAATCACATCAGCTCTATGTTCACAGACGCAAAAATGAAGCACACAAAGAAAAGAGCACTGTACCGACTGTGAAACATGGAGGAGGCTCAGTTATGTTCTGGAGCTACTTTGCTGCATCTGACACAGGGTGTCTTGAATCTGTGCAGGTACAATGAAATCTCAAGACTATCAAGACATTCTGGAGTGACATGTGCTGCCCAGTGTCAGAAAGCTTAGTCTCAGTCACAGGTCATGGGTCCTCCAACAGGATAATGAGCCAAAACACACGGCTAAAAACACCCAAGAATGACTCAGAACAAAACATTGGTCTATTCTGAAGTGGCCTTCTATGATCTCTGATCTAAATCCTGTTGAACATTTGTGGAAGGAGCTGAAACATGCAGTCTGGAGAAGACAGCCTTCAAACCTAAGACAGCTGGAGCAGTTTGCTCATGAGGAGAGGGCCAACATACCTATAGACAGGTGCAGGAGTCTCATTGTGAGTCACAGAAATTGCCTGTTTGCAGAGACTGCCTCAAAAGCTTGTGCAACAACACATTGAGTTAAGAGTACCATCATTTTTGTCCAGGCCAGTTTCATTAGTTTGTTTTTAAAAATAATTCTCTTGGACTACAATTCAAAAGCAAAGTCTGATTTTCATTAGTTGATTTTCAGTACATTTTTATTTCTTATTACTTTTGTCAGTTTCAGCTTATTTCAGTGGCCATGTGGGTTTTTCTCTCTTTAATGGAAGGGTACCAACAATTTTGTCAACGTCTGTATCAACCTGTCAGACATCCGTCCATCTATATGGTACTATACCACAGCCAATTTCAGAGCCACACAGAGTAATAGAGACCTATTCTTGCTCAGACACACACCGAAGGGCAAAAGAGTCACCATTTATTTTGTGGGAGGCCAGAGTGCCTGAAGAAACCCCACACATGCACGGGTAGAAAATACAAACTCCACACAGAAAGGCCCTGACCAAGGGGGCTCAAACCAGCAACCATCTTGCTATGAGGAACCTGCTGCTCCACCATGCCGCCCCTGTCAGATACAATAGAAATTAATAAAAATTAATATAAGAAAACAATAAATAAACAATAAATATTTCATGATATTGATTACACCAACACTGATAATCCATGATAAATAATCATGGATTATGTAAATAATAACCCATGATTTAATGAGTCTTAATCAGATCATAATGTATTAGACTTTTATTTAAATGTGATAAAATGATTATGTACCCTTTTGAAAATGCAAAACATCTTCCTTTAGCATTTTTTCCTGATAAAGAATATTCTAATTCTTATAACCTATTGAAATGTTCTCATGCCTTATTAAAGAGATTAAGAAGAGCAAAGTACTAAAATCAATTTAATTACTTGCAAAATAAACATATACCTGCAATATTTGTATTACATATCCTTCGTAGTGCATGATGTTGTATTCAGGTGAATCCTATCTGACAGATTCTGCCATGTTCTCTCCATGTGTATATTTCTCTTATTCTTAAAGTGGATGGTAGGCTACATTGACTGAGGTTGAGGGCCACATGTGGCTCCTGGACCACCAGTTGCCCAGCTGTGAGACAGATGGTATCATGAAGGTTTCAGGTGTAAACGCTTCTCTGGACTTTTTGTAAAAACTGCACTTTAATATTATTATTATAGACTCAACAAGATGATGGTCCACTCACATACACAACACACCTATAAAACAAAAAAAAAATGAAAACAACAATAATAATAATAATAAAATAAAATAAAAATACAAAACAGCAATTTACTGTATGTTTAAAAAAAGGTACAGACTATTGTGCCAGTGCTTCCGAAGCCTGGATGTACACCGAAAACCCATGCAGCAGGTTAAGGCCTTAATAACGCAGTTTTCTGACAAATCCAGTCGACACATGAAGTTAAACATTAGCTTTCGCAACAGTGCCAGACATGTTGGTACATTAACAGACACAAATAACTGGCTGGCACTGTGCCACCTAGGAACACTTAGCAATAACCTCAAAGCGTCATTATAAGCCACTTTAAGCCTCTGCATACTTTTCACTCTGTAAGAGGACCAGAGATGAGCTGTATACAAGGGAGTGACATAAGCCCTGAATAGTGCACATTTAAAGCTATGGTCTACGATTTGGAAGCTTTGTACATATTAATAACACCGTTTATAAGGCGGTTATGGTCCTATGGTCCTATCTACACAGTATAAAGACCAAAAAGAATGAAAAAAATCCATTCAGTATATCCGCTGAAAAGCTCCATACTATCTGACCAATCAAACCTAAGAACCTGCGACTATTAATTGGTCCGTGAGTTGGTCTGTGAGTCCATCCAATCCTCGTCTCCCTCGCTACGCAGCGTCATGCCCATGGTCCCGCCTCCTCCCCTCTACCTCCGCAGCATTAGCTACTGAACTATCATGGAGCCGGAAAAGCCTAGCGCCGAGACCGAAGCCGCCTCCCTCTCCCGCGGGGCCCAACGGAGCTCTGCCCGCGGGTTGAGGCCTGTTAGCGGGCTAACGGCTAACGAATAGCCTCAGCCGGCCGTCAGACCTTCAGCATCGACCGTTTCGCCCCTGGTTGATCAGGTAATGGCTTTGTTTACTACAGTTATTCTGCTGAATGACTCTGGTTAGTTTGTGCCTGCACGGGCTAATAACTTGTAGGGGAGCGGGTTAGCATGTTAGCCGCTAATCGTTTGCACTGTAAGCTGAGCTGGGGAGGACAGGCTGTGAAAGATAAATCCTCCCCCACACTCGGCTCCGCTCTGGCGGCTCCAGACCCGCATTGCCGCCGGTCCAATTGAAATGGCTACTGCTGTGTGTTACAAGGGGGATGTCTGTCGTGTTTGATGCTTTCAGTTGAGCTGAGCTGTTTTTGATTGAGTTTGCTGCTGATATATTGTGCTAGTCGCTCGTAGCTCTGTCCGAGGGGGCTTTATGAGGCGACATGAGCTGGGGAAGGGGGGGCAGGCTGCGGTTTCAAATCGTAGACCCTAGCTTTAAAGCTGGGGTAGGCGATTTTGGAAAACTAGCATGAACTTGAAAGTAGCATCTCCTCAGGGCTCCGCCTAACCCCACCCCCTGCTCACATGCACGCGCGCGGCCGCTATATCCAGAAGCAGTCTTCTGGACTCCAAAACCCTCAGCACAACGTGTTTGTTTCACACTACACCAGGTCATGTCTCAGTCAGCATGAAGAAAACACCAAGCCAACATGTAAAGTCAGTTAGTACTCACAGCCGATGTTGATCGGGGTATAGGTAGTTCCTCTGACATTCTCCACATAGCTGTCAAATCTCCTGTTTTGACCATAAAACTACCGTATTTTCTGTATTTTCTCCTCTTTTCTCCCGTCCTCCTGTATCAGTATTCTCCTGTAAATCTCCCGTGTGACGATATAATAATAAAAGCATTCCTCTGCCTCTCCAAACTGAGCTCTGTCTCTAGCCTGAATGGGGCGGTAATGCTCCAAAATGATGGATGCCAACCACCGAAGAAGAAGAAGTCTCGCGAGAACTGCCACCTGCAGTAGCATGGATGGCAGTTCTCGCGAGATTAGAGCCAACAGCGGAACAAACTTAGAAAAATAAAGAGTTTGTTTTAGATTTCTTGTACATCTGTCTTAAATGTGAGGGATACTGGAGCTTGGTTGGTGTTGTGGGACAGCTCACAGCGGACTTCCCTTATTTTCAAAGACAAAACTTGAAAGGTAAGCATTCTCCAGCGGAGTCTGTTCCCTACACGCTACATGCTACATGCTACACGCACTGTCTGTGCACGCCGGTAAAATGCACACGCAGCAGGCACGCAGAATGGTGACGGGATTTGATTGGTGTAAAAAAAGGTATCCCTGCAAGATTATTGGTTGGTGTTTTCCTTGTTTTACTCCTGCTGTAGATAGCGGATATTTTTCGCTCTGTTTTAAGAACACATTATGAGTTGATTACCATCGGGTCATAAAGACCATTTTAACCAGTATTTCAAAAAGTGTATCTAAATCAGATCGCCAACCCCAGCTTTAACATCAACAGAGCACATATAAAATTTTCTTAACAACACATTTGCCTGTGCATATATTTTACAGCATTGACGTCGGATGTCACCATCATCCATCAAATCATCAGAGAAGACATGTCCAAGATATTTCAGTTCCTTTGTCATTTCTAAGGGACCATCTGAGAGATGGAAGGCAGGAAAAGCCGATTTCCTTTCCTCTTTAGATCTCACAACCATGACCTTACTTTTTTTTCGCATTATAATTGATCTCAAATTTTCTGCCATATTGTGTACATATTCTTAACAATTGTTGTAACCCAGCAGTATATGGACAGAGTACAACAAGGTCATCAGCATACATAAGATGATTGACAACTTGGTCTCCCACAATACAACCTGTTTTACATTCATTCAACTGTCTTGACAAGTCATCGATGTATACATTAAAGAGGACAGGAGATAAGATTCCTCCCTGCCGGACCCCATTACTCACATGAAAAGGAGCAGAGATAGTATTATCCCACTTTACCTGAAATATTTGCTGAGCATACCAGAACACAAGAACTCTGACAATATATTTAGGGACATCTCTTTCAAGTAATTTAACCAGTAATTTGGCATGATTAATCCTGTCAAATGCTTTAGAGGCATCAATAAAACAGAGAAACACAGAGGAGTTGTGGCTTTGGTACTTTGCAACTAACTCCTTTAATGCATAAATGCACAGATCAGTACTATGCTGTCTCTTAAACCCAAATTGATTGTCAGTAGTTAGTAAATACATTTCCATCCTATTTAAAATAATCCTTTCCAGCACCTTAGACAGGATACTGGCAAGGGCAATAGGCCTATAATTGTCCATGCTGTTTAGTTTTCCAGCCTTCTCCTTAAGGACAGGGACCAATAAAACAGACAGAATAGAATCAGGGAGAACACCATGCACCAGGAAACCAGTAAAACACATAGCTAACAATGGAGAGAGCCTATAGTTGGCATATTTGAGATGCTCAGCAGCAATACCATCTGTGCCACAAGCTTTGTTGTTATCAAGCATCCCGATAGCATCTGACACCTCACCAGGTTTTACTATAACATTAGTGTCCAAATCAACAATATTAACAGCAACAACATTACTTTTAACACAGTTAAAAAGCTTGAAAAAGTGCTCACGCCATAACTCTGCAATGTTATCAGAGCCACTGACACCTTCAATGTCATATGGTAAAGATGTTTTATGATTATTCATCACTTTAATTGCTTTCCAAAAGTCAACATGGCTATTATTTTGTAGCTTCCTAGCAAGCAAGTCAGCTCTGATATTGTTCTCGTTATTCTTAATATAACGAAGAGCATATTTATATCTAGCATTAGTTTGTTTCTTATGCTCAAACACATCACCCTGTCTAGGCCTTCCTGCAATAGACCAGAGTTTAAATGACAGGCCACACCTCCCTGACAGCATACTGCCTCTGACATGACACTTTCCAGCTCTCTGAGTTTTTAGTCCTGTGATCAAGACCTGCAGGAAGTTCAACACAAAACGGACAGATTCCAGTGACATCAGTGGGAGAACTATTTACCTTAGACGTGCGACAGGTGTTTCATGGTGACTGGCTGTCATAAAAGGCTGCAACAGTTTGTTGTCAAAATAAAGGATCTTCAACATCATGTTATGAGTTGTTCTCATAAAATCAAGCTTTGAGATGCTACAAAAAATGAAAAAGTAAAGCGGCAAAAATAATTAAGATTTGGGAAAACCTGAAGATCAACCATTTTCTTTATAACCTAGACAATGAATGAAACGCTTTTATTCCCTTTTCACCAATCTAGCAAAAACAAATTATAATATTGCAATGCAATGACATTTATCTTTTAATATATGTGACCAACAATATATATGTTACCAAATAATAATAATACCAATAATATATTTATTCTTTATGTCCACATTGATTTATATCGTCCTCTTACGCTGCCTTTTGGTCAGTGTAAATGAGAAGGTTCTCAATTAACCTACCTGGTTAAATGAAGGTGATTTTTGTTGTTAATGCTCACAAATTAGCCAAAACACCATAAAATCAAAGAAAATATTTACATTTTGTACAGAACCAAACACAAAAGTTTTTTTCTTTTTTTCAGGTTACCCTCTTTACTGCAACACCACCTGAAGCTCTGCAACTTGCTTTGTTTCTGTTTAAAGAAAACTTCATAAATCTTAGAATACAATAACAAAATTGAGATAACAAAACTAATATTCCCCACATAAAATTTTAAAATAAAGCTTGTTTAATTTTACATTAAGATCCTGTTTCAGTAACAAAAAACATGTTTCAAAAATAAGACTGAGACTTGTTGTAATGAAAATCAAGGTCATTACAACAGAAAAGAGTAACATTAGCACAAATATATATTATCAATGATAAAAGACTAAGGCCTGCAACATCATATTCTAAAATTCACCTGATCTTGGGATGAAAAATTCATGTTTTATCTGCAGGGAGCCCTTCAAGTTAAAAAATAAAGCAGGAGCAGTGAACTGTTTGATCCAACAGAGGGCGCTCTCAAACTAACTACATCATGTACTCACTGATGACTCCTGACCTTTGTCTATTAAGAGTTAAGTAATGGTGCCTCTCCTTTAAAATTCTGATGTCCCAGTCAGAAAACACCCTTAAAAGTCAGATTTCCTGCTGTGAAACTCGGCCAACCCTCACAGACCACAAGTTCATCAACAAACATGGCTGCTCAGTGCCTAAACAGGAAGTCAAGGCAGCTAATGACCTAATATAACAACTTAGAGCTGTTCTTATGCATATTAATCACATCAATAGTTTTGTACATCATCTACATGTGGACCTATCACAATGTTGACTTTTTTGGTGAAATTGTCTTGCAGTGTGCTGTTTAGGCCAGAGCTAGCAATGCTAACTGCAGCTGGGTTGTTGTTGATCTATTAAAAGTGCTATAAAATGTGATAGCTTCATTTAAGTCTTATTAGTTGGTGATCTTTGAAAAAAAAAACATTGTTCTGACACTAAGGTTACAGGAACAGTTGTTTTTTAATGTAGGTTTTATTGATGTAAAAGTGCAACACACCGGTGAAGCTGGAAAGCGCTTCATTTTGGTTATGACGTCCTTCCCAGTTCTCCTAAAGGACCTCTGACAAAAATGTTACGCAGCATGAATTTAGAGAAAATGGAAGACAAGCAGCAAAATTACTCTGAGGCAGGGGTGGATCTATGTGGACCTGGATGTGCACAGGCCTACCCACACTGACAGGTGGCCCACGTAATCAGAGTCATGAAAATAACATTAGGTTAAATTAATAATATTCCTGGTTATTTTACATATTAAAAGATATATTTTAGGTTTTATGGAAAGCTAATTTTGCTGTCCTTGTGTCACTGCAGATGTGAATAAGTTCATTAGGTTCAAAAGTTAATTTTTCTGTAAAAGATTTTTCAGGGAGTGATTGAAATGTCTTATTACATTTGATAAAATAGTTTGTCAGGTGGGTCTAAATAACAATATTATGAAAATGTGGTGATATATTTAAAAAGAAAATGAAAAAATAGGGCCCACCCAAATACAGACCTGATAAAAATCTAGTTGAAAAATTGCTAGAATATGCATTTTGCACATTTGGACTTTACTGAGTTTTTAAATAGAGCTACAATATGCAAAAGCAAGAAAGGGGAGTGCGACAAAAAGCACTTCGAAAACAACAAGTAAACCTAAAATAGACTGTTTATCAGCTGATCAAAAGTTTAAGACCATCACTTAAAAAAATTGCAAAAAACTCTCCAAACAAGAACAAAAAATTTTCTCAGTAGGACTCAGTAATGAGTCGCTCCACCGTTCTTGTTGATCACTTCAAAAAGTCGTTTGGGCATGCTTGATGAGAGTGTTTCCAGGAAGCTTTTGGGAACATTGCTCCAAGTGGTGAAGATGGCTTCACGAAGGGCATCAACTGTCTGGAACTGACGGCCATTTTTATAAACTTCCCTTGCCATCCATCCCCAAATGTTCTCTATGGGATTCAAATCAGGGGAACATGCGGGATGGTTCAAAAGAGTGATGTTATTCTCCCTGAAGAAGTCCTTGGTCAAGCGAGCATTGTGAACTGCAGCGTTGTCCTGTTGAAAAACCCAGCTGTTACCACACAGACGAGGGCCCTCAGTCATGAGGGATGCCCGCTGCAACATCTGCATGTAACCAGCCGCCGTTTGACGACCCTGCACCACCTGAAGCTCCAGTGTTCCACTGAATGAAAAAGCACCCCAGATCATGATGGACCCCCCTCCACTGTGCCGGGTAGAAAACATCTCAGGTGGGATCTCCTTGTCATGCCAGTAACGTTGAAGCCATCTGGACCATCAAGGTTACATTTTTCTCATCAGAGAATAAAACTTTTTCCCACCTTTCAATGTCCCATGTTTGATGCTCCATGGCAAAGTCTAAACAGGCAGTTTTGAGGTGTTGAAGGAGACGAGGTCTTTGAATTATTTTTTTGGTTTTGGAAACCCTTTTCCCGCAGATGCCGTCTGATGGTTGTTGCGCTGCAGTCGGCACCAGTAAGGGTCTTAATTTGGGTCAGGGATCACCCTGTGTCTTGGCGGACAGGATCTGGCTCTCGCAGGTGTAATTTCTTTACCACTTGACTGTTTTGTTCCATAATGCTCAGGATCTTTCAAAAAAATGTAGAATGACCGTCTTACTGCGTCCAACCTCAGCAGCAATGGCACACTGCGAGAGGCCTTGCTTATGCAGCTCAACGTTCCACCTTACAGAAAAGACAGACTTCTGAATAACGTTTTTATGGCAACTGAAGCAACTGCTAACTACAGGACTTGCCTGTTTTCACACCTAGTGTAAATCACATTCACCTTGCCTGTGATGAACTGATGAACTCATTTTAGCCGACAAAAATGGTTGAAGGTTTAATTTTTAAACTTAGGCTTAAAAAATAAATTATTTTACAAATAAACCATCAAACTTAACATACAAACTCTGCTACACATCTACCAGCTACATCTATTGAAATGCTGATGCTACATAAAAGCCTGAGAAATATTATAAAGATAAAAATACACTGCCTGGCCAAAAAGTAATCACCTGGATTTAACCAAGCCAATAGGTACGAGCCCCCTGTTTGGTAATTACTGCATGGATGATTTTCTATCAGCTGGCAACGAGCTACTTAACCCCAGCTGATGCAGTGAGTAGCTTCTCATTTCTTAAACAACCATGTTGAAAGACACATCCTGTGGTCGTGGAAAAGATGTTTATGAAGGGTCAAATTCTTGACATTCATCAAGCAGAGAAAACATCTAAGGAGACTGCAGAAACTACTAAAATTGGGTCAAGAAGTATTTAACATATTATTAAAAACCTGGAAGGCTTGTGGGAAACCATCGTCTTCGAGGAAGAAATGTGGTCGAAAAAAAATCCTGAATGATTGTTATCGCAATCACTTAAACGTTTGTCCAAATCAAATTGAAGAAAAACCGAAGTAGTAGAACTCAGGGGTGTGTTTAATAGTGAGAGTAAGAGCATTTCCAAACACACAATGCAAAGGGAACTCAAGGGACTGGAACTGAACAGCTGTGTAGCCTTAAGAAAACCACTCGTAAGTGTAAGACTAACACAGTAAGACTAACAGGATAAAAGACTTCAGATTGCTAGAGAGCATCAAGATTGAACTTTGGAGGACTGAAAGAAAGTCATGTGATCTGGTGAGCCCAGATTTACCCTGTTCCAGAGTGATGGCTACATCAGGGTAAGAAGAGAGGCAGGTGAAGTGATGCACCCATCATGCCTAGTGCCTACTGTACAAGCCTGTGGGGGCAGTGCTGTGATCTGGGGCTGCTGTTGATCAGGTCTTTGTTCAGAAACATTATGGCCCAAAGAAGGAGGTCAGACGACTACCTAAATATACTAAATGACCAGATCATTCCATCAATGGATTTTTTTCTTCCCTTGTGACACGGGGATATTTTAAGATGACAATGCCAATATTCATGGAGCTCAGATTGTGAAAGAGTGGTTAAGGGAGCATGAGACATTGTTTTCACACATGGATTGGCCACCACAGAGTCCAGACCTTAACCCTATTGAGAATCTTCAGGATGTGCTAGAGAGGGCTTTGCGCAATGGTCAGACTCTGCCATCATCGATACAAGATCTTGATGAAAAAATAATGCAACGCTAAATGAAAATAAAACCTGTGATAGTGTAGAAGCTTATCGAAACATTGCCACAGGGAATGCGTGCTGTAATCAAAGCTCAAGGCAGACCATCAACATATGAGAGTGTATGACCTTTTTTTGGTGGTGACTTTTTTTTTTGGCCTGACAGTGTATTTTGTAGTGAAACATCTTCTGATGCATAGCTGGGGCACATCATCAGTGATGGACCTGAGGTCATTGGGTGTTTCGGGCCTTTTGAACATCAGACACCCTCTTTCAGGAGGCCCAGCTGAGGTTCATGACGCCTCAGCTTGTGGCACAGCAGCATTGAACCACGGATCTGCTCTCTTTATCCAGAGCCACTGGATACAGAGCCACACTGCCTTTGTGTTGTTACGGATGGCCCTTCTCTTGCTCTCTCCAGTGATGCTGAGTGCAGCGTACGCTCTGGACAGAGACTGTCCGGCAAAGCCTCTGCACCCTACCTCCACCGGCAGGCACCTAGCCTTCCAGCCTTGTCTGTGGCAGTCGTTGACTAGGCCGTCGTACTTCTCCCTCTTCCGCTCAAAGGCCTCCTCCATTCGCTCTTCCCACGGCACAGTGAGCTCCAGCATGACGATCTTCTTTGTTGCCTCTGACACCAAAGTGATGACAGATCTGAGAGTGGTTTTAGCAACATGCTGGGGGAACTTGAGTTGGCTGCCCAAGTCCACGGACAGCTGCCAGTCCCGTGCAGTGTTGAGAAGCCCAGATGCCTCTCTTGATGTTGTTCTTGGCCTCTCCCCAGCTCTGACGAAGTTGATGGATTTCTCGTGGGTTTTGACCTTCGACAGCTGGTGATACCATTGCAGATGCTCTCCGCGATGGTCTTGAGCACCTGATCGTGACGCCATCTGTAGCGGCCTTCCCCCAGAGCTTTTGGGCAGCAACTCATTATGTGCTCTAGGGTCCCCTTTCTCTGGCAAAGGGGGCATGCTGGTGTATCGACCAATCCTCAGCAGTGCAAGTTGGAAGGGTTGGGGAGTACATCATAGACGGCCTGGACTAAGAACTTGATGCGGTTTGGCTCTGCCCTTCAGAGGTCAGCCCATGAGATCTTCCTCTCTGCGACTTGCTCCCATCTCGTCCAGGCGCCTTGCTGTCTCATCCCCACTGCTCTGCTGGATCTCTCCTCCTCCACCACTGCTCTCACCTCATTCTGTACTAGTTGCCTTCACTCCTTTCCCCAAGCCTTGTCAAACCGGGGGGTTGCGCTGGTTCCTAGTCCAGCCCTTCCTCTGGCCACTGTTCCCACCAGGACTCTGTGGCTTACCCGGGACTCTGCCTGGTCCACTGCAGCCTCTGCTCTCCATTTTCTGCCAGTCTTGACTGCTACTCCTGCCCCAGAGACTTTCAGATCCGTTGATTCATGGAATTGCAACACCTCCCTTGCACACAGGACCTTAAACTTCTCCTCAATGGATTTCAAGGGGAGTGTCAGTTTGCAGGTGTTTCCATAGAGGGTTATATTGCTCAAGCTCCTCGGCAGTCCTAACCATCTCCTCAAGTAGCAACTGACTCTCTTTTCCAGATCCATGATGGTCGTGATCGGGAACTCGTAGAGAAGCAAAGGCAATAGTATCCTTGGCAGAATCCCATGCTGGTACACCCACGCCTTGAATTTGCCTGGAAGGCCCGTCTTGTCGACATCCTTCAGCCATCCCTTTAGTTCCTCACAGGCAGTGTTGGGGAAGTTACTTTTAAAAAGTAGTGTTCTCTCATTACTCGTTACATTTGAAAAAAGTAACTCTTTACTTTACTTAGTTACCCTCTATGAAGAGTAACTTCTCAAGTTACTTTTCCGTTACTTTTACATTGCTTGATCATGGACAGAACCCCATATCTATTCCTAAATGTGAAGGCCTACAAAAAGTTCTACTACAGAGAACATAACAGTTTTTTGTGCTCTTTATTTTACAAAATGTCACATACCCTGTGGAATGAGAGCTCCTGCCCAGTGTTTCCACATTTTGCTTCTGAAATAAGCAACCTGGTCAATAAAAATAAGCCCAAAATAAGCAACCTCCAGCTATTTCCATTCCTAATGTGATATACTACTTTTTAAAAAGAGAAATCTACACAAAGTGTGTTAATTTTCGTCTATATTACATTTCAATATCACAGCGCTAAGTATCTATTCAAGAAAAGACCGTCGCTTATAACAAGCAGACCTGGCAACTTTGGCTCTGGAGCATGCGCCATGTGCGTGAGTGTGTTTGGGGGCGTGCATATAGCCAGGAAACAAGGAGGTGGACAAACTACCTACCGCAGTCGTGTTTTCCTTTATGTTAGGAGCTGGAAGATAATCAGGGGGATACACACAGACTTAAGAGCCCCAAGAAGAAACTTCACGTCTAGAAACAAGCCCAAAAAACCACGACCTGCGGCCGTGACTCACGAGATTTTCGGCCCTTAGACACTTATAACGAGCGGACTTGGCAACGCTGCTCGTGTCTGTGCGAGCAGCTGAGAAGGCAGCTTCAGTGTCAGATCTGTCCGAGGGAAATGTAACGTCGCGCTGCATTAAAGCTGGTGTCTACGATTTGAAACCGCAGCCTGCCCCCCCTTACCTCCCCTCTCCCCTCCGTGTTCCAAGATCCCGCCCCAGCTCAAGTCACCTCATAAAGCCCCCTCCGACTGAGCTACAAGCGACTAGCACAATATATCAGCAGCAAACTCAATCAAAAACAGCTCAGCTCAACTGAAAGTATCAAACACGACAGACATCCCCCTTGTAACACACAGCAGTAGCCATTTCAATTGGACCGGCGGCAATGCGGGTCTGGCGCCGCCAGAGCGGAGCCGAGTGTGGGGGAGGATTTATCTTTCTCAGCCTGTCCTCCCCAGCTCAGCTTACAGTGCAAACGATTAGCGGCTAACAGGCTAACCCGCTCCCCTACAAGTTATTAGCCCGTGCAGGCACAAACTAACCACAGTTATTCAGCAGACATCTCCCACTGTAGTAAACAAAGCCATTACCTGATCAACCAGGGGCGAAACGGCCGATGCTGAAGGTCTGACGGCCGGCTGAGGCTATTCGTTAGCCGTTAGCCGTTAGCCCGCTAACAGGCCTCAACCCGCGGGGCAGAGCCCGCTGGGCCCCGCGGGAGAGGGAGGCGGCTTCGGTCTCGGCGCTAGGCTTTTTCGGCTCCATGATAGTTCAGTAGCTAACGCTGCTAGCTGCTCACCGGAGGTAGAGGGAGGAGACGGAACCATGACGACTACGCATGACGCCATGAGCGAGGAGACGAGGATTGGATGGACTCACAGACCAACTCACGGACCAATTAATAGTCGCAGGTTCTTAGGTTTGATTGGTCAGCTAGTATGCAGCTTTTCAGCAGATATACTGAATGGATTTTTTTCGTTCTTTTTGGTCTTTATACTGTGTAGATAGGACCATAGGACCATAACAGCCTTATAAATGGTGTTATTAATATGTACAAAGCTTCCAAATCGTAGACCATAGCTTTAAAAAAGGAACTACGTTTCCTTACCAAATTTTCAACAGTAGCGCGTTACTTCACTTTTTACCCGAAAAAGTAGTTCCGTTACTGTAACGCGTTACTTTCTAACGCGTTACACACAACACTGCTCACAGGTGTTCTTGATATCTATAATACTTGCTCCTTAATTAGATGTTTATACGTGGTCTTAGTATGTGGTTAATATGAAACATGACCAACCCTATTACTTTCCCGAGTTCAATCTGGACAACTTCATGCGCATGTTCTCAGCCACTCTTGCTGAGATCAGCATAAAGACACCTGAAAATAAAATACAGTGTTGATGAAAATAAGCTGACTTGCAGCCCCAAACCCTCCAAACATCCTGTTGAACTGTTTACAGCCCTCAGTTACATTCTGAGACCACAGATGCAAGAAATGTCTCGATGCCTGGTCCTTTCTGATGCTGCACAGCCCCCAAAAATATCAGAAGTGTATGCATTTTGTAGATTTAATCTGTACTAACATTTGATCCCCAGTTCCAGTGAAGTTAGGACATTGTGAAAAAAAACTTAGCAAAATACAATGATCTGGAAATACCTCTTGACCTATACAATTGAATACACGACAAAGACAAGAATGGGTAAACTACTAAAACTGCACTGTATGTTTGTAAAAAATCTCTTGTTTTGAATTTGATGCCTGAAAATAGTTCCAAAAATGCTGGGAAAGGGGCAACAAAATACCAGGAAAGTTGGAGAATGCTCAAAAACACCTGTTTGAAACATTTGACAGGTGAACAGGTTAACTAAAAACAAGTTAAGTGTTGTGATTGGCTATAAAAGGATAATCTCCAAAAGGCTCAGTCATTCACAAGAAAACATGGGAAAGGGTCCCCACTTTGTGAACAAATGCATGAGCAAAAAAGTCCAGCATTTTAAGAACGAAGTTTTTACAGTTGCAATGAATTAAGGGATTTCATCAAAGTAAGTCTATGCTATAATCAGAAGCTCCTGAGAAATCTCTGCAAGGCCCAAAACCAACACTACATGCAAATCTTTCAGGAAGCACTGCATTAAAACACAGACATCACTCTGTAAAGTATATTGCCACATGGGACTTCAGAAAACAATTGCTAGTTCACACCAATTGTTGCCTGAGCTCATCTGAGATGGACTGATGCAAAGTGGAAAATTGTGCTGTGGTCTGACAAGTCCATAATTAAAACAGTTTTTGGAAATCGTGGATGGCTTGTCGTCTGAGCTGAGGAGGAAAAGGACCATCCAGATTGTTATCAGAGTAAAGTTCAAAAGCCATCATCTTGGATTGTACGGGGGTCGTTAGTACCCATGGCATGGGTAACTCGTGCACCTGTTAAGGTACCATAAATACTGAAAAGGACACAACGGTTTTTGAGCCACATGTGCTGCCATCCAAGTACCGTCTTAGTCACATCTTAGCAAGACAGTGCTAAATTTAATTTGAAGTGCACTGTAATCTGTTTTCATTTACATTTTACACAACATCCTTCCTTCAGTGAAATTGAGGTTTATTCTTACATGAATCAATAATGATGAAAATTGAATTACAGGCAGATTTACTTTTATCTGCATCTTTCAGTGGGTATTTCTTGTTTTTGACTATTTAACCATACTCTTTGTTTTAGGTTAAATTAGTTTATTCACAAACAAATATAATTATTTAGCTGATCCCCTCCAATTCTCATCAAATATCTAAATATAGAGCATGGGACTTTTTTTGGCATTCTCTTAACCACAAATACACAAGTATAGTGTAGGAAGTTGTTAAATGATGTTGCAGTGGAACTTAACTGTGTGCTGTTTTACTATTGTGTTATTTAACCAATCAAAAGTTTTTGATGTACTTGGACAGCACTCATAACAACACAAAGACTGAGACTGACTAAATCCCACTTATGTTGAGTCTCGTGTGCCCTATTCTGTTGTATTTTCATGGATGGTAAAGAAAAGAATGAATTAAAATAAATTTTATCTGGGTTTATAGACATGCTTCAGGAGATCAGAATGATGATTTAACTTTGTGTGGTTTGGTGGAAAGTTGATTAGGCACGTTTCCTTTGAGTGTATGCTAAGTGTTCCTCTGACCTAGAAAACAACCTTTGCACAACCTCAGAGCAACCTACTTTAAAGGGCTAAAGAGTTCAAACACTTCAATGAAACTTGTTCAACAGTTTATGCCATCTTTAAAGGCAGCCCATATGTGACATTTTAGAGACAATTCAGGTCACTTTTAACCAATTAATCCATTTGAATTTGAATTTATTAAAGGATAGCCCCTTGAGATGCAGCATCTCATATTCAAGGGGGTCCTTGAACAAGCATATACAGAAAACTCAAGTCACACTACAACACATTCATATATAAACATACAAAACATACAACAGCAGAACATACAACAGATACAGACATCTTGCTCACCCTACTCCCATACACAACCCCAACCAACATACGCCTAAAATGCAGAATAGACAAAAAATTAATAACACAGATCAAAAATGTGAACATAAAAGAAAAAAAAAATGATTCAAGAAAATAAATCAGAAACATGAGCAGTTTGTTTTGAGATGGACATGTAGAGACATTCTGGAACAATAAAAAGAAGTAGTAGAACTCAAAGAAAGAGGGAGATTATTCCAATCTGATGGGGCTTTGTGCTGAAATGATCTTTTCCCAACTTCTTTTAAAATTCTAGGAACAAAGAAAAATGGGTTGTTCATATGCCTAAGGGTTTGTGAAGAGTTGTATGGAATCATGAGTTCTTTTAAATATGGAGGGCAATGGAAATAAACACATTTAAAAAGGAAGTGAAGCCAATGATATTGCCGTCTTGATTCTGGTTGTAGCCAGTTCAGTGAATCAAGCATAAAACAGTGATGAGTTCTAAAAGGACATCTCAAAACAAATCTACAAATAGAGTTAAATAACACATTCAAAGATTTAAGATGGGAGTCTGAGGTGTTTTGATAAACAATATCAGAATTGGTAATATAAGTAAGGGATAATGCCCGACGAGGTGTCCATTATCAGAAATTAATGGACGACGCGGAGGCGTTGCTTCCGCGTCGTCCATTAATTTCTGATAATGGACACCTCGGAGGGCATTATCCCGCTTATACCATGGTCACTTATAAAAAAAAATACATATTTGATGAATTATTAACACGTCAATGTTGTTTTTATACCGTTAAAATCATTCGTTTCAAACAAGAAGCGGCTGAGCGGACTTTAATATCCCTCGTTGTGACACGTTGCTAAGGTAACCTCCTCTGGCCACAGAACCTGCAGCTCGGTCGGCCGCAGCTGTTTTCAGGCCTAATCAGTGGAGGAAAGTGAGATGATTGCTTAACGTGATGTTACATGAAAAAAAGTGTGATTTCAGAGGGCAAGTGCACCTCTTGTCGTTTGTGTATCCAGAGGATGATGCGATTTTATTTTCAAAGAATCAAAGTCAACAGATAGTTTACTAAATCGTTTTTATTGCAAGAAATATTGTCCACCATTCACTCTGATCATTAAATGTGCTATCATAGTACGTTTATCCTACATCGTTTTTATAAATATCCACCATTCATTCTGATCATTAAATGTGCTATCAAGCAAGTAAGTCTATCCTACATCGTTTTTTATAAATAGGATGTTCACCTCGTCTTTGTCCTCCTCTAAATTGTTCAATTCCTCCGCTGTCACCTCCTTGTGTCCCATCTCCTTATTCTCATATTCTTTTCTCTTCTCTTCTTATGCTGCATCCCAGTCTTCAAAATTATCAAATTCACCAAACAGGTTGAAGGAAACCATGAAATCGTTCATTTTGTCTACTGTCTATGAGCTAGGCGATGTTAAGAGTTTCCGTTGCCACGGTTACCAACTACTGTTTGATCCAGCGCAGTAATTTAGAACCATCAGGCTATTTGACCGGAACTTCTTTTCTAGGTGTCCATTATCACCTTTTAATGGACACCCTGCAGCCAATCAGAATCGAGTATTCACCCAGACCATGGTATAAGTTGTGATATTAGCCTTTTTCTGACATTCAGTGAAAAACAATTAATAGAACGGTAAAGTGATGTAAGATGACCATATGCTTTTTTTACAATATAATCTATATAAGGTTTGAAAGTGAGTTCTGGATCAATCCAAAGTCCAAGGTGTTTCAATGATATAACTTTATCAACAGGAGATAGATCAGAGAAATAAACGTGAAAGTCTAATGGAGGAGATTGGAGGTGACGCGTACTAAAAATCATGCTGCAGGACTTCTTTTTGTTCAATACAAGTTTGTTCTTACTGAACCAGTCTTGAACCCTATTAAAGTCAAACTGCAAAGATTTCTGTATTTGAGATAAGTCAGAGTTAGAATTGTTCATGATAGTATCGTCAGCATATAAGTGGATATGACAATTTAGGTTCAATTAAATTTGGTAAAAGTCCAATTTAATTAAACTCAATCAGATTTTATCATACTCACCTTAATTCAGTGCAACTTCATTTGTCAAAGTTAATATATAGGACATGAAGGGGGTGCCAGGTGCTGAAGCTGAACCAAAACGAAGAGGACTGAAGTTGCTGAAATGGACTTGAACATGGCAATTGATCACTCTCTGCCATTTTGTGGATTGTTTTACCTGACACTGTTTGTAACAAGGAGTTGTTGGCCCCATCTGCAGGATTATTACATAGCCCAAGCTTCTGTATTGTTTCATTTTGCAGAAGAGAGTCATCGCACTGTGGCTAATGTTTATTGAACATACAAACCCCGTTTCAAAAATGATGAACCATCCACAGGAGGTGTTCGCAAGTCCTCTCACTTTTTTATCAGTCTCGTTTGGTTGCATCAGAAGTCACAGTCTTGGTTTTACCTAATCCGTCTACAGCTTTTGATTCAGGTGATCATAGCTGGACAGACTGGAACAGTGTGTGGTGCTGTATTAAATTGGTTCAAAACATACCTAAAAGACAGGGACCACATGGGCATTCAATTAAAATTAAAAGAGTGGGGTTCCACAAAGATCAATTCTTGGACCTTGTCTTTTTGATGACCATGCATCATCAGTTGCTTTGCTTTCAGTGTTGTTAGATGCAATGTAAATTTTGTCAACTAAGTACTTTTGTCATAGTTTTTGTCAACAACCTTTTTTCCCTTGACAAAAACTAGACCATTAAAAAAACAAATATATATTGACAAAAACCAAAACTAACTTAACTGACATTTTTGTCAGACAAATACTGGATACAGGCCTTATTTCATCAGGTAGAAAGTAGGGAAGTGTTTGGAATATATCCATTCATAGATACTTTGGTTGTGTGAAAAGGTTGGATGAGTTAAGAGGGACATCCAATCACAGCTGGCTTAGCTTCATGGTGGCAGGATAAGTTGGGAATCCAATCAGAGCTGCTGTCTTGAAATGATACATTCATGTAGAGTAGGTTCACTGTTTGTTGTCAGGCTGCTTTTGTAACTGAGATGCTCTGTCAGGTAGCCTAAATAAAGGTGATTGCATTTCACACAAAGTTAAATTTGTTTTTGTTAATTTATACATTCAAACTTTCCTAGCATTCAGGAAAGGGTTATTAAATGTTTCATTTTTGCCAAGTAAATCATGACTCAGAAATCCAAGCAAACATAAAGAATGCCTAACACTTAACACTTAATGTTTTAGACAGCTGAATTTACAGTAAATGTCATCGACTGAAATGTTGTGAAATTTCATAAACTAAAACTAGACTAAAATTAAAACAATTTAGATTAATTTATGACTAAAATAAAAGATATTTGTGCAAAAGACAATAACTAAAGCTAAATCAAAAAGTACTGTCCACACTGGTCAGTTTGGGGAGCTGAAGAACATGACACTTGATAAAACTCTCGGGTTTAAAGAGAAATGCTCTGTGCCTCTTTATAAAATGTCCCACCACTTTTTTACCTCTGGGGGATTACAATATATCAAATATACAGCCTCAGGCTCATTATCATCTTCAGATCTGAGCATTTCCATGAGTAAAAGAGAAAGAGCTGCATCTGATCCTCGACAGCAGGGGTGTCCAAACTGTGGCCTGCAGTCACCTTTAAAGTGACCCTCTGCAGATTTTAAAAATGACAAATGAAATGTGGTCAAAATTCAAACAGGAAGGTTTTGTTCTCTGGTGAATGAACACAAAATATATTCAGATTCAGACAACTTTATTAATCCCTGAAGGTAAATCTCGTTAACAGTTACCCCACCTACTGAGCCATCCAAACAAATCAGGAAAGAAACAAACAAATGTAAGACATTCGCATCAGCATTTGGACAACCACATTCCCCTGTCAGTACCCACAGATTAGCAGGATCGGCAAAAAAATACTAAAGAAATACAGCAAGCAATTAATTTCCACCACAGAATTACTAAGATACAATACGATAAGGAAATAAAGTAGATTAAAAAACGGAAATAAACCCCCCCCTGGAACTCCAAATTTCGCACAGGCCAAACATCTTCTTGAACCTATTTCCCAGCATTTAGCAGCCTGATGGCGGAGGGGAAAATGAGTTGAAGTATCTATTTGTTGTCCTTAGGGGTACATCGTAGCACCGCCCAGAGGGCATAATAGAAAAGTCATATGAATCATGAATCATACTGGGTTGATCATACTGGGTTGATTATCTAGCTAGTGAGTTTCAGCAGTTTGCTCTGGTTTTGTGTCTTTCTGTGAAGATAAACCAACAGCATCTCACAGCTCTGCTGCACAAATCTGTGTGCACATACTGATCAGAGCAGATCTTGTGATTGCCAGGGCTGACAGAGGCCCCTTTCAATTTAACTGACCATCTCAAATATCTGAAGAAGATTGACTATGTCCTGTCGTAGACTATCACTTTAGGGGCTGTAATGTCTTCGCAAGTTTAGGTATAACAATCCAGCTAACCTTAAAGAGGCAATGATACAGGCTGAACTGTAACAATAATGGATGGATGGACGGCGCAGTCGAGTGAAATTCATTTATTCATTGAGTTGAGTTTACATCACCCATCCATCCATCCGTCCACCCGCTATGTATACCACTTATACTTGTTTGGGGTTGTGGGGGGGCTGGCACCTATCTCAGCTGACATTGGGCAAGTCACCAACCAATCACAGGGTCACATAGAGAGACAGACAACCATTCACAATTTCACTCACACCTAAGAGCAATTTAGAGTTGCCAATCAACCTAAGGAGCATGTTTTTTTAGACTGTGGGAGGAAGCCAGAGTGCCTTGAGAGAACACATACAAGGTGAGAACATATAAACTCCACACACACAGACCATTACTGATGTGATTTTCAAACCAGCAACCTTCTTACTGTGATGCAAATTCCTCCATCCATAATCTATACTGCGTCTTACAGCACATGTTAAAATAGCGTAGCTTTGTAGTACTAGACTGGCCTGCCTGCAGTTCAGACTCGACTCACTGTTATACAACTTTTGCCATACATCAAGCAAGATTCTGAAATTATTCCACCTACAAAACTTCAACAGTTAGTCTCCTCAGTTCCTGAGCACTTCATGAGTGATGTTAAAATGAAAGGTGATTTAACCCAGTGGTTAACTCCCTACTGTTCCAGCTTTTTGGAAAGTGTTATCATATTTAGAATGAGTGAATATTTGCAACAAAACAATGAAGTCATGCAGTTTGAACATTAAATGTCTTGTCTTAGTAGTTTATTCAGTTAAATAAAGGTTCAAAAGGATTTGCTAATCACTGTTTTCTGTTTATAATTGTTTTACACAGCGTCCCAACTTAACTGGAATTGGGGTTTGTATGACTATCACTTTTACAGTTTCTGTTGAACCATGACTGAAACACCACCACAACAGTGATCTTCTCTCAACAGTTGAGTTTAAATAGGTTGTTTTAATCAAATGTAGTCTCCCTTTAACATTATGAAAAGTAGAGTCCCTTCAAGAGGAGCCACACCTGTGTGAATTCCCATGTTGTGCACCTCTCATGGTCTCTGTGTTGTATGAAGGTGTGGTGATCATTTTGACATGCATGACCTGTTGGCTCAGCAAAGCTGGAGTTTTCTAGTTATGTCTTTAAAATCTAGACATTGTCACTGATTATCAGTATAAACAATGCTGTTCAAATATCAGATATTCCCTTCAACAGGGAAAGTTTCTTTTTAATCTCTCCATCTCTGTGTGGGCAGGACTTCCTGTTTCTAGGAGGTATACATGAGGCTGCAGTGATCGACAGCTGTCACCACAAGCTCTCAGACTCCAGCGGACAGACAAGGTGACAGCTCAGCACAGAAGAAGACATGGTGTCAGTCAAAGCTGCAGGGGTGATGATCACTCTGCTCATTGCCTTTGTGCTGGTCTCAGAGGCATATGCACGTAAGAAGACAAGTTTATATCACCAATTCTGTTTTTAAAACTGTTTTGTTTGTTTGATTATTACATTTCATGCTAAAAAAACTTCTCTTTTAATGTTTCAGTTTTGTAATTAATTTTCTCTTTTCTCTTTTTCTTGTTTTACAGCTCATAAATGTTGTCGAAGTTACCACCGTGTCAAACTTCCATTTGATCGAATTGTTGGATATTCGGTCCAATCTGACCACGGAGTCTGTTCTATCAAGGCCATCATGTGAGTAACAGTATAACAGTATTTATCTCGTTCCTATCAACCAATTTTTGACTTTTACTTAAAATCATAAATTCTCTCTTAAAAATAACCTCAATTGCCAAATTTAAACATTCGTACAATTGCATTTCACTCATGTTAGTGCTCTATTGTTAATTAAATCAAATCAAAAGAAAGTGATGAAAATTCAAGGATACCTTAAAGCTGGGATGGGAACTTTGGTTACAAAGAGGGCAAAATATAAATATAAATATATATGTAAACAAATACATATACAAACACACACACACACACACACACACACACACACACACACACACACACACACACACAAACATACATACATGCATACATACATACATACATACATACATATATATATATATATACACACACACACACACACACAAATATATATATATATATGTATATGTATATGTATATATATATATATATATATACTCATATATATACTATATAAATTTAAGGGGATCTGAATTATATATACTCAATATATATACTATATATATATATATATATATATAGATAGATAGATAGATAGATAGATAGATAGATAGATAGATAGATAGATAGATAGATAGATAGATAGACTAATCGATAGATCGATAGATAGATAGATAGATACATACATACATACATACATACATACATACATACATAGAGCTATTTGTTTATTCTAAACCATCTACATTTCTTATTAAGCCTATTTGAGCTTCTTTCTCATGCGGTGTGTAAATTACTCATCAGTTATTGAATAAGATCAAATTACCTTTCCAATTTTTAATGAAGTAAACATATAAGGTCTATATAAAAAGAATTTTAAATGAATTTATGCTGCCTGTAATATTTACTAGTTAATCTAAAAAAAATCTATTATGAAAAAAAATGCAAAAAAATGCAAAGTGACAAAAAGTTTTTAAAGAAATTATTTAGAATGTAGTCTTTTGAATTGAGGGATTATAAATATTCAGTTTAAATCCTTCATGGCAGATTCCTACATATCTTTTCTTCATGTCTTTCTATGCTTGAAAATGTCTAAGGGAAAAATCAGTTGGACGGCCACTTGTGGCCCTCGTGTTGCTGGTTTCCCATACCTGCCTAAAAGTAACAGTATTAACCTTACTCCTGGCAAAACAATCAATCTATGAAAAAAATAAACATTGTTCTGCATCTTTCTTTTAGGTTTTGTCTACCTTTTTGAACAGCCCGTGTCCCTAAGACTTCTTTCATGCCCTGTATTTTCTCTCAGTATGTTTTTAATGTTGATAATTACCTTATTAATAACGCAGTCTAAATAAATATGTACTGATGCCACTATAAATACTTTTTGAATAGTTTAAAGTTGAAATAAGATTTCAAATCTTTTTTAAAAAAGCTGGAGACACAAGCTGATATCTACCTAAAGCAGATGGAACATCATGAATTTTGACTGATAACCAGCCCACCCCTACAGAAAAATCAAGATGTATCTCGGAGTTATCGGAGTTATCTTTTACCGTTTCCTCTTCTGTCATAATAAAAATGTCAACAAAACATTTGACTCATATGTTTAATTTTTCCTTCATTTTCTTCTCTTTAGATTCCACATGAAGAAGGGAAAAGAAGTTTGCACCGATCCTGCAGCAGAATGGGTGATGGAATATATCAACCGTTTAAGGTAATAATAATAATAATAATAATAATAATAATAATAATAATAATAATAATAATAATAATAATAAAACTTACTAGTAGTGCTTAGGTTGCACCAACCTCCACCAAAGCATTTCCAAAACTGTCGAATGAGTTATTATGAAAGAAATAAAGGAAAATTGCCCTATCTCTCACTGTTGAAAAATTCTTAACAATTTTGGATCCCCATCCTGACTTGGCTCACTATCAAAATCTACTTTATTCCCTCCTGTGCCATGTTATGGGGAGGCAGTCTATTTTTCACAGAGTGCTTAAATAATTAACATCAAACTGATGTGAAGTTTGAAATGATGAGAGCTGGGGCTGGATTTTGGTGTGCCTGTAAACCCCCCTGTTTCAGCCCTGCATTAATCAGCCTGTTTTAGTGTACATTTTTATTAGATGTGTCTGATCACTTCTCTCTCAAGAAGTTGATGTGGCTTCAGCATACCAGTGCTGTGCTCTGATGTTTACTGTGGCAGCATAAACATGCCAGGCATGTCCTTTTCACTGGAGCAGCCCGTGGGCCAAATGACCGCCTGGGTTAGGAAATGTTGGGGGAGATAGTTTTTCCCCTAATGACACCATGAGGGGGATTTCAGTTTTAAAACTGACTGAGTTCAGCCTCAGCCTGTACGTGGATCAGCCTGATTCAATGTCTATAATCAGACAGATCCAATTTGTCAAGCTCCGATCGACAATAGTGCACAGACCAAAGAGGCACAGTCCACTCAGCATCCTTTAAATCAGGAAGAGGTGGGAGCAGGAAGTGACTGCTCGTACAAAGATAGGCATAGATGCTAACATCTTTAGTAGCAGCTTAACGGATCTAGATCACATTTCTTTAATAAATGAAACATAAATAATTACTCTGAAAGCATTTCTTGGTAGAAATAGATTTTTGTTCCTCCTTCAGTATGTTTTGATGATAGCTTGTTCTATGAACTACAGTAGTTCACATTTTTTTATTTTTACCACGTCAGTAGCGCCTGCCAACTACATTATCTGATTAGGCCGTGATGAATGTTTGACAGAACAACCATCCTATCGTACGGAGCCCCTTAGGTGCCACAGAGGACAAAATATATAACTCGTGCGCACGAGATACTTATTCGTGTGCACGATATATTAAAACGTGCGCACGAAATAATAAAACGCGGCGCTGAATATTTATTCGGCGCACGTTTTAGCTAAAACGTGCGCTCCAAATAAAGTTATTCATCACGTTTCGACTTGTCCTTATTCTTGTCCGCTACGGCTTCCCGTAGAGAAGCCGGACGTTCACAAACACACACAATGGAGAGAAGAAGTGAGCTAATTAACTTTCACTTCCACCTCGGACTGTCGTATAATGACATTCTTGTTGCTCTTATTATGAGAGATGGAATAATCTGAAGTAGAACTTTGCAGCTTATACTAAAACACAGCAGGCTCCGCCAGTGTACCGTACTAATGAACTGGTGACCGTCCAGGCAGAAGTGAGGGGGGCGTGTCTGAAGGACCCTTTTGTTTACTATCTGAACACCTCCCGAATCAATTGTATACACAAAAATGAGCTCTTTACACCCATTTACTTAGTGGTGGAAGTGACTTCACAACATTGAGCGTGACGATGAAAGGTTTTGAAGGATTACAGACTTATTTGACAGCGTAAAGAAACGTAAGGTAATATATAGGTAACTATCTTAGATCATGGCCTGAGGAAGATCAACACATGATCGAAACGTTGTCCTAATAAACTGCAGTCAAAATGGAGTAAGTGTGCAGGCATTTCTTCCAACACTGATTTTGAACCAACAGATCACATGACCTGGGAATTATTGAGCTATAATGCCCATATTTACTTTATAAAAGACATTACAAATTCCAAAAAAAAAAGGAAATTTGTGTGTCCAAATGCAATAAAAAGTGGTATGTGTCATAGAGTCAGTATTATTAATTTTGAGCCTATAGGTCACATGACCTGCGACTCATTGACCTATGATGCTCAGATTTGCATTATAAAATACATTAAAATTAATAAAAAAAATTTGAAATATGCCCAAATGGAATAAAAAGTGGATTGTGTCATTGAGCATGCTTACTGTCCTACACTGATTCTGAGCTAATAGGTCACACAGCCTGAGACTTATTGAGCTATGAATTTTTTTTATGTATTTTATACTGTAAATATGAGTATTTTAGCTCAATAAGTCCATGGATAAGTCCAGGCCATGAGATTTGTTTGCTAAAAAATTAAGACAGAATGGTAGATCTAATGCTGCTCCTTGACACACACCACTTTTTATTGCAGTTGAACGCAAAACATTCTATGAATTTTTAATATATTTAATACTGTAAATATGAGCTTTATAGCTCAATAAGTCCCAGGTCATGTGACTTGTTGGCTCAGAATCAATCCAGAATGGTAGATCTAAGCCTGCTCTATGAGACACATCATTTTTTTAATTGCATTTGGACACACTTTATATTTTTTATGAATTTTTAATTTATCTTTTCATGTAAATATGAGCATTAGAGCCCAAATACCTCCCAGGTCACGTGACCTGTTGGCTCAGAATCATGTAGGACAGTAGACTTCAGCCTGCTTAATGAGAAACACCACTTATTTTTGCATTTGGACATGTTTCATATTTGTATGAATTTGTATGTCTTTTATAAAGTAAATATGGGCATTATAGCTCAATAATTCCCAGGTCATGTGATCTGTTGGTTCAAAATCAGTGTTGGACAGTAGACTTAAGCCTGCTCTATGACACACACCTCTTTTTTATTGCATTTGGACACATTTAATAGTTTTAATAAATTTTAATTTATTCCATACTGTAAATATGAAAATAACATTTTAATGTAGTTCTCATATTTTTTAGAAAATCTTATTGTATTTCACAACCACTTTTTATTTTGTAAACTGGAATTTAACACACGCTTTTATAAGTAAGTTAGTGCTGACTTTTCCACTTATTTTTGTGCGCTTGCCATACAGTCTGTAATAAGAGCGCACTTGAAATGTTGAAGCGGCTGACTCGACCGCGTGAAATCAAGAGACGGCTGACGTGACCGCAGTTGTATACGTTGACATATCACAAAAACCTTCATGGTCACAGAACTATAATAAAGTTGTATTTTCCCAGTCACACTCACAACTGATCTGCTGTTTATCAATGTCAGTAAAAAAAAAAGGTAATTACATATATTTTCAACAGGACAGCAAATTAAAGACAGCACACCAATGTTTAACAGTTAAAACATTTATTGAGATCAACATTTGATTCACACAGCATTCAACAACGCACGTGTCCCGATCTGATGTCAAAAGTCAGTGATCGTCAAACTCTTAAAGGCTGCACAGTTTACAAAGTATCATTCGACCATCGCATTATGAAGATCTTAACAGGGATTAATTTTCTACTACGGGTTACAAGGACGAGTCATTTTGTGGTCAACACCACACACACTACAGTAGAATATATCCCTCAAATTCAGCATGCTTACAGAAATGCACTCTTGTGCTTACACTTAATGCAGACACATATGCCATCAGTTTGATCACAAGATGAAGCGAAAATTTCCTCCACATTGTAAAAACCTACTCCTCTGTACCTATTTTCAAGTCCTCCCGACTCTTGTTATGCGTTGAACATGAACAAATTGTTTGTTGATACCCCGAAGTGACGGTAAAATGCGGGTTTCGGGGCCATCACCAGTTGACACAGTCGGAAACTTGTCATTTTGATCAGACATCTAAGATATTTACCTATATATTACCCACGCTTTTTACGCTGTTAAATAAGTCTGTAATCCTTCAAAACCTTTCGTCGTCACGCTCAATGTTGTGAAGTCACTTCCACCACTAAGTAAATGGGTGTAAAGAGCTCATTTTTGTGTATACAATTGATTCGGGAGGTGTTCAGATAGTAAACAAAAGGGTCCTTCACACACGCCCCCCTCACTTCTGCCTGGACGGTCACCAGTCCATTAGTACGGTACACCGGCGGAGCCTGCTGTGTTTTAGTATAAGCAGAAAAGTTCTACTTCAGATTATTCCATCTCTCATAATAAGAGCAACAAGAATGTCATTATATGACAGTCCGAGGTGGAAGTGAAAGTTAACAGGCTCACTTCTTCTTTCCATTGTGTGTGTTTGTGAACGTCCGGCTTCTCTACGGGAAGCCGTAGCGGACAAGAATAAGGACAAGTCAAAACGTGATGAATACGCTTTAGCTAAAACTATTTCGCTTTTAGTATGTCGTAAAACGCAGTATTTAACGACGTTTTATTATTTCGTGCGCACGTTTTAATATATCGTGCGCACGAGTTATATATTTGGTTTTATTTTGTCCTCTGTGGCGCCTAAGGGGCTCCGTACTATTGCATACTTAATATACTTTTGAGAGGTTTTGCCTTAACCAAACACTTTCTATGAGCTGTTGTCTAGATGGACTGGTGAAATATATTAAACAGTCCATCTGTTGTGGCAGGTTAGTTTGAGCTCACATGTGCTGAAAAGTGGAGCTAACTTCAGGGTGAGAGGAGGGGCAGACAGGCCATGGGCGCATGTCTTTTTATTGTGTATTTTGCAATAAGGGACCTATAAGCCAAAAAAGTTAGAAAAAATAGTGAAGATAATGTTCTTGGTATTTCAAAGTGTCGTCTTTTTTTTTCTTAGAGCACAGAAATATTTTCTTCCTACACTATTTATCACTAAAACTTCTTTGCATTGGGCAGCATGAGCACAGACAGTATTTGGAAAAAAAAAAAAGCTTTTCAGCACAAAGTTCTAACTCTTGATTCCTCCTGCAGGACAAAGGCTCAAGCGATGCACAGGGAGAAACTGAAGGAATAAAAGTTGCTCTGTTCTTTGAGGAGAGGCAACGTGACGGCCGGCATGCAGCAAGCATATAACCTCAGCTTCACCAGCTATGAAGAAACAATGTTAAGATGTATTACAGCGTTGTTCTTAAGTAAACTTTGTGTGCAATTTCTTTGATTTAACTGCTAAATGTGAAAAATGTGCATTGCACCTAGCAGCCTTGAGCTCAGTTGGAGAGTAATATTTGTATAACAGATTCATATATTTTTATAGTTTTGTTCATTGAGAAGTTGTATTTGTACCTGCTTTTAAACAAAGATTAAATATATTTAAAAAAATGATCTGGTTGTTTTTGCACAAACTCTGACGATATAGATCATGGAGGCAACTTTGATCAGCACTGCCTTTGGGTCACGTTATACAGACGTGGACAAAATTGTTGGTACCCTTCGTTTAATGAAAGAAAAACCCACATGGTCACTGAAATAACTTGAAAATAACAAAAGTACTAATAAATAAAAATTTACTGAAAATCAGCTCATGAAAATCAGACATTGATTTTAAATTTTGGTTCAGCAGAAATATTTTAAAAAACAAAATAATGAACTGGCTTGGACAAAAATGATGGTACCCCTACAAAGGATTGAAAATTATGTGACCATAGGGTCATGTTAAACTAAGGTGTGCCCTTTAATTATCATCACAGGTGTCTCCAAGCTTGTAATCAGTCAGTCTGCCTATTTAAAGGCTGAAAAGTGGTCACTGTGCTGTTTGGTATCATGGTGTGTACCACACTGAACATGAACCACAGAAAGCTAAGGAGAGAGCTGTCTCAGAAGATTAGAAAGAAAATTATAGACAAGTATGTTAAAGGTAAAGGCTATTAGACCATCTCCAAGCAGCTTGATGTTCCTGTGACTACAGCTGCACAGATTATTCAGAATTCTAAGGTCCACAGGACTGGAGCCAACCTCCCTGGACTTGGCTGCAGGAGGAAAACTGATGACAAACTGAAGAGACGGACAATAGGAATGGAAACCAAAGAGCCCAGAACAACTTCCAAACAGATTAGAGGTGAACTCCAAGGTCAAGGTACATCAGTGTCAGATCACGCCATCTGTCACTGTTTGAGCCAAAGTGGACTGAATGGAGGACATCACTGTTGAAAGAAAATCATAAAGAAGTGAGACTGGAATTTTCCAAAATGCATATTGACAAGCCACAAAGCTTCTGGGAGAATGTCCTTTGGACAGATGAGACAAAACTGGAGCTTTTTGGTAATCACATCAGCTCTATGTTCACAGACGCAAAAATGAAGCACACAAAGAAAAGAGCACTGTACCTACTGTGAAACATGGAGGAGGCTCAGTTATGTTCTGGGGCTGCTTTGCTGCATCTGACACAGGGTGTCTTGAATCTGTGCAGGTACAATGAAATCTCAAGACTATCAAGACATTCTGGAGTGACATGTGCTGCCGAGTGTCAGAAAGCTTAGTCTCAGTCACAGGTCATGGGTCCTCCAACAGGATAATGAGCCAAAACACACAGCTAAAAACACCCAAGAATGACTCAGAACAAAACACTGGAATATTCTGAAGTGGCCTTCTATGATCCGTGATCTAAATCCTGTTGAACATTTGTGGAAGGAGCTGAAACATGCAGTCTGGAGAAGACAGCCTTCAAACCTAAGACAGCTGGAGCAGTTTGCTCATGAGGAGTGGGCCAACATTGTGAGTCACAGAAATTGCCTGTTTGCAGAGACTGCCTCAAAAGCTTGTGCAACAACACATTGAGTTAAGAGTACCATCATTTTTGTCCAGGCCAGTTTCATTAGTTTGTTTTTTAAAATAATTCTCTTGGACTACAATTCAAAAGCAAAGTCTGATTTTCATTAGTTGATTTTCAGTACATTTTTATTTCTTATTACTTTTGTCAGTTTCAGCTTATTTCAGTGGCCATGTGGGTTTTTCTCTCTTTAATGGAAGGGTACCAACAATTTTGTCAACGTCTGTATCAACCTGTCAGACATCCGTCCATCTATATGGTACTATACCACAGCCAATTGCAGAGCCACACAGAGTGATAGAAATCTATTCTTGCTCAGACGCACACCTAAGGGCAAAAGAGTCACCAATTCTTTTGTGGGAAGCCAGAGTGCCTGAAGAAACCCCACACATGCACGGGTAGAAAATACAAACTCCACACAGAAAGGCCCTGACCAAGGGGGGCTCAAACCAGCAACCATCTTGCTATGAGGAACCTGCTGCTCCACCATGCCGCCCCTGTCAGATAGTAAAAAAAAATTAAATAAACAAAGACAGCAACAATAAATATTTCATGATATTGATTACACCAACACTGATAATCCATGATAAATAATAATGGATTATGTAAATAATAACCCATGATTTAATGAGTCTTAAAGCTGTGGTCTACGATTTGAAACCGCAGCCTGCCCCTCCTTCCCTTACCTCTCCCCTCCGTGTTCCAAGATCCCGCCCCCAGCTCGTGACGCCTCATAAAGCCCCCTCGGACTGCAACAACACATATATATCAGCAGCAAACTCAATCAAAAACAGCTCAGCTCAACTGAAAGTATCAAACACGACAGACATCTCCATTATAACACACAGCAGTAGCCATTTCAACTGGACCGCAAAGTCGGGTTTGGCGCCGCCAGAGGAGCCGAGTGTGGGGGAGGATTTATCTTTCTCAGCCTGTCCTCCCAGCTCAGCTTACAGTGCTAACGATTAGCGGTTTTTCTAACAGGCTAACCGCTCCCTACAAGTTATTAGTGCAGGCACAAACTAACCAGAGTTATTCAGCAGACATCTCCACTGTAGTAAACAAAGCCGTACCTGATCAACCAGCCAATTGCAGAGCCACACGATGCTGAAGGTCTGATGAGGCTATTCTTGCTCAGTTAGCCTGCTAACAGGCCTCAACCCGCGGGCAGAGCTCCGTTGGGCCCAAGGAGAGGGGAGGCCAGAGTGCGCTGAAGAAACCCCACCTGCCATAGATAGTTCAGTAGCTACACAGAAAGCTGCTCACGGAGGTAGAGGGAGGAGGCGGACCATGCAAGACACTTGCTATGAGGAACGAGGATTGATGGACTCATGGACTAACTCACGGACCAATTAATAGTCGAGGTTCTTAGGTTTGATTGGTCAGCTAGTATGCAGCTTTTCAGCGGATATACTGAATGGATTTTTTTTCTTTTTGGTCTTTATACTGTGTAGATAGGACCATAGGACCATAACAGCCTTATAAACGGTGTTATTAATATGTACAAAGCTTCCAAATCGTAGACCATAGCTTTAATCAGATCATAATGTATTAGACTTTTATCTAAATGTGATAAAATGATTATGTACCCTTTTGAAAATGCAAAACATCTTCCTTTAGCATTTTTTCCTGATAAAGAATATTCTAATTCTTATAACTTATTGAAATGTTCTCGTGCCTTATTAAAGAGATTAAGAAGAGCAAAGTACTAAAATCAATTTAATTACTTGCAAAATAAACATATACCTGCAATAATTGTATTACATATCCTTCGTAGTGCTTGATGTATTCAGGTGAATCCTATCTGACAGATTCTTCCATGTTCTCTCCATGTGTATATTTCTCTTATTCTTAAAGTGGATGGTAGGCTACATTGAGTGAGGTTGAGGGTCACATGTGGCTCCTGGACCACCAGCTGCGAGACAGATGATATCATGAAGGTTTCAGGTGTAAACACTCCTCTGGACGTTTTGTTAAAACTCCACTGACAGGCCACACCTCCCTGACAGCATACCACCTCTGATCTTAACTTCTGTGTTTGCCTTCCACATGACACTCTCCAGCTCTCTGAGTTTTTGGTCCTGTGATCAAGACCTGCAGGAAGTTCAACACAAAACGGACAGATTCCAGTGACATCAGTGGGAGAGCTATTTACCTTAGACATGCGACAGGTGTTTCATGGTGACTGGCTGTCATAAAAGGCCGTAATGATTTGTTGTCAAAATAAAGGATCTTCAACATCATGTTATGAGTTGTTCTCATAAAATCAAGCTTTGAGATGTTACAAAATATGAAAAAGTAAAGCGGCAAAAATAATTAAGATTTGGGAAAACCTGAAGATCAACCATTTTTTTTATAACCTAGACAATGAACGAAACACTTTTATTCCCTTTTCACCAATCAAGCAACAACAAATTATAATATTGAACCACTTTTTTTCCCCTTTTCACCATCAGCAACAACAAATTTATAATATTGCAATGCAATTACATTTATCTTTTAATATATGTGACCAACAATATATATGTTACCAAATAATAATAATACCAATAATACTTTTATTCTTTATGTCCACATCGATTTATATCGTCCTCTTACGCTGCCTTTTGGTCAGTGTAAATGAGAAGGTTCTCAATTAATTACATTTAGATCCTGTTTCAGTAATAAAAAAACATGTTTCAAAAATAAGACTGAGACTTGTTGTAATGAAAATCAAGATCATTACAACAGAAAAGAGTAACATTAGCACAAATATATATTATCAATGATAAAAGACTAAGGCCTGCAACACCATATTCTAAAATGTACAGAGCCGCACTGCCTCTGTGTTGTTACGGATGGCCCTTCTCTTGCTCTCTCCAGTGATGCCGAGTGCAGTGTAGGCTCTGCACAGAGACTGTCCGGCAAAGCCTCTGCACCCTACCTCCACCGGCAGGCACCTATCCTTCCAGCCTTGTCTGTGGCAGTCATTGACTAGGCCGTCGTACTTCTCCCTCTTCCGCTCAAAGGCCTCCTCCATTCGCTCTTCCCACGGCACAGTGAGCTACAGCATGACGATCTTCTTTGTTGCCTCTGACACCAAAGTGATGACAGGTCTGAGGGTGGTTTTAGCAACATGCTGGGGGAACTTGAGTTGGCTGCCCAAGTCCACGGACAGCTGCCAGTCCCGTGCAGTGTTGAGAAGCCCAGATGCCTCTCTTGATGTTGTTCTTGGCCTCTCCCCAGCTCTGACGAAGCTGATGGATTTCTTCGTGGGTTTTGACCTTCGACAGCTGGTGATACCATTGCAGATGCTCTCCGCGATGGTCTTGAGCACCTGATCGTGACGCCATCTGTAGCGGCCTTCCCCCAGAGCTTTTGGGCAGCAACTCATTATGTGCTCTAGGGTCCCCTTTCTCTGGCAAAGGGGGCATGCTGGTGTATTGACCAATCCCCAGCAGTGCAAGTTGGAAGGGCTGGGGAGTACATCATAGACGGCCTGGACTAAGAACTTGATGCGGTGTGGCTCTGCCCGCCAGAGGTCAGCCCATGAGATCTTCCTCTCTGCGACTTGCTCCCATCTCGTCCAGGCGCCTTGCTGTCTCATCCTCACTGCTCTGCTGGATCTCTCCACCTCCACCACTGCTCTCACCTCATTCTGTACTAGTTGCCTCTGCTCCTTTCCCCAAGCCTTGTCAAACCGGGGGGTTGCGCTGGTTCCTAGTCCAGCCCTTCCTCTGGCCACTGTTCCCACCAGGACTCTGTGGCCTACCCGGGACTCTGCTTGGTCCACTGCAGCCTCTGCTCTCCATTTTCTGCCAGTCTTGACTGCTACTCCTGCCCTAGATACTTTCAGATCCGTTGATTCGCGGAATTGCAACACCCCCCTTGCACACAGGACCTTGAACTTCTCCTCAATGGATTTCAAGGGGAGTGTCAGTTTGCAGGTGTTTCCATAGAGGGTGATGTTGCTCAAGCTCCTCAGCAGTCCTAACCATCTCCTCAAGTAGCAACTGACTCTCTTTTCCAGATCCATGATGGTCGTGATCGGGAACTCGTAGAGAAGCAAAGGCAATAGTATCCTTGGAAGAATCCCATGGTGGTACAACCACGCCTTGAATTTGCCTTGAAGGCCCATCTTGTCGACATCCTTCAGCCATCCCTTTAGTTCCTCACAGGTGTTCTTGATATACTTACTCCTTAATTAGATGTTTATACGTGGTCTTAGTATGTGGTTAATATGAAACATGACCAACCCTATTACTTTCCCGAGTTCAATCTGGACAACTTCATGCGCACGTTCTCAGCCACTCTTGCTGAGATCAGCATAAAGACACCTGAAAATAAAATACAGTGTTGATGAAAATAAGCTGACTTGCAGCCCCAAACCCTCCAAACATCCTGTTGAACTGTTTACAGCCCTCAGTTACATTCTGAGGCCACAGACACAAGAAATGTCTCAATGCCTGGTCCTTTCTGATGCTGCACAGCCCCCAAAAATATCAGAAGTGTATGCATTTTGTAGATTTAATCTGTACTAACATTTGATCCCCAGTTCCAGTGAAGTTAGGACATTGTGAAAAAAAACTTAGCAAAATACAATGATCTGCAAATACCTATACAATTGAATACACGACAAAGACAAGAATGGGTAAACTACTAAAACTGCACTGTATGTTGGTAAAAAATCTCTTGTTTTGAATTTGATGCCTGAAAAAAGTTCAAAAAATGCTGGGGGGCAACAAAATACCAGGAAAGTTGGAGAATGCTCAAAAACACCTGTTTGAAACATTTGACAGGTGAACAGGTTAACTAAAAAAAAGTTAAGTGTTGTGATTGGCTATAAAAGGATAATCTCCAAAAGGCTCAGTCATTCACAAGAAAACATGGGAAAGGGTCCCCACTTTGTGAACAAATGCATGAGCAAAAAAGTCCAACATTTTAAGAACGAAGTTTTTACAGTTGCAATGAATTAAGGGATTTCATCAAAGTAAGTCTATGCTATAATCAGAAGCTCCTGAGAAATCTCTGCAAGGCCCAAAACCAACACTACATGCAAATCTTTCAGGAAGCACTGCATTAAAAACACAGACATCACTCTGTAAAGTATATTGCCACATGGGACTTCAGAAAACAATTGCTAGTTCACACCAATTGTTAAAACTCAACCATCCAAAGTAAAAGTTATATCTCAACAAAACCCAGAAACATTGCCAGCCTCTCTGTGCCTGAGCTCATCTGAGATAGACTGATGCAAAGTGAAAAATTGTGCTGTGGTCTGACAAGTCCATAATTAAAACAGTTTTTGGAAATTGTGGATGGCTTGTCGTCTGAGCTGAGGAGGAAAAGGACCATCCAGATTGTTATCAGAGTAAAGTTCAAAAGCCATCATCTTGGATTGTACGGGGGTCGTTAGTACCCATGGCATGGGTAACTCGTGCACCTGTTAAGGTACCATAAATACTGAAAAGGACACAACGGTTTTTGAGCCACATGTGCTGCCATCCAAGTACCGTCTTAGTCACATCTTAGCAAGACAGTGCTAAATTTAATTTGAAGTGCACTGTAATCTGTTTTCATTTACACTTTACACAACATCCTTCCTTCAGTGAAATTGAGGTTTATTCTTACATGAATCAATAATGATGAAAATTGAATTACAGGCAGATTTACTTTTATCTGCATCTTTCAGTGGGTATTTCTTGTTTTTGACTATTTAACCATACTCTTTGTTTTAGGTTAAATTAGTTTATTCACAAACAATTATTATTATTCAGCTGATCCACTCCAATTCTCATCAAATGTCTAAATAAAGAGCATGGGACTTTTTTTGGCATTCTCTTAACCACAAATACAGTGTGGGAAGTTGTTAAATGATGTTGAAGTGGAACTTAACTGTGTGCTGTTTTACTATTGTGTTATTTAACCAATCAAAAGTTTTTGATGTACTTGGGCAGCACTCATAACAACACAAAGACTGAGACTGACTAAATCCCACTTATGTTGAGCCTCGTGTGCCCTATTCTGTTGTATTTTCATGGATGGTAAAGAAAAGAATGAATTAAAATACATTTTATCTGGGTTTATAGACATGCTTCAGGAGATCAGAATGATGATTTAACTTTGTGTGGTTTGGTGGAAAGTTGATTAGGCACGTTTCCTTTGAGTGTATGCTAAGTGTTCCTCTGACCTAGAAAACAACCTTTGCACAACCTCAGAGCAACCTACTTTAAAGGGTTAAAGAGTTCAAACACTTCAATGAAACTTGTTCAACAGTTTATGCCATCTTTAAAGGCAGCCCATATGTGACATTTTAGAGACAATTCAGGTCACTTTTAACCAATTAATCCATTTGAATTTGAATTTATTAAAGGATAGCCCCTTGAGATGCAGCATCTCATATTCAAGGGGGTCCCTGAACAAGCATATACAGAAAACTCAAGTCACACTACAACACATTCATATATAAACATATAAAACATACAACAGCAGAACATACAACAGATACAGACATCTTGCTCGCCCTACTCCCATACACAACCCCAACCAACATACGCCTAAAATGCAGAATAGACAAAAAATTAATGACACAGATCAAAAATGTGAACATAAAAGAAAAAAAATAAAAATTCAAGAAAATAAATCAGAAACATGAGCAGTTTGTTTTGAGATGGACATGTAGAGACATTCTGGAACAATAAAAAGAAGTAGTAGAACTCAAAGAAAGAGGGAGATTATTCCAGTCTGATGGGGCTTTGTGTTGAAATGATCTTTTCCCAACTTCTTTTAAAATTCTAGGAACAAAGAAAAATGGGTTGTTCATATGCCTAAGGGTGTATGAAGAGTTGTATGGAATCATGAGTTCTTTTAAATATGGAGGGCAATGGAAATAAACACATTTAAAAAGGAAGTGAAGCCAATGATATTGCCGTCTTGATTCTGGTTGTAGCCAGTTCAGTGAATCAAGCATAAAACAGTGATGAGTTCTAAAAGGACATCTCAAAACAAATCTACAAATAGAGTTAAATAACACATTCAAAGATTTAAGATGGGAGTCTGAGGTGTTTTGATAAACAATATCAAATTATCAGAAATTAATGGACGACGCGGAGGCGTTGCTTCCGCGAAGTCCATTAATTTCTGATAATGGACACCTCGGAGGGCATTATCCCACTTATACCATGGTCACTTATAAAAAAAATACATATTTAATGAATTATTAACACGTAAATGTTGTTTTTATACCGTTAAAATCATTCGTTTTAAACAAGAAGCAGCTGAGCGGACTTTAATATCGCACGTTGTGACACGTTGCTAAGGTAACCTCCTCTGGCCACAGAACCTGCAGCTCGGTCGGCCGCAGCTGTTTTCAGGCCTAATCAGTGGAGGAAAGTGAGATGATTGCTTAACGTGATGTTACGTGAAAAAAAGTGTGATTTCAGAGGGCAAGTGCACCTCTTGTCGTTTGTGTATCCAGTGGACGATACGATTTTTTTTTCAAAGAATCAAAGTCAACAGATAGTTTACTAAATCATTTTTATTGCAAGAAATATTGTCCACCATTCACTCTGATCATTAAATGTGCTATCATAGTACGTTTATCCTACATCGTTTTTATAAATATCCACCATTCATTCTGATCATTAAATGTGCTATCAAGCAAGTAAGTCTATCCTACATCGTTTTTATAAATAGGATATTCACCTCGTCTTTGTCCTCCTCTAAATTGTTCAATTCCTCCGGTGTCACCTCCTTGTGTCACATATTTCTCATATTCTCATATTCTTTTCTCTTCTCTTCTTATGCTGCATCCCAGTCTTCAAAATTATCAAATTCACCAAACAGGTTGAAGGAAACCATGAAATCGTTCATTTTGTCTACTGTCTATGAGCTAGGCGATGTTAAGAGTTTCCGTTGCCACGGTTACCAACTAGCCTACTGTTTGATCCAGCGCAGTAATTTAGAAGAATCAGGCTATTTGACCGGAACTTCTTTTCTAGGTGTTCATTATCACCTTTTAATGGACACCCTGCAGCCAATCAGAATCGAGTATTCACCCAGACCATGGTATAAGTTGTGATATTAGCCTTTTTCTGACATTCAGTGTAAAACAATTAATAGAACGGTAAAGTGATGCAAGACGACCATATGCTTTTTTTTACAATATAATCTATATGAGGTTTGAAAATGAGTTCTGGATCAATCCAAAGTCCAAGGTGTTTCAATGATATAACTTTATCAACAGGAGATAGATCAGAGAAATAAATGTGAAAGTCTAATGGAGGAGATTGGAGGTGACGCGTACTAAAAATCATGCTGCAGGACTTCTTTTTGTTCAATACAAGTTTGTTCTTACTGAACCAGTCTTGAACCCTATTAAAATCAAACTGTAAAGATTTCTGTATTTGAGATAAGTCAGAGTTAGAATTGCTCATGATAGTATCGTCAGCATATAAGTGGATATTACAATTTAGGTTCAATTCAATTTGGTAAAAGTCCAATTTAATTAAACTCAATCAGATTTTATCATACTTACCTTAATTCAGTGCAACTTCATTTGTCAAAGTTAAGTTCTTATATAGGACATGAAGGAGGTGCCAGGTGCTGAAGCTGAACCAAAACAAAGAGGACTGAAGTTGCTGAAATGGACTTGAACATGGCATTTGATCACTCTCTGCCATTTTGTGGATTGTTTTACCTGACACTGTTTGTAACAAGGAGTTGTTGGCCCCATCTGCAGGATTATTACATAGCCCAAGCTTCTGTATCGTTTCATTTTGCAGAAGAGAGTCATCGCACTGTGGCTAATGTTTATTGAACATACAAACCCCGTTTCAAAAATGATGAACCATCCACAGGAGGTGTTCGCAAGTCCTCTCACTTTTTTATCAGTCTCGTTTGGTTGCATCAGAAGTCACAGTCTTGGTTTTACCTAATCCATCTACAGCTTTTGATTCAGGTGATCATAGCTGGACAGACTGGAACAGTGTGTGGTGCTGTATTAAATTGGTTCAAAACATACCTAAAAGACAGGGACCACTTATCTGGGCATTCAATTAAAAAGAGTGGGGTTCCACAAAGATCAATTCTTGGACCTTGTCTTTTTGATGACCCTGCATCATCAATTGCTTTGCTTTCAGTGTTGTTAGATGCAATGTAAATTTTGTCAACTAAGTACTTTTGTCATAGTTTTTGTCAACAACCTTTTTTCCCTTGACAAAAACTAGACCATTAAAAAAATAAACATATATTGACAAAAACCAAAACTAACTTAACTGACATTTTTGTCAGACAAAAACTGGACGAAAATGTTTGACAGAGACTTAATCCAATAAGGCCTTATTTCATCAGGTAGAAAGTAGGGAAGTGTTTGGAATATATCCATTCATAGATACTTTGGTTGTGTGAAAAGGTTGGATGAGTTAAGAGGGACATCCAATCACAGCTGGCTTAGCTTCATGGTGGCAGGATAAGTTGGGAATCCAATCAGAGCTGCTGTCTTGAAATGATACATTCATGTAGAGTAGGTTTACTGTTTGTTGTCAGGCTGCTTTTGTAACTGAGATGCTCTGTCAGGTAGCCTAAATGAAGGTGATTGCATTTCACACAAAGTTAAATTTGTTTTTGTTAATTTATACATTCAAACTTTCCTAGCATTCAGTAAAGGGTTATTAAATGTTTCATTTTTGCCAAGTAAATCATGACTCAGAAATCCAAGCAAACATAAAGAATGCCTAACACTTAACATTTAATGTTTTAGACAGCTGAATTTACAGTAAATGTCATCGACTGAAATGTTGTGAAATTTCATAAACTAAAACTAGACTAAAATTAAAACAATTTAGATGAATTTATGACTAAAATAAAAGATATTTGTGCAAAAGACAATAACTAAAGCTAAATCAAAAAGTACTGTCCACACTGGTCAGTTTGGGGAGCTGAAGAACATGACACTTGATAAAACTCTCGGGTTTAAAGAGAAATGCTCTGTGCCTCTTTATAAAATGTCCCACCACTTTTTTACCTCTGGGGGATTACAATATATCAAATATACAGCCTCAGGCTCATTATCATCTTCAGATCTGAGCATTTCCATGAGTAAAAGAGAAAGAGCTGCATCTGATCCTCGACAGCAGGGGTGTCCAAACAGTGGCCTGCAGTCACCTTTAAAGTGACCCTCTGCAGATTTTAAAAATGACAAATGAAATGTGGTCAAAATTCCAACATGAAGGTTTTGTTCTCTGGTGAATGAACACAAAATATATTCAGATTCAGACAACATTATTAATCCCTGAAGGGCAATCTCGTTCACAGTTACCCCGTCCTACTGAGCCATCCAAACAAATCAGGAAAGAAACAAACAAATGTAAGACATTCGCGTCAGCATTTGGACAACCACATTCCCCTGTCAGTACCCACAGATTAGCAGGATCAGCAATAAATACTAAAGAAATACAGCAAGCAATTAATTTCCACCATAGAATTACTAAGATACAATACGATAAGGAAATAAAGTAGATTAAAAAACGGAAATAAAACCCCCCCTGGAACTCCAAATTTCGCACAGGCCAAATATCATCCTCAACCTATTTCCCAACATTTAGCAGCCTGATGGCTGAGGGAAAAATGAGTTGAAGTATCTATTTGTTGTCCTCAGGGGTACATCGTAGCACCGCCCAGAGGGCATAATAGAAAAGTCATATGAATCATGAATCATACTGGGTTGATTATCTAGCTAGTGAGTTTCAGCAGTTTGCTCTGGTTTTGTGTCTTTCTGTGAAGATAAACCAACAGCATCTCACAGCTCTGCTGCACAAATCTGTGTGCACATACTGATCACAGCAGATCTTGTGATTGCCAGGGCTGACAGAAGCCCCTTTCAATTTAACTGACCATCTCAAATATCTGAAGAAGATTGACTATGTCCTGTCGTAGACTATCACTTTAGGGGCTGTAATGTCTTCGCAAGTTAAGGTATAACAATCCAGCTAACCTTAAAGAGGCAATGATACAGGCTGAACTGTAACAATAATGGATGGATGGACGGCGCAGTCGAGTGAAATTCATTTATTCATTGAGTTGAGTTTACATCACCCATCCATCCATCCGTCCACCCGCTATGTATACCACTTATACTTGTTTGGGGTTGTGGGGGGGCTGGCACCTATCTCAGCTGACATTGGGCAAGTCACCAACCAATCACAGGGTCACATAGAGAGACAGACAACCATTCACAATTTCACTCACACCTAAGAGCAATTTAGAGTCACCAATCAACCTAAGGAGCATGTTTTTTTAGACTGTGGGAGGAAGCCAGAGTGCCTTGAGAGAACACATGCAAGGTGAGAACATGTAAACTCCACACACACAGACCATTACTGATGTGATTTTCAAACCAGCAACCTTCTTACTGTGATGCAAATTCCTCCATCCATAATCTATACTGCGTCTTACAGCACATGTTAAAATAGCGTAGCTTTGTAGTACTAGACTGGCCTGCCTGCAGTTCAGACTCGACTCACTGTTATACAACTTTTGCCATACATCAAGCAAGATTCTGAAATTATTCCACCTACAAAACTTCAACAGTTAGTCTCCTCAGTTCCTGAACACTTCATGAGTGATGTTAAAATGAAAGGTGATTTAACCCAGTGGTTAACTCCCTACTGTTCCAGCTTTTTGGAAAGTTCTGCAGGCATCATATTTAGAATGAGTGAATATTTGCAACAAAACAATGAAGTCATTCAGTTTGAACATTAAATGTCTTGTCTTAGTAGTTTATTCAGTTAAATAAAGCTACAAAAGGATTTGCTAATCATTGTTTTCTGTTTATAATTGTTTTACACAGCGTCCCAGCTTAACTGGAATTAGGGTTTGTATGACTATCACTTTTACAGTTTCTGTTGAACCATGACTGAAACACCACCACAACAGTGATCTTCTCTCAACAGTTGAGTTTAAATAGGTTGTTTTAATCAAATGTAGTCTCCCTTTAACATTATGAAAAGTAGAGTCCCTTCAAGAGGAGCCACACCTGTGTGAATTCCCATGTTGTGCACCTCTCATGGTCTCCGTGTTGTATGAAGGTGTGGTGATCATTTTGACATGCATGACCTGTTGGCTCAGCAAAGCTGGAGTTTTCTAGTTATGTCTTTAAAATCTAGACATTGTCACTGATTATCAGTATAAACAATGCTGTTCAAATATCAGATATTCCCTTCAACAGGGAAAGTTTCTTTTTAATCTCTCCATCTCTGTGTGGGCAGGACTTCCTGTTTCTAGGAGGTATACATGAGGCTGCAGTGATCGACAGCAGTCAGCACAAGCTCTCAGACTCCAGCGGACAGACAAGGCGACAGCTCAGCACAGAAGAAGACATGGTGTCAGTCAAAGCTGCAGGGGTGATGATCACTCTGCTCATTGCCTTTGTGCTGGCCTCAGAGGCATCTCCACGTAAGAAAAGAAGTTTATATCACCAATTCTGTTTTTATAACTGTTTTGTTTGTTTGATTATTAAATCTCATGCTTAAAAAATCTTCTCTTTTAATGTTTCAGTTTTGTAATTAATTCTCTTTTTCTTGTTTTACAGCTCATAAATGTTGTCGAAGTTACTACCATGTCAAACTTCCATTTAATCCAATTGTTGGATATTCGGTCCAATCTGACAAAGGAGTCTGTTCTATCCAGGCCATCATGTGAGTACAGTACAACAATATTTATCTCGTTCCTATCAACCAATTTTTGACTTTTACTTAAAATCATAAATTCTCTCTTAAAAATAACCTCAATTGCCAAATTTAAACATGCGTACAATTGCATTTCACTCATGTTAGTGCTCTATTGTTAATTAAATCAGATCAAAAGAAAGTGATGAAAATTCAAGGATACTTTAAAGCTGGGATGGGAACTTTGGTTACAAAGAGGGCAAAATATAAATATAAATATATATGTAAACAAATACATATACAAACACACACACACACACACAAACATACATACATGCATACATACATACATACATACATACATACATACATGTATATATATATATATAGATATAGATATAGATATATATATATATATATATATATATACATATATATATATATATGTATATATATGTGTATATAACTATATCTATATCTATATCTATATATATCTATATATATATCTATATATATATATATATATATATATATATATATGTATATGTATATGTATATATATATATATATATATATATATATATATATATATATTCATATATATACTATATAAATTTAAGGGGATCTGAATGCTTTCCAATATATATATATATATATATATATATATATATAGATATATATATATATATATATGTGTGTGTGTGTGTGTGTGTGTGTGTGTGTGTGTGTGTGTGTGTATGTATATATATATATATATATATATATATATATATATGTATATATTTATATAGATATATATAGGTATATATATATATAGATATATACAGATCGTTAGATCGATACATACATACATACATACATACATACATAAAGCTTTTCGTTTATTCTAAACCATCTACATTTCTTATTAAGCCTATTTAAGCTTCTTTCTCATGCGGTGTGTAAATTACTCATCAGTTATTGAATAAGATCAAATTACCTTTCCAATTTTTAATTAAGTAAACATATCAGGTCTATATAAAAGGAATTTTAAATGAATTTATGCTGCCTGTAATATTTACTAGTTAATCTAAAAAAATCTACTATGAAAAAAAATGCAAAAAAATGCAAAGTGACAAAAAGTTTTTAAAGAAATTATTTAGAATGTAGTCTTTTGAATTGAAGGATTATAAATATTCAGTTTAAATCCTTCATGGCAGATTCCTACATATCTTTTCCTCACGTCTTTCTATGCTTGAAAATGCCTAAGGGAAAAATTAGTTGGACGGCCACTTGTGGCCCTCGTGTTGCTGGTTTCCCATACCTGCCTTAAAGTAACAGTATTAACCTTATCCCTAGCAAAACAATCAATCTATGAAAAAAATAAACATTGTTCTGCATCTTTCTTTTAGGTTTTGTCTACCTTTTTGAACAGCCCATGTCCCTAAGACTTCTTTCATGCCCTGTATTTTCTCTCAGTATGTTTTTAATGTTGATAATTACCTTATTAATAACGCAGTCTAAATAAATATGTACTGATGCCACTATAAATACTTTTTGAATAGTTTAAAGTTGAAATAAGATTTCAAATCTTTTTTAAAAAAGCTGGAGACACAAGCTGATATCTACCTAAAGCAGATGGAACATCATGAATTTTGACTGATAACCAGCCCACCCCTACAGAAAAATCAAGATGTATCTCGGAGTTATCGGAGTTATCTTTTACCGTTTCCTCTTCTGTCATAATAAAAATGTCAACAAAACATTTGACTCATATGGTTAATTTTTCCTTCATTTTCTTCTCTTTAGATTCCACATGAAGAAGGGAAAAGAAGTTTGCACCGATCCTGCAGCAGAATGGGTGATGGAATATGTCAACCGTTTAAGGTAATAATAATAATAATAATAATGATGATGATGATGATGATGATGATCATAATAATAATGATAATAATAATAATAATAATAATGATAATAATAATAATAATAATAATAATAATAATAATAATAATAATGATAATAATAATAATAATAATAATAATAATAATAATAATATAACTAACTAGTAGTGCTTAGGGAGCACCAACCTCCACCAAAGCATTTCCAAAACTGTCGAATGAGTTATTATGAAAGAAAAAAAGGAAAATTGCCCAATCTCTCACTGTTGAAAAATTCTTAACAATTTTGGATCCCCATCCTGACTTGGCTCACTATCAAAATCTACTTTATTCCCTCCTGTGCCATGTTATGGGGAGGCAGTCTATTTTTCACAGAGCACTTAAATAATTAACGTCAAACTGATGTGAAGTTTGAAATGTTGAGAATTGGGGCTGGATTTTGGTGTGCCTGTAAACCCCCCTGTTTCAGCCCTGCATTAATCAGCCTGCTTTAGTGCACATTTTTATGAGCTGTGTCTGATCACTTCTCTCTCAAGAAGTTGATGTGGCTTCAGCATACCAGTGCTGTGCTCTGATGTTTACTGTGGCAGCATAAACATGCCAGGCATGTCCTTTTCACTGGAGCAGCCCGTGGGCCAAATGACCACCTGGGTTAGGAAATGTTGGGGGAGATAGTTTTTCCCCTAATGACACTATGAGGGGGATTTCAGTTTTAAAACTGACTGAGTTCAGCCTCAGGCTGTATGTGGATCAGCCTGATTCAATGTCTGTAATCAGACAGATCCAATTTTTCAAGCTCCAATCGACAATAGTGCACAGTAGGGGTGGGCGTATCGATCTTAATATCGATAGTATCGATACCAAGCTGAGTATTGGTATCGGATCGATACTAGCATGATGAGATCAATACTGCAGTTTCTCTTATGTCGTCTTTAATTTACTTAAAAGGGAAGAATGTCAACAAGTTACTGTTCCTGGACAAAAACCAATAAATCTGTTGTCAATATGGAAACAGAGCCATAAGGGCAACCCAAGAGAGGGCTTTGTGAGCAGAAAGCCAAAGGTTAAGGTTAACTGTAGTTTACACTTTATTTGTGCAATGAAAGGTATTTTTTGTTGTGATGTTGACATTGTTATATATATATACTTTTTTACATTCCTGCTTTTTTTGTTATTTTGCTCTTGTGATTTTTTTTATTGAACATGGAATCATTATTACTTTTATACAGTTAAAATTTTGTTCTATTGTTGTGGTTCATAAATAAAAAGCATTTTTATTCCCTAAAATCTTTGTGCTGTGTTTCACCATAATCATAATCAACCAACTCAAGGCAAAATTACAAAATTACTCAATGATCATTACATTTCATGTCAAAAGTATCGGTATCGGTATCAGTATCGGTATCAGTGATACTAGCCCTGTATTTACTTGGTATCGGATTGATACCAAAATTCCCAGTATCGCCCACCCCTAGTGCACAGACCAAAGAGGGGCTGCCCACTCAGCATCCTTTAAATCAGAAGAGGTGGGAGCAGGAAGTGACTGCTCGTACAAAGATAAGCATTGATGCTAACATCTTTAGTAGCAGCTTAACGGATCTAGATCATATTTCTTTAATAAATGAAACATAAATAATAATTACTCTGAAAGCATTTCTTTGTAGAAATAGATTTTTGTTCCTCCTTCAGTATGTTTTGATGATAGCTTGTTCTATGAACTACAGCAGTTCACATTTTTTTATTTTTACCATGTCAGTAGCGCCTGCCAACTACATTATCTGATTAGGCCGTGATGAATGTTTGACAGAACAACCATCCTATCGCCAATATACTTTTGAGAGGTTTTGCCTTAACCAAACACTTTCTATGAGCTGTTGTCTAGATGGACTAGTGAAATATATTAAACAGTCCATCTGTTGTGGCAGGTTAGTTTGAGCTCACATGTGCTGAAAAGTGGAGCTAACTGCAGGGTGAGAGGAGGGGCAGACAGGCCATGGGCGCATGTCTTTTTATTGTATTTTGTGCAATAAGGGACCTATAAGCCAAAAAAGTTAGAACAAATAGTGAAAATAATGTTCTTGGTATTTCAAAGTGTCGTCTTTTTTTTCTTAGAGCACAGAAACATTTTCTTCCTACACTATTTATTACTATAACTTCTTTGCATTGAGCAGCATGAGCACAGACAGTATTTGAAAAAAAAAGCTTTTCAGCACAAAGTTCTAACTCTTGATTCTTCCTGCAGGACAAGGGCTCAAACGATGCACAGGCAGTCACTGGGGGATAATAGTCACCATGGTCATTGAGGAGAGGCAACGTGACGGCCGGCATGCAGCAAGCATATAACCTCAGCTTCACCAGCTATGAAGAAACAATGTTAAGATGTATTACAGCGTTGTTCTTAAGTAAACTTTGTGCGCAGTTTCTTTGACTAAACTGCTAAATGTGAAAAATGTGCATTGCACCTAGCAGCTTTAAGCTCAGTTGTAGAGTAATAATTGTATAACAGATTCATATATTTTTATAGCTTTGTTCATTGAGAAGTTGTATTTGTACCTGCTTTTAAACAAAGATTAAATATTTTTAACAAATGATCTGGTTGTTTTTGTACAAACTCTGATGATATAGATCATGGAAGCAACTTTGATCACCACTGCCTTCGCGTTACGTTATACCAACCTATCAAACATCCATCCATCTATATGTACTATGCCACTTTGCCCTTTCGGGGTCATGGGCCTGTCCAAGTTGACATTGGGTGAGAAGCAGGGTACACCCTGGACCACCATCAGCCAATTGCAGAGCCACACAAAGTGATCGAGACCTATTCTTGCTAAGACATACACCTAAGGGCCACAGTCACCAATTCTTCTGTGGGAGGAAGCCAGAGTGCCTGAAGAAACCGCACACATGAACGGGTAGAAAACACAAACTCCACACAGAAAGGCCCTCACCGACAGGGGTCTCAAACCAGCAACCATCTTTCTATGATGAACCTGCTGCTCCACCATGCCGCCCCTGTCAATCAGAAAACTAAATAAAAAAAAGAACCGCAATAAATCTCTTATAAAATTGATTACACCTACACTTTTAAATATTTCCTCTAAATAATAATCCATGATCTAATGAGTCTGAATCAGAGATCAGAGCTTATTAGGCTTCATTTTAAATGAGATAAAATGAGTGTGTACCCTCTTTAAAACACAAAAGATAAGATAAGATAATCCTTTATTGATCCCTAGAGGGGAAATTCAGGTATTGCAGCAGTACAGGGCAAGTACAAGGGTAGCAGCATGCATTGGGTTAAAAAGAAAATTACACATAGTTTAGGACAAAGCAGGGTAACATATAATAAACAAAACAAAATTGAGAAGCAAAATATAGATATATATATATATAAACAAATATATATAAATCCAGTAGCAGCAAAACATCTTCCTTTAGCATTTTGTCCTGATAAAGAATATTCTAACTCTCATAATAACACGTTGAAACGTTTGAATGTCTTATTACAGAGATTTAGAAGAGCAAAGTTCAAGATCAGTTAATATACTTGCAAAATAAACATATACCTGCAATATTTGTATTACATTTCCTTCATAGGGCATGATGTTGTATTCAGGTGAATCCTATCTGAAAGATTCTGCCATGTTCTCTACATGTATATATTTTGCTTATCCTTGAAGTGGATGGTAGGCTACATTGAGGCTGAGGGTCGCATGTGGCTCCTGGACCACCAGTTGCCCAGCTGTGAGATGGAATGTTACAGGTGTAAACACTCCTCTGGACTTTTTGTAAAAACTCCACTGACAGGCCACTCCTCCCTGGCAGCATACCACCTCTGATCGAAACTTCTGTGTTTGCTTTCCACATGACACTCTCCAGCTCTCAGAGTTTTTGGTCCTGTGATCAAGACCTGCAGGAAGTTCAACACACAATGGACAGATTCCAGTGACATCAGTGGAAGAACTATTTACCTTAGATGTGCGACAGGTGTTTCATGGTGACTGGCTGTAATGGTTTGTTGTCAAAATAAAGAACCTTCAACGTCATGTTATGGGTCATTCTCATAAAATCAGGCTTTGAGATGTTACCAAAATGAAAAAATAAAAAGGCAAAAATAATTAAGATTTGGGAAGACCTGAAGATTACCCATTTTTTTTATAACCTAGACAATGAATGAAACACTTTTATTCCCTTTTTACCAATCTAGTAAAAAATATATATATAATTACTGCAATGCAATGAAATTTACCTTTTAATATACGTAACCAACAATACATATGTTACCAAAAATATTGTTTTTACTTTCTCTCAGGATTACTGTGACATGCTGTGTATTTTATATCCACATTGATTTATATCTTCCTCTTGGTCAATGTAAATGTGAAGACTCTCAATTGACCTACCTGGTTAAATGAAAGTGATTTTCACTATCAATGCTCATAAATCAGGCAAAACACCATAAAATCAGAAAACATATTTACATTTTATACAGAACCACAAACAAAAGTTTTTTCTTTTTTTTTTCAGGTTATCCTCTTTCCTGCAACACCACCTGAAGCTCTGCAACTTGCTTCATTTCTGTTTGAAGGAAACTTCATCAATCTTCCTATTCAATAACAAAATTGAGATAACAAAACTGTAATATTCCCCACATAAATTTAAAAAAATAAAGCTTGTGTAATTCTACATTAAGATCCTGTTTCAGTAATTAAAAAATACATGTTCTATATATAAGACTGAGACATGTAATGAAAATCGAGGTCATTACAATAGAAAATGGTAAAAACAAAACAGTAATTAGCACAAATATACATTATTAATGATAAAAGACTTGGGCCTGCAACACCATTTTCTAAAATTCACCTGATCTTAGGATGAAAAATTCATGTTTTATTTGCAGGGAGCCGTCCAAGTAAAAAAATAAACAGTGCAGCAGCACACCAGGGAGCCTGGAGCAGTGAACCATTTGATCCAACAGAGAGCGCTCTCAAACTAACTACATCATGCATTCACTCATGACTTTTGACCTATCTATTAAGAGTTAAGTAATGGCACCTTTCCTAAAATTCTGATGTCCCAATCAGAAAATGTCATCTGGAACACCCTGAAAAGTAAAATTTCCAGCTGTGAAACTTGACCAACCCTCAAGTTCTTTAACATACATGGCTCCTCAGTGCCTAAACGGGAAGTCAAGGCGGCACATTATGACTTAAAATAACAACTTAGGGCTGTTCTTATACATTGATATTAATCACATCAATAGTTTTGTACATCATCTACATGTGGACATATTGTGATGTTGATTTTTTTGGTGAAATTGTCTTGCAGTGTGGTGTTCAGGCCAGAGCTAACAATGCAAACTCCAATGGCTTGGTGTTGATCTATTACAAGAGCTATAAAATGTGATTTTGGATATGATGTCATTTCCAGTTGTCTCAAAGGATGACAAAAATATTAGGCAGCATATATTTAAAGAAAATGGAGGACAAGCAGCAAAATTACTCTGAGGCAGGGGTGGATCTATGTTGACCTGACAGGTGGCCCACCTAATCAGAGTCATGAAAATAACATATGATTGAATTATAATATTCCTGGTTATTTTACATATTAAAAGAAAATATTTCAGGTTTTATGAAGCTAGTTTTGCTGTTCTTGTGTTACTGGATATGTGAATAAGTTCAGTGGGTTTAAAAGTTAGTTTTACTGTATTAGATTATTCAGGGAATGAATAAGAGGTCTTATTACATTTGATAAAACAGTTAGTCAGGTGGTTCTAAAAACGATATTATGAAAATGTGGTGATATACATAAAAAGAAAAGGAAAAAATAGGGCCAACCCAGATATTCCATGGCTGATATCATATCTATCACTGCTCTGAACAGACAATAATGACACTGAAACATTTGAGGAGCGCTGTGTGCAAGTTTTGTACGGCCCTACATTGTTGATTGTAAATTAAAAACAAAGACCAGGACATGTGTCAAGGAAGACCAATCTCCTGTTGGCTTTTCACCAAAGTGAGGCGCTGTAGGAGGCACCACAGTCCAGTGTTGCATCATCTAGTGCTCAACCCCATGTGACTGTTGCCACAGCCCCCCTGCTGGAGTTGAAGAAAAAGAAAAGAAACTGACATCTTGTGGTCTATTTATTCCCCTTTTCCTCTTTCATCAGTACTAAACTGCTTCTCCATTTTTATCTCCATGTGCTTTTACCCCATGTTTTTGTCACCATACTGTGATGTCTGTCCAAATGGTTTATGTATAATGACTACCTCTTTGTTTCGCACCATTAGTCATATTTTTTGTTTTAAAAATTGCCGTCATTACATTAGATAATGACGGCAATTATCTAATGTTAGATTTAGATTAGTAGTACTTTATTAATCCCTACAGGGAACAAAAAAAATAATTAAAAACATATGGTTACTGGTTTGCTACTGCCACTCTTCCCCCTGGTGAGGAGTTGATTGACTAAGTTTCAGGCATCCTTAAGGGCAACAATTCAGGAGACAATTCAGGTCAATCTTAACCAGTTATTCCATTTAAGTTCAATTCATTTTAGAAGAGGTCCAATTTCATAAACTCAATAAGATTTTATCATACTTACCTCAGTTCAGTGAAATTCAGTTTGTCAAAGTTCAGTTCTACTATAGGACACGTAGGCCGTGCCAGGTACTGAAGCTGAACCAAACAAAGAGGACTGAAGTTGCTGAAATGGACTTGAACATGGCCTTTAATCACTCTCTGTCATATTGTGGATTGTTTTACTTGACACTGTTTGTTACAAGGAGTAGTTGGCCCTATCTGCAGGATTATTGTACAAAAGTACACAGCCCAAGGTTCTGTGTTGTTTCATTTTGCAGAAGAAGGTAATCACACTGTAGCTAATGTTTATTGATCATACAACCCCTCTTCCAAAAATGGTGTTCCAAGTATATATACATATATATATATATATATATATATATATATATATATATATATATATATATATATATATATATATATATATATATATATATATATATATATATATATATATATATATATATATATATATATATATATATATATATATATATATATATATATATATATATATATATATATATATATATATATATATATATATATATATATAGAGATATACTTCTTTGTCATATAAATATATATATATATATATATATATATATAATGTCATGACTCTCTTTAGTTTCCAGTTATTTCTACAACTCCGATTTTTCTCTAATAGAGAGATTGGAACAGATACTTCTTTGTCATAAAAAACATTCATGGAGTTTGGTTCTTTTATGACTTTTTTTATGGGTTAACAGAAAAAGTGACTAAATCTGCTGGGTCAAAAATATACATACAGCAACATGAATTAGCAATTTTGGTGACTTAGAAAGTTGTGTCAATGAAATGAGCTTCATAGCATGGCCTCTTAACTTCTTGTGAATGATTATGAGTGACTATAGCTGAGGACTTCTCTCAGGCCATTTAAATAGGGCCCATTGGATGTAGACGCCACAAACCCTACAATGGGAAAGTCAAAGGAGCTCAGCATGGATCTGAAAAAGGGAATCATTGACTATAACAAGTCAGGAAAGTCTCTTGGAGCCATTTCAAAGCAGCTGCAGGTCCCGAGAGTAACAGTGCTAACAATTGTTTGTATGTATAAAGTGCATGGCACTGTTTGTCACTGCTACGATCAGGAAGAAAATGCAAGCTGTCACCTGCTGCTGAGAGAAAATTGGTCAGGAGGGTGAAGAGTAAACCGAGAATCACCAAAAAGCAGATCTGCCAAGAATTAGAAGTTGCTGGAACACAGGTGACAGTGTCCACAGTCAAGCGTGTTTTGCACCACCATAGACTGAGAGGTTGCCGTGCAAGGAGGAAGCCCTTGCTCTAAAAGCAGCACCTTAAAGCCCAACTGAAGTTTGCTACTGATCATCTAGACAATGATAAGAGTTTCTGGAGGAAAGTTCTGTGGTCAGATGAAACAAAAATCGAGCTGTTTGGCCAAAATTCCCAGCAATATATTTGAAGGAGAAAGGGTGATGCCTTCACCCCAAGAACACCATGCCTACCGTCAAGCACGGTGGTGGTAGTATTCTGCTGTGGGTCTGTTTTGTTGCCAATGGAACTGGTGCTTTACAGAGAGTAAAGGGGATTGTGAAGAAGGAGAATTACCTTCATATTCTTCAAGATAACCTTAAATCATCAGCTCGAAGGTTGGGTCTCGGGCACAGTTGGGTGCTCCAACAGGACAATGACCCCAAACACAAATCAAAAGTGGTAATGGAATGGCTAAATCAGGCTAAAATTAAGGTTTAGAATGGCCTTCCCAAAGTCCTGACCTAAACCCCATTGAGAACACCTAGACAATGCTGAAGAAACAATTCCATGTCAGAAAGCCAACAAATTTAACTGAACTGCACCAATGCTGTCTAGAGCAGCGGTCAAAGATTCAACCAGAAGCTTTTGGATGGCTACCAAAAGTACCTAATTGAAGTGAAAATGGCCAAGGGACATGTAACAAAATGTTAGCATTGCTGTATGTATATTTTTGACCCAGCAGATTTAGTCACTTTTTCTGTTAACCCATAATAAAGTCATAAAAGAACCAAACTTCATGAATGTTTTTTATGACAAAGAAGTATCTGTTCCAATCTCTCTATTAGAGAAAAGTCAGAGTTGTAGAAATAACTGGAAACTAAAGAGAGTCATGACATTATGTTCTTTACAAGTGTATGTAAACTTTTGACCACAACTGTATATATATATATATATATATATATATATATATATATATATATATATATATATATATATATATATATATATATATATATATATATATATATATGTACATAAATATACATAGTTATGTGGAATCGTAGCAAAGAGGCTGACCCAGTTCCTGATCAACAACAAATACATCGACACCTCTGTCCCACAAGGAGGAGTACCAGGAGTTCCCGGATGCATTGAGCACAACAGCATTATCTCCAAGATTATCCAAGATGCTAGGAGGAACCAGGGAGATCTAGCAGTCCTGTGGCTTGACCTAACGAACGCTTACGGCACAGTGCCTCACAAGTTAGTTGAGTACACGTTCGAAGCCTACCACATCCCACAAAAGGTACAGCTGCTTCTCCGGAGCTACTTCGGGCATTTCAAGATGTGACCGGTTGCAGCTGTGATGAACCTCCTGGTCAAGTCAGTGGAGAAGCCAAGACGAGGGGCTCTACTCTCGAGCGGCATCCAACAGGTCCCAGTCAGGGCCTTTATGGATGACCTGACCATCACAGCGAGGTTGGTCCCGTGGGGCAGATGGATTTTGGAAGACCTGGTAGAGCTCACTAAGGCAGCTAGGATGGAGTTCAAACCATCAAAGTCCAGAAGCCTAGTCTTGAAGCGGGGCCGTGTCCAGACCACTTCTGGTTTAAGATTGGCAAAGACACCATCCCAACAGTCACAGAAAAGCCGGTAAAGAGCTTAGGTAAGTGGTACAGAGCCAACCTGAATGACAAAGCAAGCATTAATGAGATGCTCAACCAGGCAGGAGAGTGGCTGAAAGCCCTGGAGAAGAGTGACCTCCCCGGTAAGTATAAGGCCTGGGGCTACCAACACGGCATCCTCCCAAGACTCTTGTGGCCACTGCTTGTGTACGAGGTTCCTTTGACAACAGTGGAAGCTTTGGAAAGAAAAATCAACACCTTCCTCAGAAGGTGGCTCTCTGTCCCCAAAAGCTTTTGCTCTATCGGCCTCCATAGCTCCGAGAGCAAGCTGCAGCTACCAATTACATCAGTCGTGGAGGAGTTCAAGACAGCCAAGGTCCGACTTGCCATGATGTTGCGAGACAGTGACGATCAGGCGGTGCGGCAGGCAAACATCACTGTCGAGACAGGACGGAAGTGGAGGGCTGATGGTGCCCTGCGAGAAGTAGAGGAGCGGTTACAGCATGCAGACATCATGCGGACGGTGACCCAGGGGAGGCTGGGTCTGGTAGTCCTTACCCGAGCAAGCTGGAAGGAGGCAAAGGCAAAGGAGATTCGGGCAGTGGAGGAAGAGGGCAGACAAGCCAAGGCAGTGGCAATGAAACAACAGGGCAGCTGGACCCAGTGGGACAGTGTCCGCGGAAGATCCCTCAGTTGGAAGGACATCTGGAACATGGAGGGGCACTGAATAAAGTTCCTCCTCAGTTCCGTTTATAATGTACTTCCAATGCCAACAAATCTCCAGAGATGGAGATTGACAGAGGATCCCTTCTGTGCGCAGTGCAAGAGACCAGCATATCTGGAACACATTCTGTCGTCCTGTCGAGTGAGATTCAGGTGGCGCCATGACCAAGTGCTGGCGCAACTCACTGATGGACTGGAGAAGGAGAGGAAGCAGCAAGGATCTAAGGCCCAAGACAAAGGCCCCCGCTTCATCGGCTTTCTCAGGCCTGGGGAGAAGGCAGGCAAGCAGGACAGATGTGCAGGGATCCTTGGTTCGGCAAAGGACTGGGAAATGAGAGTCGACCTCGGAAGGCAACTCAAGTTTCCCGAGGAGATTGCCATCACCAGCCTCCAACCAGATATTGTGCACTGGTCACAGGCAACAAAGCAGGTTACCCTAATAGAGCTGATGGTCCCCTGGGAGGCATGGCTCGAGGAGGCTCAAGCTGGGGAAATGTCAGTCCCTCATTTTTGAAGGCCAGCAGAAGGGGTGGAGAGCCTGGAGCCTACCAGTAGAGGTCGGGTGCAGGGGCTTTCCTGGTCAGTCACTCTGGAGGGCACTGGGGATGCTTGGGGTCAGAGGTGCAACCCGCAAGAACCTGGTGAGAGACATCTCGCAGCAGGCAGAGACGGAATCCAGGTGGCTCTGGCTAAAGAAGAACGAACAATGGCTAACCCAGGTTGGCAGAGAAGAGGGGGGTCAGAGCGGTATGGTGAAGACCTGAAGGGCAGAAGGGGCCATTCCAGGACGCTGGTTCGGCTGTCAAGCCCCGCGGAGGTGTCGTGGGCTCGTTGACGAAACACCAATGAAACAGGGTGCCCACTTGAAAACCCGTGAAGTCTGAAGGTCTAAAACATATAGCTCTGCCATCAGTTGAACGACATCTGAGGGGAGCGACTTCTATGCCAACCACCAACATAAAGAGCAAAAGGCAAGTGAGGTGGCTGCGATACCTATCGTTTTAAAGACAAGACATATATACTGTATATATCTATATATCTATATCTATATATCTCTCTCTATATATAGCTCTCTCTCTGTCTCTCTCTCTGTCTCTCTCTCTCTCTCTCCATATATATATATATATATACAAAGGAAATAAAACACTCCTGAGACTCCACATTTGGCACATATTGGGTTGATTATCTATATTGGGTTGATTATCTAGCAAGTGAGTTTCAGCAGTTTGCTCTGGTTTTGTGTCTTTCTTTGAGGATAAACCAACAGTATCTCAAAGCTCTGCTTAAATAGGTTGTTTTAATCAAATGTAGTCTCCCTTTAACATTATGAAAGGTAGAGTCCCTTTGAGAGGAGCCACATCTGTGTGAATTCCCATGGTCTCTGTGCTGTATGAAGGTGTGGTGATCATTTTAACATTCAAGACCTGTTGGGGTTTTCGAGTTAAGTCTGAAAAATCTAAACACGGCCACTGATTATCAGTATAAACAATGCTGTTCAAATATGAGATATTCCCTTCAACAGCGAAAGATTCTTTTTAATCTCTCCATCTCCATGTGGGCAGGACTTCCTGTTTCTAGGAGGTATACATGAGGCTGCAGTGATCACAGCTGTCAGCACAAGCTCTCAGACTCCAGCGGACAGACAAGGCGACAGCTCAGCACAGAAGAAGACATGGTGTCAATCAAAGCTGCAGGGGTGATGATCACTCTGCTCATTGCCTGTGTGCTGGTCTCAGAGGCACCTCCACGTAAGAAGACAAGTTTATATCACCAATTCTGTTTTTATAACTGTTTTGTTTGTTTGATTATTAAATCTCATGCTTAAAAAATCTTCTCTTTTAATGTTTCAGTTTTGTAATGAATTCTCTTTTTCTTGTTTTACAGCTCATAAATGTTGTCGAAGTTACTATGGTCGCAGACTTCCATATAATCGAATTATTGGATATTCGGTCCCCGAAGGAGTCTGTCCTGTCAAGGCCATCATGTGAGTAACAGTATAACAATATTTATCTCGTTCCTATCAACCAGTTTTTGACTTTTACTCAAAAACTTAAATTCTATCTTAAAACTAACCTCAATTGCTAAATTTAATCATGCGTACAATTGCATTTCACTCATGTTAGTGCTCTATTGTTAATTAAATCATACCAAGAGAAAGTAATGAAAATTCAAGGATACCTTAAAGCTGGGATGGGAACTATATTGGATATATATATATACACACACACACACACACACACACACACATATATATATACATATATATACATATATATGTATCTAGATATATATATATATATATATATATATATATATATATATATATATATATATATATATATATACATATATATGTATCTAGATATATATATATATATATATATATATATATATATATATATATATATACACCCAACAAAAATATAAACGCAACACTTTTGTTTTTGCTCCCATTTTTCATGAGATGGACTCAAAGATCTAAAATTCATTCCAGATAAACAATATTACCATTTCATTCAAACATTGTTCACAAATCTGTCTAAATGTTTGATAGTGAGCACTTCTGCTTTGCTGAGATAATCCATCCCACCTCACAGGTGTGCCACATCAAGATGCTGATCTGACATCATGATTAGTGCACAGGTGTGCCTTAGACTGTCCACAATAAAAGGCCACTCTGAAATGTGCAGTTTTGTCTCACAGCAAAATGCCACAGATGTTGCAAGCATTGAGGGAGCGTGCAATTGGCATGCTGACAGCAGGAATGTCAACCAGATCTGTTGCTCGTGCATTGAATGTTCATTTCTCCACCATAAGCCGTCTCCAAAGGCGTTTCAGATAATATGGCAGTACATCCAACCGGCCTCACAACCGCAGACCACGTGTAACCACACCAGCCCAGGACCTCCACATCCAGCAGGTTCACCTCCAAGATCGTCTGAGACCAGCCACTCAGACAGCTGCTGAAACAATTGGTTTGCATAACCAAAGAATTTCTGCACAAACTGTCAGAAACGGTCTCAGGGAAGCTCAACTGCATGCTCATTGTCCTCATCGGGGTCTTAACCTGACTCCAGATCGTCTCCGTAACAGACTTGAGTGGGCAAATGCTCAGCGGAGCATGGACAGCGTGTACCAGTTCCCACTAATATCCAGCAACTTCGCACAGCCATTGAAGAGGAGTGGACCAACATTCCACAGGCCACAACTGACAATCTGATAAACTCTATGCGAAGAAGATGTGTTGCACTGCATGAGGCAAATGGTGGTCACACCAGATACTGACTGGTTCTGAGTCCCCAGACCCCCAGTAAAGCAAAAAAATGCACATTTCAGAGTGGCCTTTTATTGTGGACAGTCTAAGGCACACCTGTGCACTAATCATGATGTCAGATCAGCATCTTGATGTGGCACACCTGTGAGGTGGGATGGATTATCTCAGCAAAGCAGAAGTGCTCACTATCACACATTTAGACAGATTTGTGAACAATGTTTGAGAGAAATGGTAATATTGTGTATCTGGAATGAATTTTAGATCTTTAAGTCCATCTCATGAAAAATGGGAGCAAAAACAAAAGTGTTGCGTTTATATTTTTGTTGAATATATATATATATATATATATATATATATATATATATATATATATATACATATATATATATATATATATATATATATATATACCCCCAGCAGAATTTCTGATTTTTTGGCCTTTTCTCAGAAAATATGAATGATAACACAAAAACCTTTCTGTCACTCATGGTTAGTGGTTGGGTGAAGACATTTATTGAAAAAAAGATAAGTTTACTCTTTTTAAATCAGAATGACAACAGAAACTTCAAAAATGACCCTGTTCAAAAGTTTACACCCCCTGGCAGTTTTGGCCTGACAACATGCACAAAATTTGACACAAATGGGTTTGAATGTCTACTAAAGGTAACCATCCTCACTTGCGATCTATTAGCTTGTAACCTGTGTGTGTGTATGAAAGCTCAGTGAGTTTCTGAGCTCCTGACAGACACGTGCATCTATCACTGCGATGAAATTTCAGGTTTCTGCATCATAGGTAAAGCAAAAGAATTGTCAAAGGATCTGCAAGAAAAGGTAATCCAACTGTATAAAACAGGAAAAGAATTTAAAAAGATAACTAAGTAACTGAGGAAGCCAAGAAGCACTGCTAAAACTCTAATTAAGAAGGGGAGAGAGAGGGATTCTGTTGAAACCAAACCACGGTCAGGCAGACCAACAAAAAATTCAGCTCCAACTGCAAGGAAAATTGTTCAAGATGCAAAGAAAAGCCTTCAAATAACTTCAGCTGAAATACAGGACTCTCTGAAAAAAATTGGGGTGGATGTTTCAAGATCCACAATAAGGAGACACTTGAAGAAACATGGGCTGCATGGTCGAGTCGCCAGAAGAAAGCCATTACTACGCAAATGCCACATAATATCCTGCTTACAATACACCAAACAGCACAGACAAGCCTCAAAACTTCTGGAACAAAGTCATTCGGAGTGATGAGACCAAAATTGAACTTTTTGGCCACAACCATAAACGTTACATTTGGAGAGGAGTCAACAAGGCCCATGATGAAAGGTACACCATTCCTACTGTGTAACACTGAGGTGGATCACTGATGTTTTGGGGATGCGTGAGCTCCAAAGGCACAGGCAAATTGGTCAAAATTAATGGAAAGATGAATGCAGCATGTTATCAGAAAATACTGGTGGAAAATTTACACTCATCTGCCCAGAAGCTGCGCATGGGGTGTTCTTGGATGTTCAAACATGACAATGATCCAAAACACAAGGCCAAATCAACCTGCCATTGGCTACAGCAGAACAAAGTGAAGGTTTTAAAGTGGCCATCTCAGTCTCCTGACCTCAATATCATTGAGCCACTCTTAGTAGATCTCAAACGTGCAGTTCATGCAAGCCAGCCCAAGAATTTACAGGAGCTGGAGGCTTTTTGAGAAGAGGAATGGGCAGTTTTACCATCTGAGAAAATAAAGACCATCATCCACAACAACCACAAAAGACTTCAAGCTGTTATTGATGTTAAAGGGGGAAATACACGGTATTAAAAACTGGGGGGTGTAAACTTTTGAACAGGGTCATTTTTGAAGTTTCTGTTGTCATTCTGATTTAAAAAGAGAAAACTTATCTTTTTTTCAATAAATGTCTTCACCCAACCACTAACCATGAGTGACAGAAAGGTTTTTGTGTTATCATTCATATTTTCTGAGAAAAGGCCAAAAAATCAGAAATTCTGCTGGGGGGTGTAAACTTTTGGGCACAACTGTATATATATATACACATATATATAAATGTATAGTTTATTCTAAACCATCTACATTCCATTCATTCCAGTTACTGAATATGATCAAATTACCTTTCCAATTTTTAATTAAGTAATAGTATAAAGTGTTAATATAGGAATTTGACAAGAATTTATGCTGCCTAAATATTTACTTATCCATCTGCTGAATTTTCATGTTCAGTTTGGAAGAAAGCACAAGTCCAGATTAGATCGGTCAGCCAACCATTTATTGACAATTTGTGAGACAATACAAAAGTCACGTCTCATCAATCACGTGTTAAGATCATGTCTGGTTTCATAAGCTATGTCTGTCAAGAAAGATAAGCATAATGGCTAGATAAAGGTGAGACTTAAGGCAGAAGTTCAACCAAGAGTTCAACAAAAGTTCTCGCAGTTCCCTGCCCCCCCCCCCAGCCCTTCTAACTGAAAGCAAAGTCCTGTCTAACCAAGACTGTACCGTTAAGATTTATGAAACACTTGACCTGTTGAACAAACATGTTTGAACTGATCTGCCATATGTTTGTTTGAATAACTGTTAGCATAAAATAACATCTTTATATAATTCTAACAACTTTCCCCTTTTTAAACCATTTAATGGTTTAAACCTATATTTATGGGTAAAGAATATAAAGCAGAAGTGTCCTCTAAAACGATATTGTGTCAGACAGAATGAATACCTCATGGGTGCTAAACAAGCCTTCAAGAGAACATACAAGCTTTAATAACATCTCAGCGAGGCAAAAGTGTCTGTCCTTGCCCCCTTCACCCCTAGGGCGACAACCAAAGTGAGACACAATCTCAGGAACACATTTCAGTAAGCTTATGCACATTGTGGAAATCTCTAAACATTGTGAGACTAACCATGTGTGTGCATGTAAGTGTATTTAATCTTAAGAGCAAGCATTTCTTTGTTACATTGGCAATGTACCCAAACCCTCTAAAATCAAGTAATAAAAGCAAAAGCATAACTTTATTGACAAGGAAGACATATCCATCTTTGTGCCAAGAATCCGTTGTCCTAGAAAGATAAACATAATGGCTAGATAGAGATCAGACTTAAGGTAGAAGTTCAACCAAGCGTTCAACAAAGGAATGAATTTAGGTTTTGTCTACCTTTTTGCACAGCTTGTGTCCTTAAGACCTCTTTCATGCCCTGTATTTTCTCTCAGTATGTTCTCTCAGAATGTTGATAATTACCTTATAAATGCTGCAGTCTAAATAAATATGTACTGATGCCACTATAAATACTTTTAAATAGTCAAAAGTTGAAATAAGATTTCAAATCTTTTTTAAAAAGCTGGTGACACAATCTATCTAAAGCTGATGAAACATCATGAATTTTGACTGATGATCAGCCCATCCCTGAAAAAACAATGAAGATGTATCTCATCAAAGATTTTGTACTGGAGTTATCTTTTACCGTTTCCTCTTCTGTCATAATAAAAATGTTAACAAAACATTTGACTCATATGGTTAATTTTTCCTTCATTTGTTTCTCTTTAGATTCCACATGAAGAAGGGAAAAGAAGTTTGCACCGATCCTGCAGCAGAATGGGTGATGGATTATGTCAACCGTTTAAGGTAATAATAATAATAATAATAATAATAATGATAATAATAATAATAATAATAATAATAATAATAATATAACTAACTAGTAGTGCTTAGGGAGCACCAACCTCCACCAAAGCATTTCCAAAACTGTCGAATGAGTTATTATGAAAGAAAAAAATGAAAATTGTCCAATCTCTCACTGTTGAAAAATTCTTAATTCTGGATCCCCATCCTGACTTGGCTCACTATCAAAATCTACTTTATTCCCTCCTGTGCCATGTTATGGGGAGGCAGTCTATTTTTCACAGAGCGCTTAAATAATTAACGTCAAACTGATGTGAAGTTTGAAATGTTGAGAATTGGGGCTGGATTTTGGTGTGCCTGTAAACCCCCCTGTTTCAGCCCTGCATTAATCAGCCTGTTTTGTGTACATTTTTATGAGCTGTGTCTGATCACTTCTCTCTCAAGAAGTTGATGTGGCTTCAGCATACCAGTGCTGTGCTCTGATGTTTACTGTGGCAGCATAAACATGCCAGGCATGTCCTTTTCACTGGAGCCTCCTGTGGGCCAAATGACCGCCTGGGTTAGGAAATGTTGGGGGAGATAGTTTTTCCCCTAATGACACCATGAGGGGGATTTCAGTTTTAAAACTGACTGAGCTCAGCCTCAGGCAGTATGTGGATCAGCCTGATTCAATGTCTGTAATCAGACAGATCCAATTTGTCAAGCTCCGATCGACAATAGTGCACAGACCAAAGAGGCACAGCCCACTCAGCATCCTTTAAATCAGAAGAGGTGGGAGCAGGAAGTGACTGCTCGTACAAAGATAGGCATAGATGCTAACATCTTTAGTAACAGAATCAGATCTCGATTGTATTTCTTTAATAAATTAAACATAAATAATAACTCTGAAAACATTTATTGGTAGAAATAGATTTTTGTTCCTCCTTCAGTATGTTTTGATGATAGCTTGTTCTATGAACTAAAGTAGTTCACATTTTTATTTTTATCAAGTCAGTAGCGCCTGCCAACTACATTATCTGATTAGGCCGTGATGAATGTTTGACAGAACAATCATCCTATCAACTTCTTAATATACTTTTGAGAGGTTTTGCCTTAACCAAACACTTTCTATGAGCTGTTGTCTAGATGGACTAGTGAAATATATTAAACAGTCCATCTGTTGTGGCAGGTTAATTTGAGCTCACATGTGCTGAAAAGTGGAGCTAACTGCAGGGTGAGTGGAGGGGCAGACAGGCCATGGGCGCATGTCTTTTTATTGTATTTTGTGCAGTAAGGGACCTATAAGCCAAAGAAGTTTGAACAAAGAGTGAAAATAATGTTCTTGGAATTTCAAAGTATTATCTTTTTTTTCTTAGAGCATAGAAAAATTTTCTTCCTACACTATTTATTACTATAACTTCTTTGCATTGAGCAGCATGAGCACAGACAGTATTTGGAAAAAAAAGCTTTTCAGCACAAAGTTAACTCTTGATTCTTCCTGCAGGACAAGGGCTCAAACGATGCACAGGCAGTCACTGGGGGATAATAGTCACTATGGTCATTGAGGAGAGGCAACTTGACGGCCGGCATGCAGCAAGCATATAACCTCAGCTTCACCAGCTATGAAGAAACAATGTTTAGATGCATTATGTTATGGGTCCCAAGCTAGGCTGGGTACTGCATAGCAATAAGATAGATTAAGGTGTTCGGTTCAAAGCCTGTAAAACAGGGCAAAAGTGCATAGGAATAAGGCACATTGAACCGTGTCATCCTGCAGCAAAACTCATCTCATTAATTCACAAAACAATAAATCAATCAATTTGTCATTCAATTATTCAGCATACAAAACAATAAACATTTCCCTAATACTGCAACCGTGTCTCTTCCATTTATCAGTCCTTTTTCAGGTTCAAGGTAGGTGTGAATGTGTGCATGAATGTACAGGCAAGTATAGCATGTGTATGTGTAAGGTTAAATGTTTACAATGTGCAGGTGAGTATGAAATGTGTATGTACCTATCGTTATGTTCCAGGCAGGTATGGTTGGTGCGTCAGCGTACATGTAAACCAGGTACAGTAGGTACAGTATGGGATGTGTGCTGTGAGTGTACTGTATGTGTCCAAGGATGCTGTCCAGGTGAATATGGTAAGAAGTTGTAGTATGTGTATGTGCTCTATAAGTCCTTAAAGGTGTACTCAGCGATCTTTCTAATCTTCTAATCTAAAGCACAATTTGGCAAATTCACCGTGTTTCTCCTCTCCATCCACAAGATGTCACCACTGACAGCATGTTGAAATTCTGTTTAAATTCACGGCCTTGGCGCTGAATTTCAGCAGGTAAATACTGGGGCTCGGGCCGAGTTACTAAACAAAGCACACCCCCCAACATCCAGGGGGCGATCATACTCATGCGCAGATCAGACAGATGGGGGAGGGGGAGTAGTAGGATGCGTAGCGTGCGCTGTTAGCGTTGGAGTGATACAATATGTGCAGTAGCAATGGCTGAAAAACAGCCCAAAAGAAAAAGGTCAGAGGAGTGAAAAATGAAAAAGAAGGGCTATGACCATGAAAAAGCGAAGACCCGGGTCAACATTGGTGCTGCTTTCCGACAGTGGAGGGAACTCCGCCAATTGAAAGACCTGAAAACGAACGCGGATCCCGCCGTCCGTCTGCTGGACAGGTAAGCAACATTAGCTTTGTGGTGCTTTGCATAACAGTAACAGCCGTCAGGCATTCATCTTATTGTCTAATCTGCCAAATTGTACAGTTGTTTTGATGTTATTAGTAATGGCAGTCGAGCTGTCTGATGAGTCGGGGTTACTTTAGCTACGTTGGTCAGATACGCAGTTTCTACGGCCCTTTCCATGACGATAAACGTCCATCAGCTTTCGGGAGGCGGGTCTAAATTCGAATATCAACAAACCCTCCACTCGTTTTCTCCCACATCGCTGACTACACTTTTAAGCATCTTCACATTACCATTCAACATGGCTAACCATAGCATCACTTTGAAATACATTCAAGGCCATTTATGTAGTTATACTCGTCCCATGTAGCCGTCATTAAGCAATGAAAGTGACTGACTGTGCAATTGATGTACTGTAATACTGTTAAATACAATCACAGTGCAGCATGAATCCACATTCATAAATTAACCTTGCTGTAGCTTAAAGCTATTTTTAGAGAAAGGTTTTAACTGTCTGTCCAAAACATATTTAAACACCATCACATTATAGGGAAATAATAATAACAATACAGCAGACCCAACAGGACTCAGGCACTTTAAACCCAAATTAATGCACTTAGGTAATAACCCATTAATTGTAACTTCTCCACATGAACACTACAATACTTCAAACATAAAGAATTTCAGTAGAAAAATATTATATAATGGAATCATGAATGCAACTGCTCATCATCACACAATAATTGAAGAAAGCCCAGAACGGCTGCTCTACCAGCTCAACAAACTCTTCAACAACTCTGTAACTGTCAAGGGTTCAGGAAACAACATTAAAGGAGACATATCATGCTGATGCATGATTTAATACTTACATATAATATAATAAATTTGAAAACAAGACCTTACACCCCCTTAATTTACAATAAATGAGATATTCTATTTTTTCTGATATCCTAGAACGAGATTTGCTGCCTCTGAAAATAGGTCATTGCGAGATGTCCACGAGATTTCAAACGTCGTGACATCACGAGGTACCTTTCTTTTTATTGGAGTAATCTGATAAAACAGCTCCTCCTCTGTGATGTCCGTTAACCACAAAACCGTCACCAAGGAACACATCCACCAGCAGTGGTATATAGATCCCTAGCTCGCATTCACTTATTACCAGCTCTGTCCTGTAGGGGGACTCAATACGCAGTCGCTGCTTTGAGCCTGCCGGAAAATACAGTAGAAGAAGAAGGACAGGCTGGCTCTACCCCCGATAGAACTGACCAATCAGAGCACAAAGGGTTGTGACGTTGCCAGGTAACTTTAGGTCATCCTCAGATCCGAGAGTTTCAACCAGACCTGGTTAATGGCCTAAAACGAGGATTTTGAGAACGCTATTGTGGGGCAATCAAGGAACTAAATGACTTGTACTGAGGGCAGAAATGCTTTACAGGCATCCTAGTCTGGCATAGTGAAAAGGAGAAACAAGCATGATATGTCTCCTTTAACGAACAGCAAAAAAGCGCAAGGCAATATTTCTTTTCAGCAAAGAGCAACCAAGAATTAATTTATTTTTTTCTTCAAGAGACGCATTCTATTGATTCAGATGTCAGTCAGTGGAAATCCCAATGGGGATGTGGTGATATATTTTTCTCTCATGGCAATTCTCATTCAGCAGGTGTGGCACTTCACTCAAACAATTTGATGGCAACGTTATTTTTCATACAGGTGACACAGCAGGTCATTGGTTGATGAATATCATCGAACACAATGATTGTAACTACATTCTGGTTAACTATATGGTCTTTACACTGACAACAGAAATAATAAATAAAAAATGTACTGAAAATCAACTAATGAAAATCAGACATGGCTTTTTAATTATGGTTCAAAAGAATTATTTTAAAAAACAAAACAATGAAACTGGCCTGGACAAAAATGATGGTACCCTTGACTTCTTATTTTGTTGCAGCCCTTTTGAGTCAACCACTGTAATCAGGTGATTTCTGTAACTCTCAGTGAGACCTCTGCACCTGTCTATAGGTATGTTGCCCCACTCCTCATGAGCAAACTGCTCCAGCTGTCTTAGGTTTGAAGGCTGTCTTCTCCAGGATGCATGTTTCAGCTCCTTCCACAAATGTTCAACAGGATTTAGATCAGAGATCATAGAAGGCCACTTCAGAATATTCCAATGTTTTGTTCTGATCCATTCTTTGGTGTTTTTAGCTGTGTTTTTTGGCTCATTATCCTGTTGGAGGACTCATGACCTGTGACTGAGACCAAGCTTTCTGACACTCGGCAGCACGTCACTCCAGAGTGTCTTGATAATCTTGAGATTTCGTTGTACCTGCACAGATTCAAGACACCCTGTGTCAGATGCAGCAAAGCAGCCCCAGAACATAACTGAGCCTCCTCCATGTTTCACAGCAGGTACAGTGTTCTTTTCTCTGTATGCTTCATTTTTGCTTCTGTGAACATAGAGCTGATGTGACTTACCAAAAAGCTCCAGTTTTGTCTCATCTGTCCAAAGGACATTCTCCCAGAAGCTTTGTGATTTGTCAATATGGATTCTGGAAAATTCCAGTCTCACTTTTTTATGATTTGCTTTCATCAGTGATGTCCTCCATTCAGTCCACTTTGGCTCCAACAGTGATGGATGGTGTGATCTGACTCTGATGTACCTTGACCTTGGAGTTCTCCTCTAATCTCTTTGAAGTTGTTCTGGGCTCTTTGGTTTCCATTCGTATTATCCGTCTCTTCAGTTTGTCATCAGTTTTCCTCCTGCAGCCACGTCCAGGGAGGTTGGCTATAGTCCTGTGGACCTTAAACTTCTGAATAATCTGTGCAGCTGTAGTCACAGGAACATCAAGCTGCTTGGAGATGGTCTAATAGCCTTTACCTTTAACATGTTTGTCTATAATTTTCTTTCTAATCTTCTGAGACAGCTCTCTCCTTAGCTTTCTGTGGTCCATGTTCAGTGTGGTACACACCATGATACCAAACAGCACAGTGACCACTTTTCAGCCTTTAAATAGGCAGACTGACTGATTACAAGCTTGGAGACACCTGTGATGATAATTACAGGGCACACCTTAGTTTAACATGTCCCTATGGTCACATCATTTTTAATCTTTTCTAGGGGTACCATCATTTTTGTCCAGACCAGTTTCATTATTTTGTTTTTTAAAATAATTATTTTGAACCATAAAAAAAGCAATGTCTTATTTTCATTAGTTGATTTTCAGTAAATTTTTATTTATTCTTTCTTTTGTCAGTGTGAAGTCATTTCAGTGACCATTTTGGGCTTTCTATCTCTAACAAAAGGGTACCAACAATTTTGTCCACGTGTGTATAGTTTTGTTCATTGAGAAGTTGTATTTGCACCTGCTATTTATAAAGATTAAATATTTTTGTGATATGTGATAAAATGAGTGTGTACCCTTTTTAAAACACAAACCATCTTCCTTTAGAATTTGTTCCTGATAAAGAATATTCTAACTCTCATAATAACCTGTTGAAATGTTTGAATGTCTTATTAAAGAGATTTAGAAGAGCAAAGTTCAAAATCAATTAAATTACTTGCAAAATAAACATATACCTGTAATATTTGGTCACATTTCACTGATTCGATTTTGGTGTTGATCTGGATCAGCGTCTGGCCGCCATGGCAAAAAAAATGTGATTTCTGTGAATAACTACTGAACTAAAATAGATATCATTATGAATCCAGTTGCTAATGGTATGTTTTCATGGTCAAGGAATCTAAATATTTAGATGAAATAAAGGTAGGAGTAATATTTATGGTCAAAATGACAATATGGCTGAGGACTGTGGCGCTGGTCTCGGTCTGCGCTCTCCGAGTGCTTTCTAGTTTTTTATGTCCACATTAATTTATAGCTTCCTCTTGGTTAATGTAAATGAGAAGGCTCTCAATTGACCTACCTGGTTAAATGAAGGTGATTTTTATTATCAATGCTCATAAATCAGGCAAAACACATAAAATCAGAAAACATATTTACATTTTATACAGAACCACAACCAAAAATGTTTTTTCTTTTTTCAGGTATCCTCCACTGAAACATTTGAGAAGCGCTGTGTGCAAGTTTGGTACGGCCCTACATTGTTGATTGTAAATTAAAAACAAAGACCTGGACGTGTGTCAAGGAAGACCAATCTCCTGTTGGCTTTTCACCAAAGTGAGGCGCTGTAGGAGGCACCACAGTCCAGTGTTGCATCATCTAGTGCTCAACCCCATGTGACTGCATATGTTTCCACAGCCCCCCTGCTGGAGGTGAAGAAAAAGAAAAACTGACATCTTGTGGTCTATTTATTCCCCTTTTTCTCTCTCAGTACTAAACTGCTTCTCCATTTTTATCTCCATGTGCTTACCCCGTTTTTGCCACCATGCTGTGATGTCTGTCCAAATGGTTTATAGATTTTGACTACCTCTTTGTTTTTGCACCATTAGTCATATTTGTTGTCATAATTTGTACTTTTGATTCATTTAGTTTACATTAGCTTTAGATTAGTAGTACTTTATTACTCCCTACAGGGAAATTGAGGTTCAGTAGCAGTTTATTATTACTGATTATAACTGAAATAGCTGTATAAAAAGAAAGACAGATCGAAACAAAAATATAAATATATAGAAATGTAAATAAAATAAAATTACAAAAAAAAAAAATTAAAAACATATGGCTACTTGTTTGCTACTGCTACTCCTCTTCTCCCTGGTGAGGAGTTGATTGACTAAATTGACTAAAGTAAATGATTTTATAACTTAAGCTGTCCTGAATGAACACAAAAGCACTTCTTTCAAAAGCAGGGAAACAAGATTATTTTATAAATCTCAGGGTAAACACAAAGTAAATAACAGTATGTTGTGAAAAAGGACCACACTGGCCTGCTATGTGACTGGGAATTGTTTTACTTGCAATTCCAAGCCATTTTTTCTGGAGTAATAATGAGCAACTGTCTGAACATGAAGTAATGTAACTCTTAGAACACGAGGTGGGGCTATCACCTCAAACAAGAGCTCTAAAATGATGTCTCATCAAAACTTGAATTCTTTCAGAGGTTCAACTCTTATCAGTGACCATGTTTTTTTCACTGAGTGATCGAGCTTAAAGCTGGATCATAGGATGAAGTGGAAGTGCAGTTTCAGCATTGGTCACACAATCTACTTAAACCCTCTGAAAATATATTTAAAATGTGCTTACCATGGAGATGTTTAATCTGACTTTCATGAGTTAAGTTAGGCACAAAAATTGTGCTTTTTACAAATGTCCATCAGATGATGCTTGCAAGCTGAACAAATGAGCGTTTCTCTCTTGTCGCATGAATTCATCCAAATGTCGGTGTGGAGCCATGCTCGGGGCCATGATTACATCACCTCCACTGTTCTGCACCACTGTACAAAGTGCTTTTCTATGAATAATACAGAGAGACTGGGGACATGGACGCAGGGCTTGGTTACTAAATGACAGACGGAGTGAATAATGTTAGAAGTAAATGATGGAGGCCTTGTTAAAGTGGAGTTAGAGAAATTTTAGATTAAATTTATGTTCTTATGTGCAAATAATCCTGCAGACAAAGGGACTCCAAGAGCACACACCTCCGCTAAGGCATTTCTAACCCTGGTGAGCATTTTATTGTCAAAAATGTGGAGAGCTGCCTTATCAAGCACTGTTAATAGAAGAAAAAAAATCCTGCATTCACATCTGTATTCAGATAACCACCAAAATCAAATCACTTCTTCCTTGTGCAATGACCAACATTGCCTAAAACGTATAAAAAGATCTATTCATGACTATGACGGTTATCCGATTAACTAACAAATCAGACACGGTCAAGGCCACAAACCTCTGCCAAGGCATTTCCAACATTCCCTGCAAATGTTATTAAAATTAACCCTGCACTCATTGAATTATGAGTAAAAATGTGGAAAATTGTACTATTTCACAATGATAACAAATCCTTGAAAAAATTCCTGTATCGGCATCCATCATGAGATCACCACCAAACCACATTTTTTGTGCCATAACCAACATTTCCAGAAAATTTAATGAAAATTAGTTTATAACCTGTTGAGATATCTTGTTCAAAATCTAATAACTACACAAACTAGAGGTGCTCCAAGAAAACAGATTTGGCCGAGGCATTTTTAATATTATAAGTACCAGGATTTGCTTCTGGCTTCATATCACCACCTTAATGCAGTCACTTTTTTCATGTGCTATGACAAACACCCTCTGAAAATGTCCTCAAAATCAAGTGAAGAGTTACTAATTGTTAAAACTGTGGAATCCTGTCAAACACAATGTTAACAACTCCTGAGTCTGCATCCGTATTCAAATCACGTTTCTTGTGTCACGACCGACATCCGCTTAAAAAGGTCTTCCAAATCTACTTAAGCAATTTGTTAAAATGTAGAAACCTGCCTTAAATTCTCATAATGTTAGCAAAAACTTGAGAAATTTCTTGGGTCCACATCAAGATTCTAATCACCAACAAAATCAAATCATGTCTCCCTTGAGTCATGACCAACATTTTCCGAAAACATCAAAATCTGAACCTTGTTGAGGTGTAAAAAAAAATGTGGGAAAATATATATGCATCTATAGCCAGGTTTGCATGGAGCCTAATATTCCGATTAGAATCGGGTTAGAAGCCCAAACCAAATAAAAATGCTCCATATAAACACCTCAATCAGAATAAACAGGCCAAATCCAAATGGAACTTCATCAGGTTGCACAGGGGTAGTATATTCCTTTTCCCAAACCAATTAAAGGTAAAATCCTGTCATGTAAACGGTGAATCGTAAAGTTGTCAGGCTGCGTTCTTTCTGTGCAAACCCGGTCTTGACGTAAACGACATCTTGTGGCACATTTGGCAGCTTCCAAACAGAGCACACAGCACTGGTCTGCGTTGGAGAGTTTGGTTTTTGATACAAACTCTCAAAGAACTAAACATTATTGCACATTTTGATGGTGGGAAAACAATAAATACTGAACTACTATGTTTACAAAAAACTCAGTGAAGCTGGGATAGACCAAAACGACAAACAAATTAGGAACCGCTGGAAAACTCTGAAGGCTGGCTACTGTAAGGCCAAAGCCCTCAGATAATTCATTAAAACAGCTACTTACCACCATCTTGGATAAATCATGTGATGTTTAAATAGATCTGCGCGTATCACGTCTGTAAAACAGCTGTTCTAATTAAATGTTGTGGCACATGTAAACACCAGATCGGAATAGCTCACGTCACATGATACAGTTCACCTGAGATCTTCCATCAGAATGATTTTAATCAGAATGAAAAAAAGTCTGCATGTCAACCTGGCTAGTGTCTACAAATCCCTAAAAGAATTCCTTGATTGGTGTCTGGATTTGGATTTTTATCTAAATGTGTCAGTACCTCCTTTTGCCATGACCAACATTACCTGATGACTTAATCAGAATCTGGCCACAACAGGGAGTGATCCTGTCAAACTGATAAACCATCACTCCCTGAAAAAGTGAAAATTCATTGAGTAGTTTTTGGCCCAAATGTGAAAAACTGCCCTAAAGGTCCTAGATCTGCACCCAAATGTGGTTCACTACAAAAAACATAATCACTTCTTACATGTAACATGACCAACATTTGCCAATCTTTAATCAAATGCCATGAATAAAGTTTGAGAAATCCTGTTAACAAACAAACGAATGTCAGCAAAAGGGTTACCTTCTTGATGGTGGTAAAAATCACAAAAGAGTCTTACAGATGGTCATGTTAAAACTTTATTGAATTCAAAGAAGCATCAGTCATAAAAGTGTAAAAATAAATGTGTTTCTATTACATATAATATCATCAACTACTGTCATGTTACAAACAAGCACAGTGAGAAATGGCAGCAGCAAGGCCGGTCCAAGACGGTCTAAAGGCAGACAAGGTTATAGACTCTGCGTTCTCCCATGAGGGAGGAGTCTGCTACAGCACAGAAAGAAAATAATATATTGCATCCTGTGATCAGCAGACAGGCCCTCTGTCATGGTGTACGTGCACACAAACACACAATCTCATAAAACTCACCCACAGATAATGAGGGACACTGAAGAAGGTGAATCTTCCCCATGCATTTAAAGACACCTTCGATATGGAGGAGCATATTTCACAAACCATACTATAAACTGGATCATTTTCTCACTGGTGGTTTCATCTTTTTTGTTCCACACGTCCGCCCTCTCTTTGTCACTTCCTTATTCTTGCCAGCACAGTTAACACAGAGTTAACTGAACTGGGTGTATAATTAGACAAACAAAAAAGAGAGGGATGAAACATCTAAAGGAGAAGAGACTCCAAATGATTACACATTCACTCCGCTTCCTTCCCCCTTGCTGCACACATAACCACCAATTAGAGGAGAAAAGAGGAGGATGAGGACAAGCAACGCAGCCAGGAGTCTATTTGTGTCTCTCTCTCCTTCCCTTTCCCCCCTGAAGACTCCCAGCGTCAGGGAGGGAGGAAGAGTGGAGAAAATAGAAGTGAAAAACAAGAAGTATATAAATAAAGAAATCAGAGTGCTTCACATCCGGTCGGCTGATTGGCTGAGACACAAGTCAGGCAGATCTGGGCCACAGTTGCACTCATTGTTCAGTGAGCTTTTCTACACAGACCAACCCAGCGACAGCAATGAATGTTGATTGTGACCTTTGGTCTTTTTGGGTGCAGTGGAAACAGAGTGTCATTTTTTCTGCGTGTGCACGTCTTCGCCTTCGGATTTGCATGCGCCCACTTGCCCTTTTGTTCAGGTTTTCGTTTTGTGGGGGGTTTGATCTTGACGTAAGGAGTAGTCAGAGCGAGCCGCAGGGCACAGTCAACGGTCGATGGTTTTTATGTGATCCATACCAAACTCACCGACAGCGTTGAATGTTCACCGAGGCAAGCAGGGACCGCCGCTATGACCGGGGGATGAACTTACAGACAAGGAAGGGTACAGCTGGGATGAGGGACACGGTGAGGACATCAGGGGATGTAATGAAGGAGTCCTCTGTCCCCCTTCATGTGATGCATAATTATATTCACAGTTTTCACTCATGGAACGCTCCTCTGCTTTACACTGTGGAGGATCAGGAAGTCCTGCATGCAAACTTTAGACCATGGATGAACATTATTGTCATATCAGTATCTGATCTTTCAGTGCAGCTGGATCAGGCTGAGTGAATCTGTAATCAGACAGACGAATCTTGCCAAGCTCCGATCTATATTGATTCTGCTCAGGACTTTAAAGGCAGGGAGGGTCAGAGGTACGGGCATAGATGTGAGGCTAGCATAGATGCTAACATCTTTACTTGCAGTTTTATCAGATCTTCACTGCATCTCTTTTTTACAAGAAAAACTAACAAAACACTTCATGTAATTCAAGGAAAAGGGTTTTATCACTCCACTTCCAACATTTTTGTGAAAGTTTGTACTAAGAACTGGCGTTTTCTTTCTTAGGCCTCTTACTTCACATGCCTTTCACATCTGATTGGCTCGTAACAATCATCCAGTCACCTGCTGGAATGTTCTTCGACGGTTCTGCCTTCTCTAAATACTTTATGTGGACCGTTGCCCTTCAGGTTATCATGAACAAAAAATTGGCTTATAATAACAAATCTGTATCCTGTTATGTTTTGTTGTGTTGTTTGCTAAATAGCATAAATTGTTTTACATGTTCTAAATAAACACTAAAAAACAAATTAGCATTTTTACCAAAAAAATAGAACCTCCATTTTTTTTCTATTACATCCTAAAATAAATACAGTTTTAAAGGAATGCTTGATATTGGCACAGTCTTATAACAGCATTAAGTTTGTACATTGTTCAAATTTTAAAAAGAAGCTTTCATAGAGCATGGCCAAATTTCTGTCAGCATGTTGTTACAGTGCTGTATGTAGCACTAGGTTGGTTTTACTGTTAGTGTTGTGTATTTCATTTTTGTTTTACTTTGATTTCACATATCATATGAGTGAAATAATCAGAAGAACACTTTCAGGTTTATCCATATATCTCTATCAGTATTGGCCTAGAATTAGTTTGCAAACTGATATCACTATTAAGTGCGTTTTAGCTTCACTAGTTTTCAACTGTAGCTTATAGTTTGTTTCTGACACAGCTTTACTTCATCAATCAGAGGAACCTCCTGGTCTTCATCTTCGGAGCAGATCATCCTTTACAGCATCTGAAACACAGATGAAGAAGAAATAGTTGGCTTAATATTACAAAGTCTTTTCCTCCATATAGAGCAAGTGCAGTTTCTCCATATCTCCTTAAAGGAAGTGCACATGCAGATGTTTGGTTTTCACTAACAACAATTCTGTTATTGACTGAAAAATTGCGTCATCAAAAAACTGAACTGTTCGGGTGATATTTCAAGTGTCTAGTCTTACTGTCTACAATCATCTTCTTCGTGAGAACTTGTGACCAACATTTATCTAAAGGCCATGACAAACATTTTAACACAGTGTATCACAAACAGTCTGCCAATTTCCAGTGATGGCAGGTAAAGTTTGGTTGTTCTTCGAAAATCTAAAAAATGTAACAGATTAGTAATCATGGCAAACTTGTTATTCCAAGAAAAGGATATAAGATGGAATCTCAAAACTATAAACTGAAATGTACCTGCTGTCATGACATAATGTAGCCAAAAGTATAATTAAATAAAGTCTACTTTAAGCTTCTGTGGATAAAAGACTTATTGCAAGAATTTCTCTTAGGAACACATTCACAGGCCACTTTTGTGTCCTCAATCCCTAGTTGAGAACCATTTATATAAAATATTTAGTCATCTTGTCTCCAAAAAGTAAACTCCGAAACACTCAAAAAATATTGCTAAACTAAAGGAATTGTATTTAACTCATGTTAATTCTCTCTGTTTACTTATGACATAATTTGGTGACATTTTTGCCATACTTAAGTTCATGTATTCAATTTAAAAGACTACTTGACTAAGTTCAATGCTAACGTGCAAAAATCCTTTAATTTTTCATGTACTGGTATCCCTGATCTGCCTCTAATCTCAATCTGTCTAGGATGTTCCGTTGGAGCTCCTGTCACTTTGAGGCTTGCTTTGCTAACTGATCTACTCTGTTGTAATTGGCAAGTTCGGTGCCATGTTTTCAACAGCTCCACGCACTTGTGGGGCTTGCAGAATCAGCCCTTTCAGGCAGATGCTGTTGCTGTTCACAGGACAAGAGGTAGAAGTCTTAATGTTGTCTTGTGTACAGAAGTGCTCTATCAAAACACAAAAGAAGCACAACATGACCTTTTAAAAAATACAATGATGGAATTCCTGACTGACTTTAATTCAGGACTGAGTTCACACTTACAGAGCCTCTCTCTACAGCGCATTATAACACATTATGAACATTTATATAATAGATTATGATGTTCTCATGTTGCCGTATAATTAAAGTTATGCAGCACTCATGGTTATTAGCAATGCAATATAACATAATATCATAGGTAATTATGATACCAGCTCCTATATATAAATTACAAATACAGTGACAGTTTGTTATGTATGCGTGTATGTAGATACAGTGTGTGCACAGTATATCAAGAATGATTTATAACAATTGAAATTCAAGTTTGAATAATTTAGCAATGGCTTATGGGGTTGGGTGATTACATTATCAGTAAAACAAAACTAAAAGAGCTGAACGATATAGACAAAATTTCATCTCTCGATATTCATGCCACATATCTCGATATCTATCACTTCAATACCATATGACTATGGGTTCAGTGAAAATCAACCGGTGCATTCAAGGGCAATCGTAAAAATGAAAGTTGCTGTGACTTCCAGAGCTGTACATGCAGGGCAAGTGTGGGGTAAATCTATATAGTTTATATTGTTGCTTTTCAATATTAATATCTTGAATGTTCATATCTCGATATAGATAGGTGACAATATATCTTTCAGACCTAAAAACTAATACTATAATGTCTTAGGGAAGTACAAAATTATCCAAGCAACATCGGTATCTGCAGAAGCATGACTGATATTTACAGCTAATGTGTTGATTGTACAAATTAGTCATATATATCTCATAAATTGTCTGCAATAATCGGCAGAATGCATAAATTTACCACAATGGTTTACCGCATCATCACCAAACTTAAAGGTGCTATGAGGAGAATCTACTTGCGGCGACATAAAGACTCTGCTACCCATGAGCACGGGCGGCAACTGTAGTAATGCTGTGTTCCAGTAACCTCGGAACTGGGAGAGTCATCTCCGATTTATCGGCGTTCCAGTTGAAGTCGGTAAAAAACATGCCGATCTACCAGGCTATTGTTAGCTGTTGTTAGCACGCCCTGCGTTGTTGTTCACAAATATCACATGAAGAATGTGATTATCACTATGGCAGCATTTTTGTTAATATAAGTCTAACAATACTATGTATACAGCTGATCTAGAGCGACACACCCCAGTCAGAAGTGCAAATAAATTGATTATTACAGGAGCTAAATAACTGTTCACACTGGGGGCATCCATCTTCAATTGTCAACTCGAGGGTGGCGATGTTTCACCGAGTTCCAAGTAGGACATTCCGACTTCTGGGGACATTCCAGTTGCAGTTTTCTACTCAGAACCCAGATATTCCTACTTCTGAACACAACTGGAATGCACCAAGACGTAATCCAAGCCAAAGCATGCGTTTGTTGTTATGCTAATGAATGTAGCTCGGCCCTTCCTCAGAATTCTAAATTTCTTTACAACAACTTACAGGATGCAAAGCGACGAGGTAATGTATCTCTTTCTAGTTACATAGCAGTAGTTTTTGATGTGTGACAACAAGCAATTTTTGGAAAACTTAGAATCGTAGTTTTGTAGCCGGCTATATATCGCAACTTACAGCCCCGAGCTCTAAGACATGTAATATAAATAATAAAATAATATAAATTTGCTCTAGTTTTAATTGTCTTGTTCCTGAAGTTGAGTATCCAGGCCAGTCCAGCCCTGTCCAACCCAACCAGAAGGCTAAGGAATAGCATTTATAGATAACCTATGTTGATGCTTTAAAACTCATCTTAAAGTGTGTATTTTGATCAGGCATATATCTAAAAGTGAGACTTTTTTGTAATTACTTAGAAACTCCTCACAGTCCCTTTAAACTTTTGTGAATCAAAAGGTGTAATTTTCTTCAGAATAAAACATATTCCTTGGGTTACATCCATCTCTAACACAAGGAGACTTTAGTCTCTTCAGACAAGTTTAGTAAAGTGGAAGCTTTGTGCTCTTGGCAATAAATATAGATAAAAATTTAAGGACTGTCAATCACAAGTTTGTAAATATCGGCAGTGTTGCTTATTGTGGAGTTATTTTTCTGAAGGTTAGTTTATGTAGCTTTCATTATTCTTATTGAGACCCCCTTAAATTTGACTTTTCGCTGATCCCACTATCAACTATTTTCTAGTATTTTGTAAAAACACTTGACGATGTATTCCTAGCAAATCTTGCATACCCATTTACACTACTGAAAAAAGCATGTTTACCATCCAGACAACTGAAATTCATGAATTTGAAAGTCAAACTGGCCGCCCCTCAAATTTCAGTCTCGTCTTGTCTGCTGACAAAGGTAGACATTTATTTTGGAAGAGTTTTATACTTAAATATTTATTGAAAGCTCCTCATCTTTTTTGTTTGAATGCATGTACGATTCGCTTTGAGGGGAACAAAGTGTTCAAAGATAAGTACTCATAAAAAATGATCTAAATGAGGAGAACAATCTTTTCTGGGCCCTGATGTAGCTCAAAACAATATTACACATGTACATTTGAGTCCGTCACAGTACATCCAGTCCAGAGAACAATGCCGCGATGTCCCGCTGAGCAGCCGAGCCTTTTCAGACCACAGCACACCGCTGGGCCACAGGCTGTGAGCTCCCTTTGTCAGACTAAGAGAGGGAACAACTGCCGACAGTGTCCCCGTACCGCCGCCCTGGCAGGGGGGCTTACGTCAGGATGGCAAACGCTGATCTACAGTCATTCATGCCCCCCCCACCACCACCACCACCACCACCATGTCATCGACTCAGGACGCTGATGTCACCCAGCAGACTAGACCTGCATCCATTACTCCGCTGAGGGGAGGCCGACGTCAGGCTAGCATGATAACACGGCGGCTACAATGGATGAGTAATGCATCACGTTCATTATCGAGGCCATAACTCAGAGGGTCATAAAGCCGACACTTTGGGCTTTGTCTCGTGAGCATTTGAAATATTGCTCCAGCATTCTTTCGGGGCAGGCTTTATGAATATGTAAAAAAACATATAAATTAATTTGTTTGATCATAAAGAAGAATTATGCTAGACCAGGGTGGGCAACTGGCAGCAAGGGGCCACATGCATTCCCCCCCTCTTACTCACAGCGGCCTGTGAGTCCATTTTTAACATCATGACGAGTAAAACTATGGAATTAAGACTTCTTATTAAAGACTATATCCACCACTAAAGAAAAGTTAATCTTTCATAGTACAAAATTCTTATTAATCCTGGAGTCAAAGTGATGAGAAAAACATTGCTGGTCAAGAGATGAAACTAATATTAGATACAATTTAAAAAATAGATCAAGTCAAACTGTTACGATAATAAAAAGTAATAAATAGTGGAGTCAAAATGATCAATGTCAGAAGACTTTTAATCCTCCCAAATGTATTTTAATCTGAAAATTATGAACTTTAATTTCATAGTCAAGAGTTCATGCTTCAGAATTTAACTTTTAAATCAAAATATGCACTTGTTCCCTTATATTTATAGTTGCATCTAATTATTTCAATCTTTCAACAAAAATTACAATATTTTGATTTTTTTTTTTTCATAAAAATTAACTCATAATTGTGACTTCATCTTCAATTTCCATAGTCCCAAAATGTGGACTCCAACTAAATGTATATATTTTTATAACCCTGTATTAATTCGAAAAAAAAAATTGACTCTACCTCTGATAACTATGACTTTTTATTTTAAGTCTTGTTTTTGTGTTTGATCAGATAATTCTGATTTTTTTAATCTTGTAAATGTGATTTTTTTTTCAATTTGTTTCAAATAATTTCAACTTTTAAACTAATTTTAAAAACAAATGCTAATCCACACAAACATATTTTTATCCATCAACTTGGACTTTTTCACAAAGTGCCTTTTCACCTTAAAATTTGACCTTGTGCTTAATTACTCAATTCTGTGTGATGATTACTATTTTTCAACCCCAATTAGGAAGTTCATTTTTATTTAACTAATTTTGAGAAAGACCCCATAATTTGGACTTTCATTTTATAGATAAAACTTTTTGTGGCACATTTTTTTTACATATCTCATAATTCTGATTTTCCCTGATATAATTCTGACTTGTTGTCCCCAAACCAACACATTTTATCTCAATTGTTTGTTTTTTATTTTATACTTATACTTGTGAAAAATACCTTTTTGTCATAGTGCTTAACCTTATAGTAAAGTTAGAAAATAATATAAAAGATCTGTTAACCTCAATTAACTCCTGATTGCAAATATTTTTTTAAAAAAAAGGTATTTTCTCTCAGAAATTATAAATGAACATTTTTTACAAGTTACCTTGCATATCTTATATTTCCACGATTTCTGTGTGTGTGTGTGTGTGTGTGTGTAGAGAGGTACCCTGTGTAATTTTCTGTTTTTGACGATGTAAAGTTCTTACAAAGTATAACTCGAGGCCTTTGAAGAATAAATTGAAGACCCAAGAGAAAATGTCTCGGTAACCTATTAATGTATTCATCACAAATAAAGGGCAGTTTAACTTGGAATATTCTATATTTAGCTCAGGATAATTAAGATTGGATTTAGAAAAATAAAATCTAGTTTGATAAACTCAATTAGAAGCTACATCTCTATTCTTAGATTAAGATATAATTAATTCAACAAATCACCGCTAATATATCCTCAAGTTAATTGTCCTCTGAAATGAGAATTTTGTTAATATGGCCAGCCTGGTAACCAAAGTTACGGGCCTCTGTGCTCACCGTAGCTAATCAAAAGTGTCTTATAATATTTACAGCCTCTCAGTGAATAACAAGCACCATAAAGTATGCGTATAATAAAGAACGGGTTTCATTTTAGAGCTTTTTCTGCTTTAATTTCAGCGTTTGAAGTGCAGCATGTGAACCAGAAGTCTCTCAGGGTGAAGCCGAGGAGATAAGAGACTAAATTCATAAGCCGCATTACATTCACACACACCTCACCCCACAATGAGACCCAAAATGAAAAATAGGCGTAGGGTCGAGGGAGACGAGCAAAAAACAGGGGGGTTGGGGGCAAGGCTTTACCATGGCAACCCTAGTGTCAGCCAGCCATTTCTTCTTAATCCCCCCAGTTCAATGTCGCGCCCTCTGAGGGACCCCCGCTCTCTACAGCTGAATATTTCTTTTGTGTGGTGAGACTCTGTATATATGTGTGTGTTGTATATATGTGTGTGTGTGTGAGAGAGTGAGGGCGGGGGGGCACAGCGGGGGGAGGGATTGGGGTTAGAAGGGGGGAGATCATAGCTAACCCTGGCTTAAATGGGGGCCAAGCTGCAGGCCACAGAGTCTCAACATTACACCGGGGGTACAACTCAGAGATCAACTGGCTCGCAGTGGCGCACACATACAGTGCGTGCGCACCCGTTTAAATACTACAGTGATGGAGGGAGATAATCTTCTGAAATAGCAGATAATTACATCGTATGGCAAACAGCCGGGGCCCGTTTCTCCTCCCCGTGCCTATCAAGCACTTCTTGCTACCCCCATCTTCCTGCTATGAAACTCTCATGGTCGCTCGCTCTACTTTCCCGACAAAAGCGTTTTTTTTTTTTTTTCCCTGTTTTTTTGGGGAAGAGTGGGTGGGGAGAGGCGTCAGCTGCTAGACAAAATTAAAAGGCCTCTATTTGTTCCTGACAATAAAACGTCCCCATCTTTCAGAGCTCCTCCACAGCTGCAGCAGGATATAGGCTTTCATTTCTCCTCGTCTCCTTCCTCTAACTGTAAGCCGATTTAGTGCTGCTGGTGGGGGGGGGGGAATTCTGGAGGTTTATAGTCGTCTTTCTGTGATGCTTCAGCATCGAGGAGGAGAGAGGAGCTGACAGATGGGTAATAAGAGGGGGGCCATGGAGGAAGTAGGAATGATGTGAAGTTTACCTGATGGAGAAGATCTTCAAACTGTCGCATCAGGAGGCATGAAGTGAAACCTGGAGAGAGAACACAAGAAAAATTAGACAAACTAAACTTATAATGCTGCTATTGATCTTGACTGCCTTAGAACACTGATACTAGTTCAGCGTTACTTTATTATGCAGTTGTACACAACTTAATGCTGCTATTGATCTTGATAAGCTTACAACACTGCTACTAGTTCAAGGTTGCCTTATTATGATATATACCCCTTAATGCTGCTATTGATCTTGATTATGAAACAACATTGATACAGATTCAGGCTTGCCTTATTACGCAGTTATATATCACTTAATGCTGCTATTGATCTTGACTGCCTTTCAACATCGAGACTGATGCAGGGTTGCCTTATTATGCAAATGTACACAACTTAATGCTGCTATTGATCTTGATTATGAAACAACATGGAGACTGGTCCATGGTTGCCTTATTCTGTAACTGTACACCACTTAATGCTGCTATTGATCTTGATTATGATACAACATTAAGCGGGGTCCACGGTCGCCTTATTATGCAGCTGTATACCACTTAATGCTACTAATGATCTGGATTACGAAACAACACTGAGGCTAGTTAAAGGTTTACTTGTTGAGCTGGTTTATACCACATAATGCTGCTATTGTTCTTGTGCAACATACAATGCTAATATCAAACTGGTCAAATTCAGGGATGGGAATCAAAAAATAATCCCAAAAATCAATAACAAAAAGCTAAAGGAGTCGACACCATACATCTTTTTACTTCACAACTCCCGGTCAATTTCTTCCTGTAATTTACACAAATTAAGGAGGTCATGCTCTTACAGAGGCAGTCGGCATCGACAACGAGAGGTCGAAGAGGTAATAATGGGAAACAGGAGACAGAAGCAGACAAAAGTGTGACTTAACTTTACACAGCAAACTATTAACGATGCACAATATTATGGGAACAACATTAGTATCAGCAGCTAATTGTCTAAAAAGGTGATTTTCATCATTGGCATTTAAGATTTTCTTCAGCCAGTGTTTTAGCTTATATAACAAATTGGTTAAAAATATCTAAAAATAATGGGTATCATATTGGCAGAATGTACAAATATCTCTTAATGTATTGCTCCTTGAATAATAATGCTGCTATTGGTGCTCCTAAAATGTGGCTTTAGATTTCTGAACTAATGCTGCTACTGGCATTATCAAACTATAATGCTGCATAGAACTAGGTCAACTTATATTTCTGTGATTGACCTTGATAAGCTATCAATGCTACTACTGACCTTGGTAAACTTTAATTGCTGCTATTGATTTTTAACATAATGTAATGTTGCTGTTGGTTTTGTAAGCTTGTATAGCTACCATTAATATAGACCAACCTAAAATGCTGCTGTTGGCCTTGGTCAACCTGTTGTGCTGCCATTGAGCTTGATAAGAATTATGCTGCTACTGGACTTGGACAACCGTTTGAGCCAGTTTTGATCTCTGTCAGTATCTGATGCAGCTTTTTATCTTGGCATTATGATGCTGCTATCAATCCCAACAGTCCTCTACTGTTACAAAAATTCTTATTTAAATTAGTATGCTCCCTTTTTGCCATTTTTAAAAAACCTCTTACTCTTTAGTCACAGTAGATACATGCAACAAAGTATCTTGATCACTTTATGATGCTGTTTTTTAATTTTGATCATAATGATGTAATTCAGTAGTTGCCCTTTAGTCTCTGGACTCTTAAAAATATAACGGTGTCCATTACTCAGTCTTTTGTATGAAGTAGTGTACACAAAGGGTCCTTCTGTTATTTACCATGTAAGATCTCTGGTCAATAGATGATGCAACTTAAAACGTGTTTATTTTGAAGTTTTCATTGATTTATTCTACATTTTGAATTTAACTGAGAATGGTATATCTATTATGTGTAGTGGTAGCAGACTTTATATTGTTTTTTATGTCTTTGTTCTATCAGAAGTGTGTTTTTAATATTTTTTCATCATCACTGTACACTGTCACTTGTATAAATAATGAAATAAAATATTGATAAAAAGGAAACTTCTGAAGGTTGATGTGGAAACTCTCTCATATAAAGTCACACAAAACTCCCTAATCAACTCGTGATTCATGTCTAGCTCATCCTCCAGAAGCCCCTCTCTCTGCCCCCACCCAACCCTCGACCCCAAAGGCAGAGCGACGGAGGCGGATGGAGGAGGAAGTGCCAGCGGCGTGTCTCTGGGGTGGTCCAATGTGGCCGTGGGCGAGGCTTTAATGTAGCTGCATGTCCACTCCAGTGTATACTGTACATTCAGTCATAATGACTAACAGACCTGCAGTCTGTCTGCCTGCCTGCGGGGGCCTCCTCACACGCCACTCACATGCCTACACATGCATATGCTCCACTTTAATGGCAGCCTTCAGACTTTATTTGAAGTGCTGTGGTGCTCATGTGAAAAAAAGGGGAAAAAATGAACCCGGATTTTCATAAGTTAGGAAAAATATGACTTTGAGGACCCTTGGATTAATATTTGTCTCTAGTGGGTTCATTTCTATAAAGTGACCATTTATCAAAATATGGGTAATTACAGTTTGGTCGCTTTGTGAGGTTCTTTTTCAAAAGTCTGAGTTTGCCAGACATCTGGATGGGTTATTACACGAGACATGGGCTGCAGACATTATTAAAAAAAAGTTTATTGTCTGACCAGAAAAGTCTAACTTAATTTAACGTCACTGCAGCTTCTATTTATGGACTTTTGGTGTTGTAGCATATGGAAATGCAGAAATAGCCATAATCACAGCTATTTATTTGTAGCTTGACAAAGTAAATAGTCAATCATTGAAGAATTCGGGGCAGCAAATCAGATTTCAAAGGGCCTGTCAGGGCCTGGCTACCACTGTATTCACTCCATATTAAAGGGAAGGTTATGATCCCTCCAGCAGAGAGGGGGAGGCGCTGCATTTCTGCATTCAAACACGAAGCAAGAACAAACTGCTTAAAGCTGACAAACTTTGTTGGAGTGCTGATGCTTCCAAAATAATTATGTTTTGTAAACTAGATATCAAGATGGAGCAGTGGAGCACGTATAAGTCATGACAATATGTTCTATTTTTTTCATCCATTGGGGTATTATGTTCATCATTTAGGTTGTCCTTCGGTTCTAGCACTGTGATATTACAAGCGGTGAAAAAAATAATAGCCCAGCAAAAACTTCATGTCTTATTCAGGATTTATTTCATTTCACTTTTAAAATTAGCCTAGAGTTTGTAAATTGCAGACTGTGGGCTACTGTAGTCTTAATTATTTGTTTTTGGGATACAATGAAGGACTTAAACATTCAAAAAACAGATTCAACATGCAGTGACAATGGCCTGGGACTAAATCAAGCCTAATCAAAAGTTACTAAACGGGCAGTTCTGCTTCTGTAAAAGGAGAGGGGGACGTTCTATCATTTAATTCAGGACCTGAACTTCCCCATAGTTGCTGTGGACCAACTGTTTACAATGTAGAAGGCTGAGTATATAAATAAGGTAGTCAAAGTTCAGCTCCAATACTCCGTATATTTTCTTTAAATTCAATATCCTTGTTAATGTGATAACCTTGGCAAAACAAAAACAAAACCAAAAACAAGCTGCTGTGATCCAAACACACCACCACGCAAGTTGCCAAGTTTAACAACAGCCGATGCTCTCATTGGTCAGATTTGAGCCAACCAAATAAAATTTTGGAAAAATTGACCATAGTCCATAAAGGAATAAAATTCATTTATGCGGTGTGAAAAGGGCTTTGGTGTAAATCCTCATGAGATGTGTCTGACCACGTCACTCCTGCTATGTTTTAATGTTTACTGTAGCTACACAGAAATGCCTAAACATGTTCCCTCCACTTTTGCTGGCTGTGGGCTGAACAAACACACTTGCCGTCAGATCATCCTCTATCTGCTCTATCTGGGGGGGTAGCATATCTCTATATGTCACTATCTATTTAAGGACACAGTTCTGAAAGTTGGAACAGGTGGAAGAGGGACAGGAGGAACTTTTCTTATAAAAGTACCTTTGTTGACAAGCGACGGATATGTCTTTGTATGAAAACATTAAACATGTATTTTGGCATAACATAGCACCTTTAAAAGTGAACATCGTCTTCAAGGGTAATTTTGGCACCCTCTTTAAAAAAATGTATCTTGGTCTCTCCTCATTGTCAGTGTGTCTCACTGTGAAACACTGTAGAGGGAAACATACAAACTAGACTGATCATTAATGTCTTTTTCTGACAGCTACCTCACAGTACTTGGATTTCAAGAATATTTTGGCAATACAGAAATAGTCACTCTGAAAATGTATGATCTTGTTTGCTTTTGCAGCCCGGTTGAGAGCCTTGGATTAAATTTCCGGTCCGTTTGATCACCAGTTAAGTGACCTGCACTGGAGCTTTACAATAAAGCGAACCATTATTTTTTTCTTCAGTAAAAATGTCACAAAACTGTGAAGGTGATTAATTCCAGTCTTGTCTATGAGAGAGCAAAGGCCACATTGTAGCATAAGGTGCAGAGTCTGTTCAACAAGTGCAAAGACATAAAGCAAAAACAAAGGCCACAGAGTTAGCGCCTTGGGCTCTGATTGGCAGGGTGGGGTCTGGAGGTGACCCCTGATCTTTCTAACCCCCAGGAATGTTGTCATGCTGGTGCGTGTATTGTTCAAGCCTCCCTGAGGAGGAGCAGCCGGGCATCAGATGAATGTGAGCACTGAAGGTTCCTGAGGGCTTCTCCTTTACGCCCCTCCACCTAAAAAAAACCCTCCTTTTTCTTCCTCTAATCCTTTTTTTCTGCTCTTCATCGTCAGACTTGGACAAACAAAAGGTATCAACAGGTCTGAGAGCGGGGCCGTTATTGTCCGTCTGAAGTGCACTGCTAACGTGTGGGCGCTAAGTCGGCTCTCCTCGCCGCCCTAAACGACCAACAAGGATTCAATAAAAGGCGTCGAAGCAAGGAAACTCCAGAATTCCCCTCTCTCCGCCCTGTCAGTCAAATAAAGGTTTGTTTTATTGGTCTATGCTGCAGATCTGAGAGTATCTTCAGGCAGTCTGAGTCTCTGGAGGAAGTCACCAGCAGTCCAAAGGAGACGGACAGATGAGAGGGGCCAGACAGACAATTACTGGCCAGGTATGTCCTTTATACCCACCTAGGGCTGGTCAGAGGAAATGGAGGAATTTATGATGTCATAAAAAAGTGCCAGAAGAAGAGAGGTGCCTGAGAACAGGTTGTCTCTGGAGAAGGAGCCATAAAAAAGGCTCCTGTGGTTTCTGCTCCCTCCCCCTGGCTACCACCCGAGATGGTAAGACAAGACTGAGCACCACGGTGTTACTGCACGCAGACACACACTTAAGACTGAGAGTGATTTAACTCATCAGAAAACATCAGCATTTGACTAAATTCAACCCACAGTCAGCAAACAATCAAATAAAATGATGCCTGGAGTCAAGTTCTGTGAGGTAAATGGTTTCTAGAGTACAAGTTCGTTCAGGTTCAAATCTGGACCATTTCTGACTAATCTGAATTTTTTCAAAATAATTTTACTTGCATTTTGCTTGTACTTTGTATCTTATTTTTTCATGATCTTCTTTTCCATCCAAAACATCTGCAATAGATCAAGCCCAATGTCTGTGACTCTGTTTTGAGCAAATTTAACCCACCAAAATGACTAAAACAAATATCTTTTGATTTTTCAAGTTATGATGCATTTGATAATCTGATCTAACAGACTGTGCTACTTTACACCTATCACAGTTTGGAAAATAACTCGTTTTTTGTTTTTATTTAAATATGCAAACCAAACAAAATCATAACTGTGGTTGTATGTTGGACTCTTTTTTTTTTTAGCAGTAACCATTCATACATTTCATTTTGTTAATTTTGTGCAAGCTATTTTGAAACCATCATTTTACTCATTTGGATTTATTTTTTACTTTATTTTTCATTGACAACGATGTGACAGGTTTATGTATGTGCTTTATATATAATACAATTCTTTGAACAGTAAATTAATCACCCAAAATTTGGAATGATTTTGAATTGCTTGTGTTTCTTTTTACCCCTGTATTTCCTAGTCTTGGAAAAAACATTTAATATTTTTGATCATTTTTTGGTAATAACAGCACTCTATGCTCATAAATGTTTATGTTGAAAAACGGTGAATGTTTCACTGACTAATGACTTCATGGCTGTAGTTTTGGACAAAGGAATACAAAGATGCCTGAATATAAATTCAGATAAATATGATATAATATATATAAAATCACTTTTCTTCTTTTGACCAACAGAGGGTGCAGTCCTCTGTAAGTATTGTTACTGCCTCCGCCAAGGAGGTCGCGCTGTAAGCAAAATAGCTAAATAAGTCAGGAACAGATTTCGGTCAAATTTGTGGGGTATGTTTGTCATGGCAGAAGGAAGAACTGCTTAGTTTTGGGGAAGTTGTAAATCCAAGTGTGGATCCTGGAACTTTTTAAAGTATTGTTTACACCACACAACAGGGCAAATGTCCTTATTTGTTCTAATAACATGGCTAACAGTATCAGAAATGTCTTAGCGGACGTATGTGCTCTGGAGCACTGCAAGCTTGTTGATGAAATAACGCTTCAAATACAGTTAATGCAGAATTATGTTTATTTATAAAAATTAGTAGACTTTTTTATGTTAATGGTAAAAGACATTAAACATCTTTTGTTTTTTATAAAAATACAACAGGGATTAAAATAGTTACACGCACAGTGTTTTGCATCAGCTGGGTGTATTGTTACAACTCTGACTGTAATTATGCTTGGGTGTACTGTACCATAAAGTGTTAACCATTATCATTGCTGGCTACAGTAGGTTTATTTTATTTTAACATTTGAGAGAAATTAAATGCTTTATATATTTGACCACCACTCAATGTAAAGTTTAAGCCACAGCTGCCTTAAATAAACAGTAAGGATAATTACTGTACCAAAATCCTTTATGGTTTGTAATGGTCATTACACCAGTATGTACAAGATTGTTGACTGGGAGAGTTATTCTGAATGTTAAAATATATTGAATATGGTTATCCATGAATTTTTACATGTGCAGCTTTACTAACAAAACAGGTTAATAATAACATACATTATCATTTCTTGATAAAGACTTCAAATTATTTACTTGTGTTCCCAAACAGAAAATTCAGCTTTTTTGGTTAAGTGTTCTGGTTAATTCATTTCTGACCTTTAGAAGAAGCAGAGCTGCTCATAGCTGTGTATAAAGAAGTGAATTCTGTTGGAAATTTCTTATTTACTGTTAAAAGTATTTGTCCAGTAACAAGAATACTTTCTGTTTTCAAATAAGTTTCTGAACGACTTCTAAAAATTTTTTTTGTTTGTTTTAATGACAGTTGGTCTAATACATTTTTTAAGAACTGTACAGTTTAATTATTTTTGATTATAAAGTGGCAATTAAAGACCACTGTAAAAAGAAAGAGTTAAATTCAAAATGGAGGTTGTAACTTTACAAGTTAACATTTTTGAAAATTATATAGTTTGTGAAAACCCAAACTAAGACGTGAGATTTTAAAATATAAAGGAGACAGCCGTTTTGAGGAAATTAAAAGAGAATGCAGTTTTTCCTTGGACTGAGCAGCTTTAGTCCAGATCCCTCACAGTATCATCAGCATCCAGACTTTGCAGACACATCGTGGTAAACCAGGGCATCTCAGAGGAAAACAGTCTCATCTCAACAAAAAAAACAAAAACAAAAGTGTACCAGGCAGACGTGAGACTTAATGTTGAAGTTTTTAGGACTAGAAATCTTTGAGCATTTTCTCTTTAATTTACAACTTTTTCCAAAAACACATTCTGAGTTTGGTTTCTGAAAAATCTCAACTTCATTACAAAGTTTTAAAAAAAAAGAAAAACCCTGTTAGTCCACAATTTTATCTTAATTTCTGAACTCGTTTCAACAGTTAAAACCACAGAAGCAAAAAAGCTAATACAGGAAGCACACTGAACAAGAGCAGCACCATCTGTCTGCTCAAGCAGGTGTAAGGAACTAAAAGCCTAAAAACGCAAACATACACAACATCCTTTCTGTTGTGCGCGCGCACACACAAACACATGTACACACACAGCAGCTCTGTTCAAAAAGATAGAGACACACTGTCACAGTCTGAGCGCTTGTTAAAAAAAGGAAGAGAGACGGTTGTTATTTGCTCTACAACCTAACTAAAGAGGCTTCCCATTGTAAAAAGGAGTGGCTGCACAGCCCCGTTTCCTTTCATCCCCGATCCTTCAGGCACGCTGCCTTTGTCTCACACGGGACAGAGCGGCCAGCCTCCCGGCTACGCTACACTGGTCAAATACCTGAGAACTACTGCTGGCCGGCATGGTGGGAAAAACGACAAGAGGAGGAGGAGGAGGGAGGAGAGAGGAGTGGGGGTAAGGTGTGAGAGGTACGGCAGGACTGACCGGCTGAAACAGAGGAGCCTGCTGAATAAAACCTGTTATTAGAGCAGAGGGGAAGTCAGTGAACACCTGGCACCAAACTGGACTTAAAAGATAGTATAGAGCACTGAGGCTCAGCTGGTGGATTGGGACCCAAAAGTGGGTCACATGGCTATTCCAAGTGTGTGCTCTGATGAAACTCATGGTCTATAATGTACAGAAGCCTTAGTGGAACATTCATGGCTGCAGATTTGCGTTTTTTCTTCAGATGCTAACTCCTTTAATTTGTTATTTTGAGACGCAAAAGCCATTTTTTCACATTTTTCCAAAACTTAAGATTCATTGTTAAAAGCTCTTAGGTATTACACCTCAGTGACGTAGGGAGATACTTTAATATTAAGAGATTATTATTAATTTCTTTTTTATACTGATGACTGATTGGTACTATGGCTGCTTTTATGTTATTTTTGGTTAGCACGTTTTTACATTTAAATGGTAGATAAGCCATTATCCTTTTTATATTGCTATTCTTTGCCTTGTTTTACTGATAGAGGAAATAAACTGTCTTCTAGTTGTGATCATTGCTGACACTTTATCATGCTTTTAGGGGTGCATATTATTGGATTTTAGAAGATATCTAATATGCTAATATTTCTAAGCTTATTTTGGCTGATAAAGACATCACATTTTTAACAGAAACAAGTCAAGCAAGCTTCTTATGCTATTTTAACAGCTAAATGGGATGGGAATCAAAAACCATCTCCAGTTGAGAATTTATAATTACCTTAAGGAGTTAACATCATATATTTATGCCTAGCAATCCGCTGCATTCTGCATGCCTTACAAAGCAAGTCTGTCCCACTCTAAAGGGAGGCAGTCAGCATTAGCAACAACAGAGAAGCTAAATGCCATTAAGAGACAGAAGTATTTAAGATTGTGTCTTAATTTATAAAAATGATTTTAACAGCATGACATCCAATGTCTAACAACCCGTCTAACAAACCTGCAGAGAACAGTGGGTCAACACTACCAACTCATTTTAACACCAATAACTAATTCCTGTAATATTTGGTCACATTCCAGATAGATTATTGCAACGCACTCCTTTTTGGATCACTTACTCACAATCATTCACATACATATCAAATGCTAATGTTATGCCTTAATTTTATGTTGTCTCTACTTAAGAAGTAAGATTAAGATGAGATTGAGGCTCAAATAATGGTTGAAAGCTCGGGGGATTTTAATATTATCACCGAGGATGGCTGAGTAGTAATTCCAGAGTGATATCAACTCACACACAGGCAGATTTTTATGACATTTATGAAAAGGCGTCTTATCTTGTACTTTGGATTTTCTGTTTACATGAAGCCACATTTTCGGTCACTAAAGACAAATATTTTGCTACATTCCGGTGCTCCGTTTTCTCCTCTCAAGGCATTTCCAACATCGCTCAGCAATTATTGTCAAAAATGTGGAAAAACTGCTCTGTTGCACACTGTAAACAAATCACTATAAAACCCCTTGACCCACTGGTGCATTCTGATCACGACAGTGGAGGTTAGAGTATTTTTGAGTCCGGTTCTTGACATTGCAGTATGTGATGTTGATAAATTGTCTCAGATATAAATCTGAAAGAATAAATTGAAAAGAATGCTTGTAACACAAGCAGTATGTTCACAGGTTAAGCTGTGACACTGCAAAGACTTTTAGTTGGTTGAATAAATAATAAATGAACCAAGCTTTGCAGAGGAAATCCAAGAGCATCTCTGCTGGTCAGGAAAAGTGTTTTGTAAAATGTTTTGAGAACTTGATATGTGCAAATCTAGTTATTATTTAAGAAAAGAACACTGACATCTACTCATGAATGTGGCCAACATCATATTATTACATGTGAATAATAGTCAGTAGCGGTCTTGTAAAATATATTATAGTAGTTCTAAAACTCTGTGCTTGTAAGCAGGTTAGTTTTGCCCTTTTTCTTTGTTTGGTCATTTTTAAGTCCATATAAGTTATTGGATCGGTTAACTTTGTGAGAAAGGCCAGTTTTCCACATCCTTACTAATAACTCAAATAGTTCAAGAGATTGTCATGACACTTTTAGTAATGTTGGTGATAGCATAAGGAAGAAGTAATACGATATTTGGGTGACCTGAATCAGGATACAGATCCAGTTTTTTTTTTTTTAATTAACAATGGGAAAAAGAGCATTTTTTCAAATTTTTGACAATAACTCACTCAACAATGTTGGAAATACCTTGGCAGAGGTTTGTGTTCTCGGAGCAGCTCTAGTTAAAAAATGTTTCCATTCTTTATGCGACTTGTTACATTTAGGTAAAATAGTAATTACTATAAAATCATTACACTCTTGACAAAAGTACTTTTGAGTCTATGTTTAACTTATTATATTCAGCATAATTACTTCTACTAGCATGAAAATATTAATTCTGTAATGTGTAAATGTATTCATGATAATTTTTTGATAGTATCCTTTAATCCACAATCATTTGGGTCCTCTTAATCTAACAATAATGTGGCCTTCATGGTAATCAAAATGCCCCATCCTGATCTAAGGTCTAAAGTGCATCACTAAATACAATTAAAGGGTTTAAACTTTTGTTAACTGGGGTTTGTAGGTTTGGCTACACCAGCTTTGAGCCCCGTGGCTGAGAGGTCCAATGTCTGACCCCCTTTAACACGTTTAAACTGATCTCACTTGTCTCCAAACATGAACTCTCCTGCCCAAACAATCCACTTTGGAAGAAGATGTGACTTGGTTTTCAGTACTGTGCTCTAATGTTTACTGTGGCTGCATAGACAGACATGTTCCTCCCATTGGAGCCAGATGTGGGTTAAACTAACACCTGGCTCTGGAAGGGTCTCCCATCTGGAGGACGTGGCACATCATAATGACATAACATTTTCTCAAAGGTGAAGCATCAACAGAGGACACAGATTTACTTATAAAGACAGTTAAAAGGTTGTTTTCTATTATATGCGATATTTTGTATAATTGTGACCTTCAAATTGAGTTTGGAAACCTCGAATCAACCACCTGGTCTTAATTTCCCTTTACTTCAAGTCCTCCTCTTTCTTCCTTATTAAAAAAAATTAGAGCCTGCACGAGCGTAATTAGAAAACTTTGAGGTTAAGAAGGGCCTGGCTGACGTTTTTTCCCCCTCCTCTCCTCTCAATCTTGCGCTTTTCATGCCAGCTCAGCAGAAAGAAGGGAGTTCCTGTATACGAGGCACTGTATAGGGGTGAAGTGAGTTTAAGTCCACACTGAGAAGAGAAAAAAAAAAGGAAAACCTGACCACAGCCGGCTGAATGTAAAGCTTTTTTAGGTCCTGGCCTCAGCACCCAGACCTCACTGTCACTCCTCATAAAGCCGGACTAAAGCAGAGGGCTTGTGCTAAAGGCCAGGGGGGAGAGAGATAAGGCAAAATAAGGACAAATAGGTGGGGGGGTTAAAAAAAAAAAAACAGCCATTCAGGAAACTGCAGAAAAAGGAGTGAAAAGCCCCACACAAAAGCTTTTTCTTATATGCTGAAACTGTCATGGCACATCTCCAGCGCGCCCAGTACAAAAATATACTTCCAGGACAAACTGCAGCAGGAAATATAAAAAAGTAAAAACAGCACTGAGGGATTCTTAATCCTCTCTTCTTATTTCTAGTTTCTGCTTAGCTGTTTGAGAGGGAAGCGAGGAGTTTATTTTCAAATAGTCCACAAAGAATGCCTGTCATTTCCTGGCGTTTCCCACTTCCATATGAAAACCCCCCTTTCCCTTTACGAACAATGGGAAAGATTCCAAAATTTCCATGGGGAGTTTTCTTCCAAGGGCGATACAATAGAGAGCATGTTGGGACAGAATAGAGACGGCCTGTTTTCTCTCGGTTGGGACAAGATCAGGGCTAATGTAAGGTTTTTGTCTTACACATCGGCTGCTGCATTTTGTGGTTGAAGTTGCTTCTGACACAGCAGAGAGTGCTGCTGAATAAAGACTGAAGCCTGGGATAAGCTTCAACACTTTTAGATTTCTAAACAATCACGTTATTTTTAAGACTGATAAAGCATTCAATACAAACCTAAATATAGACCGTTTTTATGTTTTATATATTTAGTGGCATTTCAGAGAATGCAGGGCTTTGTGTACACTTAATGGATAACATTTGGAGCTCATGTGATCTTCTTCTAGCAACTTTCACAAGATGGTTTATAAACTGCTTGTTTTTAATCCATCAGGGCTTTGAAATCAATAAATTGACATAAATTACCCTATTACATCTGTTATTTCTGAGATCTGTCATACTGAATGAATTAGGAATGTTAAACCTTTCAGCACTATATGGTAAAAAAATCAATACAATTATTTTTTCAATGATTAACTGTCCAAAAATACTCGAAGATTAAAGAAAACATCAGACATTAGGAGAGAAGTGTCTTAAAAGCGCAAATGTGGTTCCAGGCCTATGGTTGAAAAAGTTGACTTTGTATTTGTACACTTCAATCTGCATCTTCGTGCATAAAAAAAGCCAAATGACCTGTGTTTGTTCCCACTGAATCGAGATGGGGATCTAATTGCTTGATTTTCACTCAGGATGTGATTTACCTAATGTAAAAAATGCTACTATCATGACAACTCTTACACTGGATATCTGTTATTTCTGAAATCTTTTGTATTAATAAATACATTTTTATTTCTTGCGTGTTAAAAAAAGATTTAAACTACATTTTTCAATTATCAACTCTCTAAAAAGAATCAAGACTTTAAGAATATCTAACCTGAAATGAATATGTTCAGTCTTATGGTACCAAAACTTTGCTACATTTCCTACATTAAATAAGATCAAATGACCAAACATAGTGAGAAGATGGCTTATTTTGGGGGCATTCTTTGGTACATGACTGTCATCAATCTTTATTTTATTTGTATAGTGCCAATTCATAACACGTGTTATCTCAAGACACTTTACAATAGAGCAAGAACTCTTCATTTTGTGGATACACATATATGCATAGATACATATATACATAGAGAGATACACATATACATATATATACAAATATATACATCCAACACCCAACATGAATCCATATAGCCAATCATGAATCCCTCCATCATGGCGGCAAGAAAAAAACTTGTGGATCCCAGTCTCATGATGAACAGCAGATCCACACATAATGGACAGTAATGTACTAAATTTTAAAAATCTGGTATCCTGACAGCTTTTAGGCTGGATATATGTTACTTCTTTAAACCAGTGGAAACGCATGAATGAGGTTCATTTTAAATGATGAATCTCTTTGTTAAATGACCAAAGGCACACAAGCTTGTTGACCTGACTGAGCCCAACTTGTTGAACTTGCTGTTGACAAACAGATTTTTGATGGTTGATTTTATAACAAAGTACTAACGTATGAACATATCCTCTCATATTTAATCCCAATTACTACCTTAATACTAGCATGAGTGTCCGAAACGCAGAAATACGAGTCTGAAGTTTTGGTACCACAACATTACAATAAATTTGTGCAATTTAGACCATGAGAAGGAGCACTTTTTGGTTAAGAGAACACAACAAAAGAAGTCATGCGTCATGCTAAGGAAATCTATTTTGGTTGCCACTGTGATGCTTCATTTTTACTTGAGTTGCTTTAACTTTTGTACTCGGACACTGTTGAGATCAGCTTGCACGAATTAGGTTTATGAAAAATGTACCATGTGTTTTGAACATCAAAATTATGTTTACAATCAGATCTGTTTGCTTATCTTTGCTCTGAAGCTGCCACAACTACAAGAGAGAGCGCACAAATCGTTTCTGCCCTTTACTATTAAAACATTGTTGATGTATTGGTGAGGCTTTGACTTTGGGTTTAAAGAGTGGGATCGGGCACCTTCCAGGGCATGTCAAGACAAAAGCACATTTTTTGCCCATATTTTTTAAATATCTGCATGTATTGAATTTGATTTAAAATACAACCATGGTCATGAGGGTAGACTGCTGCTGAAATGAGGGAAATGCATTGCAGAGGTCCACTGTTCATGATGTTCTTATTTAGGAGGCTGTGAGATTAAAAGCTGGGAGTCTCTGATTTAGACAACTTACGTGTGGCTTGGAAAAAGAATGATCCTAATATTGGATGTTCAGAACATTTATTTTGTTGCCATTGCAATGTAATTGATTAGTTAATCGATATTTGATTTAACTTAAAAATCTAATCAGATCTCAAAGTGTAAGCATTAAAACCCTGCACCAAAAAAAGAATATTGATATCTGTGAGTGTGTATGAATTACTGTTGTCAAAACCTTACAAATTTTGTCACCACTTTGAATCAACCTGATGCAATGTATTCTGACCTATTTTGAAAAATTTATAGTGTTAAAAAGTGCCAAAGCTTTAACTGGAAGTGCAGCACCACCATCAACTTTTACAAGAAGTAGCTTTAAATGGAAGAGAGAAAACAGTTCAAGTAACAGAAAATATTTTTGTTTAGTTTATCCATTTTTTTTCTTGGTGAGTCTTAAAAAGTTCAAACCTGATGTTGGGTTACCAGGACATGTATTTTTGTTGCTATGTTATCAATATTAACTGCTTTTTTAACTAGAATAAGTTTTTTAAAGTAATTCTGCGACAGCCATACACCAGAATATCTCTTTTTGAACATGTGAATATTTATATAAGGACATTCTGTATCATCCGACTGTTAAGCAGTCCCATGTCCTGCAAAATCAATTTTCCTTGCTTTAATGTTGTTAGAAGGGGCTTGAGGAGCAGAAGACCATCACACCTCTTACTAAACTAAACTCAAATAGGAGGAGAAAAGAGCTGCATCTGATCCTATAAGAAATGACTTTTTTGTTTTTAATTTTTCAACTTAATTCCAGTCCTTCCAGGATGATGTGAACGGTCGAACACACCAGGACATGGGACCTTTAAAACAAACATCTGACTTTATTCAGGGAAAAATCTAATTATTCCAGATGGCAGACGTCCTGAGCCTTAAAGGTTTTAAGAGACTTCGCTCGTCTCTCTGCACTGATTTCTAAAACGTATAACTTAAAAAAAATTCCCACACACAAGCAGCTGAAGCCCCTAATTAACCAAAGAACGCCTTTGCTCTCAAAGTGGAAAGAGTTCAAGTGTCATGTGCTCCCGAGTGGTTCTTGAAAGCCACCTGGTTTGACCCCGAGCAGACCTGAGCCTTTGGCTAGACGAGAGGTCAGAGGTGCCCCACTCATCTAGATGGGCCAGCATGCCGCCGTGCCCGGGGCGGGTTGCGTTATCTAACCTCTGCGTTTACCCTACACTGAAACTGCACACACACTAACACACAGGAAAGCACAAACATGCACATATGGACACAGGCTCCTGCTGCTGCCGTGAACCCGTTCACCCCGACTCCAGTCACCTGTAAAGTATAAGCAGAGCGGGAGTATGTGGTGTGCAGCTGCTTTCAGACCGGCTGCCCTCGATCTATGGATGGAAAATGAAGAATGTGGTGGAACTCAACATCAGATTTGATTTTCTTTTCTTCAAAATTAACGCTTTAAAAAGTTTGAACTTTGTGTTGTAATGAAGCAGAAACATGTGGAAGCATTTTTCTCCATCCTCATTTGGGTGTTGAACGAGTGAATTAATCAGGCCTCTGCTGGAAGTTATGTGATTTGAGAAGTATGATGAGCCTCCCTGCTGCCAACATTAACATCACATTTCCACTGACTAACAAAAACTACAGGAGCACTACTTTTTAATTTGATCTGCTCGGCTTTAAAAGAGGCGATGCGTAGCCGTGGAGGAACAATACAGTAGAAAGCCTCTCCGCTGTGATAGCAGGTTGCTGCTCGGCGTAATGGCAGAGTGTAGCTGATGAAACCCTCACATGCAGTAATGAGCTGCACGGGAATGATGATCATCGTTCCAGCAAGCAGATAAGATAAGGCAGCATCCAGCACACCCTGTGCCCACAGGACAGTGGCTGTGCTCCATTCACCGGGCTCATACTCATAACTCAGTGAGAGCGAGCGGAAACTGCATTAAAACTCTACATGAGATCTGGACTCAGAGAAATGTTGCTCTTTGTTGTGAGGGAGTTGAGGGTCACTATGATTTACATCCATGGGGGGAAAAACAAAAGCAGAGGAAGTAATGCTATCACAGGTCATCAACAATCAATACTGGTAGCCATGCTATCTCTTAATTAGCATAACTGACCATTTTGATGCTTCTGCTTTTAGATGTTAACAGAATGCTGATCCTGCTTCCTATCAACAGTTATGTCCCAAGCAAGTATCCATCCTGTGGAACATGATCAAAGATGTGCTGGAGGCAAAATACCTGATCTCCTCCCATGGAAACAGAGATTTAGGCTTAAAAACAGTCAATAACTGGACACTTAGTCCCCTGGCTCATAATTTGTCTGGCTTTTGTAGATCGTATGAGGGCATTAGTTTTAATTTCGATCACTTTCATAAAGAGCTAAAAACTTTTCACTGTGGCTTTAATTGCCAAATATCTATAGAAAAAAAAGATTATTTTGATTAAAATACACTTTGTTCAATCCAGTTTAAGGACAGGCAACTTTGATTTATCAATTGATAATGTGGCACTTGCAGTAACCAATCACTTTTTATTTGAAAATGGCCAAATTTTAACAATGTTATGTAAGACACTTCACAGAAAGTAAGTCAACGTCTTACACCATTTATTTTAATTGACTCTTTTTGGTTCTTACTGCCAGAGAACTGGGTTGTAACAACTGTAGGATGCTCCCATCTGAACAATTACAGCCCCAGATAATTTAACAAGAGGAACAGAGAAAATAAAGTATTATATCAAGATTTGTATATTTTTGAAAGCTGATATTCTTTTTAACAGAAATAATTACAGCCAGGAACGGCATGTCTCAATGTGCTTGCCATGTTTAATGTCTTACTGGCAAATCTAAAGTTTTTGCCATGGCTGAAACTGACTGGTGGGCCCTACAGATTGAGTAAGGGGGCTTTTTGTGGCCCCCAGGCCACCAGCTTCCCACCCCATATCTGGTTAATGAACAAAAAAGTAACACTGCACTTAGCTTCATCTCCCTCATGAGATCATAAAGTGAATCGATGCTTGGCAAATTTTTTGCTTTACACATAAACACACACAAAAAGATAATATCTAGTGAGGATCTTCTTATTCATCATTTTTGTGATAAAATTCTCACCCTGCTTTCTTCTGAAACCCACCTGAGCGGTTAGCAGTGAAACATTTATTTTCCTGAGGGTGGTATTAATAATTTGCTTTTGAAGGTCTTTATTAGACACTGGCGTCTATTACTGTCAGTCTGATAACCAGCTAAAATGTCCTTTCTGAAGCTTTAAAATCCTGTAGTTTTAATATGAATATTTATTTTGTAAACAGAGTTTTTACATGCAAACACACACTGTACAATCTTAAGTCAAATAGGTAGTGAAATGCGTTGCGTAACATTAAGACCTTCGTGTTTACTTGGTACATTAGTTTATGCAGAACGCCTCATTAACCCTGAGGCTACAGGGCTCTGTAATTCATATGTGTTACTACTAGTTCCACAAAAAAATATGAGAAGTAGCAATTAAAGCTCCTGTGAGTAACAGTTTAAGACATTAAAATGGCCAAAGATAAATAGTTTTTTGGTTGATAATTTATTTTGCTTCTTTTGGTCAATCAGTGATCATTTTTGTCAGTTTCTTAAACAACTTAAAATCTTCACAGGAGCTTTAAACTATGAATGCCCAATCTTAGATTTTTGCCAATATCCAATCTGTTTGAACTGATTATTGCAATAGCTATATTTTTCAAACAGGAAACCATATAATTTGCGATTTTTAAACGTACTCATGCAGAGATAAGGTGCAGTATAATGGTATTTCACTGTGTTTTGTCTATATTAAGCTGACTTAAGCCTTTGTGTGACGGTTCAGTATCAGTTGATAATGATATTTTAATGGTGCACTGAATGTCTAGACCTCCTGTATCCAAATAACCATTTATTAGAAGTTATTCGCACAAACCTCTGACAACATTGTCCGGCAAGTTACTGCTAAAACAGCCCCATCTTGCAATGTTAACAAATCCATTTAAATAATTCCAGATTTAACATCTGGACCTTGATCACCGCCAAAGTCTCCCCTGTACCATGATCGACATTCCTTGGAAATGTTGTGAAAATCTGTTGAGAATTCATTAAGTTTTCAGCAAAACTGTGGAAAACTTCTTTATCTCACAATGTTAACAAGTCCCTGAAAAAAGTTCTTGATCAAGACATGGATCAGCAACCGTAATATATTAGCTGGTCCCTTATGCCATTAAAAAGCATTTCCTAAAAATGTCATCAAAATATATTGTGAACATTTTCAGTTGTTAGCAAAAATGTGGGAAAACTGCTTAATCTTGCAATGTCAACAAAATGACTGGATCAGCACATTGATTCTGATCACAACCAAAATGTAATCCATTGGTCCTTGGCCCATTTTCTAAACCATCACAACAATTTCATCAAATTCCCTTATATTTGTGGAGTTATCCGGTTAATTAACCAAAAACAGCAGAGGCAATAAATAATCTATTCTGAGTCTGATGATTTATTCTGCTTTTGTAGGTCAAACAGAGACATCATCGTTATTTTCAGTCAGTTTGTTAACCGCCTTAAAACCCTCTGAGGAGCTTTAAACGCCTGTCAGCTTTACATAAATGTTTGTTTTTCACTGCAGCACACTCTGTACCATCCATAGCCAGTAAAAAAGTAGTGCTTCACTAAGCGTCTAGACCCTCTGTATCCAAACGGTTTGAAGAATTTATGTAGAGTGCCTCATTAACCTTAAGGCATATTAGTGCTTGGCTCTGCACGCTCCAGCCTTAAAAAGAAGCCTGTCTCAGCTGCATTTAACAACCTGCACAGCCTGAACTGAGTGCCACATCAGGCCCTGGAGCTTGTTAGGAGTGTGGATTTGTTCGGCATGCATCCTCTCACGCTGCCCATCCTAAAAATGGCAGTCTGGCTGATTTTGCCATGTGCTGGAGGCCCAAATTCCGGGAGGAAGTCAGATGCGCAGAGACTGTTTCCGAGAATTCAGGAGCAAGGCGAGCAATCTGCATTTACTGCCCATGTTCCTGTCTGTACATTACAAACTACACCACACATTCATCCCATGCGTTATTTTTAGCTTTATCACTTAAAGACACATGAAATATTTAACTGGCACCAGTTTGATTTATTTATTTATTCCCTAGCTACATTACGCACCCATCATCCACGCACTCTCACGCACACACAGGCGGATCTCATCATGAGTCACGGACCGAGGGGAGACGGGTGTCGGCTCTGAATGATCGCTGTCTGTCTCTCGAGGTGTGTTTCTTTTTTCTTTTTTTTCACTCTTCAGGTGTCTCGCTCGGATTCTTTGAGGGCAGGAAGGGCTCCTGTAACGTCGATACAATGACAGATGGTGCGCACAAAGCCGGTGCGCATTGTTCAGCTGAAAAATAATAGCCACCATTTATCAAGTGTTCGTCGACTTTCGGAGCCCCCGAAAGAAACGGGAGACTGCGTGCTGAGTGAAATGAATCAAAGTTATATTGTTTGGGAGGCTCCTCTCCGTGGATTCCTCCGGGCTTCGTGCACACCGGCTGTTCAAACTTTCCAAAGCGACGGAACCAAAGAAGCGTTTGTCTGTACACCGTGTACCATCACGCGTCTCGCTGAGCGGTATAAAAAGTTGCTGTGTGCACAGGACGGTTGAACACGCCGGTGGAGATCACGTTTTTCCTCGAGACACTCGGATGCTCTTATGAAATACAATGAAAGGGACGCTTTTTATGGTTTCACATGCGCGCATTTGGGAGAGCGCACAGAACGCATCACATAAATCCAAATGCATACTAAGATATCAGAAATAAAACACAATTTCCCACAAAAAGGCAGTACTTTTCAAACATTTAAAACACTTTGTCCTCATCTTCCCTTGTGGCATATTTAGGTAGGCTATACTTACAAAGATTTCTCCTCCTCCTGCGCGTAAAACAGCGTGATACTCTGCGTTTCACCTGCCGATTCTGGACCGATCCGGTGTCGTCAAAGTGTGCCTCTGTTTTTTTCACTCTCTTCCGTCCAGGTCCAACTCTCCACCGACACTGATCTGATCCACACATTACGTCTGTTTGAGAGGCAGGAGGGAGGGCCCCACGGTTCACACGGGATCACCGGGAGGACCGGGATTGGCTCAGAGGAGATAGTTTGATAAAATTGCACGCTTGCCATTGGACGAGTGGGCAAAACTGGGAGGGGGCGCTGTCGTGTATTATTCAGTGGAAACCGGGTGGGGAGTAGTAAAGGAGGAAGAGAAGGAGGAGGGGGTGCTCAGGGCAAAGCAGCATATGCAGACAATACCCAGTGTCTCAGAAATACAGATTTCATTGGAGGATTTATCCATTAATCTCTTCATATGAACTAACAGTCAAAATGGGGCATGTGTTAACCCTGCAGTGCCTGTGGGAGCCACTGCTTCAGTCAATGTCAGGATCAGTGTAGCTATCATTGTAGCTGAATTCATATTATAAGCAAAAACTTACCCTATCCTCTACTAAGCATTGATTATCAAACATAGCAACTAATGCTTCACTGTAAACCAGTGGACTTTGGTGTCACTTTATGTTAATGTTCAAAGGTGCCTCGACTTTGGGAGTCTTCCATTGACCATGTTTTTCTTCATTGTTTTTGTCCTGGTATGAGACAAGAGCTTCAAGGCACATTTATGACTTAACTGCATATTCCAAACATACATTTTGACAAGTAGAGGCAGCATTTTCACCGGGGATGTCCTCGGCTGCAATAGAGCGGCACAGGGATGGCATAGTTTTTGTAGGCACAAGAAATAATGGTGTGTTCCAGTTGATCCTGAAACTGGGATGGTCCAAGTTTAAATTAGCTAATGTCACTGGGAATGCCCCCTTTGTTTGGAATTTCCCACTTCAAAGTCAAACGTCCTTCCGCTACCCCAACTTTACCAGCTAATAACTGGATGTGACGTTATCCCCACTCTTCTCTGACCAGGTGTGATTTTAACAGAACGCTCCATAAGCCCCACCCTGGTTTCCTTGACTGTAAGCCTATGTTTCTTTTATGTTCAGAATCACTGCTGATAATAAGCTCTGTAGCAAACAAACCTACTTTTTATGATTTTTTTAGAGCTTAAATGTAATCAGCAACAGTGAAAAGCTATTATTAAGCTACTATGAAGTACAACATGGCAGTTTGACCTAGAAATTACAATACTTCCAATGGCAACTATTGTGACTCTTGTTGAGAATTTCCTCTTGATCAAGTGGCTTAGGCTGTGGCAGTAGTGTATATTGATTGTTAAAAAAACAATTAGAAATGATTACATCAGGGTCTCTCTTCCTTTTTATAGTCCTTGTTAGCTGTTGGATTGCAACCATCATTTTAAATGCGCAACATCAGTTTAAGATTCAAAAGCATGCAACATCAGATGCATACAAAGTTATATATACTTTCATAAAAAACAGTTTAATGTTAATATGAGTACTTTCCAGAAAACCAACAGCTTCTATTTCAACTTAATGTACTGAATCAATATATTTCTTCTCCCAACTGTCCAATCTGTCAGTGCTGCAACCATCCAAAAGTTAACATGGAAAAACTGCTATAACAAACTAGTTAGCTATGTGTGCACAAGCTCACTACATCATCTTAAGCAGCAAGCTATGACTGTCAAGAAACTCTTTGTACAGCACATATTTCCTTTAGAATAATTTTGAAGTCAGTGACAAAGATTTTAGAAAAATGTACAAGAAATACAAACTTGTTGCAACACCCTATTTTGGCTTTGCAGTCATGTCCAGAACATTGAATACTGAGATTTATCAGATTGATGTTATATTTAGTTTAGCAGTTTAAGAGTAGAGATCATAAATAAAACCTTATGGGATGTGGACCATCATAAACATTAACAGTGAACCGACTTTTACTTATCAATGAGCATCAACTTGTTAGCTGACCAACTACTTGCCCAGTGAATGTTATGAAAATGTAAATTATAAGCACCACATAAGCCCAAACTAACACAACCAAAAACATATGTTATTGGCTTTAAGGTGTGTCTGAGTGTTATTGATTTATAGCGAAGTATTTTTTCCATTTGCATCGTGTCAAAGTTAGATATTCCCCCCTCTTTTTTTAGGAAAAATTTAACTTCATTCCTGTATTTATCTCCATATCTTAACACCTTTTTACAGTCCTCTTTCAATTTTTGATTGGTCACTGAAGTGGAGGTGATGTTGCATATGCACGGCACTGTTCCAAAAGTTAAACTGTTTTAAATTGAGAGCACTGAAGGTGCAGTGACAAAGGACAGATGACGCTGAGGCTCTTTTAGTACAGAGGGCTTTCACACCGGCAGAGTTCTGGAAGTGGAACCAGTCTGTCTGTGCTGGATTCTCAGGACCTTGGTGCTTTCTAACGAACCAGCCCGTGTTTATACCAGTTTAAGTGGAAACAAAAGTGGGAGGGCCTTATTTCATGTTACTCAGGCAGAAGTAAGCAACTGACTGGCAAAAGGCGGATAGCTTTAATTTTTCTAAAAGCGTTTTTTATGCTTTACTTCAGGTTTTTGTTCTATCAAGCCCACGACTGTTGATGGTGTGGAGATATAGGAAACATATGTAGAAGGCATCTGGCATGTAAAAAAGGTGTGGGTGTTCCTCTAAGTCCTCAACTTCCTGCTCATGGGCTCGGGAATCGAAATCAGCACTGAGCCGCGCCTGTGTAAAAGCCCTCTCAGAGGGTGAGCACTGAAATACTGGACTACAACCAGTAAAAATGTAATTAAATTTTGATTGATTTGTGTGTATAAATGAACAACACATCATTTTTTATCTATTGTTTCTGCCCTGTTTCTTGTCTTTACCTGCATATCTCTTTCTGTAAATTGTTCCATTCCCTCACACCTCCAACGCAGTTTATGCAAATGGTTGTATAAACGAGTCTGGTTCTGCTTGACGTTTGTGCCTGTTAAACAAAGTTTGACTGATTTAATATAATGACCCAGAAGAGCTTAATTTGAGCTCGGGGATTTATGTATTAACCTCAAATGGCAGCTTGCTGTAGGAAAAAAATGACGTGACACAGAGAAAACTCTCCACTTTCCATCACGTTTCCATACGTCCATCAGTGTGGACGTATATGTATTATATTTGCTTTTGAATTCTAATATTCATCAAAATAATATATGCGACACACAAAATGTAAGTGGACTACTTTAAATAAATCATACAATATCAGACCTCAAGAAAATACAGTTGTCCTGCTTGAGTGTGTCTGTGTGAGGGTGTCTACGCGTCCCGTGTGTGTGTGTGTTTCTGCTGTATGTAGGCTACGAGAAAGCTGGAACTGCATAATTTTCCACACCGGAGTAAGGGAGGAAATGGTGCATGGATAATTCTCTCTTCAGATCCTCTGGTGCTCGCTTCGAGAGTACTCTGCTGAATCAATAGCGCTCAAAGCTTTCTCATGTTCCCTTTCTCACATCAGCACTGCTCTTATAGGAGGATGCAAAGTCCATTTCAGCGCATTTTTGAATGATATGTGGAGCTGCTTGTTTTGAAATAAAGTTTTTAATATTCCTTATATTAAGAGGTAATTAAGACTACACCACCCTTGACCTGATGGGCCTCTGACAGACATTCACCTCTACAGCAGAGACTGAGGCTGTCAGGAAACCAGGTACGGTGCACTGTTGTCAAACAGTATGTGGCATGCGATGCATACTGCATCATATGTGTCGTGGCTGCCATCCATCCATCTGTTATCTTTACCACCTTTTCCTTTCTGGTCACAGGAGGGCTGGAGCCTATCCCAACTGACACTCCAAAAAGCCTGTAAGACCTGTAACACCTATGAAACCTCTTAAAGAAAATGGATTTACAAGCATTTAATCCTCATTATTGCTTTGTAGTTGTGACAGAGTTAATGCTAATGCTAATAACACTAAGGGTCCAGTGTTGTCACCCTCAGTTGAAAGCAACTCAACTCCTGAGCGAGTGGGCACCCATCAAGTTACATCTTCCTCACTCATCAAAATCAAGAAGGGGTGAGACTTCTGCCATTCAGTTTGTAAACCGCGATGGTGGAGATGATAATAAGATGTTTCACATTTAAAGGGAACAATTCCTGGTCTTCAGCAAACAAAATATCTTGAAATTCTGTTAATGTTTTGTGGGTGATATTTTGATGGATTTAAGAAATATGATGCACACTTGTCAATTTCAATTTAAATTTCCCCCCACTAAGAAGTGCTCTTAAACTGAAGCTGAGAGCCCCTTCAACTTAAAAACGCTCCCTGTGGACACAAGCCCTAAATGCTGTTTACACTGATACCATAGACTGTAAAAGGAACTGGATAAAACCATCTGATGTCAGCCATTTAATTATAAAAGAAGCTTTTGGACATTGTTGATGCATTGTGATGGACGCTGCTATCCTGTGTGGTCATCTCAACCAAACTAGGGCTCAACTTACTCACAGATGTAGAGGATTTGTTAAGGCAGGACTCAAGCTGCATTCACACCAAACGTGACTCCGTGATTAAAATTGTTTGTGAGTTCTCTCTATTTTTAAAAGCAAACTCAAGACCTACCTTTTTAATCTGGCTTTTAGCTGACTTTTGTCATACTCTTTTAATCTGCATCATGTGGGGTTTACTCCATTTTAGTTTCAGAGTTAATATTTAATTTTTTACAATTTTTTATTCATTTATTTATTGTTTGGTTTTAAAAGAGTTTTATCTTAATCAGCTTTTTAGCATTTTATTACCTTTTTCATATCCTATCATGGTTTAATTTTTTATTTATTTAATCAGTTTAGCTTTAGCTCCTGTGTTTCCTCATTTTCAATTCAAGATAGCGTTTCCTCAGTCCTCTGTGGATTTCTGAAGAGTCCTGGCTTAGAGTCCTTGTTTGTGTCGTGTGTGTGTGTGTGTGTGTGTGTGTACTTGGGTACATGATTTTGCATGTGAGTGGTTGTCTGTGTTAAATGTGGGCTGGGAGGGTGGGTGGGATCTTCTATTTTAATCTGCATCCCTTTACTCTGATCTGCTTGTTTATTTCAATGTTCTGCACTTTATGATACATCTCATGTATGAAAAGTGCTTTATAAATAAAGTTTGATTGATTGATTGATTCTCTATGGTCCATAGGCGGAACTAATGTCCTCACTGACTAATGTTTCCCACACAGACATAGTCTGGAAGAAAAACTGTCACAGGTACCATCACACATACACACCGCTGATTGGCTGTTGCCACACAGCCACACACGACATCGCCTGAAAAGGTCAACTTTTTTTTTACTTTGGCAACAGGCGACAATCGAAGTGATCGCCTTGAACGCAGCAGTCGCATCAGGGAGGGTTAGCCCCACCCCATCGCATCTGTACATTGACTTTGCATGAAGAGTGATTGCCGTGGATGCTCAAGGTGGTGGTGTGTTGGCACCTTTAAGACCATCTGACCAATAGTTACTCTGTGTGGATGTATAGCTCAATCATGTCCCTATTCAAAATCTTCAATGGCATACAAATGGGTAAAATATAAAGATCATCTCCTGTATGGTGAGACCACATAGATGTATTTTACATTTACACTGAAGACTTTTTTAATCGGGAGGGAAATATGTTTTTTTAGGCTGTATAAAACATCCATTTCCTGCACACAATCATAACACCTCCAGGGTTCCTGCAGCCATCCCCAAGTGGACACTCGAGAAACTACAGCTTTAGGCACTCCCACATGGGCCTCCATTTTCATTCCCAGGAGACTGTGGCCTGATTAATACACATTAATGCTGTCCCCCATTTTGACCCCTGGCTGGTGCTGCTTTGCAGAATGGGAAACATGGACATGGCAGATTTTTCCAATGCACACTCCCTTTGTTTGCAAACTGTAGACAAAATTTTGGTCAAATCAGTGCTGCTTGTGAAGTAAGCAGTTTTGAATACACACCAATGGTTTTGACCGTGCATACTGAGGCGGTGTGTGAGCAGACAGAGAAATCCTAATAACCACAGTGGGGGCTCTTCTTTGACTGGTAGCCATGGTGATTGAACACATTTCTCCACACAGCAGAAAGGCGGTCCGTCTGTGCCGCACCACACAGGCCTTTATTAGGGCCCAGACCCCTTGGACCAGGAGGAAGGAAGCACCAAGTGGAGAAGCACGCCCATTTCATTGTGACTCTACAATTTTACGACAGTCAAGAGGCCGTCAACCGCAAATGAGCTCTTTTCTGGAGGCTCTTGTGTGCATTAAACCGATAAAACAGCACGCTCAGATCCCAACAAAGCAGCACATCATCTGATTATTGTGTGGATTTGAAGGCTAATTTGCATAGCTGGTGGGAATGATGCTCTCAGAAGTATAGCACCTAGAGTTATGCAGTATTGAGTCTAATTTCAAACATCCAAATGAGAGCAACAGCCTTGGCTTGATTTCCTTTAAGCTGCTAATCTGTCTTTCCTCTTAATTTAGCTGCAACTTCAATCACAGCTCTTTCACAGATCTAACCGTGTGGGAGTTTGTGTGTGACTGCTATCATGTGAAAACCTTATAATTCCATATTCGACATTTTCATTTTAATTGAAGACTGTGGGCTGTATGGGTTTTAAGATTTTGGTGCGAGTTTTTGATAAGGCAGCAGACTTTCAGACAGATCTATTGTAACTTTTGGATTATCAATAAACTATTCAGAACATTTGGTTATAAGCCCAAAGTAAAGGCAAATATTTGATCGTCATTTTTTTTATTATTGAGTCGGGAGTTACTGGAGTGTAACAGAATTTAACACTTAAAAACAGCTTTTTAAAGGACAAAAAAGGATAACTGTAAATAACAAATTCAATAGGCGTTAAAGAGGAATAATGCTTATTAAGTATGAAAGCTAATACTTTAACAAACCATGAAACCACAGAGCAAAATTTGATAATTGTAAGCATGAACCCACAAGTTGCCACTGTATACAAACACCAAGTACATTGCTACATAGATAAAAGATTTATGTTTTGCACATTTGACAGAAATTTTTCAATTGATCCTGAATCATTCTTTAAAAAAACTTATGTGCATTACTAAATACTTTAATTCTTTTCACTGCATTAAGAAAGTACTTTATTTGGACTAAAGAGACAATATAATGCTTTCTATTATTTGCTTACCCTTGTAGTGCCCACTATTTGCTGTAATGGTGCTTACACACCGGACGCTACTTGTACTACCTCGGCGACCACTCTCCATTGTGGTTAGTCAATGTAGAGCTGCGATGGGGCGGGGCTAACCCTCCCTGATGCGACAGCAGCTTTTCACACTACCACATAGCTTGTCGAGCGATGTCAAAGTAAAAAAAAGTTTATCTTTTCAGACAATGTCGTGTGTGGCTGTGCGGCAACAGCCAATCATCGGTGTGTGCGTGTGTGATGGTGCCCGTGACAGACAGTTTTTCATCCAGAATACAGAGAAAAAATTTATGTACGTGTGGGAAAAATTAGTCATTGAGAACAACAATTCCACCTAGACGGACCGCGGGAAACTCACAGATGATGCTGCTGCAGGCCAACAGCTGCAGTGTTATGTGGTTGATAAGTGAATGAAAAGGATACAGCTGGAATAATGTCCACTTATACATCCTATTATAGGCTATATGAAATTATCGTGGTGAAACTCGAGGGACGTCACCGAGCGACAGCCAACGGCAACAGTGACCAAAATGAGGTATTTACGGACACGCGACGATACGTCAGTGGGCGACGTGATTTTGTTAGCTGGGTCACTTGCGGTGTGAACGCAGCATAACTCTGTTTCATATACTGTGTGAGGATTCACCCTCCTCTCCAGTTTTCCTCTGCTCCTTCCCCCCTCCCCTCTCGGGCTCTCCTCTCTCCTGGTTGCTGCAGCAGGGGCGTGGCCTGGAGCAGACCTGCGGTGGCTCCTCACCTGTTTCCTGTTGCCCTGATCACCTTCCCTATTTAAAGCCGGGAGCTTCACTTGCTGGCTGGTTGCACTTCATTTGTGGTTTGTCCAACCTCAAGTACTTTCAGTGCTGGCCTTAAGCTCTGTCTCTGCTACTCGGAGCTCATTTTGCCTTTTTGTGCTTGTGCTCACCCTGCCTGAAGACTCACCTGCTCTTTCTTTGTCTTTTAGGTCACGAGGTCCCGCTACCGCCATCACCACCTTATACTTACCTGCTTTAAACCTTTGTTTGGAACTGTTTGGAACTGTTGGAGAACGATAAATCCTGAGTTAACCCTTTTTTGATCGTCTGCCTCAGCTCTGGGTCCAACTTTAAAAAAACACACGGTCATATCCTCACATATTGTGTATGATGACTCGTAGTATGTTCCATTCTAGTTTACAGAGTGCTTCTGATCCATCTGTATTCTCTGTCTTTGTTACCTCCAAACTGTTGGAGCTCCTGCCCCTTTAGGTGTCCTTGCCTCAAGTGGGCCTAGTCCACCCTGATTGGATGAGCAGTCTCAATTATGATAATCGGTCAGTTCAGTGCTGCCTGGCACCATGTTGTCAACAACTCTGCAATTGTTCTACCATCTCTTTTTGCACTAGGCAATTCACTTGCTGATGAAACAGTGGTATGATATCACACTGCTCTGGGGCTGCAGGGGGATAAGCCGTTTCAAGCAGCTACTGATGCTGCAAAGAGGGGAAGTGGGAAGAAAAAGTCCTGATACCATAAACTTTTTTTAATGTATTATTGGGCATTTTGTGCCTTTATTGATAGGAGAGAGACAGTGGATAGACTTGTGAAAGGGGTGAGAGAGTAGGGGAAGACACTCTGCAAACTGGTCACAGGTTGGATTCAAACCTGAACTGGCAGAAGCATGTACATGGGACATGCATGGTTGCTAACCACTCTGCCTGAGTGTTCTGCTACAGTTGGCCACCAGAAGCGCTGTTGGAGCAGGAAGAGGGTTCGGTGAATCCCAGGATGGCAGGACAACTTGGAAGAGTGCCCCCACCGGAGTACTGGAGATCTTGCAGAGGGTGGTACATACAGCCGTCCCTGTGGGCACTCTTTAGGTTCTGGGTTCCCCTGCTGAGCTTCCTGGACCAGCTGCTACACCTCCCAACTGGTTGCCCCAACGACACAGGAGGAAGGTAAGATGGTCTTCGTGGCTGCCTGTTCTTCCCCTGGAGAAAACTGTCGGGAGAGGGCATCTGGTTTGACATTTCTGGAGCCTGGACAGTAAGTGAGTGTAAAGTTGAATCTCCCCAGGTACAGGGCTCAACAAGCCTGACGGAAGTTCAACCTCCTGGCTGAATGGAGGTAAGAGGGTTTTTTGGTCTGTCCAGATGATGAAAGGGTGAGTGGCTCCCTCCAACCAGTGCCGCCATTCTTGGAGCACCAAAACAACTGCCAGCAACTCTCGGAGGATGGCTGGTGTGGTTGGTGGAGTTGCAACAGGCTCGGCTAGTGGAAGAGGTGGTGGATCTGTAGGTGAGGTGAGGATGGTGAGCTGGTCAGCAATCAAATCAAAGCAAAAATCTGTAGCTGTAATCCTCCTGAGGAGCTGGACCAGAGTAGTAGCATCAGCAGAGGGGAGGAGAAGGATGTAGGTCCACCCAATCCTGATGGCGGGGCAGGTACTGGGGGAGTACTGGCTTGTGCGGGAGCTGCATTTTCACACAAAATGCTTCCAAATGTACTTCGGGCTGACCAAGGAGCAGTTTGAGAGCCTGTTGTCTCCAGTTGGCTAAAGTATGGTAAGAATGCAGACAAACTTCAGGCAGCCAGTCTCTCGTAGCACAGTTCAGCTCTGTATTCGCAGACACTTTTTGTCTGAACTGGCCTCTCCTATTGGATGGGCTAAGATGTCGTCACAGCGTGCTGCGCCTGAGTTGAAAATTTTTCAATTTGTGCACCGCCGCCTTGCCTTCTCCTATTGCACACTTTTCATTTTAAAGCCTTGTTGTGTGTATAAATGGATGATTGCTAACAAGGATGCACAAAAGCACATCTAAATGGTTTTACTGACACATAATTCACACACCATTGCCACAACCAATTCCTAAAAACCCGGACTTAGTATCTTTCGGATCTTTTAGTCTCCTATAAGGCATCCAGAACCCTCAGGTCCTCTGGGGCAGGTTCACTCACTGTTCCCAGGGGTCAGAACTGAAGATGGTAAGGCAGCTTAAGTTTCTATGCTCCTCACCTGTAGAGCAAATTACCAGAGAACTTGAGACTCTACAGCTGTGAACTCTTTTACGTAAAACAGGTCTAATGGCTCTTTTATTTACCACAGCTTTCTCATACATTTAGGTTCTTCTTATTTTCTTCTCTTTGAATCTCCTCTCATTTTTTAATTAAATATCTATGTGTTTATCTTTTATTTCTCCTTTAACCTCGAAATTCTCCAAAGTTTGACACTTTATGGCCCTACTTTTTCTAATTTTATGTCTTTAAATGCTCTAAATGACATTATGTCTGAGCTTAACTCTGTAAAGCACTATGTGATGCTGTATGTATGAAGGGTGCTCTGTAAATAAAATTGCCTTCCCTAAAAAAAACTGTGAGGACATTTTTGCACAATTGTTGACTTTGACTAAAGGGCATTCTGAAAACATATGAAGGACATGGTTGACCTTTCTTTGGCCTCTCAGTTTACATAACATGACTGGAAGGAGATGAGGGTCCTTGTGGTGGTGCGCTGGATGTAGCATCCCTGTTGTCTTCTTCTGAACCTTAACTTATATGTATGAAACCAATGTCTTGTGTGGAGCACTTTAAATTGTGTGGTAGTTACAGTGTTAATCAATACATGTAGTTGCTGTCCATTTTCTGTTTAGTCCCTTATTCAAGAGTCAAAGTGAATTCTTTGAACGACAGAATAAATCTAAAAACATCCATCCCCATGGACATAAATAATTATATTATTTGTAATTATAAATCGGTGTAGCTGCCTGAGTAAGTTTGCCCAATGTGTGTGTGTGTGTGAGTTAAACTTATGTCCATTTGAGTGTGTGCGATCTCAAAATGAGCCAACCCTGGACCCAACACAAGTGGAAAGTGTCCGATGTGCTACTGTTGATTTCCATGACAACGTATTAAGCTGAGGCTTAAACTCACGGCTGTGCCATACTGTGCTTAGTAAGAGTGACATCTCCAACTGCTTCTGTAATGAGCTGTCTACCGTGCTGTCATCTTCTACAGATGGACTACATACTACAGAAGCCACTTAACGCTGCAAGTATTATCCAGTCAGAGAGGTTTAAACTGTATTTTGACATTTTAAGAAATATGCTTGCTCACTTTCTTGTTGGGAGTTAAAATGCTCCACTGTGTTCTGTGTATGGTAAATATTACACTCCACTCATAAAGAACAATAACTACCTGACAAACAGGGTCCCAAGTTAACCGTGCCCCTCAGCCTTATCATCAGGCAACAGGATATTGACTTTCAACTTCCTTTTTCCTAAGAGAAATAGAAATAAAACAGAAAGGTTACAAGTTCAAGCTCAGTTTCCTTTAATAAGAGGAGTGAAGAAAATCATTGCCCTCTGACAACAAATATCATTTATGCTCCGAGATAAATTAGTTTGATTGTATCATGACAGCTATCAAAGCTGAGCCCAGTGTGAGGAAAAAAACTTTACAGGCTATTGTTAATGTATAACTTAAGTAAAGTTATGTCATGTCAAATGTGAGAAAATTAAATCTTATAAGTTGTATCACAACCAGGGCCACACAAATAACAGCTAGGCCCTTGCAGGACCAATTGGGGGCCCTTTAGAAGAGATGCAGTGTAAAGTAAACCCATGTGCTGGGTCAGAAGCTATAGTGCCTATGTCCTCTGATCAACATTTATCCTTTTGGCCTGGCTTATTGTTGGAGTCCTATCCTCTAACTGGTTACCCTTTTACATTTGTTTTTGCTGCCCCCCCAAAATGGATTCTGGTCTTTAAATGGCAACCCACAGTCCAACACAGTCCGGCTTTGTCCCCCAAACCATCAGACTGCTGGACTCCTAAATCTCACTGCTACTTACTGACTGTTACTGGACTCAATCTCCTTCCTCCCTTCATTTGTACATATCTAATATTTACAGGATAAGTTTGGTTTCTACAGCTTTCACATTGTTTATAGAATAAAGTAGAACAATAAACTCACCCAGAAGGCTTTCCTGATCCAAACAGTGCTTCGGGAGATATTTAGATCCAAAATTGAGCGGCGGACATCCGTATAATGGTAGCACACGGGGCATGTATAGCGCTGCTCCTAAAACTGCATTAATCATCCAAAAACTCATTAGTTTCACCAATATTTCATCATGGTCCGCTCACGCTACTCCTCCACGACAGTCCGTGTCGCTCCAGACATGTTTTTGTGACTGTGCTGACCTCAGAACTGAAACTGCTCTCTGGAGAGCTGTTCTTCTCTTTGCTTCCGCGTCCTCCTTTCGATGAGCTTGTTAGAATTATATACAAGCTAATGCTAACATTTGTCCAAAGATGTCATTTTATGCTAACAATTATTCAAACATATGTTAGGGCAGATCAGTTCAAACATGTTTGTTCAACAGGTCAAATGTTTAATAAATCTTAACAGTACAGTCTCAGTCAAACAGGACTGTGGTTTCAGTTAAGGTCTGGGGGGCCAGGTTCCCCATTTTGCATCCTGTAGTTGGTCCTGTGGTTTTGCGGAACTGCTAGAACTTTTGTTGAACTCTTGGTTGAACTTCTGCCTTTAGTCTGACCTTTATCCAGACATTATGTTTATCTTCTTGACAGACATACGTAGCTTATAAAACCAGACATGATCTTAACACGTGATAAGTTGGTACTTCCCAAATTCTGATGTGTATAAGATCTTGTGTATGCTACTGTTCAAGGCTCTTTTCTGTACATCCCTGGTGAGGTGCAGCACTGAGCCCTCAGCAGCTGAGTATTTTTTATTATTCTATGTATGGTCTCACATATTGTCAATAAATGGTTGGCTAACCGATCTAATCTGGACTTGTGCCTTCTTCCAAACTGAACATGGACTTCCAACAAGCTCCTCATCTGTATACTCTGGTTCGAAACTGTAAGGACACCCATCATATTCAAAGTTCTCCTCCACAACATCTACATCCGATAGATATTCGTCCATTTTGCACAAAACTGGAAGAAGAAAGTCGTTGTGTAGCCGGCGGTCTTCCCCTAAAACAATGAGCCGTACGTAAACAAAGTCTTCAGTTCAGAGGTCAGCACAGTCACAAAAACATGGCTGGAGCGACCACGGACTGTCGTGGAGGAGTAGCGGTGAAACTAATGAGTTTTTGACGATTAATGCAGTTTTAGAAGCGGCGCTATACATGCCCCGTGTGCTACCATTATATAGATGCCCGCCGCTCGATTTTGGATCTAAATATCTCCCGAAGCACTGCTTGGATCAGGAAAGCCTTCTGGGTGAGTATATTGTTCTACTTCATTCTATAAACAATGTGAAAGCTGTAGAAACCGAACTTATCCTTTAACATTTAAACATACAAAGATTTGTGTTGTTTATACCTCCCTTGCACCTTGCAAAATTTCTATCATATATTCTGCTACAATAACTTGCACCTTATCATCTGCTTTTTATTCACAGTGTACTTGAAAACTGCTAACTGTAGCTTGCAACAAAACCTTGTTCTGTATAGACTTGCTGCATACTGAGTGATCACAAAGTCTGTTTAAGTCTAAGTCAACACTGAGGACCCAGTGTTTAAGTTCTATTGACATTGCTTAATGAAAGTTTTATTGGGAAAATAGCCTAGAACATTATAGTAAAGGAGGTTTTTAGATTTTAAAACATGCTGCATTGTCTATAAATAGATGTGTATTTTTGTGCTGATTGGAAATGTGAGTATTGGGTTAAAATCGGTCTGGTTATAACTGCTTGAAGTTAGGATTGACCTCTTTAACTTTTGTGTCCTAAATGACAAAACTTTGCCCCTTCTGTTTCCGTCCTTACAATGACTACACATATTTTCAGAGATGATGATCCCAAAGCTCCGCCTCTGCCTTAAACTATAACGAACCCCATCAACAACAGAAATAATGGCAGAATACAGTTTTACAATCGTGCAGCACAAGCTTAAATCAAGCAAAATCGTATGTTCCTCTCCCACCACCATCAGCAACAAGGGGATGAAGTGACTTAGCAGAGGTTTGTGCTCTTGGACAGTTACGTGTATTTTTTAATCCAACACTGGTAGAAATGTTTCCCTTCAAAAACATACAGCTTCTCAAGTGTCCATTAGAGACTAGCAGGAAAAATGTAGTAAATCCAGTCACAGCCATATCAAGATGCCCTGGAGAAAACACATTTTTTCAAAGTGATTTAAAAACAAAAATGTTGATCTCAATACTTAATGATTGAGTCAGCCCTCACTGCTGGACTGTTGGGTGTCATCATAGTTGTTCATGTCAATTTTCAAGATCGAAAATTGTGCATAAAACCGAAAAGGTCAACAAGTCATTTTACTAATTAATTATTTTCATTCTGGATCTTTGTTTGGTCAGTACAGGCCTAAATAGGTTCTGTGTACAAGCTTGAGGACATAGTTCCGGTTGCACTGAGAATCGTCACTTTCGTTTGTTGCTTATTTTCGACTATGTTTACATGTGCTTTGGGGTGGCAAGCTTCTCAAGGTGCCGGCAACTAAAACTAAACATAAATGATCTACGCTGCAATGTTAATGTATATTTCCCTGCCATGAAAATGAACAGAAGAGGGGTCTCATACTCTACATTTCCCATTATCTCAATAACCACAAGAGTAAGCTAATGCCAGGGTATTAAGAAACTACAAGATGGCGGACTGGCTGCAATGGCATCGCCAATAAGAGCTTTTATGTCACGGTCCTATCTCTTCTTTGAAAGGCCTTTGACCTGATTTCATTGAGGTTAAGGCTATGTCTATTATTAGTTTAAGATTGTTTGTTGTTGTTTGTTTGCTGTTTTTTTTTATTTATTAAAGTGATGGCATTTAATGTCCCTAACTATGAGTCAAGGGGAACTTGAAGAGCTGGAGCACAATATTGTTTCTGTGTTTTTGAACTCATTACTGCACCTCTCTGTTGAGTGATTTAGAAAGAAAATAAAATTTTAGCACAAGCATTAACCACAAATAGCTTTTTCTTTAGTACCACCAGACACTCTTTGCTATAATATCTGGATAATCATTACAAACATAATTGGTGTTCTTGATGGGTTACAGAATCATGATTAGCTGCTTTCTGGCAAGCTTTCCCGTTCAGTCTAACATGAGCCTCGGCTTGATCGCCCTTTCTGACACTATAAACCGTGCGACACAGTCTCCATCAACACCGGACCATATCCACCAACCCTGCCTCCGGCTCTGCCATCGTGGATGCCCTCCTATTGGGTTTCATTCTTGCTTAATGCCAGGAGCAAATTCTCTGTCTCAATTAATCACTGAGTTTCTAATGGAATGCTTCCCTTCAGGATGAGGCCCATCACAGAGGGGGCTGCAGTCAGTGCCGTCGCTGAAGCCGCTCTGATTGCCTGAATACACTCCCAGCTTTGGAGTCACTGCAGATGTCTGCTAATTGTGGTGATTATGGCGAACGGAGGGGGGTAGGAATATGTAATGAATTTCCCATTGCTTTCATGCCTCACATCCTTTGGTTATGTGCATCTGCTACACAAGCTGAGCATCCGCAGGGTTTGGAGACGGACAAAAGTGACACGGGGGATTGGGCACAGGCTTTTGGACGGGCGGGGATCTTAACGCCAAGTGCTGCCAGATTGGGTCCATTTATTTTTTTAGTTTAGTACAATGATGGTTTTATTTTCTCGCCTCTCGTTCCCTGGTCTATGCTCCTGTGCTACTTTTATTTTTCCATAATTACGAAAATGGGGGATGAATTTAGAAACCTGTATTAACCTTTCTTGGGAGCCAAAAGAAGACATTATACCCGCATTCCACTGCAAATTAAGCCAAATTAGCATTATAATACAAATAGGCCACAGTAATTTTGGAAAGGTAAATGGGGAAAAGAGAACAAACGATGCCAAGTACCAAATATCAAGAGGAGAGAGTTAATAAATTGTAGCCTGATACAGGTGAAAATTGACAATAACTAGAATAGGTTCTGCTCCCTCCATCTCAAATCTACATAAAATTATCTATGTTTGGGTTGTGGGGTAAATAGGGCACAATATGACATAATTTTGATTTAGCTTAATAAAAACCCAAATCCAAGTAAGACTGGATATTATGCATTGCTTAAGAAAAAAAAACAGAGTTTATTGAAAAATTGAAAATTGAAAATTCCTTTCAACTTATATCAACTTATTTAATGGACTAAAAGACAACATATCTAATGTTTGAACAGATAAATATTCAATGTTCCAAAAAAGCTGGGACAACGGCATGTTTACCACTGTGTTTTAGTACATCTCCTTTTAAGAACACCCAATAAGCATTTGGGAATTGAGAACACGTATTACTGAAATTTCCTAAGTGGAATTATTTCCCAGTTTTGCTTGATGTATGTCTTTACTTACATGACAGTGCGGTGTCTCCATTGCCAAATTTTTCCTGTTAGTCCCCCACAAATTTTCAGTGGCAGACAGGTCTGGACTACAGGTGAACAGTCTAGTACCTCTACTCTTTTACTACAAAGCCATGCTGTTGTAAGATGTGCAGATGCTTGGCACCGTCTTACTGAAATGGGACGTTCCTGAAAAGACGTCGCTTGGATGGCAACATATGCTGCTCTAAAAGCGGTTTGTACCTCTTAGCATTAATGTTGCCTATACAGATCAATCAATCAATCAACCAGTCAATCTTTATTTGTATAGTGCAAATTCATAACAAATCTTATCTCAAGACACTTTACAACATGTGCAAGTTACCCATGTCATAGGCACTAATACACCCCTGTACCATAACAGATGGCTTTTGAACTTTGTGCTGATAACAATTTGGATGAGTAGACAGTGAATTTCAAAGAGCTTACAAAATATTTTGACATAATTATGTTATCTTTGGATTCAAGCAAATCAAAGATCATCATTTTTGGCAAACCAGAAATTAACTTAAAATCCAAATGACTGATTTTTAAGTAAAGAGTGGATGAAACAAAGATTTTAGTGGCACAACAGATGACAAATTTGGTTGGAAATCACATAATAATTTTGTATTTGTATTTGTATTTATTTATTTATTTCCATCACGTAAACAACAATGTCCAAAAATTAAAAATTAAAATAATAAATAAAGCACACATGTATACATACATACATGCATACATACATATGCATACACAGTACCTATGTAAATAATAATAATCATAAGGAAATAAGTGCACAGTAAAAATGTGTACACAAAACAGTAACATCTCGTAAGCAACGTAGTTTACATGAGCGAAAGGGAGTAGGAAGAAGTATAAACTTATCTAATCCTACCCCTAATAATGATAATGATGTGCAAGTTAAAATTTCGTAATCCATTACAGTATCATTTAAGAGCTAAATTGTTAATTCATGTTGCTCTGTTTTGGATTAATACATGTTGTTCTGTGTGCAGGTGTTGGGTACCGAACAAGACCAGCACTTATAGTATTTTTAAGTTAGAGAAGAAAGCAACAAGAATGTAAAAGAATCACATTACAATGAATAAACAAATATACTTTTGTTGAGTTATATGCTCGACATTTTTGGTGTTTTTGTTCATTTCAGTACAGCACAAATTAATGTGCAAAGCATTTGTTTGAAATCAGAGACTACATATGAGCTGAGGGAAACAAATATTTTCGAGCTAATGGAAAGCAGAGGTGTAATATAGTTAAAGAGGTAAACCTGTGGAACAGCTGAAACAGCTACTAAGCTGTGTGCTAATAAAATAATAATTATACCAATAATAATAACAATAATAAGGATACAAATAACTACACATAAAGCACTTTCAAAGTGCTGTACATGACAATTAAAAAATAAACAAAATAGATAAATTAGAAAAAAAAAATGAAAGAAAGAAAATCAAACAGCTGAATTTTTTTATGAAACAGTTAACAAGTGGGTGCTTTTCCTTAAATACCTCCACAGAAAATGTCTGCCTTGTGCCTTGAGAAAGACTGTTCAATAACTAGTAGTTCACTTCAAACATTTAAAGAATATTTATATAGTGTTGATGACCATTTTAAAGGGCAGGTATGACAAAAACTACACGCGAGAAGATTAAAACTAAATCTTGAGTTACAAATAGGCAAATATAGAATGCTCTGGAGTTTGTATTTCTGCCCCAGTGCTCAAATCCATTTTGTTGTTGAGTTACTTAAAGTAGGAAGCTACAGGCATGTCTTTAAGAATTTTGTTTTGTAAATAAGTAGGTATAATAAGCTGATGCTTCATCATTCACGTTTTAGTTGAAGTCCTCAATGTCTTGTTGTGATTTTGTTTCATTGATTCGAAAGTACTGATTAAATCAACTTTTTGTATCTTATAATCCGCTTTCAAGTAAAATTCTCCAAGATAAAGACAATGAATCAAACAAGCTAAAGGCATCCAAAAAGGCCTAAATATCTTTTTCTATCTGTATCTGTGATAAATTGTAAAAGAAATTTAAAAATACAGAAAAAAATACAAAGATAAGCCAGATCTTGGATATTTCCCGCAGACCTCATTGTTGTTTTAGTTACATATTTTTCACAGGAGCACTGAAACTGGTGCTTGTGCAAATTTTAAAAACCATATGTAAATTGCTTGTGCAGCTTAACGACCTATTAAACCAAGAGGATTATACATGCAACCTGAATTTCTGCTCATTCTTCTCTTCGGGGTTATCATGCCACTCTTGGACATGCTACTCTGGACGCTGAACCGTAACAAATCATATTCATACATTTAGCATATTAATGAAGTTAAATATCAGACGTTGGCTCTCCTTTGATGCAAATGCAAACATGCCTGATTTATTGTGGATGTGCTTTTGCAAGGCAAGAGTTAGCAGATTCCTCTGGGGCGAGTGCCCTTCCTGTCACACTGATCAGAAGCTCTCTCTTGATTTGAGCATAAACTGCTCTATGCCCCATCACCATCGATGTCCATGCATGTGTATGAGCTTGTGTGTGTGTTGGAGAGGTGAAGTGGGGGTGTTGTCAGTGTGTGTGCGCATATGCATCCCCCATCACCAGAGGCTGTATTATGCATTGTTGTTTGGCATGGCCTACATGCTCACCCAAGCATGGTCCAGTGTGGTACAGTACACACGTCTTCCCATCCACACTGCACTCCCCTGTCATGTCCGCAGGCCCCGCTTCATTTACCTTTGCTCCTGAATTAATGCTAGTTAACTGTCACATTAATTCAGATCTGTTAGCCTCGCTTTGTCAACAACTTAAACTAGCCCCAGCGTGTGATAACGAGGGTTATTTTTGCTCTGATACGCAGCACACGCATGGACCCAGCTTGACTTGCTGTATGGATGTGGGCTACCTAAAGCTGCAGTCATCCATATATAATGTCTCTTGGAACAAAATGCACTGTTGCGTAAGGCTGGCTGCACATTAGAGGATTTTGAACTTGGTTTGGGACCCGATTTGCCACTCTTGGTGAGCGGGGGGAGGGGGGCAAGATTCCAGATTTATGGTAATAGATTTGTCAAAATAATCCTCAACTATGAGGTGTTCAATCAGTCAGGCTGGGGCGGTCTCATATTGTAAATATCCTTGTATTTAAGGTGGCCAGTCATGCTGTCACTGACATCATGTTCACAATAGCCAGCTAGAAAAGCACTCGGAGAGGGCAGACCTCCACCAGCGCCACAGTCCTCAGCCATATTGTGATTTTCACCATAAATATTAGTCCTACCTTTATTTTATCTACATATTTAGATTCCTTGACCATAAAAACATACCATTAGGAATTGGATTCATAATGATTTTAGTTCAGTAGTTATTCACAACAAATCACATTTTTCGTCATGGCGGCCAGACGCTGATCCAGATCAACACCAAAATTGAATCAGTTCTTCCTTTTCCCATGCTGAAAATGTCCTGAAAATTTCATCAAAATCCATCCATTACTTTTTGAGTTATTTTTTTTCACAGACAGGCGGACGGACAAACAAACTCTCCCAAAAACATAACCTCCTTGGCGGAGGTAATAAGAGACTGGGATGCATTATCCATCAAAATGTACATTCTTTTACAGCTGATAAACATGGCAGCAAACCTGAACCAGGTAATGGAATATTAGACCTTCTCATATATGTAACCCTGATATTTCAGAGAAAACACCTGGGTAACCCACTCAGTACAAAGTATAAAACATCAGTCATTAGTAAGAAAAACCTCTCTCCAAAACATGTCAGAAGTGGAATGAAAAAAGAAACACTTTTTTAAGCACTTACCATTTATGATGAAGATGTCATCAGCGCTGAGTGAGTGCTGATCTTTAACTCTATCAGAGACTTTAAAATGTTGAATATTATACATTTTCTTACTCCATAACCTGTTATCTTTTAGGTCCAATTATTTTAACATGCTGCTCAGACATTCAAATGTGTATAAAAAATCATAAACAAAACTTATACCCTCTTTCAAATGTGTAAAGGGCCTCTTTTAGAAAAAATGTTAGAGTTTATCAAAGCAAAGATGCCTGAATACTGCCTGAAAACTGTCTTGTTTTTTTTAATCAAGAAAACAAAAAAGCCCATTTTTGTAATTGAGTGAAAAAATCTTAAAATATTTGATAAAATGTTGATGATTCTGTAATAATTTTAGGGCCCCCTATCAGTCATCAGCCTTCAGATTCTCCCTCACCCTACCCTCCTTTACATCCTCTGTAAAATGTGCTTATTTTGGTTTACAGTGTAAGACGTTTTTGCTTAAACTGATTCAAAAGCACTTTGTAATTTATGAAAAGGAGTTCATATTTGTCCGGTGAATCAATGATTTTTAAAAAAAATTCTGTAATATTGAAAATGAAAGGTGCTACCCATACATAGCTGTCAAGTTTTGGATTTGAACATAAGGGACATTTCCTGACGCGCAGCTCCACCATCCCAACCAAGCTCCAGCATCTCTTACATTTGAAGACTGGTGTACAGGAATGTCTTCTCGTTCCCAGCCATTCATCTAATTTCTCATACTTCCCGCTGTGGGCTCTAATCTCGCGACAACTGCCACTCAGGCGACTGCAGGTGGATGTTCTCATGGGGCTTCTTCTTCTTCTTCAGTTTTACGACGTTTGTCATCCATCATTTTGGAGAGTTCTAGTGACAGAGTTCAGTTTGGAGAGACAGAGGAATGTTTTTTATTTTTTATAATACGGGAAGATGGCGGGAAAGAGGGATCAAATACGGTAGTGTCCCAGGAAGCCCACCCAGTCAGAGTTATAAAAATTATGTTACATGACTAAATGAAAGAATTAATAGAACAACATATTTACTTACTTTGTTGACTCAGCTTGAGGATGCACATTCAGTTGAGTGTCAAGACTGTTTCCACTTACAGGCAGGTTTCTCCAAGTGCCTGGAAAATACACCAAAATTAAACAGAACGATATACCCCTCATCATTGATGCCCATTCCCTGCTCCAAAGAGTAAACAGGGAGGAGTTTAAAGCTTGATATTTGGAATCATCTCCATAACTACAAGGATAAGTACCACATTGTTGGCTAACATTGTTAGCAACTTATTAACTCAACAGTATGTGTTTGTTTACATTGCTGTCTTCTCTTTTGTTGTGAAAAGCACACACTTCCTGTTACATTGCTATTTTTTTTTCTTAATGACATACAGATTCTGAAACATGTAGGGCAGCCACTTAAAGGGATTGATAATCAGAGCATTCGCTCTCAATCAGTAAAAGGAGATTTTCAGTAATTTTGCATATGTAAAGAAGAGCACTTCTTTGATTCAAGCTGGTTTAACTTTGTGTTTTTGTCAATTTGAATAAGTTAAAAAGAGTTCAAAAGTTAATTTTACTGTAATAGATTATTCAGGGAGTGGACATAACATCCTATTGCATTTTGATAAGATAATTTCTGAAGTTATGACTACAGAACAACATGAGGGAACATGATGATTCACTACATGAAAAAAAGTGAAATAACAAGAAAAGAAAAATTAAAAATCCAGATATTCTCAGGTCCACTCTTTAATTATTCTCTTTCCACAACGGTTTACAAAAGGCACTTTTATGACTTCACTGTCTGTTCAACGAGACTGTTCAGCATGTTGCCTACCTTGAATTTTAAAGCTATATATGTCTTTTTATGTGTTTCTCAACAAAACGTGGAAGAATGAGGGAGAAATGCTAAACTTGTGCGAAGAGGAGTGAGGAAGAAGCAGCTAAAGTGCAGGTGTTTCATTCAGAGTCTCAATAGAGGCCAAACTGTGGGCGTGGACACTCAATTGAATGAGTGCTCGGCCTTGTATCCGTGTATCTCTTCGCATGTACATGTGTGTGAAGCATATATTTGCCTGCCAGAAGCGAGTGTGTTAAATTCTCTTAGCATGTGTGACGAATCGAGTGGCTGGGAAAGGAGAAGCGCGTTGCATGGCCTCTCTCGGCCTCTCGCAAACTGAATTCTAAAGAGGCGATTGATCGGTCAAGGTCTTGGTTCCTATATTCGCTCTTATACTAAAGATCATACACGTGTTTGTCTTTGTTAGCCCCCTTTTTTATGTTTCAATGCCCCTTTCTCTGTGTTTGTGTGATTTCTTGTTTGTTTCATATGGATTTGTTGCAGAGTATGGATGCAGCGAGGGTGTGAGAGAGATAAAAACAGAGAGCATCCCCCACTCATACGTCTTTCATCCTAATCCGTAGTCTCTGTCCAAGAAAGGGCCTCCTTTTCACTCGCCTGCCCTAAAGCCTCTTATATGTGACCCCTCAGTGTCTCCCCCAAAGCTCTCTCCCACGGCCAGACAACGCTCACACACACATCTGTGCATTTTGGACAGAAAGAGCTCCACGTATTTAAGTCGAAACAATTTCATATTCCAATTTCAGTCTCAAGAACCAAGCCGAAGTCAGACTGCGCCCGCTCCACGTGCTCCTACTGTCGCTGTACAGGGCTACGATCGGTCGGGCAGACAGAGCCTCTTACTATATGTTTCCCCTGAAGGTGAGGGCGAATTTATCGCCAGGCTGACTAACACAGCTGCTGGGAGAGCGTGCCTCTCGTTAAAAGAAGTGACCTCAATAAAGACGGACGTTTGGCAGCCCGTTATGTAACCCACGGAGGATGATCCTGAGGCTGTGCATGTGTGTTGCTCCAATTTCTGTGTGAGTTCTGTCATGTGTGCATCTGCTGGCATGTTTGTGTGCTCACTGGAGGAATACTTGAGAGGAATGTATGCGCATGTTATGCTGAGATATGAAACAAAACAAAAATGGCTGTTTTGCTTTTTATATGTTGCTTTTGTGAACCTTAAATATTTACAAAAACCAGAGGCAGACCTTATCAACTTTCCTAGCTTTGCCAAGGAGGTTGTGTTTTTGCAGCATTGGTACATGGATTAATTTGTTGATGTGTCCATCTGTAAACAACGTAACTCAGTAGGTTCTCCACAGATTTTGAGGAAATTATCAGAGAATGTTGGTCACGGCACCAGAAAGAAGCGATTTTGACAGTGATCCGAATGCAGATCCAGGAGTTCTTTTGTGCCAAGTGTTGTTAGCAGTGCAAGACAGGGTAGATTTCCATATTTTGATAACAACTAAAGAAGAAGAAATACCATTTTGGTGATTAGAATCCAGATGCAGATCCACTGCCATCACTCAAGTTTTCCATATTTATCCTGATAACTAAGGTAACAATAAAATACCTTAGCAGAGGTATACGCTCCCTGAGCTCTTGTAGTTAACTCCACCAATAAGGAAGTATTTCCCTGCTTTGCTTATGTGTTTGCTTAATAACAGAAGATATGAAATATATGATGGCATTTTCAGGGAATGGTGTCATGGCACAAGAAAGAGGTGGTGTAATTCTGGTAGTAATATGAATATAGATGTGGATCCAAGATTTTTTTTTGACTTGTTAATGCTGTAAGATAGTGAAATAAGGAAAACCTAATTACTCAAACAGTCCTCAACACATTTTGATTACATGCTCAGAAAATGTTGGAACTGGCACTTGGAAGAAGTGATTAGATTTAGGTGGTGATGCAAATCCAGATGTAGATCAAGGAATTTTTCAATGAGTAAGTGTCAGAGTCTGTGGGGTATTTCATTAGGTTTTGTCTGTGGTGAACACATGCAACAAGATTTTAAAGTTTTCATTACCTTTGTCAAGGGGCTTATGTTTTCCCAGTGTTTGGTATTTTTTGAACAGGATAACTCAAAAGTTGTTCACAGATTTTGATGACATACTTAGGGAATGTTAGTCATGGCACAAGGAAGGTGTTTTTATATTTTGAAGTTGATCCAAACCTTGATGCAGATCCAGGATTCCTAAGATTTCTTAACATTGCAAGATAGGACAGTTTCGCACAGGTTTTGACAATAACCCGGTGAGTTCTCAACAGATTTGTATGATATTCTTAGAGAGAGTTGTTCATGGCGCAAGGAGGACGTGATAAGATGTTGAAAATTATTTGAATACGGATATGGGTGCAAGATTTTCTTCGAGCATTCGTTTACACTGTGAGACGAGGTACTTTATTACATTTTTGACAACAGTGTTGGAAATGTCTTGCCGGATAATTGTGGCAAAACATTTCCATTTGTCTTCTTTATTTTAATCTGTGAACAAGACAAAACCTACAGCACTGTATAAAGTTACATCAATGAGACCTACAGCTCTGAAGAGAGTTAAGATTTTAGCACTTCTGTTTCCCTCATCTCAAAGTCAATTGGCTGAAAATAAAATGCATCTACCACCCAAATCATGAATTCACATCAGCATTCAGACTTTAAAGAGACACAGTCGTAAACTAGTGATATTTGGTAAAGACAACACACATGATAATCCCTCCATTAAAAGCGACGGCACAGTGGGCTGCCTGTGATGTCAAAGAGTTGTTTTGTAGGGTTTAGAAGACACACTTTGGTATTTTCGCTCAGGCTTCTGTTCATCATGCAGCTGTAGCTCAGCCCCCCAGCGCGGAGCACACACACTTCATTTTTCAGCGCAGCTAAAAGAAAAATGAGTCAGGACAGGGTTGGTGAATGTCACAGAGCATTGACGAAATTTGTGCTGATGTGTGTTCATGTCTTCATGTGTTATGTGTGCTCCTCGGCTCGGCACACCAGAATCTCCACGGCTTAAGTTTAATACTGAGGGAGGAACAACACAGGCTCCTTCAGCCGAGTGAGACTGCTCATTTAGGAAACATGGATGTAAAATCTACGGATCTAAATGTGGTCAGATTCAGATGCTATATGATTATATGTTATGTTGTTTGATTAATGTAATATGTTATATTATGTTATATGTTATATGTCTGATTTCATTTTTTATTTTTTTATTTTGCTTATAAATAATTCATTGATTGTGGTGCCAGTCCTAAAGGCATGTTAGTGTATACAACATTATAAATAAATTTAGTTTGTTTATATTCTGCATTTATGTTAATCTGTATGGATGGATATAAATATGAATGCAACTATAACTCAAAAAGCTTTAAACAGATTTTGATGACATTTTCAGGCACTACTGATCATGGTACAGAGGAGAAGTCACTACATATTGATGATATGAACCACGATGCGGATCCAGAACATTTTTAAAGGCTTTGTTAAGATTGCAACGTAGAGCTCTTTTCCTTTTTTTCCCAAAGATCTGGCAGAAAAGGTGGAGGGGGGAAGCTTCTGGTTCTTGGCTTTTGCAGGAAGGACGAGTTTTGAGGGAAGCAGAAGTCCTAGTGCCAGATGTAAGGGTGAAACAGGGAGACGTCCCGTAATTAAAGGAGCAAAACATCAGTAAAGGGTGGCCCTTGGCTGATGACCCTGCAATTGGCTCCGTGGCACTGTGGAGGTGCATCAGGCAGAAAAGCTTCACAGCCTGCGCTTCATTGGCACAAGGATGAAGTGATAAGATTTTTGAGGTGATGCAATGGATGCAGATTCAAGGATTTTTGTAAAGGCTTTATCATCATAGGAGAAAGAGCAGTTTTTCACATTTTTTTTGACAATAACTCAAAAAGCTTTCCACTGTTTAAAGGACATTTTCAGGGACTATTGGTCATAGTACAAGAGAGAAGATGTTACATTTTTGGTGATTTGAATCAGGATGTAGATCCAGAACATTTCTAAAGGATTTTTTTAACATTGCGAGTAAAGACTGTCAGAAATGCCTTGGTTTGTCTTTTCTGAGTACTTACACTTGAGTTACTAAAAGTGTTGAAAGTAAGCCTTTGTCTACAGGCAAGGACAAAATCTAAAATTGCTGCAATGATTGACACTAATAATTGTTCATTCTTGGCATGCTATTTCCAAAAACCTTTTTTTGACACCGTCTTAAATGCCTTTTAGCAGGAAAAGAAAACCCACAAGTGCTGTCGTCATGCCAAGAAAGTGGCGCCAAAAGCTAATAAGCTTTGAACATGACCAGGTGCAGAGCAGAAAGTGAGATGAAAATTCAGATGGAGTGTGACTCAAACAAAAATTGAGTTCAGTCCCAGAATTGAAAACCTTTACTTCAGGGTAACATTTTCTTTACAGTTTTTGTGACCTGCTTTATTTAAAATATGATACATAAAGTTCCTCATGTTTCAGATACAGTTGGTTTACAGTTGGCCACAGACAGGGTCATGCTCAAAACAAAAGAGCTGCGGTCCTTTCTTCGTGTCTTATTTAGTCTGACTGAATGGCGATACTCTACTCTTTAAATAACCATACATAAAAAGGTCTTCAAAAATGCTTTGGAGTTACTGTAATCCCTCAGAAGTGGCTGTACAGTAAACATTTCATGCTGAACTCTGCACTGAGAACACAGAGGCTCTCTGTCTGTAGCATATTCAGAGATTTGACGTTGGCCTGCACCCTGCCTGCTGTGACCCCACCCCTGGTAAATACAGGGTTGGAGGTTTCCTCCGAGGATAAAAATACATTTGATTCTGCAGCAGAGAGGGACAGAAAAGAAAAAAATGTTCTCTCTTCGGTGCCTATTGTGCTTGAGAAGCTAAATACTTCCACATTTATCACCAAGGATTTTTCAGACAGATTTGCAATGTTGTAAATAAAAAGTGATGAGAGGCAATGTGTGTGAGGATGTTTGTAATATGTTTAGAGGGGTTGTCCCTAAATGTTATATGATTCTGGTAAAAATGAAATTGTAATCCTGTTTGGATTCCACAGCAGCAGAATGAATCTAGCCTCCTAGGTATGAAAATTGCAAACACATTTTACACCAAGGTGATAAAGTAAGGAAGAATAAAGCAGCTAAATCCAGCCAGTGGATTTGGAAACAGATATCCACCTTTAGCCGGTGATGTATTTAGATTTTCAAGGTCAAGGATCAGAGATCAAGGTTAACAACCCATGATTATCCTTTGCTTGTGAAACTTTGCACAGATGACCACAATGACACAAGGATGAACTGATTTCATGAGGTGAGAAGTCGAAGATCAGGAACATGGAGTTTTGTGGTCCTCATGCACTTGTTAGCGCGATAATCCAGGGAAGCTTTGAGGAATTTTAGCCAGACTTCTCACATTTGTCCTATCTGATTTGAAACTGGCTGATCTGGTGACATTTGTCTTTCCTGGTTACCCCCGCCAAGGAGGTTATGTTTTCGAGAGAGTTTGTTTGTCTGTCCGTCTGTCTGTCCGTCTGTGAACAAAATAACTCAAAAAAGTTATGGATAGATTTTGATGAAATTTGCAGGAAATGTTCAGCATGAGAAAAGGAAGAACTGATTCAATTTTGTTGATGATCTGGATCAGTGTCTGGCCGCCATGGCGAAAAATGTGATTTTTGTGAATAACTACTGAACTAAAATAGATATCATTATGAATCCAACTGCTAATGGTATGTTTTCATGGTCAAGGAATCTAAATATTTACATGAAATAAAGGTAGGACTAACATTTATGGTCAAAATCACAATATGGCTAAGGACTGTGGCGCTGGCGGAGGTCTGCGCTCTCCGAGTGCTTTTCTAATTTATAAAGCAAAGAGAGCCTTTCAGATCTTTTAGTCCCCTATGAGGCCACCCAGACCTCTAAGGTCCTCTGGGACAGGTTTACTCAGTGTTCCCAGGGTCAGGACTGAAGGGGGTGAGGCAGCTTTGAGCTTCTGCGCTCCTCACCTGTGAAACCTGAGAATACTTCTATCTGTGAACTCTTTTCAAAGATCTTAAAACATTTTTACTGCCTTCTCATAAGTTTAGCTGCTTTTAGTTGCTCTTCTCTTTTTATCACCTCTGCTCTTTTAATGAAATGTAAATTTATTTCATCTAATATCTCAATTTTAGCTTGAAAATCTCATTTTATCTTATATTTCACTGTCCTACTTTTGCTAATTTTATGACTTTAATGTTCTTGTCATATCATCTTTGTTTTTAACTCTGTGAAGCACTTTTAAGTACTGCATGCTTGTAACTCTATGAATAAAATTACCTTGCCTCAGGAATGCTGTGAGGAAATTTTGACAACTTACAAGATATAAGACTGACATGATCTATCATTCTTGTGCCTAATGATCAGGTGTAGGTACATCCTATATTGTCACTATCTGGACCTTCATATATGTATGAATCCAATGAATTGTGTGAAGCACTATAAATTGCCTGGTAGTTACAGTGTTAATCATTACATGTAGCTGCCCTGCTGCCTACCTTTAAGTGAGTTCTTTAAACAATTTAATTAATCCAAAACATCCATTTGCCATATTGATAAAAAAAAAACCTGTATAATTATTGCCTGGAAGTCACATTGATATACAAATAAACTTGCTTTTCACAGTGTCAGAATGCATTAATAAATTCAGTGCAAATAGATTTAAAATGTAGTTTGTAACTAAGACAATCCATGTCTTTAATGTTGTTTTTATTAATTCAATATGTTCTTATGGGCCAATGATTCCTGTGCTCCCCTGGGGGTGGGCAGGTGGGTGGGGGATGGGGGGTTACAAGGGGCCCCATCAAGGCTAAATATAATCAGAGTGTGATCTTTTGTGCTGCCACATTTTGTGGGAGAATTTCCAGGCATGCATGTGGCACCAGATTTCACAACAATTAAAACGAATACGAGAGAATATCTCGTCCCCGTCTCACTTGTTCGATAAAACGTACTCCTTTCAAACATTATCTGTGTTAAATATTATTCTATTTATTAACCTCATTTTTATGCATTCCTCTTTCTTGTGTTTGAGTTTTATTCTAAAATGACTATGCTTTTTGGCACAGGGTGTCAATTTGTTCATGCATATTTTATTTATGTTTAAATATGTACAGTGAAGGGTTTGGAGCAGAGATCATCAACTGGAGGGTCCCAGGGCCAAATTAGACCCCACAAGGCCTCCCAGCATTTTGAAATTCAGAAAATAACAAGAGAAATATGTTTATTATTATGATGTAATATTTATTATATTAGTGGACTAGTGTCAATCCCAGAAATGGACAATATGACACAAAAAGCATAAAATGATCAGTCCCATGGAAATGCATACTGAAACACTAATGAATCAACAAAAGGACAACCATTGCCATTTTCTTTTTTTTTATTATTATTTAATCTCCCCCCCCCCCCCCCTTCAGATATGGCCATGGGTGCTCTGGTGTGGCATTGTCATCTTCATCTGCTGTAGCAGCCATCATTACTGCCAAGACAAACTGTAACCACCAACGTTAGCTCAACCTTTACTGTACCTGCCCGATCGCAGTAGCACATGCGCGTCTTCTTCTTCTTCTTTGTTGTTTAATGGCAGTTGGCAAACCAATTTAAAAGTGCATTACTGCCACCAACTGGACTGGAGTGTGGAACAGGATGTACGAAGTATAGATAAAACCACTTGAACAAATCACATTGTTGAAGAGAAAATAAATTTCATCCGCTGACTTCATACCTGTACCTAAAAATAACGAGTAACGAGGCCATTTATAGAAATGTAGTGGAGTTAAAAGTAAAATATTTGTCTTTTAAATGTAGTGAAGTATAAGTCATAAGTATATAAAAAAAAAAACTCAAGTAAAGTACAGATACTCAAAACATTTACTTAAAGGTGTAGTCAGCTATGTTGGAGAAAACGAGTGGAGAGGTTGTATATAAACGAATTTAGACCCGCCTCTCCCTTCATACCTCACCCCTCGCTCCACCCCCGAAAGCTGATGGACGTGCATTGTCATGGAAACGGCCGTAGAAACTGCGTAGCTGACCAATTAGCTAAGGTAACCCTGACTCGTCAGACAACTCGACTGCCGTTATTGATAACATCACAACAACAGTACATTCTGGCAGATTAGACAATAAGATGAATGCCCGACGGCTGTTACTGTTATGTTTAGCACTACAAAGCTAATGTTGCTAACCTATCCAGCAGAAAAATGGCGACATCCACGTCCGTTTTGAGGTCTTTCAGTTCGCGGAGTTCACTCCACCATCGGAAAGCAACACCAATGTTGACCCTGGTCTTCGCTCTTTCATGGTCATAGCCCTTCTTTTTCACTTTTCACTCCTCTGACCTTTTTCTTTTGGGCTGTTTTTCAGCCATTGCTACAGTACATACTGTATCTCTCTCTTATGCTAACTGCGCACGCTACGCAACCTACAACTCCCACTCCCCCCTCTGTCTGATCTGTGCATGATTATGATCGCCCCCTGGATGTGGGGGGATGTACTCTGTTTTGGTAACTCGGCCTGAGCCACAGTATTTACCTGCTGAAATTCAGACTCAAAGCTGTGTATTGAAACTTTTTTTTCAACATGCTATCAGTGATGACATCTTGTGGATGGAGAGGAGAAATATGGTGAATTTGACAAATACTGCATTAGATTAGAAGATTAGAAGATCGCTGACTTCACCTTTAAGTACAGTACTCAAGTAAATCTACTTCGTTACTGTCCACTCCTGCTTATATCCATCTATACTTTAACTGCCACACCTATATATACACCTATGTATAATCAGATTTCACTCTCACAGCCAACCTATTTAGAGTCACCAATTAAACTAACAAGCATGTTTTTTGGTCTGACGGAGCAAGCCAGATGACACATACACTGGGAGAACATGCAAAGCCCACACACGAAGACCCTGACTGGCACTGGAACTGAACTAACAACCATCGTGCTAAGAGGCACTGTGCCTGTGTCAAGAAAATAAATGTCCCTAGTTAAAATGATGATTCCTGGTTTAGAGGCTTTCAAATATTTTCATCCGTCAAAGGGTAAAGAAAACACTTGGGAACTCAAGCTATAAACTCCAGTCTTGTGAATACTAGTGCTGTCAGACGATTAAAAAAATTAATCCAATTAATTACCGGATTTATAATTAATTAATCGAATTAATCGCAGTTTAATCTCATATCTGCTTAAAGTACCCAAATATAGAATTTGAATTCTAGGATATTATAAAATTGTAGTGCATAACTAATCAAATGAATACACTAAGAGGTGAAGATTTGTAAATCCACATTTTTATTGGTGACTAAATCAAACCAAAGTCAGGACAACTTGTCCAGAAAGTTCTGAGCTCAATCAGGTAACTCAAATTACACTTTAAGTGTGTTTCATAAATCAAATTAAAAATAAGAAAAAGGTCGAGGACATCCAGCAAACCAATTAGGCCTGATGCATTATTAAAGAATGTAGTACAAATATAGATAAATAAATTCAAAAATAAAATAAGACTAAGTCTTAAATATGCCATTCCTGTTGTCACCTGGGCTTTGTTTGGTTTGACTAGAGACGCATGTGTGAAGTGACGTGCCACTGCCATGTACAGGTCCTCCTGCTGGCCAATTTCAAAATGTTTATGTGCTATGATTAATCTTGGGATTAATTTTTATAACGCATTCATTTGCAGTGTAATTAATTAATCTAATTAATGCACTAAAATGACAGCCTTAGTGAATACAAATATGTACCGGTAATTTTGTATTTTCCGTCTGTGAGACCACAAGATGCTCAATTCTGCACAGTTTCATTGTACAATTTAATCCTTTCATGCATCGTGGTCGCTACAGTGGCCCTAAATTCAAAGGCTGTTCTCTTATACTTGCATGGGTTTGTGTTATAGCTGCATCTTAGCCAACAAAACAACCGCTTGTGTGCCATCTCATACACTGCCACCTGTTAGTCAGTCATGGTAAGTGCATTTTTTTTTTGCATAATGTCCAACAGGAAGCCAGAAATGGTGAACATCCCAGGAACTTGTAAATCCTTCAATACAGGTCACCCAGACATGTTAGCATTGAGTAATATCTAAGGATTAAAACATCTATTGTTTCTGTTAGGAGAAATTTGTAATTGATCACATATCCACTAAACTGGACATTTTGTATCACTGGTTGTTTTTCAACTGCATCACATTAATCAGAACATGTTTAAAAATGTTTCTTATTTCATAGTTTTCACACTCTATCTATTTCTGTAATGAATTTGTCAAATGAAAATTTCTTTGATTCAAAAGTGAAATGCATGGTGTCCATCTGAGTGGACACAAAAATTAGGTCAATAAAACAAAATTTGATTACACTTTTGTTTGTTTTTTTATGCCTGATGACAATCAGAACAATCAGGAAGAAATGTTGACTGAAGCTCTCATAATTCATAATTATTTTTGTGTACTTTTTAGCTTCAACAGTAAGATTAAAAAAAGTATTAAAATATCAAGAATTTCAACTTTATTACACAACATCTCTTCAGAAATATAAAAGCTCTCTGGTAATGCGGGTACCCATGTTTAAAAAAGTCATGAATACTCCTTCTTGCTTTTTGTCTGTTGTCCCTCTTGAGCTGCCGTACTTAACGTGCTGTGACATCATCATTGTGCTGTGCAAAGTTTTGTGAAGCTGGAGGGGGCCTGCTCAAGAGCAAGTTATGGTTGGGAATAAACTATGAAAAACTGAAAGCTTGATAAGACCCATCGCACCTTCTGCTGCCCTTGGAAGGTGCCAGAAGTGCACAAGGAACTTCCTGTTTGGAGAAAAGAGGTTACTGCTGCCTGAGCCGAGCTGTGAAAGCACACTGAGACACTTCCTTATTTGAGCCAGGAGCTACATTCATGTTCTGGTGCCAAGAAGTCCACGAGTGAGTACTGTGTGGAAGTATTGTTTTAGGGTCAGGATATCTGTTAAAAGTTCACTTTGTAAACAGTTTTATCATTGTAATGTTGCTATAGGTGAGAGTCAAAGTCCAGAAGAAGTTTCCTGAAGCTGTGGACTGCTCGTGATATGACATAACACGAGCAGTCTCTTTCCAACAATATAACTTACTGTTCAAATAAGCACTCACATGACACCAGAGCAGCTAATAGTGGACAGATTTCATTACCCCTACCTAAGCCCAAATATATAAAGAAGACCGTATTGTGTAGGTCAACTGTGTTTTGGAACAAACTTCCAGTAGTTGTTTGTGAAATTAAGGATAAAACTGGTTTTAAAAGGAAACTGAAATTGTATTTGTTGTTGACCCCATAATTTTATCTTGGATAATACTATTATTAGATTGAGTGAGTATTTACATGTGCAGTGGGATGTAGTTTTTCGTAATTTTATTGTTTTTGTTTTAACCAGTACTTTTAGTGTTGTCATTTTTTTTTCTTTCTTTAATTGTGAGTGATTGAGAATGTAAATTTTGTGCGTTGTATATTTTGTCTGGACCCCAAGAAGACGAGCTGTCGTCTTGGCGTCAGCTAATGGGGATCCTTTCAAATAAACAAATAAACATAACTGATTTTTTGTTTTTTTCTTAACAGGCAGATAATGTCCATGAAAACATTCACACCTCGCTTCCAAAAGTTCCAGTTTTACAAAGAAACAAAGACGAATATGCCGGAAAACCAAGTGTAATCTTATCTGCCCCTGTCATAAACTGCAAAGTGAACAAACCCGATAATGAGTCACGAAGGAAATGAAAATCTGGGGACAGGTCTGAGCGATGTCCTTGATCTAATAGTAAAAGCACCTCCGGAGCGGCTGCAGAGCCTGACATTCCAGCTGGGTGAGTCTCCCGAAGATAAAATCATACACGCCTTGTGTCTGATCGTCCTCCAGAGAGAGGCGCAGGCTCTGGAAAAGCTCCAGACTCTGAGGGAAAACCACCTCGCTAACCATCTGGCTGAGAAGTGGCAGCTGAGTGGAGGTAAATTAGAAGATTTCCGTGTCCACTGCGGTGCTTTCAAAGAGTTTCCAGGACAATGTTTGGCAGTGTTGGCTCGAATTTTTAAGGTCTTGTCGGAGCAGAGGCTGTGCAATCAGCTCCTGAGGAACCTGGCGTATAAGAGGGCAGTTTCCAGTGATGGAAGACAAACCAGCAGTGATGGCAATCTGGAGTATTTTCAGCTCAGAGAGGAGGCTAAACAGGTCTGTGGGCCTGAGTTTGCAGAGTGGATGTGCTCCTCTGACTTTGGACCTTACAGTGATCCTTTAATAAGCCAAAAGGAAGAAAAAACAGATCTAAAGGTGAGTCTCTCTCTGGATCAGTCAGGGACAGCGCAAAATAATCCCAGCCCACTCCAGGCGAGCTGCTCCATGCCCTCATTCCCCACTCATCTTGAGATAAGTTTACCCCCAACTGCTTCTTTCCAAGATGACAAAAGACCACCGGAGACACCAGAACAATCCATAATAAACACCCCTGATCGGCCTGTTGGGGAGCTTGATGCCCTTGAGAAACCAGGGGAGCTGATATCAGTTGGACTTTCAGGGTTTAATCAGAGGGAAAATTCAATACAGGGAAGAAAATCAGGTGAAGACAGCAGAGAGTTAGATAGTCTTACCCATCCAACAAACCTAACCACTAAACCAACGACTAAACCCAAGTACGATCCTCCATCTGCAGCCACCATTCTCCTACCTGAGGTGGCAGCAGCAAAGAAAATTCAAAGAAGCTATAGCTCAGAGGAGGAAGAGGAGGAAACCTTTTATGCGTTTGTGATTTTGCATGCACCAGAGGATGCGGAAAAGGCAGAAAGCATGAGGCAAAGACTGGAGGAAGTCATTGGTTTTGAAGGTGCAGTTTTCTGCGATGATTTTGAAATCCCGGGGAAGAGCACGCTGCGCTCCGTGGAGGACGCCATCAACAACTCGGCCTTCACCCTCCTCCTGCTCACCCGCAACTTCAACACCCCCATGCAGGAAGTAGAGGCCGACTCTGCCCTCGTCAACTCCATCAACAAGAAACACAAGTACAACACGGTGATCCCTGTGCACCCGCGGGAGAACAGCATGCCCAGGGACGATATGCCTTTGGTTTTACGAACAAAAATTGTTCTCACTGAGGATAGGCACTTTGAGAAAAAGGCGAAAAAGGCGATGAGTGCAGCTGCCATTAAAAAACAGAAGAAGATGTGGACTGAGGAGCAGGCACTGAAGCTGCAGAAGAAGAAGCAGGAGAGGTTAAAGCAGTCAAACCAGCATCAGTTAGAGCTGCTTAAAGAGAGCAAAGCAGCAGAGCTGTTAGAGACGGAGCACCACAACCTTCTACTGGCCCAAAAGCTTCTCCTCAACCATCAAGAGCAGGGGGATGGAGCGGGCAGGGCTCAGTGGCCACAGCAGCCAAATATTCACATTGAAAATGCTAAGTACATCATGATCGGTAATGACTCTCGCATGACAGTGGGTCTGTCTGAGGATGCAGAGGATTCCAGTCTGAGAGATGATGAGGAGGAGGAGGAGGAGGAGGAATGACTGCTGATTTATAGGAAATTAGAAAAGTAATCAAATTTTCTGAACACTAAAATGTCAGTGCTGTAAAACTACTGTGCAGATATCACTGCAGATTGTGTCATTGTATTTGAAGTAGAAAAGTCAATAAAAACTGTCAAAAAAATATCCTTAAAGGGCAATCTTAATTACTTAAACACAAGACAGAATCCACAGATCAAGGCAGGGCTCTTTAAAATGATTATTCGGCCTCAGACTGCCATCTACAGACCCGAATATGTAGCACACTTCCTGTCAACATTAGCTGTAATAACCTCCTTCTGACACTGAGAGGCGCTGCTGTTTTGCAATTATTTCTCTCTTGACATGCTTTTTAGGAACAAACTGAGGCAGTATTTCATGACAGCTGCTGTGGAGGACATATTTTGAAATAGATTGGAATAATATAGATATTTTCTTTTGTCAAAACACATCTTTATGGAAATATTTCATTTACTTACAAAATATAATTACAATTTTTCACCGTAACCTCCCCAAAACTCTGCTCGACTACCCCAGTGTATTTTGGCTGATACTAATATCCAAACCAATACATAGAAATGACTGAAGGTAATTCTCCTTAGATTCCAACTACATCAAATTTAAAAATGTATTTTTGACACTAACATTAAATCAAGCTTTAGCTACCCTTTTAAAATCCAAACCACATATTTACTTACAGAAAACCTGCCCTATTTTGGTAGTTTACACTATTAATTCAAGATTAACATTAAAAAACTCACACACTTAATGCAAATATATTAGGCTAAAATATCAGGAAAATATAGGCTGAAAACTTCAAATCTGTTGCTGCCAATGTCGGACCGATAAAATTGTGCATCCATAGTTTTCAAGTCAACGCTTATCTAAAACTGTTTTTCAAAGTAAAATAAGTTCAATGTTGTCATTGTCAGGTGAAGCTACATAAAAACAGTAAATAATCTGCATCACATGATTGAACAGGTCATGTTTTTATCGTTACAGATCAGTCAGTACAATGCCTCAGTCTTATGACTCTTACTCCTGAAAGATAAATAAGAAGTAAAATGTTAGAGGTCACCATTCATTAGCAATATGTTCAAGTTTAAGGGACATTATTTTAGTTATTTATCCCTAACTGTTCAAAAATGCTAAAGCTGACACGTTTTTTTTCTCTAGGTGCATCTTATTGATTCAAACAAGGGATGGGCAACATTGGCCCCCTGACGGCTGCATTAATGTTATCAGCACAGACTTCGAGATACCTGTTACTTTAAACATATGCATGAGTTAACTAAAAAGGAATTCATATAGCATTCCTGAACATGAACCAGACCAGGGTTCAAGTTTCAATGTAAAACACAAATAGTAAAACTTGTTAAATGAGGTAAACACAGAATTCAAGCCAATTTAAATTCAAGCCAAATTGTGTAATAAACAGAAATGTTCTATTAATGTTTCCCCCACAGGTTTTCAACTGATGTATCGTAATTTGCCCATCCCTGATTCAAACCTTGTTTCATTTTTTAAAGTAAAAAGCTGATATTAAAATATCAGCCACAGGACTTCATTGTACGTCAGCATCATATATGGACTCTTATACATTCCTATGCAACCTATGCAGCCGAGGCCTTTAAGATCCTTTAGTTTCCTGTCTGAAGGAGACTGTGGATTCCACTCATTCCTTTTTTACATGAAAAGTTCTTGAGCTACCCCTAAAGACTGATAAAAAGACATACTATTGGGGTGCTGGTTTGGCGTAGTGGTTAGCAACCAGGCACTCCATGTACCTGCTTCTGCCGGTCCAGGTTCGAATCCCGCCTGTGACCAGTTTGCAGAGTGTCTTCCCCTACTATCTCACCCCCTTTCTCAAGCCTATCCACTGTCTCTCTCCTATCAGTAAAGGCACAAAAATGCCCAAAAAATACATTTAAAAAAAAAAGACATACTATTGTATGTTACAATGAAGAACTGACAGCATTGCCTTTTCTTCATTGGATGGTCACAGCTCAAATAAAAAATACACAAGTACAATTCAACTTGAGTTGAGAAATGCATGAAAGCTTTCTTTTTGTTGTTTTTCATTGCAAAATAAAAACATAACAGACCAATACACACATTCTTATTAAAAGAGCTTTGGGGTTTGCATCAGGTGTAGTGTGTATTCAGTTTTTTTTGTAAACTATACATCATTCAGGGACAACCTTTGTTTATAACATGTGTCAAACTGAAGGAAAGAACAAAATAACTCACAAAAGTCCACTGAAATGTCATCACAAAATTATTTTCACAAATTAGACTAAGGCATTAGCAATCGACTTTCTTTCATTTCAAATAGTAAACATGTATATACTTAAACTAGCTGTGACATGCCAGACAAATCTTTTAATGCATTTTACCAGTTCATCTGTGAAACAAACAAGAAAGTTTTTGAGAATGGGAAGAAACTTTCAAAGCACATGTGGCAGGTGACTGGATAATCGTTCTATCACATTTATTACAGGCCAACCAGATAATTTAGCAGGTGGGTGTTACTGCGGCAGTCTAAAGAACAGAACAGCCTCTTCATAAAACAAACTCTCAGCAAAACATGTCAGTCATGGAAAATGAAAAGAAATTAAATGTGATTTTCTATTTGAAATGCTTTAACTGTTGATTGTTTTTAATCTGATGAAGACATATGATCCAGATCTGACAAAAGTGCTACTGAAGCTGTTAGCATCCATGCTAAACTCTGTCCGAGTTGTCACTTCCTCGTCTTGCTCGTAGCTTCCAGCTCTTCCTGCTCCAAAGGACTCTAATTGGGCAGTCCTGCTTTGGGCCGCTCACAATCATAAATTGTAGCTTGGCAGGATGGATCTGCCTGATTACAGACATTGAATCAGACTGATCAAGCTGTATGACAGTCTGGTTGCCAGCCAATCAGGAGGGAGGACACTGAAGTCATATCTACTTCATGCAATGGGTTGAAAAGGAGTTTATGCATGCTAAACAGTTGATTTTAAGGCAAGCAATGTAAGAAATGACCTTGGGTCTTTATAACCAGAGTAAACTTCATGGAAGTGTCAAAGAGGGGAACTTGAGAGCTTTCTTTTTGCCTTCTTCTCAACTAACAGACATTTAGCTGAAGTCAGCATCTTGAACGGGGCTTCTTCAATGGCTGAGCTTCAAACACCTCTTCTGAGGCTCCTGCTAGATTATTGATGTGCTTACATAAAGGCCTTCTCTACATTTTTCCAATACACTGCTGCATATGCTGGTGTTCATTCCCATTTCTAACAAATTTATTTGTCTTGGAATCAGGCAGAAGGAAAGGGGGTGGGGGGGGTCATCTGTTGTCATAACAGAGTGACACAGAAGTGGGTTGGTATTTAGCTCTTTCCAGTTCTCAGGGCCAATGAATATCCTTTTGGGATAAATATAAAAAAACAAATTCTAAGATGAATACATGCAAGATTTTAACTTTGATATAGAATAATAAAATGTATGACATTGCCCCTCTCTTAAATTTAAAAGCATTATAACGTTCAAAGGCATGGTTGCTAACAAACTGCTAAAAAAACTGCTAGTAAGAACTACTAAAACAGCCTTGGATCCAACTCAACATTTTAAATAAAAAATGCATACAACAAAAGCCACGACCATGAGCACCAACTTGAACAGGTCATTTTATTAAGGGGAAACTGTCACACAAGGAGTTACCTCACGTCACAATACATTAGAAATATTTTAAGTGCCTATGAGTTGAACTGCCATGTTGTTGTTTTATAGTTGCTTAATGATAGCTTTTTACTCTTGACGGTTACGTTTAAGTCTTACAAAATCTATTAAAATCAGGTGTCTTTATAAAGACTATCATGATAAACCAGTCATGGTAGTTTCATGATTTTTTGTTTGCTATAGACCTTGTTGTCAGAAATGTTCCAAGAACAATGAAACATCCCATAGGCTTTAGTCAGTTGAACCAGCATGATGCTTTTCTCGTTGTAGGCATTGACCTACAAAAGTTTCAATTCTTCTTCAGTACCACTTAATACTCTTGCTGTACCACCACTTTTCATCACACCCCTAAATCTTAATTTAGGTTGCTTTCACACCTAAATCTTAAACATTTAGAAACGAGGCAACTGCACTGTGTTGAGTTTGCCTAAGATGTTTCACTTCTCATCCAAGAAGCTTCTTCACTATTTAACAACAGACAGACATGTTGCCCATAGAGCATCTTTGGGATGTTCAGTATCAGCGTGTCCGTGACCATGGTCCAGTTCCTGATAATAAGCTCCACGTGGCCCTCCAGGAATAATGAAATAACATTCGACAGGCCACGATAGACAACCTGATTAACTATATGCAAAGGAAATGTGTTGCTCTTGAGAGACACAAATGGCGGACACGCAAGACATTTCAACATTCAATTTCTTCAACCTGACCCCCAACATGTTCAAAGGACTCTCACTCCTATGCAAATGCCGATATCAAGATGTAATGGATGGTGATCTGCAAATTAGTCATTAATAAAAATGAATTTTGATTTGCTTCATATAGTCTATTGCATAAAGAGGTAGGGGACACCACACACATATTTTGGGATTGCCCAAAGCTGAGAAGCTATTGGGAGGGAATGCAAATGGAAATATTCTCCGTACTGAATATTGATTTACCCCTAGTTCCAGAATTGTTTTATTATTGGAGCACTCCCTAAAGATAGACTGGAAAAAAGGAAATTGTATTTTTTGCAAGTTCTACTATTAATGGCCAGGAAGATGATAACTCTGTCACAGTTATAACCACTTCCTCCTACTATACCTCAGCGGCATGAAAGAGTGAAGAAAGTTTATGAAATGGAAAAGATAACAGCTCTTCTTCATCTAAAGATGGACTCCCATAAGTGGATATTTAAACTTACCAATGTGAAACCTTGTTAAACTGTGCTGTATTAAGAGAACCATCTGGATGTACTTATTTGTTCGGAGGAACTTCGGAAACAACCCAATGAACTTGAATTGCCGGATTGTAAATAGTTCAATTGTTTAACGCATACTTTTCTTACACATATTTCTTCTCTTGTGTATATGAAAAAAAAGAAAGAATCTGATGTAACCTAAAATCTGTGTGTGAATACACATGAATTCTCATAAAAATTTGGTTCAAACAATAAAATATAGTCTATTGCATTACTCTGTTAATAAACTTAAAAGTTTGACATGAGGCATTTATATTTTTGTTCAGTATGTGTGCTCTATGTTTCTTTGTATCTATCTATCTCTACCCATATTGTACCTCTACTTTTCACCACACAAGTAGCCATATGTTGATTCTAATAAATTGCAAGAAAGGACGTTTTGATAAACTTTGACCTATAGAGGCACGTCTGAGTATCAAAAGGTAGCCTACAACTAGTCTTTTGTACCCAACAGAACATAAATGCAATTCAGCCTCACCCTATTTTAAAATCTTTGTGGAGAACTCAGTAAAAGCGTTATTTCACTCTCAGTTTCTCCATGGAAACAATATCTGGCACTAAGAAAACCTCCCGCCAGTGAACTCCACCTCGGTTTGTGATGACTCCTGTCAGAGCTGAACAGACTGGGTGGGTGGATCGCGCATGCGCAGTGCTCCCTATCCTCCTAACAGTGCGGCAGGAAAAGCGCAGGAAGACATCGAGAGGATAGACAGTGGGGCATAGAAAGAGGGAGGAAAACAGTAAGGAAAGAAAAAGAGGGACAACATGGAGGAAACTGCGTGTTTAGCGGGTGAGTGAAGCCGCCCTGTGGTGTCGGGCTCCGGCTGTCCTCCTCCGCCGCTCAGCTGCTCCGTTATGTCGGATAAACATGTCAGGGAATGGAGGAAATCTTCAGAAAGGCTGCTGCTAAAACTGCGCTCTGCGGTCACGCTTTGAGGATATTCATGAAACATTAAAACTGGGAACTAAACATGGTGTTCCTGTGAGCCAAAGGGGGCTTTTCTGAACCCAAACTCGCCGTCTTTCGCCAGCCAGGCCACATTCAAAGTTTTTTTTTTTCTGGAGAAGGGGAAATTTTGCTGCATTGAATTCCTCTGGACGGGATGTCATCCGCAGTCAGGAGGAGCTCCTCGGGCTGACTGATCCTCCGGCTGCACTGAAGCGAGAGAGAGAGGGAGACAGAGACACAGGGAGAAGATGGGAGATGCTGCAGATGACAGACGGACCTTCATCGTCCCTGCCATCAAGAGCTTCGACCACTACGACTTCACCAGGGCGAAGATATCCTGCAGCCTGACATGGCTGGTGGCCAAGGCTTTTGGCTCGGGTAGGTGCTGGCGCCTCTTAATCGTGCCATCTTTAGATCAGACTCAGTGGAAAACATTGTTAGGAGGATCTTACGTGTGTCATGATATGGACTGATAATGAGATGGGCCACGGGGGCTTCAAGAGCAATGTTTTATAACAGGGATGCATGATATTGGAATTTTGCTAAAAACCAATATTTCTCCTCTTCTTAACAGCAATATTGCCTCCACTTAATTAAATTGACCTGTTGCTTTTATGATTACAGTCTGTTTGTGTTGTTAGAGGACACACTGTTCAGCACACTTTACTATAAGGAATATATTTCACTGGTCCACCTGGGAAAGAGCCCATAGAAAGAGTTTGGGAAGGGCAGAACCTTTCAAAACATATCCAGCAGATGATTGGGCAAATGGTCCTTCAATCAAATTCATTATAGGCCAATCAGGCAATGTAGTCAGAGCAGAAAACATGAGACACATTGTGGAGGAAACTCTAGCCAAAACATGTCAGGAGTGGAGTGAGGATATCATTCCCATCAGGAAATGCTTCAGTGTGATTGATTTTTTTTCTTTCAGTAACTGCAGTTAAGGTTTAATAAAGCTGCTACTAGAGTTATCAGCTTCAATGCTTATATATGTACAAGCAATCATTTACTGTCTTTGGGCTTGTATACACGAGGCAGAATTCATCCGACCTCCACCTCCCGTTTACATAGGAATGATACCTGGAGTGTCTGAATCCGCAAACGTTTGAAACCAGGATCCAGAGTGGAGAGTTTTGATAAAGCTTCACCGCCTGACTCCATGTAAACGGATTCAGTGATGTCACTGCATGCACAGTATTCGTTCACAAAAGGCTGCGCATGGATACCAACAACAACAACAGCTTTGGCCGTCTACTGAGCAACGAGTGCTATTTCCTGTGCTCGGTTTGTTATCCCGACAAAACTATCCAGACAGATTTGTTGTCCATACAAGAAACTCCTGCGTCCTTGTGCGTCCACTTGCTATTGTTAGATGAAAAGTTTTTCTTCTTCGCATGTGTGTTGTAACAGCACTGTTTCTCTGCAAAACTACATTGCCATCTACTGGACTGGCATGCACACTACAGTATTTTCAGTTGTTCTGGCATTTCCATGTAAATGTGGATTGCTTTTGAAAACACAAAGTAAGAACATTTGCATTTCAGGTGAGAGCGTCTCTGTGTTAACAGGGCCTTTCTCTCACTGTGGTTCTCACCTCTGTCTGCTTCAAAGGTCTCTGATTGGGCCGTGCCACTATGGGCTTAGCACAGTCATTATAGATTTGAGCTTGGCAAGATGGATCTGCCTGATTACAGACAGTGAATCAGACAGATCAAGCTACTGCGCAAGGCCAGTAAGAAAGGGCTTGGGAAGCAGTATGTGACACCTTTTACCAAACCTTCAGTTCTTAGAGAAATGCTCTATATCTCTTTAAAGTGAATGCCCTTAAGTTCCCGTTTACACGACAACATTGTCACCAGAAACAGAGAAGTTTAGCCTTTGCGTTTTCAGAAGCACTCATGCGGGGATACGAGAACAAATAAAAATGCTGTAGCCTTATCCCAGGCCAGTAGGTGGCAGTGTTGGTTTGTAGTGGTACAACATGCTCACACTTTCCAGTGAAGACAAACTTTTCATAACCAATAATGGCAAGTAGAAGATGCAGGAGTTTCTTGTCTGGACAACAAATTTGTCTGGATATTTTTGTCTGGATAACAAACCGGGCACAGTAAGCAGGACACATGTTGCTTCGATGGCTGAAGCTGTTGTTGTTGTTGTTCCTGGGTTGCGTGTCTGAAAGAGCACTGCGCCGCACATCAGCATTTTTTCTGAAAGCACTAATTCCTGTGTACATGAAGACAGATACAAATCATTCTCAAAACTTTCACTCTGGACTCTGGTTTCAAAAGTTTGCAAATTCAGGCACTTGGGAACCACTCTCGAAACTCTCAATTTACTTTGTCAGGTAAAGGGGGCCTAAAACACTCAGTTTTTACTACCTGGAATTTATTACGCTATAGCTTTAAAGCCTCAACCTACATATGTGTTTTCTGCCATCACAGGCAGATGCCATGAATCTTTTGAATGTAAGCTCCATGTTCTGTAACACCTCGTCCCCCCTCTTCCTGTCAAGGCATCTTTGGACAACCAATCAATGCATAGCTCAATGTCATTCTGTAGCCCTCAGGTCAGAGTGTTTCAAAAGGGGAGGGAAAAAGCTGCATCTGATGCCCTACAGTGACAAAATGTTTCTTTTTTTGTCCAGCCTCAATCAAATGCTTGCCGGATAGACATTCGAAGCATGATCAGAACAAACACATCAGAACAAAATGTTCATATCCGCTGATATCACTAATCATCTTTTCAGGCATATATCTGCTGATACTAACAATGTTCCATTATACCCTGCATTCTTATTAAATAAAAAGCATTGCACACTAAGATATCATGTTCCCTCCCTTCTACAATAATCATAAAATGTCTCCCCTGTCAAGTAGAGCAAATTATCAGTAGGAATCAACCTCATTCATCCCTGTGAAGGCTATCTCAAAGTCAGGGATCTCATATCCCATGTAATATGCTTGAACGTGCTGCTAACAGCGTTTAGTCCTCACTGCAGAAGTCACAAACCTGTTATGTAACTCTAAGACTGGAGATCATATGGACTGATGTCTGACCGTCAGATGCTCAGACGGGCTTCAGCCTGCATTCACACAGGAGGCCAAAGTTCTTCTGTTTTTCAAACTCAGATGTATTGTTTTTGACAATATGAACGGCACAAGTCTTGCCAAAATCTGATGTATTCAAATCCAATTCAGGCCAGTTTCAGGAGAAGGTCCATGAAGTCCAAAAAGGACACAGATATGGGCCATTTTTCTCTGATCAGACAAGTAAGAAAACAGAATAAATATAACTAACATAATCAGGGTTGAGCATAGAGGTATGCAGTTGAATGCTTTAGAGATTTTGTTGATTATTAAGTGAATGAAAGCAGGAGACCTTTTGGTAAATTTATCAGTTATTAAACTAATTCACTTAAAGATCATGTAAGGCACTTAATGTCAGTTTTTTAACCTCCAGTGCCTTTGCTAATCTTCTCCTGTTCACAAGTAAGTCATATTTTCTGATCAAAATTCTCATCCTGGTTACCTCAAACTAGAGCTCGACATTATCACTAAATACCAAGCAGATTTCTCTCATCCTAACATGAATTTTTCATGTTTGCTTGATCAAAATTATTAAAAGAAACACAGAACCTGAACACTGTCAGCTGATATTAACCCTGCTAATATAAATACATAACAAAGAAACTAGTTTAGCCATCTTGCAGATGCTTCTTGGAGTAATTTAAACGTTTAAAGTTGAATTATTGCATAACCCCCAGTGTGTTGGTTGTTGTCCATCTCTCATAACGTTTTGTAACAGAGGTCTGGCCTGTGTCCTGCCCTGTAGCTCCGTCAGACTCTCATAAAGAGTAATTCTCATCCTCTCCCAGCTCAAAAGGTTTACTCCTGCTCTTAAAGAACTCTTTACTCACCTCCTTATACAGCACTCAGAGTCTCTCAACAGCCACAGCACAGGCAGACAGACACAGAGATCAAAAGACAGACCTCTGATTCACACCCATTGATTGGTGCCAAATGATCGACTAGTTTACTGTCGGAGGTACAAAGTAGAGGGCAGCAACATACGAGAGAGCTGTTCTTAGCTCATCAGACTTGTAGCAGTAAGCGTACTGTAGTGCCTCCGTATTTATCCCCATCGCCTCTGGTGACACAGTTTTAGCTCCCAGCACCATCGAGAACTGTGGCCCAATTCATAGCTGGTCCTCAGAGCATTGTTTGGCCTAGTTTGGACGGATGAGCGATGGCTAGAGTCTGGTTATGCTTGCATGTAATGGGTGCCTCATCAGTTAAAAAGTTTGTGTTGAGGTTTCAGTGGTATTTTTGTGTACAGTAGTTTGCTGTTAAGTAGAAATATCTATTTACATCTCTCAAACACAGTCCTCAAAGTGTTTTTTAATAGGAAATGAAGGAAAGAAAGTGTTGAAAGTCAACAATTCAATTTTAGAAAGAACCACTGCGGCTGATATTTACACAAATACATTTCTTTGCAGACATAATCATGACGCCTTTCAAGACACTCAAGGACACTGTACAAGATTAAAACAACAACAGTAAAATCAATAACAAAGCACAACAGAAAATGGCATGTATGGGAAATAGAAGGTATGTTATTGTCAAGTGGGGTTATGCAGTCCTGAACAGGTGGGTTTTAAGTCTGGATCGGAAAAGGGACAGGGAGTTTAGGTCTGGATCTGGAGGGAGAGAGTTCCAGAGCTGGGGAGCAGAGTGACTGAAGGCCCTGCTTACCATGGTGCTAAGGCAGGCAGAGGGCACAGTGAGATGGGTGGAAGAGGAGGATCTGAGGGAGCAGGCTGGAGTGGCGATGTGCAGGAGGTCAGGCAGGTAAGGAGGGTCGAGGTTGTGGATGGCTTTGATGGTGTACAGAAGGATTTGAACTCAATTCTTTGGTTGACCGGGAGCCAGTGGAGGCGCTGAAGTATGGGGGTGATATGATGGTGTGGAGGGGTGTTAGTATTGATACGGGCAGCTGAGTTCTGGACCAGTTGGAGTGTATCGATACGGATTCTACAGAATCGATACGGCCTAAATATTTTGACAGTTGTTGTAAATACACTTTGGGTAATGTTAACAGTGGCACAGTTCAAGGTAGAAGACGAGCTGCATAATGAAGCATATGTTCTAAATTTGAACTTAGGTCTACCATCTTTGAGGATCTGAATTTATGTCTCTCAAGTCGTAGAACCACTTAAAACTCATCCTTGTTCTTTTTTTTCTTGTAAGAAACAACTAAACTTGTCAAGAATTTTGCTTAAAGCATAGTCAATGTTCACAATTTACGTGTATCGGGATACGTATCGTGGCCTTAGTATAGGGATACGTATCATATCATGAAGTTGCTGGAAGTACCCAGCCCTAACATGGATCACTACAAAAATCAAAACACTGTTCCCTTGTGCTATGGCCAACATTCCTTGAAAATTGCATGAAAATTATTGAGAACTTTTGAGTTATTAGCGAAAATGTCAAAAACTTCCCTATCTTGCACTGTTAACAAACCTTAAAAAAACTCCTGGATCGGCATCCTGATTCAGACCACCAAAATCTGACCTCTTCAGAACAGTGGTGTGTACAGTAAGCTTACATAAACTAGCTGTGGATAAACAAAAGTGTAACGACGTGCAATTATATGAATGAAAAAAATTGTTGTTGGAAGTCTTTTAATTGCACAACACTGGCATATGATTAACCTTGCAATGCAGCTGGATCCACCTGATTCGATGTCTGTCATCAGACAGATCCATCTTACTGAGCTCCAATCTGCAACGATTGTGCTCGGCCTGGAGCAGCAAGATCCAATCAACATCCCTTAAAGCAGAAAGAGGAGGGAGCTGTGAGTGTGATGACAGCACTACTTTGTTAAATGATAAACAGATTTTACTGGAATGTTTTTTTGAAATAAATGGCATTTTTGCCCCACTTCTGACATTTTTTGTTGGGCTTACTTCATGAAGTTCACATTTTAAACTTTACTCCACAGCATTAATGCTAGCCTATAGCATCATGTGATTGGCCCATAATGAGTGTGATTGATGGAACTATCATTCAATCACCTGTCAGAAATGCTTTAGAATGTTTCTGCCCTTCCCAAACACTCAGTGGGCTGTTGCCCAGATGAATAAATAAAATGTATTCTGTAGAGTATATAGTGATCAGTCTGGTGTGTCAGGTCACCATAAGATGCTATCATCACCACAAAGAGCAAAAAGAGTCAAAAATAATAATTTTATGTTTGGTTATATCGTCCAGAACAATGTTATGCTATTTGAGGCTTACGAGGGCAATTGCATCACATCTTATGTTCATGTTACACAACAATTAGGGGATGAAACTTAATGGTCTGGTAAAATGAGGAATGTAAAGGTTTAGTGCAGGATTGTTTTATTAATCTCTCAGTCGTATCCAGCTGTCTACCTCTTCTTTATCCTCCAATCATCAACTAAAAAGGAAAGGTAATTCAGATTCCCCTCCTCTATATTGAAATATCAATATATTGCATCAGTGCTCCAAAATGGTATTTGTTGACTCAACACAGCATTAAATAAACTTCTGAAAGTGTTGGGTGACTGTGTGTGGCTTCATTTTAGGTGCTCAGAAGTTGCGGTATTTATTGTTATAGCCATTGTTGAAGAGGAATTGATGTTACTGATTGGGACAGACAGTGAAGCATCCATCCATCCATCCAACATTCTATCTACCTTTCTATCTTTCTGTCCTTCTTTCCTTCTATCCTTCCATCTATCCATCTATCCATCCATCTATCCATCTATCCATCCATCTATCCATCTATCCTTCCATCTATCCATCTGTCCATCTATCCATCTATCCATCTATCCATCTATCTATCTATCTATCTATCTATCTATCTATCTATCTATCTATCTATCTATCTATCTATACGCTAAACAATTTGTCTCTCTCTTTTGGTGTGTTTGAAATCAGCTAGCAATGTGTGAGTCCTTTTGAACCCTGCATTGTACAGGGTTACCTTTTTTAGTCACAACAATCCCATACCTGATGGTCCATTAGCTGATTTGAAACAACGTGGCCTAACATTCACACCAAAGTTTTGTGAGTGGGTTCATTATAAATATCAGGGCACAGCTTTAATGTGTTTGTACTGAAGTCCTTTTGCAGCTCCATGCTGGAATTAAATGGTGCACAGTAAAGTGAACCAACAATGGCTTCTCAGGTTTTACAACGCTCTTTAAGTGCAAGTCTCGTGCTTTAAACTGAGTTTAATATCCAACCATAAATGCTTTGAGGCATGAAAACAACTCTGCTTTGAGAAATTATCTGTGCTTGCTGTGGTCACCCCACTTAAAGTTCAATTAACTTGTCAATCAATTCATCTGTATAGATTTCTTTGACGTTCTCTTGGGCCTAATACAGCTGTGCTGTTGTTTAACTTTATTCATCAGTCTAGTCAGTCACCTCAGTTGAGTGTTACGTTACTCAACAGCCATTTATGTAGATGTAATCTGAATGCTTAATCCAAAACAAAACTTTTATGCTTTTTGACACTCTTATCAAGATAAGTCATTTATAAATAAGATGAATGTGATGTAAGAATTAGAGTGAAATCTTGTGGATACCCATCAGTGGTCAGAGAAAACTCGAGTGTTTGACTGTTAGTTAACAGCACAGGGTTATCTAAAATTAGAAACTACACCATAATGATTTGGGCTGAATCCCAGTAGTGATGTAACCAGCCTCAACACAGACAAGCAAAAACTTTTCTTTCAAAAATTGCTGGAAATAACTCTAAAAGTACCACAAAAAGAAGCCAAACATTACAAGCCAGTGGAGTATTCAGCTCAAAAACGCTGCTTTGCTGCTGAAGCTGAGGGAACTGATCATTTAAATCAGATGTAGTGATTCTCTTAAACGAAAACATGCACAATCAGTCACGAAATCCAAAGGCTTTGATCAGCCAACAGCTCTGCAGTGCACTTTAACAGTTTAATAATCTCTTTCATTTGTGGCACCACCTCCAATTGCCTGTGCTGAATAATAAATGATTTTGCCCTGTTTTTTGAAAAAAAAAACATTTACTGCAAAGATGATGTATATGGGATTAATGGCTGGCTTTATCAGTTATTTGTAGCCATTCAGAAAACAAAAAATGGAATTTGGATTTGAGTGATATGTCCTAAATATCATACCACAGTCATTTTTATGTCTCTGTTAATATCAGTGAGGTATTAAAATCAGATCATGTACTTAATTTAATTATAAAGGCTGCATGCCTGCCTCTCCCCCTAAAACAAATCAGTAATGTGATAAATAACTGTTATTTGTGCATCAAAATGAAAGACAAATGTTTTTAGTTGATGCATCAATTTCATTGCACTGAAATTGTGCTTTATTTCTCTGCTGGGCTATCTTTCAGTGCAATAAAAACATTAATTTACTGGTTTAGCTGTTAAATACAAAGCCATTCAAATGCAATTTAAAATGAGGATTTCTATGTTACTCACATATCACTCATATTACCAGCAAGTGTATATAGCTGTTGAGTTAAGGATTAGGATTAACTCCACTTCTTTGTAAAGTTTGGACTGAAATCAGGTGACTTGTGGGTCCAAACACCTTTAATTAGCCGTTAAAGCTGTTGTAATGGAGACTGGAATCACAGCAGATTTGTTAATCTGAGTCAAACTGTATCGATGCTGTTCAGCACTTAAGCCCTGTTAACTGAAGCAACCCTGTTGTTCCTGGAATACCTAGAAAGTTTCCTGTCCTTCATGTTCACACTTGCCCTTTACAGCTGGTAGTTTGCCTGCAGTTTGCCTGTCAGTCAGCGGAGGGGGTGGAGGAAGGGGAAATTCTAGGGGAGCAGCAGATACATTTCAGGGTAGAGTCTGTGTAAAAAAAAAAACAAAAAAAAAAACCTGCTGTTTGCATTCACACGTGTAGCTTAACTGGGTGACTTCAGGATAAATTCAGGGGTTTGCTGCAAGTGTGAATGCAGATTTAGTAAGGGATGCTAGTATTATTGCAACAGCATCAATTTACTCAGATAATTGCCTTAAAGGCTGGACATCGTGATCACAATATGAACAGTTTTGCTGATATTTACAGTCTGTTTCTTGGCTGCTCAATGTATATCCTATATATGGGCTTTATTATTGTACAATTGTAGCATAGTAATTTACCTAATCATCACTAAATGCCCACTTTTATAAATCAAAATTGCTATTTGTTAAAGAACAAACATTGTGTTTTTGCCACACATTTGGGGATGGGAGTTGATGAGAGTTTTCTGATGCCAATGCAATATTGATTCAAGTCTTTAATGACTCCCATATCAATTCCTGTTAATTATGTGTGGCAAGAAAAGTAGGCCTACTTAAAATCACGATCATGGGGCGCTCCTGATGTTTGATACAGTTCTGTTTAAACACTTTGCAAGTGTCTCATGTTTCCATTCTTGCCCAAAATCACACAGACACTGGACATCCTGCAGTTAGTCATTCTTTGTAAAATCAAGCCAAAATTTTGTTTTTTTGCTTTCTGCTTCTGTTGACAGCATTACACACCTAATCTCCCGGGCGTGTAGGACAAAGTGGAGGAAAATTATACAGGAACTGCTAAAACAAAGACTAATAACATTGATTCACTAAGCTTGTTGTAATTGATTCTCAGCTGGATTGGTTCCCATCTCTATTTTCGTATGTTTCTAACAATTGAGTGTAACCATACAGCGGTGACAAACATGATTTGTGCATAAGATCACTCACCATCATGTAGGACCAGAGAGCTATGAACTTTTTTGTAAATTTTAATTTATTTTATTTATTTTAGGATAGCCCCTTGAAAAGCAGCATCTCGTTTTCGAGGGGGTCCCAAATCCTGATAAAGAGACATTCACGAGCACATTCTGACTTTAACAGCTGCTTGAGTTGGCCGAAAGTCACCTGTTTACTTGATAACTAAACCGCTTCACCTTAGGGAAAACAAAGGAAAATGCTGTGACAACAGTGTGTATTGTGCTGATGTTATGTTTTTCACTCATCAATTATCAGTCAAAGCTGATCGGTTGTTACTATTGATTATGGGTGAGTGATTAATTAGTTCTTTCCTCTGAATAAAAACCTTCCACATCAGGAAGTTCAGTGCTCTTTTGTACCTCAACTGTTACACATCATACAGGATCAAATATATTTACAGTAATGTTAAGATTACAGCTAAAAGAATGCATGAACACAGGGTTTAACCACAAGTTCACCACAAGCTGTACTTTTTCATTTATCATAACAGTGTCAGCATTAGAGGGCCTGTGGGTTAAGTCGGCAAAGTTAAACTACAGCAAGCTAAATGGGTGGATACACAAAGATCCAGTCATCCTTTCAAAGTAAAACACTCTTTAATTACCCTAGAAAGGTTATTTATTTTATTTTTCTACAGCCCTGTACCAAATGTCCTCCCCTGTGTGGATCCATGCTCTTGTGTTGCCTGCTAAGAATGAGTTACAGTAGCTTCAAAGAAACACTTTTAACCGACAGCAAGGATTAAGAGTTTAGTATCTAATTTCTGTAAATGAGTTGTATTAAGAAAGAATTATCCCAACTTTCAGCGGCTTGATTACAGCATGGATAAGCTGTACAACTGAGAGCATTGAGCTGGCAGAGATCAACACCACTGACCATGATGTTGTGTTTGCTGAGCTGTGATCTAGGGGGGTCTCAGGGGGGCGGTCTTCTCCATGCCTGGACTTCCTGTAGCAGCTCCTTCCTGTCTGTTTCCTCTTTGATGGCTGACACAAAGGAGAGGGGCGTTTTTCTTGACGAGGCAGATTTTACATTAGCTGGAGAAAAACTTGCTCTTTGTGTTACTGCAGTGCTCAGTTTTTACCCATAACGCTCAGATTATGAATTATACGCTCTGAAGTTTGGTCTAACATCTGCCTGCGGCTAAAGATATCTTTTTCATCACCCAGTGTGGGGCTGTTTTGGGGGGGTTGTGCTTACCACAACCACTGGAAAACTGCTGAGGTTTAATCACATGCGCAGTGATTTTTTCACTACTGAACTTTAAGTGTTGTTGATTTTATAACACTGCTTTGGTTGAGCTCTTTTCTCACTTGCTATTAAAAAGTTCAGAAAGCTCTTCCTTTAAAGTAGAGTCCTTCAGTGTTGTTTGTTTCCCTCAGTGTGAGTCAGAGGAAATGACCCCACACACCAGGAATACGTACACACTCATACTGGGCTCTCAGTGTTTCAAAAGTGTGTCACACATAGATGGAGGTGCATAGATGTGAGATGTACATCATTTAAGGACAGACTGATGACTGGTGCTGTAAAACTTTGAGTCACAACATGCGGTGAACAGCAGATTGGTAAAGAGAGGAAGAGTGTGTAGAAGAGTGTGTGTGTGTGGTTATTTTCTTCAAATGAGATTTACTCAGTGAGGTAACAGGATTACAAGGTACTACTGCTTGGTAACTCACACTTCAACTGACAGCACACAATCACGCTGCTGCTAACACACACTTTACTATGCTACACTTTGTCCTGAAGGGAACAACAGATACGAACAACAATGTCTGCTTGTGTTTGGTGATGGAAAAGAGCCTCTCTCAGCTTAATATTCACCTATTTAGAGATCAGTTAAAGTCTAAGTTGTCTTGTTGTCTTACAATCAGTAAGTTGGTGGGTCCAATCCCCAGCTCCTGCAGTCACATGTCTAAGTGTCCTTGGGCAAAACGCTTGACTCAAAGTTGCTCCCTTTCCTGCATCAGTAGCATGTAAGAGTACGTGAATGGGATCAGTCAGTACAGAGGGACAGTCAAACAACTAGAAATTAAGAACCGATTCCCCCGGCCTGGACAAACACGAGGCATTTCCATGAGATCATTTCACTATTTTTTTCTCCTGAGGTCACACTGATGGGCTGCATGTCCTTGTGAATGAATCTTGCAGTATTGTTCATCATGGCTTTTTTTCAACCCCTCATGGGGGCTGCCAAGGAGGATGAGATCGCAGGGCTAAGTACTTGACAAGGGGACAGGTAGTGAGTGAGAAGTGCGAGAAATACTGCCATAATATTCATATTTTCATTTAAGTTAGGTTCAACATTACTTAATGACTATCAGTACTTCTGTGTTTGATAAACACAGCTATTTATTTAAATAAAACTACTGTTACTTCCTTATACACTCCTAATCAAAATCTTATGACCAGCTTAAAAATTCCAAGAATTTTGCTCTGTTGGTTTTTGAAAAGGTTTTGAGTATGGCTTAAAAATACAAAAAGAAGAAATGGAAGTGAGAGACAAATATTTGAACAGAAAATGTACTGAAAACTGGATTTAAACTCAAATAGGCTTTCTCAGCTGATCAACAGTTTAAGACCTCAGTCTTTAGAATCTGTGCAAAAATGTGGAGTCCAGCTAAGAGCAGGATGTGTTAACATGTATTTTACAGAGTTATAGATTTACATTGTCACTGAACTTTGAATAATTTAAGTTCAGTGGGGGTGAAATTTGTTTCTCTGGCATTTTGAAACAACCACTTCAGTAACATTATATTAATGAATATTTTCTTCTATTCAAACTATTTTCTTGATTTTTCCTGCTGGATTGAAATAGTTAAGTCAATCAGTCAATATTGTTGTTTATTCACATGATAAAAAAAGTAATACATGACACTTTTTATGATGTATCTCAGACGTCCTTTTCTGTAGAGCAGTTGTTGCATTGCTCCTGGAAAATCTCTTGATTGGCTTTGCTGAGCAAACCTTTCTTCCAATTTTCAAAAATAAGAAATAAAAACAAAACATGATTGGTAGTGGTCAGGAAAAGCCTGATTTGGGCATCATTAATCACCCTCCTTACCTAATATGTACTTACTTGGACGATACTGAAGGTAGATGAGAAAGGTGGTGAATACACGTTTCTGCTGTCTAGGATATCTTTAGCTAGAAACAAAGGGAATGAGCTCCATTTAGTGAAGTGATGAGTGTTTTTATTTAACTTACTACTTCTAATTTCCTTATAGAGTTTTTTTTTCTGCATGAATGAGAGGTATGAGGGCTGCCTCCTTCAGTCCAATGCACGTGCCTGTCAGGTGAGCTGATGAGTAACTGTCTCACCTTCAGTAAGTGTGTGTGTTAACAGAAATGTTCACCTGTCTCAGCATGTTGGTGATTAACTAGTGACCAGTCCAGGGTTTCTTTCCAGTGACTTTAACCCAGTGTATTTAGATGAGCTAAATAAGTCCTGGGAGCCCCTGACTTCAGCTGACTCTTCTCTTTGTTGCATAAAACTAAACTTTTTTAGCCGTGCTTTTCTAGATGTTCCCTGGTGTATCTCGTTTCTGTGGTTACATGAGTGCATCAGGCTTTTAGTCAGTGGAAAATATGATGCAGCAGCATCAGTCTGTAACTGATGAGCGCAGATACCAGAGTAAACTTGTTCCTGGTGGCAGTATAAATGCATCTGGTATTGTCCAAGTTGGATCACAACACAGATTTTTATGATTTTTTTTCAGTGCCACTTGCTAAATATCAGAGCCAGATATGCAGATCATTTTCCGCCTCCTCTGCTCTGCAAGCTGTCCTCACTTTAAACAAAGAAACATTTAAGCCACAAATGCATTAGCATGTGGATTTGGACAAGAGTAAAGAATATCAACACTCTTTCTCATAACAGCATCAACATAGAGGTAATGTAGGCATCAGCACTTATTGAAAAGTATTCATCAAGCACAAGTGTTGGAAAAACAAATGAACAATATCCAATCTCAGCAGCAACAAAAACAGGACTTGTAAAATGTAGACATAATAGAAGCATAACTCTCATTGCCTCGGCCAGTGTTGTAAATGGAGGACTAAAGGTAGAGGAGAAGATATACATATTCTGCAACATTAAAATCCTCCTCCTCTCTCTGTGTCTCTACCCTCAGATGCAGTCCCAGAGGAGCTGGTGGAACCTTTCTACAGGGACCAGTACAACCAGGAGCACCTCAAGCCCCCGGTGGCGTGCCTGCTCCAATCTGCAGAGCTTTACTGCCGGGCCGGGAGCTTGATCCTTCGCAGTGATGCCGTGAAACCTTTACTGGGACACAATGCTGTCATCCAGGCCCTGGCTCAGAAAGGCCTGTACGTTACAGACCAGGACAGGCTGGTTACTGAGAGGGACCTGACCAGCACGCCCATACACATGGTGAGTGGAAATGTTACCATACTTACAGAGTCGAAAACAACAATATCCCTGCTGTATGTAACAGTGACACTTGTTTCGATTTCAAAACTTTTGTAATCCTGATAATCTGACCCTTAAAAAGAAGGACATTTAAGACATTTAGTTGAATAATAACTGAGGGTTTTTAGCATCTTACTCTTGACCAGAGTTAAGTCAACCATAATAAATGTCTAAAATTAGCCATGCATTAAGATTAAAATGTAAACAACTTTCTTCCTCTTGGTTTTAAGATAAGAGCCCGATTGGCTTTTCCTGGCGTGATACATATGCCTACAAAATTTCAAAATCCCACGTTAAACATGCTGGGGCTTATTTTAAGATGCCATTGAGCCACCCCTCAACAAATGACTTGCTAATGTATTTCAAGGTCAGGTGAGAATTTTTCTAAAATGTTTCATGACTTCACAAGATGGTTTTTTTTTCTAATTATGATCGATCAGTTCATTTAACACCATAACATACCTAAAAATTACAAATGGCAGACTTCCTGTTGATTTTAGCATGTGGGTCCAAGAGGCTTTTTTGTAGCTCCTGGCATGATACACATGACCACCAGATTTCTGGATTTTAGGCCCATCCTGCTGTGGTGAGTGCAAGTTTTAAGCTTTGTTCGGGGTGCCATTGAGCCAATTTTTCAATGCCTATAGAAAAACCAGAGTGGTGAACTTGTTGCCACCTGGGCTTATTCGTAGCAAAGGTCGTTGCCTTTGGCGTGTTATAAACTTTTTAAACCGCACTTCCTGTTTGATGCTGAAAAACTAGTCAAAATAACTGAAACGAATGAACCAATGTAGTCTATTTTTCTCTTCCACCTGGAGTGTTGTGTTTTGCTGCCGTTCGTCTGTCTGTTACCAAGATAAGTCACACAGTTAAGAACAGATTTTGATGAAATTTTCAGGAAATTTAGGTCTTGACACAAGGAAGAACTGATCAGATTATTGTGGTGATCTGACCCTGGATGCAGATTCTGGATTTGTTAAGAATTTGTTATCTTTAGCGAAGGTTTGTGCTGTTGGAGCATCTTTAATTTTTGCATAATCTTTTTTTAATACATTTTTGGGTTTTTTATGCCTTTACTGACAGAGGGAGACTGTGCAGAGTCTTGTTAAGTGGGTGAGCGAGAGCAGGGAAAGACATTTTGCAAATGGGCCACAGGCTGGACCTGAACCTGGGACAGCAGAAGCATATGTGGGATGTGCCTGATTGCTTACCACTCCACCAAACCAGCACCCCCAGAATTTTTTGCTATTCTTAAACATGTGCTGGTATGATACAGATAAACCAGTGTGATTTTAAATTATTTTTCCCCCTATCTAGCACAATTTTAAGCTGCCCAAGTTTGCACTTTGAAACCTTTTTTTAATGTTTTTACTAAAGCAGTCCAGAATAAAAATTAAAAAAAGATATAAAGATTCAAACCAGCTGATTCCTCATAAATAAATTAAATATGTTTTCTGTGAGGCAACCAATTAACCAATCAATGTATGCCTGCCCAGTGAAATAAGTGGAAAGTACTTCAAGTTTCACAAATTTCCCCGCAAAGGAATTTCTAATTAAGTTATCTGATAGCATGTTTGTGTGTCGAACTGTTAGACTGTCCTCCAGCTTCTGTCCTGCTGAGAGACAAACAGACACTAATGACAGGTTTCCCATAGCAGCCCATTACTCAGTGTTCAGCCTCTGTGTCATTATACGGCATCGGGCAAACATGACATGCCTTAGCTCCCTCTGCCAACAGATATTCTTGTCCTGTGATGTTGGGACAGTGTGTAGAGCTGCATGGCGACACTTGATTATGCAGTGATGTACAATGGCTTTCATACATCTATTAATTAGCCTGCAGGAAATGAGATTATTCAACAGTTTGTTCCAACGTACTAATCTGATTGGCATCAATTGAGAGTTGATATAGACTACTACAGGGACTCTTCATTGTTTGTACGACTCTGGTTTCTGACTGATGTTCTGAACATAGTTGATTAAACGTGATGTTGAACTAAATATTGGCAGTGTTGTGATGAGGTTAAGCAGTTTTGTGAGTGTTTTTTTTTCTGTTATACAACAGTCCACCAAGTAAATATAGAAGTAAAACATGGGATGGGCAACTTACCTAAACATGTGGGCCACTTTTTTATCCTAAAAGTAGATACTAGTATCAACTAACTACTTAATTTAACATAAAGGACAAACGAATAGCTAAAAGGTGATTATATCAACATGTATGTATTTGTTACTCAATAGCTCAGTTTGTTACTGAGCTATTGAGCTTTTCTGTGCAATATAAAGAGCATTTTCTAGTTAAAGTTATATTTTATTGACGTTCATATTCTTATATTTACTAATGGCTTCAGTAACACATAAAAGGATTCTAAAAGAAAAAGCTACAGCAGTCATAGCTCTGCTTTCTTAAGGAAATTGCCATTAGTTTTGCCTGTGTCTTTAAAAGGCCAATTTTCTCTGTTTAAGTATACATTTGTTTGGTATTTTCAATCAAACGGTGGACGCACTGAGGGATGAGGGAAGCTGCCAGTTGCCTACCCCTGGAAAGAACTTCAAATCATGTCACATGCATACCTGTGACGAAAAGACTGTAAATATATAGAGATACTAAAATGTAGTAAAGATGACTTATACAAAATCTGATTGTGCGGAAGTACACAAGTGTAAGAACACAAAGAAAAGTTGCTATAAATGAACCAAGTCAAGGTAGTCCTGATAGCAAAACACACATCCATGGTGATATAGTTAAATAATAGAAAAAGCTGTGATTTTATTGGTTTACATTGTTAAAATCGCCCTTAAAGATTGTTTGAATTGTAAACCAAGAGTTAATACCTTCAGATACTAGCATGTATGTTTGAAAACCATATGAACTTGATTTTTGGGAAAAGTCACAGCCCGAAAACAGCCCTAGAACACAACAACATAGAACGCAGTCATCATAAATGATTGTATGAACCTGACCTCAGGTTAAATAACTGAACTTCAAGCTATGGTAGTAATTTAAGCTATTACTTCTGTTAATGATATGCCACTAATACTTTGCATTCTTAAGAAATTAAACTGAAAACTTTACATCTGAGAGGCTTCAAGCAAGTTTGTCGGATTGTCTCAAATGTGTCTTTTCATGAAGGGAAATTTACCATGATGCTGAGTTTCATTATTAATTTCTTTGATTTTCACTTATAGTTACATTTAAGTTAAATTGTGAATATATATGAATCTTCTTTTAAAATGACCTGACAATCAGATTATGAAATCTCCCTTTCACCTTGCTATTGATCAGAGTCTCAACTTTTATATTTCAATTTGGACATCTCATATTGTTACGTCACCTTGCACAGCAACTGGATCCACCAGATTCAATGTCTGTAGTCAGGCTGACCCATCTTTCCAAGCTTCAGTCTACAGCAGCACGGCCTTTTCAACATCGTTCAGAGCAGGAAGAGGGAGGAACTACAAATGAGGGAAAGACTGCTCGTACAGAGATTAGCTTAGATTATCATTTATTTCAATATCTCTTTAATAAATGAAAAACAAATACCAACACTGAAAGCATCTCTAGATAGAAAAGATGTTTTTGCTCCACCTCCAACAAGATTTGGCAAGACTCTGACCCCATGGCAGTAAGCCCGCCTACTGCTTTATCCGATTGGCCCTTGATGAATGTGATTGATTGAACAATTGTCCAATCACTATGAAAGGCCCTGCCCTTCCTAAACACTTTCTAAAGGTTGTTTCCCAGATGAATTAGAGGAGTAGATTCTGTATGGTATATATTGAACAGTCCATCTGGTGCGTCAGGCTAACAGTTACTTTTCTGAGGAAGCCTTTGAACTGTCATGAAGTGTCCATCATTCAAATCTTTTGGTCAACTCATCTGATGATTCTCTGTTTTGTGTGTTCTGCATCAAGTGCTTCGTTCATCATCTTTGCTCAGCGAAAGACTTGTGGGTCTTGTTGCAGTTTGACACAGACACACTGCTTCCTCACACATGGCTGCAAACCGCGCACTTCTGCTGACGCCAAAAGGTGTCTGCATTGCAGTGCACCCTCTCTCCTATTCCTCCCCCCTCCCTCTTTCTCCCTCCCTCTCGTTGTCTGTCTCACAGTTTCTTTCCTCCACTCTCCTTCCGTCTCTATCTCACTATCTGTCATGGTCTTTACTTCGCCTCTTCCTCTGTTTCATCCCAACTGTATCTCTTAGGATTAAATGAGATGGGGGACTGTGTTATCTCTTGAATTTTTTATTTAAGCTTAAGCACATTTCATTAGGACCACCCCTCATCTTTCATTCGCTAAGGCTGTAGCACATATTCAGATTTTCCCTTAGGAAGGAGAATTCAAAGTTAAGTGTGAAGGGCGTTTTTTTTGTTTACAGCTGTCTGTGCGCACTACAAAACTCATTGATTGAGGACATCATGAAGCAAGAGGAGTGATGGACGGGATTGGCTGCAGATCTTAATGATCCTCATGGTTTTACACCCACAGTAGTACACTTGTAGCCTAACTCTTCATGTGTTTCCTTGTCTCTGTGATTTAATGGACAGCTTTAGTGATGGTGTTAAGCAGACAAATGGAGCCTCCCCTTGACCTTTCTTTGTGTTAAACACAGCCAGGCAGTTAGTCAGCCGGCCGTCTTTAACTCCTTCAGTTAATCCTCCATAAAGTAAACTGTCCGTGTGATCATTTGTAGAGTCAGCAGAGTATTTCAGTAAGTTGAGGCTTTTCATTTTGGGTTATGGTATATCTGCAGAGAAAGTGATGACCTCATGGTTTTCCAAATGTGGAGCAAGAGAGGAATAACTCATGTCAGGGAGGAGAAAAGGAGGAGGAGGAGGAGAGAGGCGGTCTGTCACACGACAGAGAGATTTAGTGAGAGAAGGAGGGGAAATATGGAGTAAAGGAGCTGCCATTTGGCCCGGGTTCAGGCAAAGAAGGGAAACTAGAGCAAAGGGGGAGGAAAATGGCAGCTTATTACTGATTTGTATATGTTCATAGTAAACCTGTTATCTGACTTTAATTCTAAGTTTTTATTATTGTAGTTTTATTTTTACTTTATTTTGAGTAGGTGGTCATTGTACAGCACATTTGTAACCTTGAACTTTCTTTCTGCAGAGCACTTTACTTTGAAGATCTTATTTGTTTGTATTTTATTGAAAAGTACAGCTTTAACTTTTGGCAAGGCAAGCTTATTTGTTACACAGATTGGCAACTTTGGTTATCAAGAAGGCCACGTTATTTTTTCTTTTGTGTCAAAGGGCTAAATTATCAAAAGATTGTAGGATATGCTTATCTATACACTTCGAGCTACTTAGATATTTAACAAAAAGACACTCAAGCTCCTGTTGAGACTAACCGTAAAGAAACGATTGGTCCCGTCAGAACATGCTGAGTTGGGCACTCCTACACATCTTCTCACGTCCTGTGACGCATGCTCCTCCATATCTCACCCCTGTGGGTCCACCCCCTTTTTATCAAGACTCCACATCTCTGGTGTCCCTGGTTTCTTACAGCCTTTACTTCCTGTGTGGACTTAGATCAGCACAGCACTTGGACTACTATCTTAAACTAATTACAATACCTGTTTGTCCTCCTCCCAGTTGTCTTGTCTTGTCCTGTCTGTCACTATTTCCCCTTTTTTCACACTGTGGTGTGGCACGGCCCTCCCTTCAGCTCACATCAGGGGTTAAATAAAGTTTGATTTGATGGAGTAGCCTACAGGGAGGGCTGGTAAAGCATATTAAAATAAATAGAAAAAAAATTAATTGATCTTTCCAATGCTGCCATCAGACAAAGTGCTCAGCTGTAAAGATAATAGATAATGCAGACAAGGGGAAGAAAAAGAAAAAAAAGATATTTGACAAAAGGAACACAACAAAAATTTCATTGACCATTTTCTATGATTATTTAAACATTTATACTCACATATACAAATAAAAATACATATTTTAAGAGGCAAAACATAAATTCAAGCAGATTTCAGTACAGAATATCCAAGCATATTTCACTATATTTCTATTTTTTTTACATCTTGAAACACATAGAGTAGGATTACCGTTAATGCTGTTTATCTAATTTGTATGTTCATGTCCAAATTTGTCACGTTTCTAGTACAGATTTTTTTTCATGTTTAAATTAACTGGTAGGTCACATAGAGAGAGTAGGGGGGCCGCATGTGGCCACCGGGCCACCCCTAATTACCTTCGCCAAGGAGATTATGTTTTCGGGAGAGTTTGTTTGTCTGTCCGTCTGTCTGTGAACAAAATAACTCAAAAAGTTATGGATGGATTTTGATGAAATTTTCAGGAAATGTTCAGCATGGGAAAAGAAAGAACTGATTAAATTTTAGTGTTGATCCGGATCAGCGTCTGGCCACCATGGCAAAAAATGTGATTTTTGTGAATAACTACTGAACTAAAATAGATATCATTATGAATCCAGTTGCTAATGGTATGTTTTCATGGTCAAGGAATCTAAATATTTCAATGAAATAAAGGTAGGACTAATATTTATGATAAAATCACAATATGGCTAAGGACTGTGGCGCTGGTGGAGGTCTGCGCTCTCCGAGTGCTTTTCTAGTTTATTAAGTACAATTCATGAAAAGCTAAAGACTCCATATTATGCAAAATACACTCTTAAATTGATTTTTATATTAAATGTGGTCAGGGCTTGTATACACATTCCCCAGAACATGAGAATAATTCCCTTTCTCTATTACTCCTGAAATAAGGAAAGAGCAGGGAGCACTATTATTTTTACAGAATCAGAATCAGCTTTTTGGCCAGGTATCTTAGACATACAAGGAATATGATGCCAGTTTACTTAACTCTCTAACTACAGGCCAGATTCACACAGAATGTTAATGCATATACAAACCAAACAGAAGCAGAAAATCAAACAGAAATGAATACATTTTCCTCAAAAAAACAAAATTAAAGTAAAGGAATAGAATATATACAGTATGGAAAAGATATCAGTCAAGAAACAAAATGCCAAATGTTTTTATTTCTTTTATTAAGTATTTGTTCTCTGAATTTATACCAATGTTACAACAAGCACATGCTGCTTTTGCTGCTATTGATATGGACATACACCTCTGTATTTCTAAAGGAATGTGTTTCACACCATATCCTAAACCACATTTTCATGTTTAGCCCTATGTCTTTTAGCCCTGTTATATCTGACAAGTTGTGTGTGCATCTGCTGTGACGTAACTGTGACATCTACCCCAAATAGTCCACAGAGAGTGCTGCAGTAAAAGGTGGAGTTGCTCATTATTTCTTGATGTTCACATAGGGTGTAGACCTTGAGCTTCTGTACAGAAACACTGCAAGCTATAGATTTTTTTTTTTCATGAAGAAGCAGGACAAAGCCATGAAAACAGCCATAGAAAAGCACCGCTGTATGCATGTGGTTTCAAGTGTGTTTACCATATCCAGACTTCCTTTGAGCTGAACCAACTTAATGTGGACACCTGTTCAGATGTCTTTGTCTACAGGTTGCATATACTGTGAAACACAGTTCAGCCCTAAAATGTTTGTCCCGTTTTATACTTTGACAGGAACAGTAATATTGGGATATTTTCATTAAATAAAGACATCAAATTAGCGTTTGATGGGCTATAGTTCAAATTTTAACTTGTATACCTATTTGACCTTTTTACCTATTTGAAAAAAAACTTGCTGTAAAATCAGCCATTGTTGAAGTAATTTGTCCAGTTCATGTCCAAGCACATAAACATTATGTGCCTTCTGTAGAAACATTTTTGTCTAAGATATTGCCCTTTGCTTTCTGACTGATTTGCTGTAATGAATTTTTCCTGCAGGTCAAAAGTAGACGAGATAAAGTTAACAGAGGGTTCAGATTATCTGTGGTGCATACAGTAGCTTCATGGCTTTTTCAATGAAACATTACAACTCTGAACATCTCTATAAACCTTTTACAACAGCTAAAGATCTATACTGCCTGCAGTTAACATGACCAATAAAATGAGTTTTTGAAACTCTGCACTTTTTTTTACAGAATTAAAGCTGTTTACTTCTTACTTTTACTGATTCCTGTCACCTGTGGGCTCTTTCTCCACACAGACTGCAACTTTCTCCTCTCTGAAAGTTCAGTGTCTCGTGCTTACTGTGCTGTCACATGCATAACCTCATAAGATTAGATTATATCTTTATTGTCGTTGCTTTAAAAACAGCAGAGGACTGTTACGCAGCTAAACACTGATGGAAACGAACTGTGACATCTACCCCAAATAGTCCACAGAGAGTGCTGCAGTAAAAGGTGGAGTTGCTCATTATTTCTTGATGTTCACATAGGGTGTAGACCTTGAGCTTCTGTACAGAAACACTGCAAGCTATAGATTTTTTTTTTTCATGAAGAAGCAGGACAAAGCCATGAAAACAGCCATAGAAAAGCACCGCTGTATGCATGTGGTTTCAAGTGTGTTTACCATATCCAGACTTCCTTTGAGCTGAACCAACTTAATGTGGACACCTGTTCAGATGTCTTTGTCTACAGGTTGCATATACTGTGAAACACAGTTCAGCCCTAAAATGTTTGTCCCGTTTTATACTTTGACAGGAACAGTAATATTGGGATATTTTCATTAAATAAAGACATCAAATTAGCGTTTGATGGGCTATAGTTCAAATTTTAACTTGTATACCTATTTGACCTTTTTACCTATTTGAAAAAAAACTTGCTGTAAAATCAGCCATTGTTGAAGTAATTTGTCCAGTTCATGTCCAAGCACATAAACATTATGTGCCTTCTGTAGAGGCATTTTTGTCTAAGATATTGCCCTTTTGCTTTCTGACTGATTTGCTGTAATGAATTTTTCCTGCAGGTCAAAAGTAGACGAGATAAAGTTAACAGAGGGTTCAGATTATCTGTGGTGCATACAGTAGCTTCATGGCTTTTTCAATGAAACATTACAACTCTGAACATCTCTATAAACCTTTTACAACAGCTAAAGATCTATACTGCCTGCAGTTAACATGACCAATAAAATGAGTTTTTGAAACTCTGCACTTTTTTTTACAGAATTAAAGCTGTTTACTTCTTACTTTTTACTGATTCCTGTCACCTGTGGGCTCTTTCTCCACACAGACTGCAACTTTCTCCTCTCTGAAAGTTCAGTGTCTCGTGCTTACTGTGCTGTCACATGCATAACCTCATAAGATTAGATTATATCTTTATTGTCGTTGCTTTAAAAACAGCAGAGGACTGTTACGCAGCTAAACACTGATGGAAACACAGATAAAATACAACATGAAAGAAAAAACTAAAGCCTGACTTACAAATCCTTTTATAGAAACAGCTGTATAAAGCACTGCAGTGTAATCATTCTGGGTAAACAGGAAACTATTATGAACTGTTTTACCCTTAAGAAATAGTAACAGATAATGAAGCAATGCTGAAGTGATTACTGGTAAGGGGCGAGAATATTTTTATTTTCTTAAATTGAAAAAAAAAAAAAAAAAGACAACAATTTCCTCTTCAGATTTAAAATTATATAATGGGAAATGTGGTTGTATTGATGATTGGTAACGGTCCAAATCCGGACATCTTGGTTCACAGTTCTTAAAATCTGACATAGTATGTTTGAGAAAAATAAAAAAGGACATGTACATTATTTAATGGGAGCTGGACCCAAAAAGCTTAAATTAAAAATTAAAGTTCCAAACATCAAAAAACTTCTTTAGAAGAAATTTGTCTGACAACAAGTGACATTTTGGACTTGAAAACTGTTGCCTAACCACCACGGGTTTTAGCTAAAGTGACAGAGTGTGTGGTGCCATTCAGAGTCCCCAACAGTTCAACAGGAACCATACGCTTTTCCTGTGGTCGTCATCTTTCTATTGGCAAGCCCAACAGATGTGTTTGGAACGGAAGGCTGGACCAATCAGTGACTTCTGCTGTGATGCTTTTCATAGTTTGTAAAAACATCTTCTATAATCAATTTTGAAAAGAAACTGTTCTCCAGGTTCATTTATCATTATTTCCCCATTTGAAATTATCATAAATTTTAGCAGGTGCTGTTCTGTATCCTCCTGCCGCAGTGCTTTTGTGCAGCAAGCTTTGTCTGTGAAAGCTTCGACTCAGTGGAAAGCCCTGCCAGATAAATTCTAAACCTGCAATTCGATCTGAAGTTTAAAAAAAAAAACAATATGAAACATTTCAGAAGTATTCTCGAATTTGTAACCATTGAATTTCTCTCCATACTGCTTTTATTTTATGTGAACCGTGTGTTTGTCTGTGATGTACATCTTTGTGCTGCCATGTGTTACATTTCAAAGTCAAGTGTTTTTTTTTGTTTTGTTTATTTTAACTATGATCTGTCCAGGGACTGCAGATGGAAATGAGCTTTAAGCTAACTCTAGTACTTTACATCGAATGGAAGCAACAGTCAGATGATACTTCGGGGGGTGGGGGGTAGTTTCATTCATATGCCTAACCCTTAAGAGTTCCTTTAATAAACTTGTAAATGTGTGAAATACTTTGAATGGAAAAAGATAACGCCATCTGGTGGATAGATATTGAAATAAAGAAGTTTTTTTGTCATTTGGAACAAATAAGCCAATTTTTTTGCGTAGCTTAGCCATTTCAGGTTTATTTAAGAAACCATGGCAACAATTCTGATTTAAAAATGCTAATAATATCCTTTGGTAAATTGGAGCCATATTCATTAAGCACTGCCAAAATGGCTTGAATATGAGAAACTGTCCTGAAGACCTCTTCAGGATCACACAAGCTTAATAAAAGGAGTGCCTGTTTCTTTGTTATAAACATACAGTAATGACATTTGAATAAACTACAGGAAATGTAGGCCAATACATTTAGTAAATGCAGCTCACTGCAGAAATCTACAGGCAGCAGCAAACTCCACCAATCAGATTGTGCACCATATACATTGGAACCGAGTAAACTGTCTTCCAGTTATGAGCTGGGACTTTTCAAGCCTTACTAATTACTCAAAGTGCTTTTACACTGCAGGTCATATCCATCTATTTATATCCATTCACTCTTAGATTCAATCAATGATGGTTGGAGTTTCTATAAAAGTTCTTCACCAGTAGTTACGAACACACCCATTTAGACACCACTGACGCAGCAGTGGGAACTACATGGGGTTAAGTGTCTTGCCCAAGGACACATCGACATGTGATAGTTGGAGCTGGGCTGGAACACGCAACCTTCCGATTACTAGCAAAACACCATGCCAGACTGAGCCACTGACACTTCACTGAACATGACTGGATTTCCCAAGCAGGAACACAACCTAAAGTGGCATACCCAGTAACTCATTTAATATACAACATGACTATTTGAACTTCTGTGATCAAATGATATGCACCATAAGACTTTGCTGTGATCCTCCGGGATGGCAGGTCATGTATTTGGGTTACCTAGGGTGGTTATAAACTGTCGTTTTCTTTTAAAGGGTGGACAAAATACAAGCTCTTGTCTTAAACAGAAGTATGTATACCAAAGGAGCTGGTAGGAGGATGATTATGGCAATTATCAAATGCATGAAGTTAGCATAGACTGTGGAGGCTCATCATCTCTTCCTTCTCCCACCCCTGTCTGTAAAAAACCCTAAAATTCTGGAATTATGTAACACACACAAATAAAATAAAACAGAAAAAAGGTGTGTGATTGGAAGTCTGACACAAGATGAATGGAAAAGAGGGGAGGTGCTGTTCTGCATGGCAGTGAGGGGATGGATGACATATGTGTACCAGAAAAAGAGTTCAATGTTAATATGACCATCTGGAAAAAGGAGAAGAGGAGGGGGAGCATAACGAGAGAGGAGGAGAGCGGCGTTCATACAGTAAAGGGAGGGTTCAGCGGAGTAGAGGAGAGGACGAGGGAGGACGTGATGTGCACTACTGCAGTACTGTGGAGGGCGGAGACTCGGCGAGTCAAAGCACGTCTGGTGCACAAATGAGCACACACGCATGCACCCACACCCAGACCCCCTGCAGTGTGCACTAGACCTTTGTGTCCTTGGTGGCTCTACCCTCATGTTTCTTTTTTTTGCTGTCTGGCACATGCTTACGTGCAGATTGCTGAAACACTGGGGCGGCAAAATAGCAGTAATTGAATCTTCCTGCAGAGGGGTGTGTCCCGTCACTTTAAGCCCCCCCGCTCCTACAGGATAATGCTAGAGATTCAGGAAATTTTAAGGGTGCTTGTGTGAGAAAGGAAGCTGAAGCCCTCATTAATCTTGGCGTGTTTAATGCACCACAAACATCAACACAACTGTGAGTAAAGTTGTGTTGCCCTGATGTAGGTCATTTTCCAACATACAGTATAGCAGCGTTAGAGGACACTTGTGATGTTTGCGGTGAGGGGTTACTTTAATTATCTGTTTGCTCAGCTGGAAACTCTTTTCCTATAGATGCCTTTGATGAAGGACACACAATCGCACACATTCACGAAGCTGTACAGCAGTAGTGGGTCTGAATGCTGATGCTTGTGTCAGATTGTGTGCACGAGTTCTCTGCAGCTCTTTATGACCAGACTCAGCCATTTCCACAGCCTTATAAGGCGTGTCTGTAACCAGGAGGGTTTTACGTCAGTGCACACACACACACAAACACTCGCACACATGGACACGCACAACACAAAGGTCTCTGTGAGGGGATAATAGACGGCACATGGCTTTAAATCCGTCCTGTAGTGTCAACAGAAGAGGATACCAAGTGTGTGGATGTGTTAGCAGAACTTTCTGTTCTCTTCTCTGTATGCCAACATCAGGGCTTTGAAATGTGGACTGAAACTCAAAGAGTGAAATACTATTACACAATAAATACATCAATATGTCTTTCGTAACAATTGATAACAAATGGCTGTCAAAATGACAGAATCTAGAATAATATGATTAAAGTGAAAATCAATAGTGAAAAATAGAAGATTGAGATTGGGTTTTTAATTCATCAAGAATTGCAGGTCCATTTTTAACATTGTCTTAATTGGATTTAGGATTTTTTAATGGGACAACATGCATTAATGAACATTTCCATGTTAATACATGGGATTATAGTTGGGCGGCTAATTTCCATCCCCAGTCCCATTAGCAGGTTGGTGTCAACACATACATTTATGCAAATAAACATCAAAAATAGGAATAAAACACAAAGAGCATATTAAAAAACAAGCAGCAATACAGCTGACACACAATCCAAAAATAAAACAAGCTGAGAGTTGGGAGACCATGGGAATGATACACACTGAATTATTAAGTGCTTGAGTGCTAACTGAAGTGCCATTGTAAGATTGCAAGAAAACATCTGCCACATTTCCATTAAGGAAGTCAATTTAGCCAGAAATCTAACTCTATTGGTTTTCCAGCATACATGCTAATAATCAAAGATATTCAGCCCCTCAGAGCTGAGAGACTGAGTTTTTTGTTTGTGTGTTTTTTTGCAGCACTCCTGAGGGTGCCATTCATGTGCACATAATACTCCCAGAAATACAAAAAACATACACATGATGAAAGATTTTCTTGAGATATGGAGCTAGAATTATAATATTTCTGTACATGCAAATTATTTGAACAAAAATTATGCTTACAGATGATAAAACAGGCGGTCCAGTATGTTTTACACACACAGTATAGAACAAGCCAAGGATTCCTGCATGACAATGAGAAATTACATATATTATTTAAATACACTGTCTTAAACTCCGTTATTTTTCAGGCACAGAAAAACTGAGCAGTAACATATATCACACAGCTCTGTGCACAGTGTTCTTTGAGCACAGTGCCACAATAAAAGAGGAGTTTAATAGTCCAGCCAAAATTCTGACCAAACAACTAAACCCGCTGTGTACATAGCCAATCACAGCTGCCCTGGCACATTCTGATTTAAGGGGAATGAGAGCTGACATTCTGATTGGGTTTATCTATGTTACACCCAAAACACATCCATGTGTAATCAAGGCATTTAATGAGTCCAGTTTGTGTTCTGTGCCTGGCTTTACACCAAAAATATGCATAATCAAAATACCAAAATATAGACAGACACACCTTAAATCTCTGTGCAGCACATGCTTTAGACAATTAGCTTTACTCCATCAAATAAAGGTCTTAAATATCACACAGCCAACCTGCCTATAAGTCTATACATGCACATCGTATGTGCACTCACACACCTACACACCTTCACAAGCTTCTCAACTACACAAAAGATTTTAGGGGGTTTATGCAAATGAGTTTGGAAAATCTTGAATCAAAGAAAAAGCTCTGTCAGTTTTTAAGAAACTCATTCTTCAGATTTCCAGCTCCTGTCTAAGCTGCATGGTCCTTCCTTCTCCCTCTCCTTCTGTCCATCTCTCCTGTCTGTCCATCCAGCTGTCAAACAAATTAGATTCTGAACCTCTGGAGGAGAATGCTGGCAATGTTTGGCAATATCCTGAAGTTGGAAGGAATTGTACAAATGCCTCCTTGGGACACAAACAAAGGTTCAATAATGGTCCCAGTAGTTCACCTGCTTCTTGATCTGGAGCCAACACAAACAGTCATGATCACTGTGCTAATACGGCAGCTGTGATGGTAACATACTGTAAATGTTTATACAGGCCAGGGATGAAGCAGTTTTCACCAACTACTGATAGTGCTTGTTTGATTGTAAATATGTGTTTATCTGGCTTGGTCCACACATAGGCAGACATCTTTTTAAGTGTAGCTTTTATTTGATTTTTGGCCTTTAAATGTCTGCTTGAGGCTCGCTGCTGCAAATTTATTTCTCCGTTACTTCCATACCTCTGTACACCCTGTCTATTTAGACTGGAGCACTGGTTGTTGCCCTGCTTTGGCTGGTGTTTCTTTGGGAAAGTCTTGGTCACATTGGCTGTTACACGAGGCGCTGTGGTTCCAAACAGAGGACTGTGCTTGGCATTTTTCTCTGGTGGCATGCAGATCATGGAGAGTCTGACTTTATAGGTATTTTTCTGTCATGTTGGAAACACAGACAGATGCTTTGGTAAGCAGAGTACACACATGTGCACACAAACTGTGTGTAAATGTTTTTAAGCACAGTAGTCCAGTGGTGTGACAGGAAAAGGAAAAGGGAGGTCTGTTGGTCTGACCGGTCTGGAATGGGATTAGAAAGGCCAGCAGAATGTCGAGCTTTGTGTAGGTGTTGATGGCTGCTGAAACTACTCTTATGAAGTGAATAACTGAAGAGTAGATAAAGTAAAAATAGTACCACACGTAGAGTGTTAGGAACTATAAAGAGGTTTCAGATCATAAGGCAAGAGGGGTTTATTGTCTGAAAATGATCCTTATTATGATGTGTTTGACGAAAGCAAGAAAATGAAAAAACGAGGAAAATAAAGTATCCATCTAAAACACTGATAATTGCAGATGTTTGCAGGTCAGATTGTTCATTTGTGTCTCTATCGTTGTGAAATAGATCCCAAGGGATAAAAAGCATTTGAAAAGGTATTTTTTCCTTTTTTTAAATTTGTATTTTGTTTTATCCTAAACTGCATTATGGATGTTAAAGGAAATATCTTTTTTTCCTTAAAAACAAAATATAGACATTTTTAAATGTATATTTTCCCTTAAAAATCCCGTGCTGTTCTGAAAAAAAAACTAAAACATTTTAGAATGGAAAAGAATTAACAAAAAAATGACTTCAACATCAAAAACAGACTGAACTAAAAACTGCACTAAAATTACTGAGGCACACACTCAGCCCACAGCACATTAGCTGTGGGCTATTGTATTGTTAAATACAGAAAGCTGACCATCTGTTATCAATAAATTTATTTTTGCCTGTATGGTAGAAAAAGTTTCTTGGGTTTCTCTCAGATTTCTAAATCAAATTGCAGCTTCAACGTATAAAACAGGCAGAAAAGCACAGGCTAGGACTCATATTTATAGCTTTTGAGCATTCCCTGTCTTTTGTTTCATTACTGCAATCCAGATTGTTCCCCCAGATACTAAATAATGTCATTGCACATGCCGAGTTTGAGTTATATTGTCCAGACAACCATATGTTTCAGATCTGTATTGACGTGACTACAGAGAGTTAATGCTCAAATGTATTCTGTAGTATTTAAAGTGTAAAATTCAATGTGTGGTCGAAAAGCTGATTCTGATGCTGTCTGTCTCTGCAGAGTTCCCATCTGGCACTCATCGACACCCTGATGATGGCGTACACCGTGGAGATGGTCAGTGTGGAGCGGGTGATGTCCTGCATCAACAGGTACTCGTCCGCCGACCCCTCACATGGCGACGGACATGTTCAGGAGCTGCCGTATGACACAGAGGATGCAATCACAACCTGGATCAACAAGGTACTGAAGCACATGAGAGTTCATCAGGGTGAACCCAAAACCTCAAGAACATTTGCTTTTTCATATCAACTGTTGAAATCCTGGAGTCTCTCACAACAGGACACACAGGGGTCTTTGTTTGAGTCCAGAAATAGAAAACTCAAGGAGACTTTGGCTTTTGTGGGCTTAGCTTTAAAAAACCCAAGACAAACCAGATAAAGAGGCAATAAACACATTTAATCATGTTTGAAAATTCTCAGAGATGCTGACTTAACATTATGCAGCCAGATTTAATGATGCAGCATATGGCTGCATGATACAGCAGACTAGTGGAATCTATGTGTACTTGTGGAAGAGCACAAGGCCATTTGCTACAACCTGAAATTGTGCCAAATATTGACTTCCTGGTGAAACATTTAAAATTCTGAAATGTTATGCTCAATCATACATTCACCCTCATATTTCTTGACTTATTTTTATGTAATTCTCACACAATAGTAGGGATGGGAATCGAAAACCAATTCCAATTGAGAATCGTTAACAGCTCTATCAAAGAATCGATATCATTAAATCCAGAATCAATTCCTTCCTATCAATTCCATTCAATTGAAGCTGAATTGTGGCTTAATTTTAATTACACCCACTGCACAACCTTAAGTGAGTGGAAACACCAGCAACTTGCAGCTAAGATATCATGCTGTGATGTATGTTTGGCATTGTTGACACTGAAAATCAGACCATTTGCCCACATGCAAAATTTGCTGGAATCGATAAGGGAATCGTTAAAGAATTGGATCAATTAGCAGGATCGTTAACAGCATTGGTATTGGTAAAATCTTATCAATTCCCATCCCTACACAATAACAAGGAAAACTGTACCTGCCAACAACAGCAGTCTGAGCTCACTCTCTTTAAGGTGCAGTGCTTCTCTAACTAATGCCAAGTACCTGAAACCCAACTTCAGAAAGACTAAAATATCCCTTTAAAGGTTGAGGCATGCTTGAGTGTGGCACTGAATGCCTTGTGTGAGTTCACCCCTGGTTTTCTGGTTTTATGACCAATGTGAAATGAGTGGTAAAATGTTTTTGTTTTTATGGTTTCGCAAAAGGACACCAGTGTGTCACCTTTTCCAGTGTGTACAGCACTGTCGTAGAAAGGCACTTCAAAAAAGAGCTCTACTTATTCTTTATAATATCACCAAGAGAACAGAATGACTGTCAAAATATCCTATCCTGGTATCAGCTAAAACTCCAGACTGAAAAACTGAACCCTTAAAAATGATTGAGATTGTTATTGCAGTACATTGAGAAGTGCTTCAGTGGTCTATTTATCTTTTGGATTTATGGTTTTAAAACAAATGTTTCAATAGTCTTTCAAAATGTGTTCAAAACTGAAAATGTTTTTGTTGTGGGATGTACATTTTAAAAAGGAATGAGGAATTTGAAACTGATTTTATCTTTTTACACCCAGATTTGAGCCGCTCACTGGGCTGCTACATGTAGTATTATATTCAACTACTAAAACTAATGTTTGGTTCAGGAATGGAAGTACATTACTTTAATTTGACACTTTTATCAAGAAATAATTGTGAGCTTTACTATGTTTTCTGTTTTTTTTGTGAACATTAACTCTGAAAATTAATGGATAACAATAATAATAATAATATTTTAGCATTAAAGACATCATTTCCATTAAAGAGCTTCTACATGCCACAAAGCTTCTGGGAGAATGTCCTTTGAACAGATGAGACAAAACTGGAGCTTTTTGTCAAGCCACGTCAGCTGGATGTTTACGGATGCAAAAATGAAGCATACAAAGAAAAGAACACTTTACTTACCGTGAAACTTACTGTGATTTTGGAAATTAACAATCCTGTTATTTTGGGGCAACTGTGACGTAAACCTTACTATGGGTGTTGGTCTAACAAATGTATTAAGCACTCCCAAAACCAGCTCCGTTTGATGAAAAATACAAAAATCCAAATTGGACTATAGTTACATTTTTGTTTTTTTACAGTCAAAAACAGTCAACAGGGCAAGTAGGAAACATGGTGCTTAAGAAGCCTAATTATGAAATAAAACAGGCTAGCCTTGGAGCATGTCCCTGTATGATCGCAGTGGTCTGTTTATTATAAACCTGTGCAATTTTTGATTTACAGATCGTAAAATGATATTCAACCATTTTCTTGTCTCTGATGAAATACTGATGTCCACATTAAGAGAAAAAGACAAGGTGTTACTAAAGCATTGCCACACACTTTTAGTTGGTCGGCAAAGTAAAACCCTCCTTAAGCTTATCCATGAAGAAACTTTCTTTGTGCAGGATGCTTTCATTCCTGAGTTGCTTTTGGACAATTATCTGTTTAAACAACTTAATCTTAAAGAATTATATTAAATACCCAGGAAAGGTGGAATTAATTTAAGTGTTTTTCCTGTGCCTTAAACTTGAACTGCTGTAAATTGTATATGATGTGAGCAAAGTTATCACAGGATGTCTGATGCTGAGGGTATGCTCTGTGCAGAGATGAGTTTCAGAGCTTATAAAATGGGTGCCGCTAGCTATAAAAGTAGTACCAGTGGACTCAGGCCTCAGATCATCCGTGTGTACCTTAAGCATATTTTTCAGCCTGGAGAACTTTGATTCCTTTGATATAACTCGGGAGACTTTTGATATTCGACACAGAGTTTAAAAATAATCCCTGACTTACATTAGACATGGTGAAAATGATGAAACAAGCCTGATTAACATCAGAAAAATCAGATTTACAATGAAGACTTTCATTGCCAGTTCATTAAGCTGATGTTCTAGTTGTTTCTGTTTGCATCCCAAAGGCAGGAATATGAAAAAGGATGTACAGACTAACGTAAAAAGCAGCAGATGCAAGCTCTCTGTCGCTCTGTTAGGCAGCACAACATGATTTTTATTAGCCGACGTAACCTTGTGTGTCCTCGAGCAAAAATGTTACATCACAGTTTGTACAGACCCTTTGACAGCAGTGAAGTAGTAACTGTAAAAAGAGGAAGATACTATAATTAGAGTCGTCTTTGAAGTCCTTCCTTCATTGTGTTTGTCCCACTTGTCAGTCCAGCTCTGTATACAATGTTTCAGTCGTACTTAGCAGCAGTGGCTAATGGACAGAGATGGTGGTGAAATGTTTTCTTTCATGTGTGCGACCTCCGGTTCTCATGTTTAAGTTTCTGCTCACTCCAACACAGACTCACCATTGAAAAATTCCCTCTCTGAAACCTGACCCTGATCTCTGCCTGTCTGTTTCTCTCTCTCCAGGTGAATGAACACCTGAAGGACATCCTTGTGGAGGAGCAGAAATTAAGGGAGACTTCCAACCAGGAGCCAAACTCAACACACAAAGTAAGATTCATGCTTTGTAATCCAATAAAATACCTTTTCTCAGCATCATTAAACAGTTTTAGTGTAGCTTACATGCACAGTAAATCCCACACCAAAGGTGAAATGAATAAGATGAAATGGAAAGATCTGACACATTTTCTTATTAAATAAAATACAAAATCCATGAAAAAACAGTGGTTTACCAATTTGCAAATGCACTTTATGCTTTGCAGTTTCTGTCAAAATGACTCCCAATTGACAAAAACAAATGCTACAGTTTGGCACAGTTGAGCAGGGCCTTTCTTTTTACACTTGGGGATGTCATGTTTAGCTTCACTCTTCACAGTTGCTAGAATTTGGGGGTCACAGTATCACAGAGGTGAATCTTAGTCCATCTTATATAACATGAATAAGAGACTGTTAGCTTTCTTTGTAGCAGTATTTGCCATAGCATCTGTGTTTCCATTGCAAAAGTTAACATTGAATGCCACCAAAATTACTTGGACCATCAGAGAGAGAAAGAGAAAACACTAGCCAACCTTGCCAACTAATTGACACTTAGTGTTGCTTCATTTTAATGGATTCACTCATTTGTATAGGTCAACCAAAAGTTAAAACATTCCTGTATCTACTTGAAGATTCAGATCACAACTACAATATTATCACCTCTTCCTTTTACCATGACCAACAATCTCTGAACATGTCACCAAAATCCATCGAGATCTTTATGAGAGACAGACAAACAGCAAAAACCTAACTCCTTGGTGGAGTTTGTAACTCATTTTCCCTCTAGAATTTATTTATAGCTTTTAAGACAAAACTGCCATGTTAAGGTCATCTTGTTCTGAGGTCAGTGTGTCATAGTAACCAACAAAAATGGGCCTGTCTAGGACCCCTCTCCACACCACAACAGAAAATCAAGCAAAGATATTAACCAATGAGAGAACAAGGAGATCTGCATGTTTGACCACAACGTATGCAAACAAACGGAGGTATAAGACAGGAAAATTATGCGTGTTCTAAAAACATCATTCCTGCCTTTATGATGTGAAGCAGTGGAGTTACCAGATTGTAAAAAGAAAAAATGTTGGAGAGAAACAGCAATGCATCATGGTCAATGACTGTGTCTAAACCAAATTATAACACTCCAAATACAGTAGGTCTGAAAGATATATTGTTATCTATATCGAGATATGAACATTCAAGATATCATTATCGAAAAGGCAACAATATAAATTATATTGATTTTCCCGTGCTCCCTCTGCATGTACAGCTCTGGAAGTCACATAAAATTTCATTTTTAGGTTTGCCCTTGAATGCACTGCTTGGTTTTCACCGAACCCGAAGTCAAATCGCATCTTATCGATATCGAGATACAGTATCTGGCATGAATATCGAGATATGAAATTTTGTCCATATCATTCAGCCCTAAAATACAGTATGCTTGCTGTCATCCACATTGCCGCTCCTCCCAAATCTTTAAATCAGGTATTATATGCCGATTGTTTCAGTCGTGCAGTTCTTCATGCTTGTCAAGCAAGACAGCAGGAATTAGTGTTCCTGTGGTAGCTTAATCTGACATAGTGACTGGTGTAACCGATAAAAATAATCTTACAGTCAAACCTCAGCAATAGTTCTCAGAAACAAAGAATAAATGAAACAGCTGGCTTTGTGCCGTCTGAAAGCAGGAAATACTTTACAAGCATCTCTTGAATTCAAGAAGTCACTGGTTATAATCAATTTAGCTGAATATACAGGCTGTGAAAGTAATTTAAAAACAACTTTGTTGTCCACATCAAGCACAATGACTTGACTGTGATGAGCTACAAATGGATATGCCCTCGATTGATACGCCCTCAGAAATATAGATCTGTGTTTTATGTGCATGATATATTAATTTTCACAAAATTCACTCAGCTGTCAAGTATATTGTTAATTTATGGGTTTTTTAACATTTGGTTCAGGTAGCATGCTGTATCTCTTCATCTGAATTGGCAAAGCTAAGCTTTTTTTTTGGCCATAGTTCTAAATTTAAGGCTTCTGTGTTTCTTAAGCAAGAATACACTCAAATACTTTCTTCTAAACACTGAGCCCCCTTCTTAAATGTGCAGATTTTTCTGAATGTATATTTCTAATATTAGATTTTAATGACTATGCTACTACTAACTTCTACTATGAGGCACTGGCACATGTCTGCATCCAGACCGAGCACATGCAGAAACACATGATACAAACACATTAGCCTACAGCACAGTGCACACTGCTCAGCAAAGCAGAGGAACAGATGAGCTCAGTCTCAGGCCAGCTGCACAGAAATGTTGGCAAGAGTCATGACACTGCTGTTAGAGGAGAAAGAAAAAGAAATGTGCGGGGTGGGGAGAAAACCGGGAGAGGGTGACACACAGAGAGGAGAAATAAGAGGAGGAATGATAACAGAGAGAGAATTGGGAGGAATCATAATGTGAGGGTGGAGGATACAGAGGCAGACTCTCAGGAACTTTGTCGGCTGTAGTTGAAGACAGTCGGTGATAGACAGAGACAGTGTTGTCGTCCTGCAGGCCTCGTGGTTATGTAAGGGTCGTGTGACACAACGAGGCGATCCATCGGGGGCGAACACACACAGCAGTCGACTACCATCCTCTTCCGCTCGCTTAACCATGAAACCACTGCACAGTAACTTATCAGGCCAGGACCCTCGCCATAGAAACAGTGTCAAAAGAGTAAAGGTTAAAAAAATCTCCCCCTCGTTGTGATTCTGTCAACACAAGCACTTTTGAAATTCATCTGACGTGAATGGGATGGGTGGATGAACTTTCCGCAATACAGTACTGGCTCAAAGAGGTAAACACTGATATCAGGTAACTTTGATTCGGTTGAAGAGTAAACTGCAGTGTCAAAACTCTTGTATAGTTTAAAGATAGCTAATGAACTCATTGTTGGGTTAAGCAAACATGACTCAAACTAGATGGCCAGTTTGCTCTTAGGGGAAGAGTGGTGACACTTAGTAAAATCTAATGTCACGTGAAGCAAGATAAACTGCTTCACGTGAAGATGATCATATAATGACCACCTACCATCCTGCCTGGTCTGTGCCTGTAATCTCACCTGCTGGATTTGACCACACGAGCCAGCCTTCGTTCTTCATGGGCATTGGTGAGCCTTGGCCATCCATGACCCTGTCGCCAGTTCCCTCCTTGGACGACTTGACAGCTCAATGGACAACAAACTTGTCTATTGAGCTCACTTTTGATTCAATCCAGCCACACCCCTTCAAACAAAATCAGGCATTAACTCCCAATCTGATTTAAATAAAAGGGGATGATGTTTGATTATTTATCCCCTGGAATTTTTTATTTTTAACACAATGCAATGCACCAAAACGTCTTGGTAAAAGGTTGTCAACAAGGTCAGCTGTTTGGGAGTCTCAAACAATGGGAAAAGCCTCGGGGTGATTTAGGTTAACTTGACTGATCATGTGGGCAACAGTTAAATATTCATTAGTTTTTCTAAGTTTAACCAGGTGATATAAAACAATTATAAGTTTTACAGGCACGAGACAATTGGCTTTTTTTCTCTATATAATGTCATGAATGGCCCTGTTGTTTCCTGTGGAAGTTGATAGCCCATTCTTGTGTTTATATTGGAAGTGTTCACAGTCATAATGTATGCTCTAGATACTGATAATACACAAAGTGAATGCAACCTATCCCAGACTGACTCTGCACATAAACACTCAAACTCTATCAAAGAAAACAAGTTACAACTGTGACAGAAGAGTACTCAGTCTGCTGTATGTAAGTCAGCTGCTTTCTTTCTCTCTCTCTGCTCTATCAGCCTGAACAGAAGTCTATTCAGTGAACAGGACAAACTCTGAGCAGATAATTTCACACATACACACATGCCTGCGTGAACACACACACACACACACCAACAGACGAGCACAAGACACATCTCAAAGCATCTCCTCTATTCTGGGATTGTGTGAAAAATCTCTCTCTGGTCTCATGACTGCGATCTCAGTGTTTTGTGTCTGGATACTACATGAATCTTTGAGCTCTAGATGGAGTTTCATGTATGAGTTATGATGATAGATGTTTAAGTTCAACGACAGTCAAGCAGGAGCCTCCACATTTATCTGTTTACTTTTGAAGCTTTCATCATCTCCACTCAGGATGTTTAGTTAAGGTTTAGAGCCGTCTCTGTTTGTTGGTTTACAACTTATCTCAAAGCATCTAAAAAGTGTATAATAAAGTTTCTGAAGTGTTTCGCTCAGTTGTTTTTGTTTATTGACTCTCATGTGGAGGCAGATAAACTGTGTGCAGCACTTGATGTTCTCAGATAAATTTCCCATTAGGGATGATAAAGTGTTTAAAATCATATCGTATTAGGAATGCAACACTTCTCAACAGTTCAATATGATATTCATAGTTCAATACATACATATATCTGTATTTGGGTTGCTGTATTTGAGCCTATGAGTCAGGGCACAGGGGTGAGTAAACCCCTGACACAAAGATTAATGCCTTAAACCTCGGCCCAAACATCATACTTCACACCACTGCTTTGAGAGGAGTGGCAGCAATATGCACTATGGCTGTCACTTTTCGCTAAAATCAAATCATAATTGTTTTTGAACATACAGGAAAATCATCGAAGATACTTTCCCCAAGCCATGGATTGGGCCTGCAGATTTGTGTCAACGAGGACTCGGCCTTCTGCTTTGCAAATAGTCATCACATAGTCCAGTCTTAATTCTAAATTTGCCATCGGCAGTGTGGAGACCAGAGTGCTTCCACGAGGCACTCCCCAGAGCATTGTTGTTGGCTTGAAATGGCTTTGCTTGTCCTCCATTTTCTTAAGGTGAACTTCAATGGACGGTTAGGTGCTCTCTTGTTTGATCAGGTGGTTCACTGCTCCAGGTGCCCTAATGAGCCGCTGCACTGTGTATTTTCAATTCAGATGTTTACTAAAGCTCAAATATGAAATTTTAACACAAGCAAGAAAGGGCTTTTGAATATCTAGTGTAGGGTGACAGCAATATGCACCCACATTTGCAGTATGAGGCAGCCCTCAGTCTTCTAATCCAAGTTTGAGCAGGGGGACAGATAGTTGAGCATTTGCCAAACCTGAAATCAGTACCTAAGAGCGTATTTATCAGCTACAGAGCCTCATCGACCCTGTTAAAGAATTTTACTTTTAAACCAAACATCCTCCAACGTTCATCAGGTTTTACAGAGGGAGCATAAACTTCAAGCGCATCAGCATTGTGTGTTTAATACTGAATCAGAGCATGTCTTACCTTTTTACCTGATAACTCCAGACTTATAACATACAGGCCCTACAGCTGGAAAAAAATATCCTCATCTACTCCAAAGAACAATGTAAAGCACATCCAGACTTTGTTGAAAGTCCCATTGGTTAAAAAAATGTATATTTTAATTTCTTGCTGAAGTTATCAAGATGACCAAACAAAACAGACTTAACAATCCTTGGGCCTTAATGAGCACAAGTTGACTTATTTTATAATTATGCGTTAATAAAATGACAGATAGGTAAGTAAATTGTTATTATGATAGTGTTAAACACCATTATCAAGGAAACAGGTTGATAATTTCAATTGTTTGCCGGTCAAGTTTCTTCCTTTTTCCTGTATTATAAAACAGATGAAACAGATGTTCCTTAGAGATGAAAAAAGGACTTGGAAAGGTCAGTTTCCTACTTGTTTAGTTTTTAAATTGTTATAGCATAAACTGTGTGAGGGACAGTCATTTAAATCTTTTTTGTATAAAAAAGCTCCAATTGCCAAGGTGTCAAAACAAACTGTAAGCAAAAAACAGAGCTACATAGTGAACTGAGTGGATTGTTGCATCTCTATCATATCAGATAATATTGCACCTTAACAGTCTTTTCTAAAAGTAACAAATACAGCACTGCTCTTACAAATGTATAGTTTATTCTTTGAATTCTCTACGTTTACCAGAGAAGTCTTGTCCTAGTTTTCATGTCCATTTTAGCAAAACAAATGTCATTCCTGTTGGCCTAACTCTTCTCCTCCTCTCTCCTGTTGTCCTCCCATTATTCTCCCACATCAAGTCTTCTAGCAAATGGTACTGGAAATTAGTACCTGTAAGTCCATCCATCATGAAGAATACTTTTATCCCAGACCTGCAAGCAACACCCACCTTGCATACCCCCTCAAATTCTCCTGTCATTGCATGTGGCCCAGAATCCCATCATGCACCTGTCTGACACCCTCCACATTATCCCACCCAGCCTTTACCCACACATTACCTTGAACTGAAACTCCCTTCATACATAAAACCCTGAAATTGCCCAGAAAATATCAGGGTAGCCTACTCAGAAAACTCCTTGACTGTGGGGAGTATTTAGGGTGAAGTCCTCTGCTGCTTTGCATTCACACATGCAGCTCACCAAGGTTAATTTTGGATGATTTCAGGATTTACGGTGAGTTTGAATGGGCTTTGACAGATAAAATTGTACTCCAAATGTCAGGGACAGAAACTCAAAACCAAAGTCAGGGCTTCAAAACTTCCCAGCTTTCCAGGTGCATGAAGGAGGAAAATGCATGGGAATAATAGAAAAATTCAGCAGCATTTATAGTGTGGAGAATAACTGCATCAGAAGCCCTGATGAAAACTTCAAGCAAACAGACGCTGATCTATTTAAATTATTCTCTAAATTTTAAGAGCTGCTGCAGCTCTCTGATATCCTTAAGATCAGAGACTCTGAAAACCACATACAGCACTGCAGCCTGGTCATCAAATGTCTGATCCGTGTGAACCTTTTTTTATTTTTTTTATTTAATAATAATAAGTAAAGGTGCCTCATTCAATTAAACACTGATCAGTTTCAGTCAGTAGTTCTGAAAAACATGACAAGTTGATCAAAACGAATGCCTTTGGTCACCAATACTGATCAACTATGAATTCAATCAGTACTCAGTTGTGAACATTTCTCTGCTGCTCATAAGGCTCTTTCAAAGTTCTAAATAACCGTGGTAAAATCCCTAAAGCTTGCTTTCGATCCTTAGAGATAAAGATATCAATCAGTGTAGAGGTCTGTGCTGGATTTATCACCAAGACCAACACCATCATTTTTGTTTAACAAAGACGTGTTGAAGCATGTTAAATTATTAACTTATCTTTTATTTCTTAAAGTTTTTGAGCCATCTTACCGGTTAGAGTAAAGAGATTTATGGCCCTTTTCCACTAGCACGCCTTGGCCCTACTCTACTCGGCTCTACTCGATTTGCAGCGTGTTTCCACTAGCCCGGTACCTCCTAAAACAAGCTAGTTTTAGTACCTACTCCGCTCTGGTTCTAAGCGAGTTGAGTCGATACTAAAAGATGACATCACCGACTGCCCGCTACTGATTGGTCGGACAATGTTGTCGTCAATGAGTCATGAGCGCGACGACCTAGCATGCTAGCGGTAGCTACCATTAGCTTACCCTCATACATCTTTTCTTTACAGCTCGATTGCTCTCGTCCTCGGCTTCATTCTGTTGTAAAGCTTCCAAAACTCTCCTGTGCTTCTCAAGGGGTATTTCTTCTTACCACCTGCAGCCTTCTTCTGCTCTCCTTTTTTACTCGGTTTGTGACAAAAAGCCATAGATTGTTGTGTTGCGCTCAAAACGACATCACCGTAGAGCCGCTCTCTGTTTACAGCAACACTGCACGCCGTTGGGCAGGCAACAGGGGCTAATGGAAAAGCAGCACAAGGCGAGTGGAGTAGAGCTGGGTAGAGTCAGGTAGAGTAGGGCTAGTGGAAAAGGGCCATTAGTCAGTTTGTCAGAGTTTTCTTAATCCATATGTATATATATACACATATGTACATATATATATATATATATGTATATATATATATGTACATATGTGTGTGTGTGTGTTTATATATATGTATATATAAATTAAAAAATTAGTCATTTCAATGTGCAAGCCTGATGGCCATACGATGACATACTTTATTGCATTGCATCTTGAGATCTTTTTAATTTGCTTTGTTGAGCAAATACTTCAACAGTTGTTAAAACATGATTGTTATCAATATTGGCTGATCTCCCAGAAAGGGGCTACCCTATTGTGAACAAATCCTCCCACTCGTCCACAGCTGCAGCTGCTCCTCCTCATCCTGTCGTTCTCTTATAGAAACTTGCATTTATAGATATAAATAAGTGTTGAGACTGACAGGATAAAAGCTTGTCAGTCAGCTTACTTAAACAAGCCAAACAACAACTGCACACAATGTGATGCATCTCAGGTCCAGTCTGTGACATTATGTTGCATTCAAGGTCTGCACAAAAAAATAATGTTTTTTGGTGAAGGTACATACAGTATGTTGATGTGATGCATTCAAATTAAAATTAAATAAATTCATGTTTGGACCAGAAACATAAACAAATAATGCTTGATGGTAAATGGATGAATTATTCAGTTTCTTAATGTAATGAAGTTGATCGGAGCATCCTTAGATAAAAGTCAAGATTGTGTTATTAAATTAAATGTCCTAATTAAGAAACCAAAAGACATTTTTATAAGATAAACTGTTATTATTAAAGAAAAAGTCATTATTATGCTATAACGGCCTGGTTAATACAAAAAAAGCCCAAATTCTAAGATAAAAAGTAAAATTAATGTGTAGTTGATGTTTGTTCTTTACTCTAGTAAGAATGTAGTAAAAAACGACAGCTTATAATTTCTTAGAGAAGATGGTTACAGACTTGACAGAGTGGTTGATGATTCGTTGAAAGCTTTCACTTGATCTCTTGAAAGATGCTTCATGATTTAAGTGTTTGTCATAAAACTGCAATACCCCGACTCTGAAGAAAGACAGAGGGTCATCTGTGAGTTTTCAGCTCCAGGGTGACTCAAAACACCCAAATTCAAAGAGGATTTTTCGTTGGTGAGATTATTGACTGTAATCTCACACCACAAGTACTTTTTCTGCCACCACACTTGAGCAGAAGTTATTATTCCCGCCACTCAGCTTTTAGAGCACTAACCAGCCTCACAGATAATCACTGGAAGCATCACAGCGCTGCAGTGCAGTGCAGTCTGATACATTTTTGAATAATAGGACTTGAACTGTCTACGTAATGTTTAGTTATGTGCATGATATACCTAACCTGCATTATAAGAGCCCACCTCATGCCTGGAACATCTTTAATTAACACGTGCCAGAGAGAGTGTGACTGTGATGTGTGTGTGTATGTGCATGCAGAAAGAAGTGTGTCTGCACAGTGGAATCAACACATGCCCACCCCGATGACACATATAGATTATGTCTTTGTGCCGTTGTCATGGTTTCAGGCTCGCTACAGGAAGGAGCACGCTCAGCAGAGGAGCGCTCCGTCACTCCCCCTGGTGGAAAACCTGCTGAAGGACAACACGGATGGCTGTGCCCTGACCACACTGCTGCACTTCTACTGCCCGCAGGCCGTCAGACTGGAAGGTAGGAGCGACCATGGAGCCACACACACACTTGATCCCCCGAGACACACCCTCTTTTATTGTTATTGTTTGAATAAAGTAAACAGGGCTACGCTGAGTCCAGTACAAGGCATAGAAAAAGAAAGAAAGAGCATACAATGAAGAAGTCACAGATTTTCAGTCAATGCTGGACCACACAAAAGACCTTTTTCTGCTCTAAAACCACCCAGCACTTCATCTTCAAGTAAGATATCTGCAGTTGCCTTATTTGATGACTCTGCAATATACAAAGTTTTAACAAAGATATATTGATTTATGTCTAAAGAAGTTACAGGGTAAGGCAGTATTATTTATATTTGATGTATTTTTTAGTAAAGCTGAACTTTTCATTTGAATTGATTAGACAACTGGTGAGTAAGAGTTGAATTAAATTACTGAAATACAATAAATGCTAGGCTGAGGCTCAGTAAAGTTATTGCTCACTATAAGGAGCATTACAGTATTGTTAGTAATGTTTTTTTTTCATTTAATATTGAACCCTCATTAAAAAGAGACCTCATTGACAGTGGGTACAAACAGCAACAGAGGTACAAATATAATTAGACACAAGCAGGCTAAAATAGCAGAGAATAAAGTGAGACAAAAATCTCCCTTAAAGAGAAAAGAGCAAATATTAGTAGTAAAATAAATTAAACCTTAACATAAAAAGTAATATTTAAAACCAAGGACAACTAAAATCAATTGTGTTGTGTCTTTATTGAAAGCATGATAATCTATTCTGAATATTTAGTCGTAATTTAGATAAAAAATTTTTATGTTTTTATTTGACCAAAGGAATATTTTAATGGTAGCAATAATAAACACATCCTAGCCATAAAAATACCACAAAAACACAGAAGTCCGTAACATCAAACACTGGGCTGTGATTTGTCTGAAATTTTCAAAACACAGATCGGGAAAGGGAGTGGGAAATAATTTCTCCAATAAAGCCTTAACAATTCTGTAGTTTCATAAGGAAACAATTTTCTCCAAAGCGACATTTATCTGAGAGTAAGTACAACACAAGCAAGAATCTGGACCAGAGGGAACAACATTTGTAAACTGCTTGGAGTACGTTGGATGCATGTGCTGCCATTTAGTGCTCAAGGATCAGTTCCTTGACATCACACTTTGCTGTTTTGACAGTTTGTAGATGTTGATAATTATACACCAACAATTGCCCAGCATTTAGCTTTTAAAACTTCTGCCTTTGTTGTCATGATACCAATCACAGTTGAAAGACCTGCTATGACAACAACTATTTAATATTCGTATACAGAAAAATACTGTCAGTACCTCCAGTGATGCATAACAAAGTTAGCAAACTCAAACTTGATTTTCATGCAGCTTCCCTTTTAAGAAATGTCTCAAATCTCTGATTCAAATTTTAAAGAACAATATTATCCTAAAGATCCGGCTTTGTCTTGGAGTAGTAACATCCAGTGAAACAAGTGGAGGGATTTGTTTGTATTTACTGAAGAGAGACACACTGTGAGTCAGACAGGAGTCAGAGCAGACGTGGAGAGAAAGTGCGAGACAAAGGCTCGTTTCCTCTCTGCTCGCCTGCGCCCTCATTTCTAAAAATGCCTCGGGTTGGGTTGTGATTGGTCACTGGGGTTGAGCGACAGAGAGCCGTTAAAGGAGTAGCTGACAGCAATTCCAAAGAAAAACAGCTCTTGTGTGGGAGACTCATGGGATTAAATGTAGTTCACAGGGAGCTCTAACACATGTGGACCAGATGTGGGAGTGAGTTTAACTTCATTTAAGGTTAACCCACCAAGTGCAGTCGAGTAGAGGTGACTTCATCATCATGGTTGTCTGTTCAGTTCTGTTAGTCAGACGCCATAGAGGGCAGCATAGACAATCACAAAAGTCTAAATTCATTACAGTAAATAAGTATAACTATTTCATTCAGACAGCGATTTCTTTCTCAGGGTGTACAATGTAATTACTCTTAGATTACTTTTATGCTGTCAGATCGGCATTGAGCAAGAAATCAGCTCCCAGATGTTCAAACTGCTATTTCTTCTGTGAAAAAGGCCGTTCTCGACACACTCGGTGTGTATTACAATATTTGCATGGACCACTCAGGTATATTAACAGCCACCCAAGTTTATTTGCCAGTGAAGTTTCTTTGTAATTATCATCTACGTTTATAAGCGATGGTATTTGCCTATCTGACTTGTAAATGTGCCATTTTTACAATGAGATGTTTCATGTTTAAAATACTGCCAGCTTCATCTCAAACTTGTTACGATTGGATTGCTACTGCAGCAGACCAGAGGTGAAAAGAGTACAAGTATTGAACTCAAGTAAAAGGGCTGTAACTGTGATACTAAACAGCATATACAAATCTATGACTATACTTGAGTAAAATTAAAGTTCTGGTTTGAAAGAGTGACTCCAAACAACACCAGTGGAAAGAGTTTTATCAGCCCCTGAGATGGGTCAGTGATTTGCAGCAACATTAATTTTGATGTTCTTTATGCAGGTATCCCTGGAGAAAACAGTAAAAAGTGTGAAATTTTGTGACATGCTGTGAAAGGGAAGAAATAGTGCCACCTGGTGCACAAATATAGAAATTAAAAACTGGAAGCTTGTTGTCAAAAATGAAGTCTAAAGCTGCGTTCACACCGCAAGTGACCCAGCTACCAAATCGCGTCGCCCACTGACATAGCGTCGCGCGTCCATAAATACCTCATTTTGGTCATCGGCCGTCGCTCGGTGACGTCACGTCCGTTCGAGTTTCACCGCGATCATATCATATATCACATAATAGGATGTATAAGCGGACGTTATTCCATTTGTATCCTTTTCTTTCATTTATCAAACACAAAACACTGCAGCTGATGCCCTGCAGCAGCATTATCTGTGAGTTTACCGCGGTCCGTCTAGGTGGAACTAATGTCAGTGAGGACATTAGTTCCGCCTAGACGGAACTCATCCGCCCTGTAGTCCGGATGAATAACTGTTTGTCTAGGGTACCGTCACACGTACACACACCGCTGATTCACTGATGCTGCACAGCCACACACGACATCGCCTGAATAGATCAACTTTTTTTTTAACTTTGACATCGCACGACGAGTGAAGTGATCGTCTTGTACGCGGCCGTCGCATCGCGGGTGGGTTTGCCCTGCCCCGTCGTGGCTGTACATTGACTTTGAATGGAGAGTGATCGCCGAGGTAGTACAAGTAGCGTCCGGTGTGAACGCACCATTAGGATAAAGGGTCACAGTAGTTAATGTTAAGGTAAATACTGGATACATAAATGGCATTTTCGATGGGACATTTTTTGCCGTTAGGACCAAATGTGTACATTTTTGTGTAGGTTAGCTATTTTAGGCTAATTTAAGAAACTGAGGTGACAATCCAAAAATCTAAAAAAATGAAAATCCTCTGGCAAATGTCTGCTGTATTCATTCACCACAGTCAAAATGGCTTGACAATAAAAACTGAATGCAACAAATGTCCCTTGGATCTCTTAGTTTATCATCAAAATGTCTTGTGTGTGTTCCTGGTGAACTTTATATCAGGCATGTCTCTGAAACTGGGATCGCTCATCCCATTTACTTTAGTCTTGGGAACCAGAAAGTGCTAAATGCAAACCGTTCTGCATCTTTGACTCATTCCTGCAAGACCCTATACTCTTTGATTACATTTTAGATGAAGTACTTGATACTTTACTTGAGTAGATTCAGAGGTTTACTCTTACAGTTTTACTTCTACAAACTAATATCAAGGCAACTTTACTTGAACATCAGCTCTGTGTTATTTGTGTACTCTTTCAAACTCATATTCGCGGGGCTGCCTTTACAGTTAGTCACTGGATTAAAATCCTGATGATTCATTCAGAGGGAGTTCAAGATAGTTTCAAACTGGTGTCATGAAATGTTGGAAAAGCTCTGAGTTATTCATATCAGCTGCTGCGATCACTGAGAAAAGTAGAGTCATTTTCCTCTCATCAGGTCTTTTTTTAAACACAAACTTTGCCTTATCTTTCCCCGTCTTCCTGCCTGGCCTCTGCTATCACCCCCCTCCTTTGTGTGTGTGTTTGTGCGTCTGACCCCTCCCCTGGCTGAGCAGATATCTGCCTCAAAGAGACCATGTCTTTGGCTGACAGTCTGTACAACCTGCAGTTGGTGCAGGAGTTCTGCAGGAACAACCTCAACCACTGCTGCCACTTCAGCCTGGAGGACATGCTCTACGCTCATGCGTCCATAAAGGTGAGGACGTTTATTTTATCTGGATGACTTGAATGTTTTTCACTGTACTTAAAGGAGGGAAAATGTGCTGTTCTTGTAACACGGATTCAGTTTGGGAGAGAGCGGGGAAGGCTGTTTGGGGAGAAAGAAAGTTCAAGGTGGGAAATTAGAAAAAGGCAAAAATGAGTCATGCAGGGAAAAGTTTCATAATGGATATTCGTTGCAGGCTCTCACAAGGTTTTTACTGTGAGGGTGCTGGAGCAACAGCCCCTCCTCTCCCTCTTTTAGACAGAGACCGATTCTGCTCCAAGGAGATTCACAGTCCTGACCCGTCTCTGCCTGCCTCCCTTTGTTTGTATCAAACAACAAAATCAGGGAACTCTTATATAACAAAACAGCTGACTCTCACTGTCCCTTAGGCTCTGGTCTCCCCATTTCACACCATTTGTTTACAACTAATGAAAGACTGTGTGTTTGACTTTATCAGCATCTCAGTGCCATCCAGACGTCACAGCAGCTGAGTCTGTGTGGGTAAATAGCATGCAGAGCGCGTGGGTAGAAACATTCAGGATTCAAGTCACAGTCCAGGCAGACCGGGACTTTCCATTCTCTAGAACAAAACAACACAGCATGGATTTAAATGCTCTTGGTGCCCTGCACTTCTTTTGTTAATGACTGAGCTGTTTGTGGTGAGTTTATATTTTATTTAAGTGTGAAAATAGTCCAAAAAGGAAAGAAAATGTTGATCGAGAAGTTTAGGAGGCTGGCATTCACCACAGGCATTTTTGCCCTTTCAATTTTAATCAGTTTGTTTTTATATTGTGTTTTTGCTATTTTAGTGATGCATATGTGGTGGGGATGGTGATGGACGACTGGTACCAGTTAAGAATTAAGTCTAAATATGCTCTTCAGAAATGTTTGGAAACGTCATTTCAGTCAAATCTCTGTCCCCTTCAATACAACCAATTGGTATTATATTTTATATTGTTGTAAAGCCTGATTAGCAACCTTGACAACAAGGAACAACCTGTAAGGATCAGGCATTACTGGAACATATAAGGGCCAAACAAGCTGGTGTTCTGGTACGCAGAGTGGCAGCATTATTTGGTGTCAGCCCTGGTACCATTGCTAGACTTAGGCTAAGTTCACACTGCAGGCCTTGATTCTCAGTTCCTATTTTTGTTGAAAGACGATTTGTGGTGCATGGTTGATCACATAATGATCTGAGTGAATGCCATCAGACTTCAGCTTGAATCGTTGACAACCCTGAAGTAAATTGCATAGGCAGAAGACAATGTCGCGTCGCGTCACGTCACGTCACGTCACGTCACGTCACGTCACGTCACGTCACGTCACGTCACGTCACGTCACGTCCATTGTTTACATTGTGTCTTGCCCCGTCGTGCCTCCTGCGCCAAAGTTTTGTAACATCTGTTTCACTTTAATAATGTAGAGTCTGATGTAATGCCACATAGCCGTCAGGATTGGGAAAAAAATCTGGTATCTGATTCAGGAGCACAGATGAAAGTGGCCCAGGTTTGATTTGAAAAAAAAAAACATTTGTGCTGTTGAGACTTTCCAACAAAAAAATAAGTTATGGCTCACATATAAGCAAAAAAGTTGAATTTGAGCCACTTGAAGTAAAAGACAGTCTGTGACATGAAGACAGCACTCAAAAAAGATCAGTTCCTCATCCTTGCCTCACTTAGGAACTGTAGGCTTTCCTCCAGGGGAAGAGGGGATTTGGGCACTTTTTTGGGGGGTGGGTACCATGTGTTACCAATCAGGCTTTCAAACAATATAAAATATACCAACCAATTCCAGTCGAGAATCATTAACAGCCCCATCAAAGAATCAATATTATGAGTCTTTTTGCAAATCAATTCCCTTATCATTTCCCTCCTCTGGCAGGGTCCAGAAGGGGTAGAATTTTTTTTTAACAAAAGGTGCCTAGTGCACAACCTTAGGTGAGTGGAAACACCAGCAACTTGCAGAAGCATTTATCTGCTGTGACATGTGTTTGACATTGTTGCCTCTGAAAATCTGCAGGAATCAATAAGGGAATCATTAAAGAATTGGATTGATTGGCAGGATTTTTGATAGCATTGATATCGATAAAATCGTACAAATTTCCATCACTAATAACATACAACACCAATTGTTAAATAATGTTTACAAACTTTTTTGAGTACAGTCCATTTTGTTTTTAAATTATTACATATTTCCCATCCCTAGTTTATAGGAGTAGAAAGAACCTATTTAGTCCCTGTTGGAAGTGAACATCTTTGCTTTCCCTGAACATTTCCGACAAATGAAATCATCTGTTTAGTTCTCTGAGGACTTTCTGTTTATATCATGAATGCATTTATCAGTGATTCAGGATTCCTGTGCCTCCATCTGTGTATATGTGTCACAGTTAAACTAAACCCCAGATGGTGCTTTTGGCAGTTGTTATGTGGCATATGGATTTGACATTAAACCTCCTCAGACAATGAAACATGTACTGATATTCAACTACACACACACAAGCAAGCACGCACACCTGAGCCTGTTACCTAGCAACAGTTGGCGGCCGTGAACTCATTGATCCACCAATATTGCTATTGTGTCATCTTTGCAGAGACATGGGGAGAAGGAGCTGCAAAGACGTGGATATATTGTTGTTGGCATCAATAAAAGTATTAAAATGACTCACAGGTACATGTTTGTGTCTTACAGAGTAACTACCTGGTGTTTATGGCTGAGCTTTTCTGGTGGTTTGAAGTGGTGAAACCATCATTTGTGCAGCCTCGAGTCTTTGATCCAAACGGTAAAGTACAACAACAAATTTATCAGCTCTACATAGATAACTGTAGCCATACAGATAATATATACTGTTATGCTGGCTGATTTTGAACGATGACAACTGAAGGTTAAACTCAATTACTGTGTTCTCTTTGCAGCCTGTGAGCTTCTGTCATCCTGCAAAAACATGGCTCCAGTGTCCAGTCCAGTCAAACAGAACTATGCAGACAGTGCAGAAAGCATCCCAGCAGAGGGTAAAGTATCTGACATCAAGATAAGCACCAAGCCACGTTACTTTTGGATGTGCATTAGTGCTTGTAAACATAAACATGTATAATTCCCTGGTGGAGGGCCATGCCATGGAGGACGTGTTGCATGGGGTACAGCATTGATAAGCTGTCGCTGGACTGCAGTGGGTGGGAGGCTGACAAATGGACTTACAGATTTGTTGTGTATGAGGAGTGGGCCAGCTGCTCTGCACAGCATTGACCCACAGGCTATTCTTTATTTATTGTTTTGCCGTTGTCTCTACAGAGTGCTTTCGTGGGGAGCTCCTCAGGTGTTTTTATCGTTGGCTGTTGTACTACTTGTTGAGGTCAAAAGAGAAGGGGACGGTTGGGTTGCTGGGATCGTGCCGTTAACTGTCACCGACCAGAAGCACAGGACTTCAGAGATATGCGACGGAAGTCAGTGTGTATAACATGATAGTCGACAAAAAATTTAGATCCTTACTTTAGTGTTGCGTGCTAAAGTGTATCAATAGCATTGATTAAAGAGTTGAGAGAAGCACTGAAGCTCACAGAAGTAAATATGAAGCAGCGTTACGACATGCACGATGATTACACCAGAGAAAGAAAGCAGCAGGGTTTAAGTTCAGTATTTAACAGCCGCACATGAGACCTGCTGGTGTTTACTTTGAAGCAGATGTACGCCAGAACTTAGATAATATGCAGAGAAAACAATACTTCTGCTGTCCAGTTTATGTTATTCCTGTACAATCAGTTTAACTTCTCCTGCTGCAGCAGTTGTTTGAAGCCTCTCTTTTTCTGGTTCTTGCAAGTCACACAGGATGATATCATAAGCCCTCCCCACTCACCTCAGTGAACTACCCTGATAATTCACAGTAGCGTTCAAACATGAGCCCACACACATAACATACCAGGGGGGCGTTGGGAAATTATCCTGGTAAAGTCTGAGTGAAAATCTCACCTGTTTGTATTCACAATTATGGCTCACCCAGATAATGTACCGATAATTTCAGTGGGTTTTTCTAAGTGTAAATGGGGTTATGGTGTGTACAGATTTAGCTTTGGGACATGCTTTTTGAGACACTGGAAATCTTGAATAACTACAGTTAAGGGCGATTTTTTTGTTAAAAAAAGAGTAGTCATAAACAGCTGGGAGCTGCTAGTGTTAAGGAGTACAGCATATTGTTTCTATGCATAGTTATTTGTTTTATATCATAGAATAACATCAAAATATTTATGGAAAATTGGCAACCAAAATTTTTTGGCCCAAAAGTATAATCAACAACATTAAAAACAACCTAATGGACAGGCTACACCAGAAACTGTGACCTAATATCACAGGGACCTATTGGACTTTTGGCTAATTACACTGATGCTTCATTAATATGAGATTTATCTGTCTACATACACTCAGTATGGTGAACATCATAAAAAACCTACTCAGATTCATATGACAGGATTTGTTCATATTTCTCTGCTTTATATTATATATTATGATGCTTGTATCATAGCTTTTCTGACTTGTGTATGCCCTCTATTTCTGTTTTCCTTTTTTAAAAAGAGAAACATGTTATAGACCGTGACTTCTGCTCTCCAGTAGAGCAGTGCAGCCATGTTTATGTAGAGGGTAGTGCCCTCAAGTGGCTCTTAACAACATTGCAGTGCCTCTTAGGTTCCCCGATTGCAACTTAGCCTAATGGTTTATTCTGTCATTTTTTTCATAAAGTATATATTTTACCTGTAAAAAAAAATGGCTGAATGCGGCTCAGCGGTTACATACAAAATTACATAGTGCTCTCCCTGCACAGATCCTTTGTCTGCCCAAAATGTAGGACTTTACAATGAATGTATTTGACCAGCAGCTGAGTAAGATTTTACGTTACATCAACTCATACTGGGCGTGAAAATTTCCTTTTTCACTACAGTGTGTAATTTTACACTTGAAGATTTGTCACCCATGATCATGCATTTACCTGCAACACTTTGTGTTTTTAAATTTCATTATTATGTAATGTATTTATTTTAAGTCCTTTTCTTTTTCAATTAAACTCCTTTACAAATAAAGTTCATTGTGAGTATTAAATGAAGATTCAAAACTTTTTTTCTCAAGACATAACTAAAATTAAGTCATAACCTAAAAGCATACCATATTTATATCCTCCCAAAGTGTCCTTTTCTACGTTTCTCTGTATCTTTTATGTTTGTTTTACTGTAGTTCTTAATATAATTTGAAAAACAGCGGTCTCGTTTATACATCAACAAATACTTTTCAAAAGATTGTGTGTCCTTGGAAGTTTTATTAGACTTTTCTCAAGTTAATAATAGCTTACCCAAGTATTCATAGACTGAATTTAAAATGGATTAGCTGCTTTGATTTGGTAAATTGTTGCAAAAGACAGTCAACATACAGTAAGAATAACAATGAAATGTCAAGAGGAATAAAATAAAGTATAAGAATCTTTAGAAAATAGTGTAAAATGAATAAGGTAAATGTAAAAATATATAACATATACAATAGGCACAAAAAGACAACACACAACATTAAGGCATATATACAGAAGATGCGGTTAAGGAACTGTACAGGTGAGCAGAGATTGATGTTTTAGGGCAATGCAAATGGAAACAACACTAACAGTGTAAAGAAAAATGTGTCCAGATAAGCTCATGTGTGTCTTTTCCAGGTGGACTGAAGAGATCTACCTCCATGTCCTATGTGGATGGCTGTGTCGGGACGTGGCCCAAAGAAAAGCGGTCTGTACCTGACCTCTGCTATGAGAACACATGACACAAAGTGCTCTGTTGTTTCCTCATCACATTAACAACACATTTCCTTCCTCCCTCAGCTCCTCTTCTCGGGGAATCTCCTTTGAGATCCCTCTGGACAGAGACCCTACTTTCCCGCCCTACGAGGGTCCCTCTCTTGGTGGTATGACGCGTTCTGCTAGCAGTGACGGTCTGGGCTTTAAAGTTCACTTTGCATCTCGTGGTGGCATGAAGCGCCATCTCTCTCTGATGCCCGTCAGTGTGAACGGCCAGAGCAAACACATACCAGAGGAGGAGGAGGACTTCATCCCCCACAAGCCCCTGGGACGGAACAACACATTTTCAATCAAGAACCAAAGCAGGTACAGAGGGGAGCTTAGTGATGGTTAGGAAATGATAGAGGTGTCTCTAGTCTCAGTCTGATCTTTTGTCTGTGTAGATGTATTTGTTTTATGAATTGAGTTTTTATGACTTTTAGAGCAGGCTGATTTTAACCTTGCTAAGCAGCTGGATTTGCCAGATTCTGTCTGTCAGTAGGCAGGTTGCTGCTTTGATAATTTTTCTAAGCAACACTTCGTTACCTCCACTAAAGAAGAAGGATTTCTGCTGGTGTCCTTTTGTTTGTCCTTTCATCTGCCAGCCAGCCCAGCCTGGTCCCTGGATTATTTAAACCTATTATCCTCAAATATTACTCACACACACAACTCCTGGGGTCAATCTGACCCCAGGGATATTTACCTCCAGAATTTTTTTGCACAAAAGTGTTGACCAGTTTTTTTCTCAGGCTGTTTATTTGCTGAAAACATAAATAACCCCTTTAAAAACAATTCACATCAGTAAGTTGACCTGTCCTGTACGTCAACTTCAGGCCAAACTTTTAAATTAGATTTAATGTGTCTTTAAATGTTATCTTACAAGATTCATTCATTCATTCATTTTCTATACCCGGCTATCCCTTTCGGGGTTGCGGGGGGCTGGAGCCTATCCCAGCTATCATCGGGCGAGTGGCGGGGTACACCCTGAATCAGTCGCCAGTCAATCGCAGGGCCGCATACAGAGACAGACCACCATTCACGCGCACACTCATACCTCAGGACAATTTAGAGTTACCAATTAACCTAATGAGCATGTTTTTGGTCTGTGGGAGGAAGCCGGAGTACCCGGAGAGAATCCACGCATGCACGGGAAGAACATGCAAAACTTAACACAGAAAGGCCCTCCCGACCCGGAATCGAACCGGGATCCTTCTTGCTGTGAGGCACGCACTCTACCAGCTGCGCCACCATGCCGCCCAATCTCACAAAATTCTTTCTCAAATTTACTGGCAACAGTAATGACCACAAGAGCCAGAAACCTATTTGTTTTGGTAATGATATAACCTTTCTTGTAGCACCACCTTCAGGTCAAACTTTCAGTTATAGCGTAAATGTATCCTGAAATTTTTCATCCAAATCTTTTCTAATTTGGGGTGCACATTCTTGACTCTCACAGAAAGAACCATATTGATTGATACCAGTGACCCCCCCCTCCTCCCATAAACATATTAACTTTTTTTTACCTGCTTTTTGTAACATACTTGTGGTTCATACAATGATAAAAATATTATCATAATAACTAATAATAACCATCAAAGATCATGAAATCTAAAGTAAAAACAAACGAACAAAAATATTTTTTTACTTTAAAATAGGGTCAAATTGCCCCCAAGGATAAAAGGAGAGTTAAAGTTTTGTTAAAGTTGTAGGATAGTAAAGTTTTTCCACATTTTGGCTAATAACTCTAAATGTTTCAATCAACAGATTGAAATGAACTTTTTAGGGAATGTTGACCATGGCACATTGAAGAATTTATTAGAGCTTGTTGGTGATCTAGATGCAAATTTGGGATTTTTCAAAAGGGTCTTCGTCTTTGCAATATAGGGCAGTTTTGACATTTGAAACAGTTAATGAACTTTAAATGTCAGAAGTCACTTGAATTCAATATTAAATCTTTGTCAAAGCCTTTTGAAAATCACATTACAAATGAAAGATACACTTTCAGCTGTTGATATGAATGTAGTTACATGTGAAAAATAAAAGAACATTCTTCATAGCTGACTTTTGTAAGATGTCTTTTGGTTGTTTTATCCAAATCCGTCTTCAGGTACGCCAATGGAGTCCTTCCAGACAGCGACCATAGCTCCAGCAATCACCACAGTGGCCACATCAGCCCATCAACTCCTCCAAGTATTGAGGAGGCTCTGAAGATCATCCACAACACAGAGAGACCCCATGCTAGCCTGGGCGTGGGGGACGGAGACAACGGCTTCTTCCTTCACGGAGCTGAGCCCTCAGACCTTCCAGGAGCACAAGGTCCCGTAGACGACCCGGGTTCAGCCAAAGCTCGCCCAAATGACCACGACCCCAACTCTTTGTCCACAGATGAAGTTGACACGGGGATCCACGTGAGGACGGAGGACATCCAGAGTTTAGATGAGGACTCCTCCTCACTCAGAGACTATTCAGATATGGACCCGGACTGTGAGGCCATGACCAGGTCGTGTCCTCTGCCGGACCATCAGGAGAGGAGCAGGGAGGGAGGGAGGAGAGGACCCCGTGATGCTGATCCTGAGGGAGAGAGGAGGGGAGACGGGGGTGACAGGAGCAGCCCATGTCCCAGTTCAGCACCCACACTCCCCAGATCTCACACAGCCAGCCCGGCCTCGTCCTCTGGAGGGTCTGCAGGGGGGATGGTCAGGATGACGAGCTTCGCAGAGCAGAAGTTCAGGAAGCTGGAGGGGAGGAGCAGCGGAGGAACCACCCCGGAGAGTTCAGATCTGAATGTGCCGTATACTCAGCAGACGAGAAACATTTCACCTCAGGTTTGAGCCTCACGTTGATTCAGACTCTGCTCTTTCATCAAGGCAGAAAAGCAGGTTGATATAAAGTTGGTTAGTGTAGATTTAATTTCACTGATCTTTGTATTTTCCAGATTTCCACACCTCCTCTGCCAATCACATCGCCATCCCCGATCACACCTTCCCCCAGAGACCCCTCCCACATCATAGCCTCTGAGATGATTCAGCTAAGGATGAAGTTAGAAGAAAAACGCAGAGCCATTGAAGCCCAGAAGAAGAAGGTTAGATTCACACAAAGAGGAAATTTCATCATTTACAATCAAATTTGGATGTTGACATAAAATGTTCTTGTTTTATAATCTCCAGGTGGAAGCTGCTTTTACCCGCCATCGTCAGAAGATGGGGAGGACAGCCTTTTTAAATGTAGTGAGGAGAAAAGGGGTCACAAACCCCCTCAGCCCCAGCTCAGGTGGGGGAGAAACCCCTTCTCCAGAGCAAAAAACTCCCTCGAAGGAGGAGAGCAGTAAGGCCAGCATGGCCCGAGCAGAGAGGTGCAAGCCAGACGGAGCAGCTCCCAAATCCCCCTGTGAGGACGGAGGAGGTGAGTAACCACGCTTAAGTTTGCATCCATAGCTGCTGTTCTGTGGATATTATGTCTCCAAATATTCAGCAACATCAGCTGAGGATCTACACTGCATTTGGTGAACACTATCAAATGATGATAACAGAAGTCCTGGTACTTTTCTGTTGAAGTTCAGTGTGTGACTGCTGACTTCCTTCTAACTGTTTTTATTCTGTGCTTCCATTTTGTGCCTTGAATTTCACTTTTTCACTCTATGATGTCAGGGATTCGTCCAGGAAAAGTTAACTGCAGTAAAATGGCCCTTTTCCACTAGCACGCCTTGGCCCTACTCTACTCGGCTCTGCTCGATTTGCAGCGTGTTTCCACCAGCCCAGTACCTCCTAAAATAGCCATTCTCAACCTTGGGGTCCCGACGCCAATTGGGGTCGCGAGATGTTTTCTGGGGGTCGCCAAATCATTTAGGAAAAATATAAATGCGCAAAATTAATGTGGCGTCCGACCGGACGTTAAAGGACAACAAGTGATTGGTCTCAAACAGGCATTTTATTACTCAAAATCAATTACTGATTTGTATATCCGACATATGTTTCATCGATCGGGTGTTGTCTCAGCACCGCGGACAGCAAATTTACATTGCGTTCCGGGGGGAGGGGGGTAGCGGACAGTACTGAATGTTAAATTGGGGGTCGCGACTTTGAAAGGTTGAGAACCACTGTCCTAAAACAAGCTAGTTTTAGTACCTACTCCGCCCTGGTTCTAAGCGAGCTGAGTCGATACTAAAAGATGATGTCACTGACTGCCAGCTACTGATTGGTCAGACAATGTCGTCATCAATAAGTCATGAGCGTGACAACCTAGCATGCTAGCGGTAGCTACCGTTAGCTTACCCTCATACGTCTTTTCTTTGCAGCTTAAATGCTCTCGTCCTCGGCTTCATTCTGTTGTATAGCTTCCAAAACTCTCCTGTGCTTCTCAAGGGGTATTTCTTCTTACCACCTGCAGCCTTCCTCTGCTCTCCTTTTTTACTCGGTTTGTGACAAAAAGCCACAGATTGTTGTGTCGTGCTAAAAATGACGTCACCGCAGAACCGCTCTCTGTTTACAGCAACACTGCACGCTGTTGGGCAGGCAACAGGGGCTAATGGAAAAGCAGCACAAGGCGAGTAGAGTGGAGTCGGGTAGAGTCGAGTAGAGTAGAGTAGGCTAGTGGAAAAGGGCCAAAAGTCTCACCGTAGCATATTGTCAAGCCAACTTAGTTTTTTATATTAATTTTAAACCATAAACGGGTTAATTACAAACATTCTGTGGCACCAAATACTGTACCAGCTTCTCTTCCCCCAGGGAAAAAGCTCACGAGTTCTTTTACTGGCACTTACATTTACTGTGGACCTCTATCAGTCCTCATCAAAAACCTTAAACTTACCCTTTTATTCACATGCTCCAGGAGTGCTTGAGGTTAGTTAATTTCGGGCAATTTATATTTAATGTGCTCTCTAAGATAATAGGTTAGCACTTAGAATTTAGTCTCTCCCTCTTCTTGCTTGGGGTGGTGACACAAAAAATAACGTTAAATAAAAATTAGCAAAGCCTCTTTGTCTTGAAGATTCAAAATCGAGGCAACTGGACTGTGTTCAGTTTTGAGACGACGTTTCGCCTCTCATCCAAGAAGCTTCTTCTGTTCCTGCAGTTCTCCAGTTCGGAACTGAAGAAGCTTCTTGGATGAGAAGCAAAAAGTTTTCCCAAAACTGAACACAGTCCAGTTGCCTCAATTTTGAATCTCCAAGGTAACTATGACCTGGATGAATGAGAATCTACACAGACGCAGTACCTCCTTGCTTTTGCTAGACGACACATGTGGAAAGAGCCCACCCTTCAATCCTTTGCACAGTGAATTAGAGACGTGTGCTTGATTAACATAGAGAAAAATAAGATGTTGTATCAAGGAGTTGGTCTACAAGTTCACCTGTGTATGGCAGCTTTTTTTTATCCTATGTTGAAAGGTTAACTTAGAATCTGTGGCAGAGTAATGTGCCAATTACACAAAGAGCAGGATGAATTCTTCCCTTGGATTTGCTCCCCTCCTGCTTGCTATTAATATATTCCTCCTCCTGCAGAGGACATCTGCTGCTGCGACTCCCTAATAACTAAAAGAATAGCACCTGTGTTTATACTTAACTATTGGTGCTTTTTCTCTCACACCCCTGTATGGACTAGTGGATGTGAGGGTGTTAAACCATTGCTTTAAGAGAACAATCTTTGTGCAGTTTGTAAGGATTTTGTCTATATTCTAATGAGGTAAAAAAATAAACCATGTTAAAAAAAGAAAAAACAGTCCGTCCTGTCTTAATTTGATGTTATAGGAGTGACTCCTGGAGAAGTCGACCTGGCAGATTACACTCGCTCCATCGAGAGGTTAAACACGTCGCTGAGTTTCCTGCAGACGGAGATGCAGCGTTTGGCTCAACAGCAGGAGAGGATCATGGCCATGAGAGAGCAACAGCAACAAGCCTGGGTCATCCCCCCTCCAGTGCCCTCTCCTCACAGGTATCCCTCAGTGTGACTTAGTGATGGTTCACTTTCTTTTTTGACCTCGATGAGTTAACATCCACATGGCCTTCTGTGTTTTCTTCCACAGGCAGCTGCGCGAGTTGCGAAGCAGCAGCGTAACAGGCCGAGGGTCAGGACGAGGCTCCGTTGGATCATTATCTCCAATCCTCTCCTCCTCTGGTTCTCCTCATGCTGCTAACCGTTCCCCTGCTGGCATCAAGCGACGACCGGCCTCCTTTCATGCCAGGACACCTCGCACTCCTCGGCCAAATGATCTGAAGGTCACGCCCTTCAGTCGAATGCTCAACACCCCCACCTCAGTCGACAGCCTGCCCAGACTGAGGCGCTTCACCTCCAGCCAGTCCCAGCTCTGCTCGTTTTCCTACCTGGGCCATGATGACTTGTCAGGGGAGAGCAACAACCAAGACAGCAAGGAGGACAAAGAAAACACTAAAGACAAAGACGAGACGGAGGCAAAGACGAGTGCTGGCACTCATCAGCCGTCTGATACAGAGGCAGCCAAAGAGAATGAGAAGCAGGAGGAGCAGGGGCATGCACAGGGAGAGGTCCAACAAACAAAGTCATCAGAGGTGTTGTGTCAGCCGATGTCGGACATTAAGGCACCTGCAGGCAGCCAGGGCAAAGCAGACCCACAGGACAAAAGAGACCTGGTGGAGGTCCCTCTGTCCAGGCTCGACGGTCAGGAGATGACAGAAGATGGAGATGCAGGTGGGGACGCTTTCAGGGAAGACCAGAAGATGTGCTGTGGGTTCTTCTTCAAGGTTAGTTTAAGATTGAAACATGAGGCGAACAATATTTTATTTTACCAGATAACAAAAAAAAGGCTTTACTCATAGCTAGAATGTTTGTAATAACCACGAGACATGAGCAGGCCTGCCATATGCACAAGTGTATGTGGTGCTATTTGTGCTTCATGCATGTAAAAATTGATACTGAAATGCTACAAATAAGTATTTATACCAAGATACTAAATTAGTGACTCAGTTTTTGTCTAATTTTGGTTATTAACAGACAAAAGGCACTTCGACAAGAAACACAAAAAGACAGGGTTACTGCTGGCCCTCGAGAAGTCTTAAACATCTTAAATTTGATGTTTGAATTTTAAGACCATACAAGTGTCACAGGTTGTTTTCACACTTAAATTGTTTGGAAGAGTTACTCCATAACAAGTGGATGTTCTGTGCTTGTTTGAACATATATGAACACAACACAGCCATTAATCCCTGTTTTGACATAGACTGCACTGAACTCACCTAAAATGGGCGACCTTTGCTTTCATATTCAACAACTGACAACTAATGATCAAACAATGCAAAACAATTCTGCTCCTTTTTTTTAGCTTAGTAACCACTACAATACATTTAAAATACTGGCTGATCTTAACAGTCACCTAAAATTGTGTCAATTCATTAATAACTCAGTCAGTTCAGCCTTGTGGTTCTATCTTCTACTGCAGCAACAGAACAAATACTGTAGAGTCTGGCACAACATGTGCTGGAGTGAGTGTACTGAACCATGAACTGATCAGAGATTACACATGAATGAATGTGGGCCAGAATAAAGGGGTGTAATGGACCAGTAGAGCTCTCAAAGCTTTGATGGTTACATAATGCAACATTACAAACACATCATCGACATCTTGACTAAAAATCAGTATCTGAACTTTGATCACATGATCCTTGAGTGAGGATAGTAGATATTTCATTGAGGATCACCAGTTAACTGACATACAAGATGAACTGCTTAATGTATTTCAGTAAGTCCATCTTAAAACCGGCCATAGAAAGTGTCTGGGAATACGAAGAACCTTTAAAAGAAAATCTGCCAGTTCTGTCAATCACATTCATTGCAGGCCAATCAGATATTGTAGCAGGTAAATGCTGCTGCTGTGGTGTAAAGAACAAAACTTAGAACTGACTGCATACAAAACATGTGGGAAGTGGAGCAACAACACCATTTCTACCAAAAAGTGCTTTCACTATTGATGCTTGTTTGTATTTAATAAAATACAGTTAAGATCTTATGAAAATGCTACCAAAGCTGCTAGCATCTATATTAATCTCTGAACAAGCAGTCACTTTCTGCTGTCATCAAGCTTGTAGTTCCCACCTCTTCCTGCTTCGATAGATGCTGATTAAGTTTTGCTTCACATCAAATCTACCTTGATGATAGAGAAAATTTTTAAGCAATTTCATGAAGTGATGACTTTTTTTTTTTTAAATACAGCCCAATATTCACTGAAGTAATTTTTTAGAAATTTGGGGAAATTTTTGAATCCAGAAAACTATGCAGATCACCAATATGCCATGGCTTCGTCCTTGGCCCGAACCACCACCTAAAAAATGTAATGTAAATCCAGTCAGTAGTTTTTTGGCTAATCTTGCTCCCAGACAAACAAGCATACACTGGTGAAAACATAACCTCCATAGCAGAAGCAGCAGCAAGGTTTGCCTCCCCATGACACAGTCAGACTCTCAGAGCTGTTCTTCTCTTTGCCTCTGCATCCTCCTTTCGATGAGCTCCTCATCTGTATAACCTTTAGAGCAACTGTTTGGACACCCATCATATTCAAAGTTCTCCTCCACAACATCTTCATCCGATAGACATTCGTCCATTTTGCACAAAACTGGAAGAAGAAAGGCTAAGGAGGGAAGGAGTCGCACCTGGAAACAATGAGCCAGGAACTGGACCAAGAGCAGAAGAAGGCAAGTGTTCTTCTTCAGTTCAGAGGTTAGCACAGTCACAAAGACATGTCCGGAGCGACACAGACTGTAATGGAGGAGTAGCGTGAGCAGACCATGATGAAATATAGGTGAAACTAATGAGTTTTTGGACGATTAATGCAGTTTTAGGAGCGGCGCTAACATGCCCCCTGTGCTACCATTATACGGATGTCCGCCGCTCGATTTTGGATCTAAATATCTCCTGAAGCACTGTTTGGATCAGGAAAGCCTTCTGGGTGAGTATATTGTTCTACTTCATTCTATAAACAATGTGAAAGCTGTAGAAACCAAACTTATCCTTGAAGATCTTGTGAAAATGCTACCAAAGCTGCTAGCATCTATATTAATCTCTGAATGAGCAGTCACTTTCTGCTGTCATCAAGCAGGGAGAGATAGTTCCCACCTCTTCCTGCTTTGACAGACGCTGATTAAGTTTTGCCCCACATGAAATCTACCTTGATGATAGAGACGAATTATATATATTATCCTGAAACTTTTTAAGCAATTTCATGAAGTGATGACTTTAAAAAAAGAAATACAGCCCAATATTAACTTAAGTAATTTTTTAGAAATTTGGGGGAATTTTTTGCATCCAGAAAACTATGCAGATCACCACCAAATCCATGGATTCGTCCTTGGCCCGAACCACCACCTAAAAAATTTCATGTAAATCCAGTCAGTAGTTTTTTGGCTAATCTTTCTAACAGACAAACAAGCATACGCTGGTGAAAACATAACCTCCATAGCAGAAGCAGCAGCATGCGGTTGTACAAATTCCCATGACACACTCAGACCTTTCCAAACGTGCGCCAGTATGCCCCACACCGTTTAAGTCCAGTACTATGCCCTGCCTATATCACCTTTAGAGCAATGTTTGTCACAGACTAAATCAGCAGTATTGCAAATGTATGTATGCGTTCCCTTTGATACCCCAGGATGATGTCAAAGGTGAGGAGGACATGGCCGCAAAGAAGGCTGCTCTGCTGGAGAAGAGGCTAAGGAGGGAGAAGGAGACACTGGAGAAGAAGAGAGATCATCCAAACAACAAGAAGAACTACAGGTGAGAAACTGCCGTCCACTGTATTCAAGATTTTACATTAATGTTTCACAAGGAGAGAGGACTCTCTGCACCTCACTAGCCAAAAATGTATAATACCAATTACAGAGACTTTATCTGAAATATGTTTATTTCTTTACAAATAGAATACTTCATTTTATTAAAACTATTATTTTGGAGACACTGGAGCTGCATTATTTTGTATTATATTCAGTGTCCCTCAGAGCTGCAGGTTGTATTCTAAGTTAAGATTAACGCAGACTTTGCTATGAACTCATCAGATAGCATTTTTGTCTTTGGATACTCGATATTGGAGTTTCTTTCCGATATTCGATACGCCAAAATCTCCCAACTCACTGACACAAAATTGATATTTTTCATTGAGCGCACAAAGTCTTAGCTTATGAAAACTGATGTGTTGCTTTCAGTGACAGTTGTGTAAGCAGCAGTTGAAACAAGAAGAACGTAATTTCCCTCTTGAAAAGAAACTCCATTTATTAAATGTACCCACGCAGTGTTGATAAGGTGAAGCAATGTAGTACATTTGTGTAGTTTTGTGTATTGTTTTTCTCTGTTTAAATTTATTCATATTTATGGCTCTTGTGCCAAAAAAGCAAACAAGATAATCAGCAACATGACTGACAATTCTTGTAAAGTATATTTTATCCCTGTAACTGCTGCTAAAGCTAAGGTGATGGACAAAACTACTGGTAGCTTTCACTTGACATCACACACTTTTGGGGTGCCCCTCGGTTGGCAGAAAATGCCCCTCTGCTTCATACTGCAGAGCAATTTGCTGTCGAGATTGATTTATGTTTTTAAATATGACAGTTTTTAATTGAATGCACTCAAAGGTGAGAGGAGAAGCCTGAATCGTATGTGCACAGGGCCTCATCCATGTAGTGGATTAATGCTGTTAGATGCTCCACTGGGTTACAAAGACATTGGCCTGAAACAGACTTGTCCTAATGATGAGGTGGTCTTTATTTTAACCTGATCATGAAATAACTTTGATAACATTACCACTTCAAAACACTGATAGTGGCCCCAAATGATCAATGAACAACTTATGTAAGTTCATTACTCACCAAAGATTTAATGATGAAACATTTCTGTCACCCCCTGTGCAGCAGGGGGCATAAATGTATTATATACTTACTACATAATTATATATATATATATATATATATATATATATATATATATATATACACGAGCAGTTCTCTGAGCCAGGCCATGAAGATGTTTATTTAGGCTTTAAATAACATTTTTAGCCCAGAGGATGGCTGCTTAATCCAAAGACATTAGAAACACGCATGTCTGCTCATAAATTTGTAGATTTCCATTGAAGCAGTGCTTTATCGGAGAGGCTTCTTTAATATTACACCATGTACACATAACTTGATTGACTTTCTGATGCTTGCTGCTCAGGGTGATACCCAAGAGTCTAAAGTACCTTACATTTGAAGTTGACATTAATATTTCAATTTTCATTCGGGAAGTCAAAAAATGTCATTATGTAGAGATGAAATTTAAAAGCATGTGCTACAGTTACACAAAGTGGTCAATGTTAGCTGACATGCTGGTAATTCCTAAGGGACTATTTGGGAATATTGATAAATATGATCATCTGTAGGACAGGATGAGAAGACAAATACACATACAAAGGACCAGATACTTTGTACTTTGGAGCTGCTTCAGCTCCAAAATATGCCCAATGCAATAGTTCCTCACCGAAGCTTCATTTAATAGGGTTCAAAACTGTGGCTGGTAATTAAAACAAACTTAGATTTTAGCATATCCTCGCCCCTTTCTACCTTTCTGCTCTATTTAAATCAAAGGCATCTATTAAAGTATGGTTTACAACAGCTGTCAGCAGGTGGTTTCCATGTACCCATTCTTTGTATTAATGTCTTTAAGAGCAATCTGTACCGCTTGAAGCTGGCTATGAATGACTGACTATTAGGATGCTCTTTCTTCTTAAATAATTGATACTAGAGGTGCTCCACAAGCTCAAACCTCTGCCAAGTCATTTCCAACATTGTCAGACGATTTATAGTCAGAAATGTAGAAAAGTGCACAAATCCTTAAAAAAAAAATCCTGGATCCATTTCCGGATTCAGATCACCAAAGAAATCTAACCGCTTCTTCCTTGTGTCTCTTCTATTCCTCTTTTCTCCTCTCTTTGCCCTGCATGCGTCCCTCAGAGGCAATAAAATAGCCTCTGCAAATATCCCGTTCTTTTTAAGCTCTCCTAAAGAAAGAAAGGGAAGGTCAGTAAGTCTTCGAATGATGAAACGTCCTAGATGTGGCTCCATGTAGAAATATCTCCATGAAACGCTTCATTAGATATCATTTTAAAGTAGGCAGATGTTCCAATAGTGAAATAATTCAACATAATCCATTACTGTAGCTGTTGCTTCTGCTTCAAGGTACATGGGACCTGCACAGTTGAGATTTTTCTGCCTCAGCTCTCTGCTCTTTCCTCTTTAGTACAGCTCTCAGCTTGTTTGCTCTCTTCTCTCTCACTGCTTGCCGCTTCTCCTCTGTGTTTGCTTTTACTTCCACATGTACTTGATCTCATCCTTCACAGCAGCAATAAAGATGGTTGTGATATTTTGCTTTGCTTGGCTGGACGTGCCTCTCCGTTCCTCTCTGCACAGCTCAGTCGGAGTACGATGTGATGTGATGTGAGACAACAGGCAGAGTTTTGAGAGCAGTGTTACAGCGGCTGACCCTGTTTTACTTCATCTGTGTTTGTTTGGTACCCCCGTCTGCATGTGTCCACCATGTTTGCTTGTGCTTGTATGTTTCTTGTTGGTTTCCGTCTTGTCTGTTTGTGTCATTTGTTGGTTTGTATGGGCTCCTCTACAGGCCAGACTCTGCAGAGGGTTTCTCCTCATGTCCTTCAACTGGAAGTCGGAACGGGGAAAAGGATTGGGAAAATGACTCCACCACCTCATCCACGCCCTCTAACGCCGAGTACACAGGTAAAAAAAAAAAACACACCTCCACAATTAATCCAAAACGCACTTAAAGTATCGACAAGATCAGGGGAAAACTGGAACCTGGCAAACTTCTATTAGATTGGATCTCAGAAGAAAATTCACGCATTCGAATAAAGGCCAAAGAATTGAAAAAACTGAGAGGCAGATGTGTCTTTCTATTGTGGTGAGGGTCATATGTCACTACTTTGATTTGGGATGTCTGTTTGTATTCTAATGTCAGTTTATAACTACCTGACTGATGTGTATGTGTGTGTGTCGTCCCCCCCTTCACTTTTTTTAATTGTCTATTCTGTCCTTGTCCCATATTTTATTATTATTATTATTATTATTATTATTGTTGTTGTTATCTAATTACTTTTTAATTATGTACTATTTATCTTGTGGCGTGTTTGTTGTTTATAAGTTGTTCAGGTATGCAGCAATACTTAAGTGACCATCTAGGTTTTCAGTTGTTTTCTAAAAAGGTAAAAGGACATTTTTTTAGCTCTTCGTAAATGTTGTTATGCAATTGTATACTCCTGCAAAACCCAATAAAAAAAAAAGTTTGAAAAAAAAAAGTACCGGTACTGAAAAAATGACCCTTTGGCCCTGTTCATTACCATAATTTACGCAAATATAACACGCATCCAAATTTGGCCCAAACCTTACTCCCTCCGAAAAATTTAAAAATGACCAGTGTTCAAAGTTTCAATTAATAAAGTTTCAGTATTTTCACAAGCACCGTACACGATTTCCCTCTCGCACAGATGCGGAAACACCTTTTGCTTCATGCATGCGCCATAATTCGATTTCTGCCTGAGCATACTCAGTCATAGTGTACTGACCAATCAGGAAGCGGCTATCAACATGTCGATGTATCCAACCAATCACAGTGCAGATATTTTGACTCCCCTTGCTCACAAGATGGCAAAACTCTATGTTTGCATTTGTTTTCCTCAAGAAAGAGAATATATTTTTTATTGTCAGCTATGTTGCAATGGCGATGTTGGGGAGACAAAATATGTAAAGTATTTTGCTTGTACTGAAAATTAGACCTTATTAAAGAGCGAAAACTGTGTGTTATAATCGAGAAATTACTCCATTCGCACATCTGCTATTGTGCACTTAAGGGAAGTTGAATGAGGGCGAAAAGCAATGTGACAGAAGATAAATCTCTTTGGAATTGCATGTGGAACATTTTATAACAAGAAATTCCTATTAAGATAGACATACATCTATTTATGGGCTGAGATGAAGCTATCACCCCCTGACGGATGATGTAAAATGTGACAAATGTCAATTTCTTTTGCTCAGTCATCTGCATAGATACAGAACAGATGGTGTTGAATTCAAAGAGTTCAAGGCAGAGATGTGCAACTACTCACGAGGCACAGAAGGAAGAAATATGCTTGATCATGACCATAACATCAGACAAGTCTATAATTAAATTTATAAACTTATCTAATGGATGAATGCATGTTTTTCAGAAAAATGATCGCACTGATCCTGTAACTGTGCGAAAAATAATGGAGAATTATTTTTCTGCTGATGTACGTCAGTGATATCTGAGCAGCAGTTATAAGCATGGTCTTTGTTGGGCTTTGTTTTGCTTTTTCTCATAGATCATCTCTCCAACACAAACAGAAATGGCACAGTGTGTGATGTTTACAGAACTGTCCCAGTTTTGCTCTGAGCAGTTTCATCCTCTTGTGCATTTCACACACTTAAGTGCTCTTACAGGAAGACTTTTGAGCACAAGTATGCGTATTAGGACAGCACATCCAATTGACTTACTGACATACCAATCAGAGAGCTCCAACATTCACTTAGTTACTTTCGTCAGAGAAACTAAAGACAAAACGTCTTCTTTGGAGTTATCTCTGAGTGACAACACTGTCAATTCAATACACAAACAATCATCACAAGTAGAAAGTTCTTCTTTATGCTTTATGAGGGAATATCTGTATTAACAGCTGTAATATGTGATGTTCTGGCAGTGTATAAAAGCAGTTACACTACCTCATGGCAAACTTTCTTAATGATAGCACTAGTTGTAGCATGTGATAACATTCAGTGCTGCTCTGGAAAGTCTGCCACCCACTGTTTACATCAACCTATGATTAGCAAAGGTCTAGTCATCCCGATTGCCCCTTTTGCTTTGCTGATGTTTTGATGGAGGACAGCTGACAACAGCCAACATCTCTAGCATCAGACAACAGTAATAATTTAAACAGTTTCAGCCATTTCTAAAGAATCTTAGATATTATCATACATCTCACTGTAATTGCTTCAATTCTTTCACTGGGAAGTTAATGCAGCATTAACATCAATTAAAAGTGAAAAAAAAAGTCCAAATGAGGAGTATTTTGCATCCATTACAGTAAGGTTGGATGGTCGTCGCTTTCATAGAGGCATGACCTCAACACAAATGTTTATTTATTATCTACTTGAGATGCATCTTTCTTATACTTTCTCCATGTTAGTCTGGTCCTCTGCAGCTCATAACACCTGCTCTAGTGACGGCTCACTCTCCAGGCTCCAAAAGTTCACTCTGAACTTGGCAGATCTGCCCTAAGTTTCTTTGCACCATCTGCTTGGAATATAATGCAGAACACCTCAAAAATCAAAGATCTGGTTACTGCCAGACATTCTAAACTGTTATTGCTGAATTTATTGTGCTCTTATTGCACTTGTTTTTCTTGAATCTGATGTGCATTTGTGATTGTTGTATCTTTAACTTGCTGATGTACTTGTTTTCTTTGAATGTCATTTCATTCCATTTAATTTCATTTCATAGACTTTATTGTCCCCGTGGAGAAATTTGTCATGGGCTCCCTGCTGGTTCTGCAGTCGTAAAAGAGCACCACAAATCTCATAACACAAACACCACAGTCACAACATGTCACAATCACATCCAGAACATCCCTATTGCACAGTACCAATAATTTAAATAAATACATTAAACCAGTGTGAAGGCCAAGGAGCCAAGAGATGAGAGAATTGCTCACTGCCATTGTAAATGAGGGTTCACACTCAATGATTCTCAAGTCTAAATAAAAGGTAAATAAAATAAAAAGTGTATTTTAAATGTGAAGAAGCCTGATGGCAGGAGGATTTGTCTTTTCCAGCAACAGTAACCAAGGAGGGTCACAGCCAGTCAGTAGATTGCTGGAGACATCAAAGTTACTCGAGGCAGCCAAGATGATGGCACCCAAGAAACAGCTGAAGTGTACCCCTCTCTATAACACAATATTCCTTGTTGTAGTCTTAAATCTCATCTTTCTTCCTGCAGGACCCAAACTTTACAAGGAGCCAAGTGCGAAGTCCAACAAGCATATCATCCAGAACGCCCTGGCTCACTGCTGCTTGGCTGGAAAAGTCAACGAAGGACAGAAGAACAAGATACTTGACGTATGTTTCTTTATCACATGTTCACATTATATTGAGTTCTGACTCTGTATATTAATAAACTACTGTATGTGGCATCCATCCCTGGTGGAACTGCAAAATGGGCGCCCTACCCTGACACCCAGTGGTAGGACTTGCTGGAATTGCTTGGTGAACAGCACCCAATGAAGACCTCGCTTGATTAAACATGTCTAAACACCAGAGTTAGGGTTGTTTAATTTAAATGGGAATGAAAAAAATGCCTCTAAAATGTCCTTTGTCTACATTTTTGCAGGAAATGGAGAAATCTGAAGCCAATAACTTCCTGGTGTTGTTCCGGGATGCTGGATGTCAGTTCAGGTCTGTATACACGTACTGCCCAGAGACAGAGGAGATCACCAAACTGGCCGGCATCGGACCGAAGAACATCACAACCAAGATGATCGAGGGTCTGTACAAGTACAACTCAGACAAGAAGCAGTTCAGCGTGATCCCAGCCAAGACCATGTCTGCCAGCGTGGACGCCATCACCATCGCCAGCCATCTGTGGCAAACAAAGAAGCAGGGGACACCCAAAAAACTGCACCCAAAGTAGATTTGAACAGAAGACTGAAACTGTGTCATGAAACATCCCACTGTAAGAAAATCACAACTGGAATGTAGAAACACAAACAGGCCTCACAGACGCTGTTACACACAATGGAGACTGTTACACACGCTGGACTTCAGCGGGGCACATGTGTGTATGTGTCAGCATGTGTATAGATGTTCTCATGTGCCAAATGAAGAAGAAAACTAAAGGCGGAGCGATGCCTTACATAGTTCAACCACTGAAGCAGTGAATGTCACGCCTCTGATGGAGGCAGTTTGGTTTCTCTAAGTTGATCATGTGTGGCCTTATGCTTGTTTTGTGTCATATGGATGCGATGTGAGTGTCGGTGTCATTTCGTTTGCACCATGTTGAAAAAGTCTGTTGGGGTTGTGTGTAACTGCAGGTCCCAGATCAGAAACTAGAGATCAGGTCATCTGTCTGATCTGTGATCAGGTGGAGGCAGCATTTTTATTGAGTTCTGCTGCTATTCAGGCATGTTTCTGTTTTTTTTACACGTGACTGAAAAGCTTCAAAAAGTGTAAATCTGTGTATGTGTGTGTATAGTGAAGTGCCAATTATGGTGTTTTTTCACCAAGCAGTCCAGTTCAGTTTGTTACAACATAAGGAAAGTTAGGAAAAATTCAAAAGAACTTAAAGTGCTCTAAGAACACAAACCTCCACCAAGGCATTTCAGACACTTTTTGCCCTATATCACAAAGTTCACAAATGGGTGACGAAAATTCTAGATCTGGATTCTTACCTGAAACGCCAGCTAGACCACTCAGTGTGTACTATACAGAAGATATTTTTCTAGGCCATCCAGGTAACGGCCCATTAAGAGTGTGGGGGGCAGAGCCTTTCAAAAGTATCTAGTTAGGTGATTGTATAGTCGTTCCTTCAATCACATTCATTTTGGACCAATCAGATGTCAGTGTGTTCCTGTTGCAGTTTAAAATCCAAATTTGCATCACTTTCTAGAACAAACTCCTGACAAAACACTGCTATAAAAGCTGTTAGCATCTATGCTAATCTCTGTGTGAGCAGTCACTTCCTGCTGCCATCACACTCGTAAACAGCTCCATCAGTAGCTTTTTAGCCTTTTTCTGTAAGCCTGACTAATTTTTTCTTTTTCATCTGGAGTACCTATGTCATGACTCAAACTGAATCTGAGCTTCTTCATGCTACAGAGAGCATGGTTACTGTCCTGTCAATCTGGAAGAAGGAGATTGGTCTACATTGTCCAAGGTCATCCCAGGTCTGCAGCCGCCACACATCATGATTTTTTTTGTTTGTTTTGCTGAACACAGAAAGTAATAATTGCCACCAGAAAAAAAAAAAACAAGATCAGCGTCTACTGTATGAAGTGTACTAAATTGTGCCAAACCAAACTGGACCACTTGGTGGAAATACACCATCCGACTGAGAGCTGTACCTCAGTGATCGCTATGACTTTCCAAAAGAAGTGATGATTTTGATGAATATGTGGAGTACCACCTGCAATAGACTCTTAATTTATTTCATTTTATAAAGCTCTGGAGATATTTTAAAGTCATCTTAGATTTTACTCAGAGAATCAGAACACACTACAGGTATATAAGTTAAATTAGTTTGTATATGATGGCAGACCCATTCACAATGAACAAGTCCGCTTGTAGTAGCTTTTTGGAGTAGCTTTTATAATTTATCATGTGTGTATTGCTGTGTGTGTCATTTTGGGGCCTTTTATTGTGCTAAAAATGCAAAGAGTGTGAGCACTCAAAAGTTTCACTGACAAGACTATCATCAGTATTAGAGTAGATGGGAATCCAACACCTTGTCATCCATCTGTGCTATTTAAACATCACCATCGACCGCGTTGCAGTTGATCCTAACAGGAACTCAAAATGCCACTTTAACGTTGTTTTGTCTTAAATATCCTCTCAAAGTCCGTAATTGTAAATAAATGAATTCACAGATGATAGCACTTCAGGACCCTGTTCACTGTTTCACTTTATGACGGCCCTTGTGTTTCTTTTCTTTGACATTCTGTTACATATTTCATCATGTGTTCCCTCACTATGTGTTTCACACTGTACAGATATATTTTGGCATATAGAAGTATTTTTTGTAACAACATTTACCTGTTGGAGGTGTGTATTAATGAAGCAGAGCGGCTGTTGAAGGAAGTGTGTCGAGAGCAAATTGTAAGCAAAGATGCAAGGTTCATTAAGTCTTACAGAGGCTTCAATGTGATGTAAGAAATCCATTAAGTGGACTGAAGAGAGCATAGTATTTTTCCCAACTCAGAGTTCATTTTTTGTTATTATCTGTTTACTAAAACAGGCTCAACTGCTCATGTTTTGTTGTTTTCTATTCATTTGAGCTTTATTAAAATGCCAGCTATCAACAGTATTTGTGTTTGTCTCACTTGATTTTAGCACAATGAACAACTTTTTAACTTACATATATATCCTGTTTCTTGAGCTGCATTCACACATTTACATTTTGGCCAACTCTTGCCAACATAGCAGGAAACATTGAGCTATAGTGAGTCCGGCCAAGCAGAACTAATTCAATGGGATCACCAACATTTTTTCTGTTTTGGTGTTTTGCCTCACTCCTGAGTCCAACGCAAGCAGATAGACACCATTCTTTCAACTGTGGGTGCAGTAAAGTCAGGCAGAGCCTACCCACTGCTAATTAGTTTAGCACAAATACTGGGAGTCAATGGGTAGTGTCAGCCTGCCTCTGCCCACAGTCATCAGACAAACTCTGCGGCAACTTTAAGCGGTCCTGTTTTTTATGACTTGTTTATTTCAGTAAGTTTTCTTGAAGAGTATTTCTGACAACTGGAGGCAGAGGCAGGCTAACACTACCCACTGACTTTCAGTGTTTGAGATAAGCTAATTAGCGTTGGGCGAGCTCTGCCCATCTGTTTCTTGTTCCTGCCCACACTGGAAAAGAATGGTGTCCATCTACTTGCATTGGACTCAGAAATGAGGCAAGACACGAAAACAAAAACTGCTCACGTATCCCTTTAAAATCAGTTGGGTAATGGTAGTCAGACACGTTGACAACCATTACACCTCCTCCTTGGGCCTCGACTGCTGTGTTACAACCTGAGGCGCCCTTTTGAGGGCTCTAGACATGTCCAAATACTGAGACCAGCTGCAGCTTTCACAACATTCAGCAGCACCAAGCTAAATTAGGACAAAGTTAAATATGCAACCCATGCATTCACTTTACACTGATGAATGCTTAAACTCTTTAATTAGTCATGGGGTCGCGAGGAAATGTCCCATTCCACTGGCACAACATTTCTCCACTTTAAACACATTAACCTGCATGAAAACTGCAAAAATCATACTTTCACAGACATGTTGAGTATTTCTTAACATTGATCAATAGCAGTTATTATAAGCTTGTGTGTTTATGCAGCTTTTGCAAAAGTTAATTTACTCTGCAACATAAAAATACTTAATGTCTTCATCATCAGGACAGTGCTTTCCTGTTTTAGCAGTAGTGCATTTCTATCCTAAGTACTGAGACTTCACAAAGATGGACACGTAACAGTTCAGGTTATTAAAATGTAGCATAACTGAAGGCCAGAACAGCGACATTTATCAAAATCTGAGGCCAGACAGATAGCTAAGACTGTGTCTGAAAAATCTCAAGGTTGAGGCCTAACTCCAAATCAAAACCACACCACTAGAGGAACTTAAAGACAAGTTTATCCCCAAATTCAAAATAAATAAAGAAAAATAAACAATTTTTAATCAAAGTAAAAGAAAATCTTTCAAAGCAAAATACTCTACAATAAGTAAGTAAAGCTCAATTTGTCATACTAACAATTTAATTTCGAACCGAAAAGTACCCTACATAGTTTGTTGGATTCAAATCTTCCATCATCAAAGTCAAATGACAGAAATATATTAAAAATATAAAGATGCCACTTGCAGTTCATGGAATTGAAATTGTTAAAAAAAAAATAGCAACCATTTCATCAGATAAAAAATGTCCAAAACTGTCCATTATATTTGAAACATCCCAAAATCCATTTTCAAATCAGTCCAATGTCCTTTTAGACTCCATACAAACAAATTTAACTACAACTGAGAAGTTGTGAAAGTCTGTGAGTGAATGAGTGTGTGCGATAACTTACAGATAAGAAGAGCAGAGGTCCTGGAATCCGGAGGGGGGTCTGTCCAGCTTATTTGGAGGCCAAGGGGTCTTCAAGGACAGTTTTTGTCATTAGAGGCATCAAGTGTTACCTAACACTGCGAGGACTTCCAACGGCACACGATCCAGCAAACAAAAAATATCTCCAGGGAAAAAAAAGGCAAAATACTGTCACCTACTTTAATTGAAACAGCACAGCGAGTTTCATTCTCACAAAACTCGGGTTTAATTTGGCCAAACACTCGCTCTGACTCTGACTGCTCCCCCATGTTTCAGCTCCTTTGTCTCCCTGCACACTCTCAGCTCACAGGTGCCTGCTATCAGCTCTGGAGGACCACACCCTCTTCCTCCCAGCTCTGCTGTGCAGCAGGGTGCAGGTTTGCCTCCGTCTGCAACAGAATGAACCAGCAGTGCTCCAAGAAGCACTTACCTCCTAGATATATCCATCACTGTCGAGGAGTCACTGAAAACAGTTCTGAAACCTGTTCTGTCTGTCACAGTCTGTTTAAGTCTACTTTTAGATTTTTACAAAATGAACTGTATATTTAGCCGACTAAAATATGAAGTGTGAAGGGTAATGAATTTTTTAATGTTTCCTTGAATTTTTGAAGTCATATTTTACACTTGGATGAAATCAAACATCTTATAACCCTTACTGAATGCTCGTAAAATCTGATTGTATAAATTAACAGAGAAAAATGTAACTTTTGTGGAAATGCAATCACCTTTGCCTGGCTGAGCATCTCAGTTCTGTTTTTCAATTCATAAAGAAAGTAGCTCTGATTGGATTGCTCCCCAACTCATCCCACCACCACTACAGCAGTGACTGGGTGTCCCTCTCAACTCGTCCAACCTTTCCACAAAACCAAAGTATCTGTGATTGGATATATTCCTAACTTTTCACTACTTTCTACATGACTAAATTAGGTCCGATTGGATTAAGGGTGAATCCCAGTTGTACCACTTAAAGGTGTAGTCAGTGATCCTCTAATCTTCTAATCTAATGCATTATTTGTCAAATTCACTGTATTTCTCCTCTCCATCCACAAGATGTCACCACTGACAGCATGTTGAAAAAAAAGTCTGGTTTCAATACACAGCCTTGGCTCTGAATTTCAGCAGGTAAATACTGTGGCTTGGGCCGAGTCACCAAAACAGAGTACACCCCCCACATCCAGGGAGAGATCATACTCATGTGCAGATCAGACAGAGGGGGGAGGGGAGTAGTAGGTTGTGTAGTGTGCACAGTTAGCGTAAGAGAGAAAAACAATATGTGCAGTAGCAATGGCTGAAAAACAGCACAAAAGAAAAAGGTCAGAGGAGCAGAAAGTGAAAAAGAAGGGCTATGACCATGAAAGAGCAAAGACGCTGGTCAACATTGGTGTTGCTTTCCGACGGTGGAGGGAACTCTGCGAATTGAAATACCTGAAAACAGACGCGGATGTCGCCGTCATCGTGCTGGACAGGTAAGCAACATTAGCTTTGTGGTGCTTCACATAACAGTAACAGTCATCGGGCATTCATCTTATTGTCTAATCTGCCAAAATGTACTGTTGTTGTGATGCTATCAATAATGGCAGTTGAGTTGTGGCTACTATTGTCTGACGAGTCAGGGTCACCTTAGCTATGTCGGTCAGCTACGCAGTTTCTATGGCCACTTCCATGATGATGCACGTCCATCAGCTTTCGGGGGTGGAGCCAGGAGTGAGGTATGAAGGGAGAGGCGGGTCTAAATTAATTTATCAACAACCTCTCCACTCGTTTTCTCCCACATCGCTAACTACACCTTTAAGGTGTCTACACATTGAATGCGACTTCAAGCATCCTTGGCGACCATTCTCTAAGTAAAGTCAGTGTACAGCTGCGATGGAGCGAGATAAACCTTCAGGGGATGCGATAGCCTTGTTCAAGATAACCACACCGCTTGTCGCCAAGTTGAAAAAGCTGAAATTTTCAGGTGATGTGTGTGGCTGTGCAGCAGCAGCCAATAAGCGGGTGTGTGCATGTGTGATGGTGAAGGATACAGTTGGGTTAATGTCAGCTTTTACATCCTATTATATGATACATGATATGATTGCAGTGAAACTCGAGAGGATGTGACGTCACCAAGCCACAGCGATGGTGACCAAAATGAGGTTTTTATGGACACGCAACGCGACTTTAGTGGGAGACGCAATTATGGTTGCTAAGTTGCGTTTGGTGTGAATGCACCTTCAACCTTATCCCTTGGTTTTACGCATTCATGTCTAGTGAAGGGGTGTCCCAATTCCCCGTAGGGCTAAGGGGAAGGACTAAGATGAAGGGCTACACAGCCCTTGAAATGAAGACAGACCGGGACCTCATTCAAAGGAAGGGGCATTAGAATTTCCCATAAAACATCACACTTGTGACAAGAAGACAGAGTCTTAAGGAAGCATATCGTAGTTATAAGTAACTATTGACTCATAAATATTAATCATAATTTCAATTGTTGACTGTATTTTAATATTTCTCGTTACAACCAGCTAGCTTTCGCAGCTGTCGCTACAGCTATTGTCACATCTGCCTACGACACAGCCAGTGAGCGGCTTTGGGTGATGATGTACCAGGAATTGGGTGTTGTTGCCATGACTTCTCATCACTGCCTTAACAATAATGCAGCCTCTAAATCATAACAAACATTGTAAAGTATAACCTTCTATTACCTGTCGTTTCCCTGCTTTTGTTTCACTCAAATGAGCTAGTTGATAAAGCATTAATCTTATAATGCCTGCCATGTTGGTTAATTTACATATCAGAATTCCTTGCGCTCAAACCAAAGTTGTAATTTGCCTTGAACGCTTTCAAGCCAGAACTCAGAGATTTCAACTAGGAAATTTTCGAGTTACGGGTCACCTGAAATGCAGCAGAAATCTCTATCAAACATTTTTGTCTAGTTTTTAATTGTTGAAAAAAATGTCAGTGCATTAGCTTGAGTTTTAATCCATTTGCACTTGTTTTTTAGTTAGAGTTTAGTTTTCATCAGAGGAAAAAGAACTGTTGATGAAAACAATGACAAAGATTATTAGTCAACCAAATCAAATGGATGGGGTGTCTTTTCATGGGGCCCTGTATTTTTCGACAGCGCCCCTGTTATTAATATAGTTTATTCTCCCTGATGTTGTCGTTGTTATCGTCCTTTATCACTGAACTTGGTGGTGTTTCAGTGTCTTGCTGCTGATGTGAGCTCTGGAGGATGTTGGTCTGTCTGGAGGCGGCGCTCCCTCAGCAGCAGCAGGGCAGGGCGGCAGCAGACCGCAGAGAGGAGCGGCACAGAAACATCCAGCAGCACAGAGGGGGACACACACGCAGCACGGACAGCCCTCTGCACACCGAGCTGCACCGTCCTGACAGCGTGTGTCAGCGGCACGGGAACCCCGGGACACCTGGTTTTCCTTAGCTGTTAGAGAGGTGAGCAGCTTTCCTCTTGTTGTCATAGAGAGCCGAGCCAGCGGAGCACCCCACCCCGGACTCACAGCTAACTGTAGCGGATGATGCCCCCTCTCCTCTCGGCCTGACGAGCTAACAGCACCCCCTCTAGCCTGTAAATTAGCCAGCTCTGTCTGCGCTCTGACGGTAAATAGCTCTATATTGCTTTATAATCCTCTACATTCAGGAGCTTTTTACTGCTAACAAGTAGCCTAAGCTTCTTACAGTGTTTGACTGAGTGCCATGTTATTAGCTAACATCCTCATGCTAGCTTAGCAGCACTGCAGTGACGCCGAGTCCCTGTTCAGGGTTCAGACATGAAAATGCTGCTTTGTTGTTAGTTTAACAGAAACATTATTAACCTTTATTTATGGAGATGTTAACATGTCTGTACATGAGGCTTTCGGGTGTAATGTCAGCGGATTTAAGAGGAAACGGACCCATCTTCAATGCATGTTAAAGGGCTGTGCATCCTGTCAAAGTATAGATGAACTAAATCAGAGAACAAATCATTATATTTACATTTTTATATCAAAAATCTCCTAAAATTCCTCTCTGTTGCACATGATTGAATATTTGATTTGTCTGTACATGCCTATATGTGACTACTAATGCCTAACGGTTTAAAACAGCATTATTACTAATTATATGTTTGCCTACAATAAATATTTTAGAACATGATTTAATTCATAAATATAGCATCACATATTTAAGCAGTCAAAAACCATTTACACCATCCACCAATACCTGCTGTTATTGTAAGATACAGTGTCCTCTTGTAGGTATAATCCAGTGTTTTAAGTGAAATTGCAGCTGTTAAGGTACTTTTATTACTAATAGAAGTAACTGAACAGCCAGTTGTTTAATTAATAAAAGATAATAAATTACTGTTTTTGAGAGTACATTTTCTGTTTAAGGGAATAATTTCTGTTTTTGATGAAATTTGGAGAAACTTTTTAATATTTTTTTCATGGGAAAAAAAATCAAGAAGCCTTTATGACTATGTAATGTGAAGTCATTCTATGTTTACTATCTAGTTAGTCTTTGTGGTGTATTGCTGTGTTGTTCTTAGTTGATTATGCTGTGCTGTGTGGGACATTCTGGTGGCTTTTCTGGACTATGAATTGTAATTTGATGTAAAGTTCGGCTAAGATACCTATTACAGAAATGTTTGGCTTTGTCTGATGTCCAGCACATTCATCAGGGTTCCTACTCGTCCTGGAAGACCTGGAAAGTGATTGCCCTATTTCCCAGTCATGGAAAACAAATGGAAAATGAGGAAAAAAGTGAAATGTCCTGGAAAAGCTTACATTGTCCTGGAAAATTACTTGTCTTCCTTCTAGCTTGAAACAAAGGAAATTAAGTAAGAATGTACTAGGTACTTAATGTACATGTAGCCAGAAAATGTGAGTAGGTAAAATAATGCAAGTTAAGACATAAAATATAAAAACTCAAAACAATGGGGACAAAAAGAAATAATACAAAAATGACAAAATTCAGGCTAAATTAACAAAATCTATTAAAAAATCTATCATAAAAAGCAGTGTAAATAAAGATTAAAAAATATGTATTCGTGCTGGAGAGTTGGAAACTAAGAAATTCTAAGATCAATAATATGATCAATAGCTAGAGATATTGTTCATCAACCTCCAATCTTGTTTTTTAGAAGGCTAACTAGAATTGAAAACTGCCCACAGCAACACTTCAGTTTGTTATGTGACACTGGAAAAAGTCCTGGAAAATGTCCTGGAAAAGTCCTGGAAAATGATTTCCAAAAAAGAGTGGGAACCCTGTTCATTTTTGTTTGTTTTTTTTATTTTTGGAGTGTGTGTGTGTTAATACTGTTTGCTTGTTTGTTTGTTTTTTTGATTTTAGGTTGAAATATAATAAATACATAACTAAAAATAAGTTTTGCCTAGGGCACACCAAAAAAAGCCATAAGCTTCTAAAGTGTCCTCTGTAACACATGAGAAAGTAGTTTATTAGTCTGTGTATGCTTATAAGTAACGTCTTATGCATAATTAATGTTGCTCATTAATTTTGAACCTACAGTTTTTTAAAGTATTTTGAAAAATATAACATCACATTTAAGCCTTGAAATGTCAGTCTTCTAAAGTAAGAAAACAAAAACTGGTATCGAGAAAAGATTATTTGGACCATCCATATATTCTGTTAAATGTAAGAAACTGTTTTTCTCAATGTTTAATACTCTGTAATGCAAAATTACAACTGTTCATAAATATTAATGTTTTTAATTCGAGACAGAAGTAATGAAACAGTCAGTTGTTTAGTTGAACTGATAACTTGTGGCGGGAGATTCCCCTGCCACATCATTGAGAAACACTTCAGTAAAATCAAAATTCTGAGATTATAAATGACTGGGTTTTCTGCTCTAAACATTCTGATCATCTGAATTAAGAAAAGGAAATGTGCTGACATAATTGTTTAATGCTTGCTAAAATCAGATTCATAAACGTGAAGATTATCTTAAATCCATCTTAACAAAACCTCCATGTTGCTGTGGAAGAAAGGTTGAAAATGCAAACAAGATCTTGTTGAAAATCACAACAGAGATGCCCTGTTTGGTGAAACACTTTGACCTGCAAAAGGTAAACCTTTGAGAGAAGGACAACTTAAGTTAGATAATAAGGAAAATCATGCATATTTCCTAAAAAGCATCTACATTTTTTTAAATCTGGCTGCTGAAAATCCTATATATATACTGGCATATATTCTACAGATATATACATATACTCTTACCTTTTTCATACGTTAGCCATCATGCAAAACGGGAGTGTCAGTTTCAGCAGATATGAAAATTCTTTTAGATACTTCTTGCCGATATTTTGGCATCAAAAGTTGATCAAACACAGTGCTTAACAAATTTATTAGACCGTCACCCAGTATAAGATTTATGCTACAGCTACCCAAAATAAACAGCATATGCGATTTCTAAATCTTTTTTTTTTTTAGTTTCTGTGGGTATAAAAAGGTGAATTCAGTTTGAAATTCCTCGCTCCTGTTCAGAATGTATGTCCATTAATAACAACAATGATCGACTGCAAACTATTTAAAAATAATAATAAAACCTACATTCAAGTTTGTAAGCTTTTTTGTTTTCGTTAAGCAATAGAGCTGTTTGAAGATCCATTTTGACCCACTCATGCATATTTAAATGTTTCACAGTCTGACTGAAGTTCTGACATGAACTCACGTCACAGCTTCTGCTGGAGAAGCATGTGGATGTAGTTTATCATTACATAATAATAAAGGTAGTCTGAGTCAGGATACTCGTGTCTAAAGTAAAGTTACGGTCCCATTGATATCAGACTCTTTGTACCTGCTAAAAGGTGTTTACAAAGCAGCTTCAGTTTTAATTTGTGATGTTGCATTTCAAGGAAAGTACAAGTGGACGTCCTCTGTCCCACACTTTCCCCTCTCTTTGGTGATTACATTTAAAAAAGAAGAAGAAAAGAGCTTGGCAAATCTACTAAAGATACCTTTGTGGCCTGCCCAGGTATCACATTTATGTGGGGAACACTGAGATTTATGGAAATGTTTCTAAAATTGGGGAAAATAATGTCGTCCCTGCTGTTTGAAGAAACATTCCTGTCCACAATGCACCATTTTTTCTTAGTCTGATTTTTTTGTTTTTTTGCCAGCAGTGATCAAAAGCTCAGACACTGTTTTTTTTCTAATTGTAATTTTGCTGATTTGCAAACTTGCCTCTGCAGCCCGCCGTCACCATGACAGTGGAGGAGACCATCAACGTGAAGGAGGTGGAGATCATCAAGGTGATCCTGGACTTCCTCAACTCCAGAAAGCTGCACATCAGCATGCTGGCCCTGGAGAAGGAGAGCGGGGTCATCAACGGGCTCTACTCAGACGACATGCTCTTCCTCAGGTAGACCTACAGCGATGAAGCAGTTTGGATGCAGTCAGCTCAGATTTCTGGTTATTAAGAGGCTTAAACAAAAACTGTTCTAGTCTCAGGTTTAATGTTCAGATATCAACAGTTTAAAAAATGCTCATCCAACTCTGTATTTTCTGTTGTTTCTCTCTGCTTGTCACTCCATCTTTTTTAAAAAAGTCATAAAAATGGCTTGTTGGACATTTTAAGATGCCTGACAGATATTAAAAATCTTTCAGACAACTGGTTCTTGATGGCCAATGGGATGAGGTGCTGCAGTTTATTCAGCCTTTAGAGTGCATGGACAAGTTTGACAGAAAAAGGTGAGCTCATTTTCGCTGTTTTGCTTTCCTACATTTTAAATGTTTTCAGTGTTTTAAAGTTTGACTCCTTTTCTGTGGCAGCAGGTAGTGCAGCACTGACACTGAAATCCTTCTGTATCATGATTTCCATGTGGTTTGTGATGTCTCAGGTTTCGTTACATCATCCTCAAGCAGAAGTTTCTGGAGGCTCTGTGTGTGAATAACGCCATGTCTGCAGAGGATGAGCCACAGCATGTAAGCCTCCACTCCTGCATGTTGTTAATTAATCAAGAATCTATTTTTAATGCTGTGTTTACGGATGAAATCAATATCCTACAGGCTTGAATCCTTGTCCTAATGAGTAGTTTTTGTAACAGAGCTGCTTTGTCCTTCTACTGACCGTCACTGGTTGTCACGACAGAAAAAAAGGTTAAATCTTAGACTGAAAGCAAGCAGTGTTCTTGAACCATGTTTGTTCAAAATGCTTGATTGTAGGCCATCTGAGTGTTTAAAAAGAGGGGGCAGGTTGCATGTGTCTGTGAGCACAGCATTTGCATGCAAGCAGTGATGTTGGTATTGGCTACTCTGCAGTCCAGGGCTGATCTGGATTAAACTCTGTATCTTTGTCTTTGTTATACATTCTTTTAAGAGAATCTGTTTACCACCTGATGTCCTGTCGCTTTAGACAAAAGACTTTCAAAAAAAAAATGCAGCCATCTGTTGCCTGCTCTCATCGTCTGTCTTTCAGGCTTGTAGATATATTATAGCAGAGTAGATCCATTTAGTTTCCCCCGAATAAAGCATTTCTGCAAAGGTTACTGCACAAGTAATCAATCAATCAATCAGTCAGACTGTATTATCATTACACATGTCACAAGTACAGAGCAACAAAATTTTTCTTTACTGTTTAGCGCATCCAAGAACTTAATAAGACAGTCGCATGCATGGGGAGAAAGGATCGGGAAGACTGTCAGGTCGCCAGTAGAGCAGCGCCCTTTTTTTTTAGATAGGAAAAGGGAGACATCAGGGAGAGAGGAGGAGAAAAAAAAGCCGATCTCACACTGTGCCCTACAGAGCACAGTGTGAGATCAGGTACCCCTAATAAACTACCCAGAGTCCCAAATTTCTTTAGTAATCTTTCTGGTTTTATAACTGTCGCCATTAAAAAGGGCATTATACTACCAATAAGCAATAAGACTTTTTTACAGCAGCAAACCAAAAGAGAAAACTACAAGGGGGCTAGGAGAGAAATTTTGGGGTAAAGTGTTGGTGAACAAATCTTAGGTTTGAATTCATGGTGAACATAATTCAGATGGATTAACACTTTTTCCCAGAGTTTTTATGCATGATGCTGACAGACTTTTATGTGGAAATGTGAGCTCAGGAAAATTGTTCTTTTGCTTGATAAATACAAGGAATGATTGGCGGGGGCAAGGAATGTGGTCATTTACAAGACTTGGGGGATAATCTTTAAAACTTGAGGTAATTGGAATTAAAGCTGCTAAGTATCACATAAACTCTGAAAGCACTGACATTGTGTGGTGCAATCTTTTGTAAATAAGTTTCCTAATTGGGTGTTTAAAGGCCTTAAAAGTGCTGAATTTAGTTTTGAAAAATGTTCAACAGGCCTGAAGTTTATTTGGAAGTTGGGGTTTGCAGCCGCTGACATTTAAAAGTCATCTTTGCTTCCCGCATTAGCAAAGTGGATGTGAAACTGTTTGAAGAAGAGCTTTGGGTTTTTTACCTCTTCTGTGCAGTAACAAATGTCTATCCAGTCATCTGTGACAATCTGAAATCTTGTTCATGTTTCTTCCACAGCTTGAGTTCACCATGCAGGAAGCAGTCAAGTGTCTCCATGCCCTGGAGGAGTTCTGTCCCTCTAAAGAGGACTACAGTAAACTATGTCTGCTCCTCACTCTGCCTCGCCTCACAAACCACGCCGAGTTCAAAGTAAGATGTCAGGAACTGAGATATTTCAATAACAAAGACTACTTTAAAAGTTTTTACAGACACTGTAAAAGGTATTTGTTTTAAAGTATTTCTTTATTACTCTGCACACTGTCCTGCAGGATTGGAATCCGAGCACGGCCAGGGTGCAGTGTTTTGAGGAGGCCTGCACCATGGTAGCAGAGTTTATCCCTGCTGACAGGAAGCTAAGTGAGGCCGGATTCAAGGCCAGCAAGGATCGACTCTTCCAGCTGCTCCTGAAGGGAGTCCTGTATGAGTGCTGTGTGGAGTTCTGTCAGGTCAGTGCAGATACAGTTAAATATGAATAAATGCTTTTTATTTTAGTTTAAACCTCTGGACTCTTTATGGCTGTCTTGCTGTCTGGCTAGGCTGGACAATATGGATCCAAAATCTTTTCTCAGTATTAGAGGTGTAAGAAAATATCAATAGAATATAGACAGTATTTTGCAGCACCAGTCTACAGTATTCAAAGTTTTAATCGATGAAATTTCAGTATTTTCACAACAAATACACAATTCTCTCTCTCAAATAGATGTGGAAGCACCTTTTGCTTCACGCATGCGCAATGACCTGATTTCTGCCTGAACATGCTCAGTCATAGTGCACCGACCAATCAGAGAGCAGCTATCAACATGCTGATGTTTTCATACAATCACAGTGCAGCTATTTTGCTTCTCTTTGCTCACAAGATGGCAGCACTCTGTGTTTGCCTGTGTTTTTGCAGAGAAAGAGAATATTTGGGCTTTTTGTATCAGATGTGTTGGAATCAGGATGTTGGGGAGACAAAAATACGATAAGTATTTGGCTTGTACTCGTGTATAATACACACCCCAACAATTAGAAACTATTTAAAAGCTAAAAAGTGTGTGTTGTAATATAGAAATTAGAGTATTTCTTGTCTCGGGATATACCCAGATTGTAGATTCCTATAAGCCCTTCAGTTTCATCCCCACTCAGAACAGGCTATTTTAGTGTAAGGCTTCATATCTGGTCAGTGTTTCACAGCACTGGAAACTAAAGCCACATCCACATGTGGCGTTAGTTTCCAGTGCTGTGCTCTAAAGCTGTGTTTATACCAAACATGAAAAGTCTCCACCTTTTTGATCTATGATAATCCATGCATGGTGGATGTTTCTACAGTAGCTGTTTTCTTAAAACCAGAAGCTTAATGCTTAATGCAGATCGCCTTGTTTTTGTTTTGTGAGTAAAGTAAAGCTTGAGGAGATCAGAGATCACGCTGTGTTGCTCTGGGTGTGTGTGGTTTGTTAGTAACGGCTGCCGCGACGACCGGATCTATGATAATCCATGGTGGATGTTTCTACAGTAGCTGTTTTCTTAAAAACCAGAAGCTTAATGCCCTGACACAGATCGCCCTTTTGTTTTGTGTGCAGAGTAAAGCAACAGGTGAGGAGATCACAGAGGGCGAGGTGCTCCTGGGTGTGGACATGCTCTGCGGTAACGGCTGCGACGACCTGGATTTGTCCCTGCTCTCTTGGATGCAGAACCTAGCCCACACCGTCTTCTCCTGCGCCTTCGAACAGAAGCAACTCAACATCCACGTGGACCGCCTGGTCAAGCCTGCAAAGACCGGCTACGCTGACCTCCTCACCCCGCTCATCAGCAAACTGTCTCCATACCCCTCCTCCCCTCTGCGTCGCCCCCAGTCTGCAGATACCTACATGTCCCGCTCCTTAAACCCGGCGCTGGATGGGCTGTCCTACGGGCTGTCCGGTCAGGATAAGAGAGCGAGTGGTGGGGAGGTAGCGCCAGGCAAAGGCGTCTCTCCCATGTCACACTCGTTTGCTAACTTTCACTACCCCGGAGCGGGAGGGCAGAACCTGAGCAGGAGTCTGATGATGGAGAGCTCGGACTGCCACAGCATCTTCGAGGAATCTCCTGAAACGTACGTCTTTTACAGTCCCACAATATTTATCAATGATCATCTTAACAGGCCCTAATGTTTTGACACCTCGATTGCACATCATGTCCCATCAAATAATCTGTGGCTGTTTCTCTAAAGGTCTCGGACAGACACTCCTGTGGACAAGATGATGAGTTCAGGCGGAGCCCAGAATCTCCGTCCAGCCTCAGCCCCAGGCGAGGACGCTCCACCAGCAGGTTCCGCTGACAAGAACGAGGTGATCACGTCTTTTGAGCTTGTTCGACCTGTTTTATATTACACGTTTGCTGAATAAGTGCTTTCATTTATTGTGGCTCTGCGTTGTTTTTCTTTTCTCGTTGGGTGTCGCCTTCAGTGAAGGGCTATTTATAGGAGAGCTCTCTTTCAACACCATCAGTATGCTGCGAGTCTGAGTCATCCTCCTCCTGCAAATATGGGTTACAGCCACGTCCCTGTTAAGCTCTGTTAAATTTGAGGAGGTTCTCATTGTTTTGGGCTTTTGTTGTCTGTTGCTCGTGTACTGTAATCATGTTATACCAATCAAACCTTAAAGAAAGCTTTTATACATGAGCGTAGAGGAGTATTTGCACAATGCATGTTAAGCATGTGTTGCAGCTTTCTCCTTAATATTGTTAAAAACTGTGAACTACATGTGAACTTAATAGGGTTCTAGCTAAACACTGGTCAACATATATTTACCTCCACCAAGGAGGTTATGTTTTCGGGAGAGTTTGTTTTGTCCGTCTGTCCGTCCATCTGTCTGTGAACAAAATAACTCAAAAAGTTATGGATGGATTTTGATGAAATTTGCAGGAAATGTTCAGCATGGGAAAAGGAAGAACTGATTCAATTTTGGTGTTGATCCGGATCAGCGTCTGGCCGCCATGACGAAAAATGTGATTTTTGTGAATAACTACTGAACTAAAATAGATATCATTATGAATCCAGTTGCTAATGGTATGTTTTCATGGTCAATGAATCTAAATATTTACATGAAATAAAGGTAGGACTAATATTTATGGTGAAAATCACAATATGGGTGAGGACTGTGGCGCTGGCGGAGGTCTGCGCTCTCCGAGTGCTTTTCTAGTTCAGTTAGGGATGCATGATATTTAACTTTTGAAGATATCCAGTAAGCTGATATTTCCAGCCTCATTATCGCAGATACAGATATCTCAGACCTGAAGTAAAAACAGTAATACAATCTATGGCATTAGAAACAATCCAAATTAAAGTGCAGGTCTTCAGTTTACTTTTTGAAGGCCATGAGATCCAAAGTTTACGGGCATGAAAACAGAAAGCTTTCTCTCCAGTACTTTTGTTGAATGCATGAGTAAATGTTTGAGACAGTTTTTTTTTTTCTTTTCAAATGAAGTTTTTTATTTAGGATTCAACAGCCCCTCCAATAAACCCAAAGTAATCAAAAGTAAGAAGAATCAAAGGCCTGTCCCCACAGCGCTCACAGGTAGAATTTTGTCCGCTGAAATCACTGTTAACATCAGCTTCTTTGCACATCTCGACCGTACACTGTACAAGTGCCTGTGTACACAGGAAGTCTTTTTTCCATTGGAAGTGCTGTCAGAAGCAGCCAACAGAAAAAAAAGTCAGTCAGTCAGTTTTTATGATATAGATAGATATTTATCGATAGATAAATACTAGGCCTGTGCTCAAAATATCCATACAAAAATATCCTCACACACTCCTCAGGGATACGCGTATTGACACAGATTTTACAGAATTGTTACAGCTTCAGTGTTTTGATAGTTGTTGTCAATACAATGTTGGGCAATGTTAACATTGGTACAGTTCAGTGTGAATAGTCTGAGACAGTTTTAAGTTAGCATGTACAGTATGCATAAGACACATGTCTGCATGTCCCCCAAGGGCTTCTGTAATGTAGCACATTAACAAATGTTTTGAAAGGGGTCATATTTTCCTACTTTCCAATAGTTTTTAAGGTTTCATCATCGCAGTATGAAAATGAACAACAAGCCCATCGCAAAGACGACTACACTGAAAAATAGAGTCAGCCCCCAGCTAGATTTTGTCTTATGCGCACCTCAAGTTGCGTCTGTGTGCAGAAAGACTGTAGATTGCAGATTCTTATCAAAGAGAGAGGTCAGCCGGTGGCCTCTTTGTGCATTTTTTTGTGTTCATGCATTTTTATTACAGGTTTATAGGATGTTTCTCTGCACTCTTGTAGTTATTTTAACTAAGCAGAGAGAAGAGCGAACTGACAGCAGATGAGGCTTTTAAAAGGCATACAGATGGAGGAAGCATTTTTTAGAGTAAATACAACCAAGGTGATTTAATTTTATCTTTTTAAACACAGTGTTGTTTTAACAGTGATCTTTTATCATGTTGATGCTGATTATTAAAGTGCTCGAGGATCAATATGATCTTAAAGTCCTTGTGAGTTGTGTCTAACAATGGTCCACTGAGGAAGTAGAGTGGCTTCAGCTCTCCAGTGTTGTGCTCGAATGTTTACTGTGACCGCACAAACATGCCTTGCAATGTTATTCCATCAGAGCCACCTGTTGGCTGGACAACACTCAGGATGTGTTTGACAAACAAAAGGAAGATAAAGGAGTTTTTCATGTTTGGAGTAGTTGGTAACAAAACAAGGGCACCACCACAGTCTGTATGATAACCATATAAAGTGTTTTTTGCATAATATGGCACCTTTCTGTCTCCTTGCTTTTTGCTAAAAGTATGATTTTTTGTGGAATAAAATGAAATTAATTAGAGAAATACAGATGAATTTCAAGTTGTACTTAACTACTTTATGCACATTACAAAGTGATTATGACTGTAATACGTAGCTAAAGTTATTTCCAAATCCAGCCTGTGCTAAAGCAAATAGTGCAGCACAGAAACTCGGGGGATTTGGTCAGCAGAGAAGTGCGACCTGTGATCCCAGTAGTACAACAGTGAGTCATTACAGCCTTCATGTTGCCAGTAAAGCACAGTCTGCTCCTGTCTGTCTGTCTGTCTCATGTCTGGCTTTTCTATTCCTGGCCCCCTGTGCAGCCTGGTGTGAAGTTAGTGCTTCACATTGCCTTCCTCGTCACTGTGGAGACACATAAAGAGGCCAGAGACTGAAGTAGACTTTAGGGACTGTGTGATCTCATTGTCATGCTCCTACACTCTTTTTCTGTTTGTCTGTCTGCCCTCTGTCTTTTTAAGTGCTGGCACAGGGCCATTGTCCCTCATTTCAAAAACAATAAGATCAGAAACTCGGGACAGGAGGTAGAAGATAAAGAGCGGAAATGACCTGTCGTCATCTGTCAGACTCATGCATCCTCCTTGAATAAAATAGAGCAGCAGAGTTAAAGTGACCACAACGCTTTGTTTGGAAAGCATGTATCAGAGTTGATGGAGGAATCCCTCTGTTGCTCTTATAACCTCTGCTGAGATGTCTTGTTTTTATGTTCAATCCCCAGCTTCGTGACTCCACAGAGAAGTATGAGGAGTTCTACCGGCAGCGTCTGCGTGTGCAGCAGCACCTGGAGCAGAAGCAGCAGCAGAGGCAGATGTACCAGCAGATGTTGCTGGAGGGTGGAGTCCAGCAGGAGCCTCCACCCAGCGACATGCAGCACAGCCTGACAGAGAAGTTTCTCAACAGGTACACATGAATCACATATGAAACGTGGCTCAGTTCTTGTAAACCTGTGAAATAATGAGGCTGATACTGGAGCGTGCATGCTCTGCCAGGGTGGCTCCGCTGCAGCCTGCTGGTTATTGTTTGGTTTTGAATGTGTGAGCACAAAAGAGGAGCAGCTGTGTGACAAGAGGACATATTAAGATAATTATGAGTACCAGGTGGCTTTTTCCTCCCCCAGAAACCTGCCTCCAATCGACTCCATCTGCAGTGATCTGCTTTGTCAAATCGCAACTTCCCTGCACTAAATTTACAAAACGATACTCCCAGACTTAAGAAGAAAACTGTACCCTATTGTGAGTTTTAAGCAAACAAATCATGTGAAGTGTTTGGATTTTTGCTCTAACGGGAGGACAAAGAAGCTTTGATTTGTCCCACGAGGGTTCCTCCTGTCACCCCTCTCCCCCCGCTGCTCCCTGTCTGTACCCTCTGCATTATTCACGAGGGAAGCTCTGTATAATGACATCATTATTATTTTGCTTTGTCTTCTGCCCTTTTTAGTTGTTGGACAGCACAAACCAACAACCATATTTTGAGGTTTTTAGCTGAATAAGGATATGGTATTTGATAAAGAGGCTGCTCTTATGAGGATAAAACAGCCTGGCTCACAGTCGTACTCAGAGTTAAATATTAAAGGTTGGGTTTTCACGCACAACTGCCCCAAGTTTCCAATAAGTGACGTCTTTGGGTCATTGCTAGCTACTGATTGAAGTACATGTGTTTGCTCAGGCATCAGAAAATGATAAAGTTAAGTAAGGTGTAAACTTTGATTTATAGTTTGGAGATATTTAACAAAAGAGCAGCTGAATCTTTTCCTACATATACTGAGGTTTATTATTACTTGTCAACATCTTATCAACATCTGTGCTCCCTCTTTGCTCTGTGTTAAGCCCAACATCTTGCAAGGGACACCCACTTTTCAGCCAATCAGGGCTCAGCTCAGGGTACATTGGGTCATCGACTAAGGTGTATGTCCTTGTTATATTAAATGAGCCTTAATTATCGTTTAAATTGTACAGGTAATGTCAGTATTAAGAAGGGACTGGGGATGCGCAGTGTGTTATTTTTGCTGATATCCGATATTTTTTAAGTCATTATTGCTGATACCGATATTTCTGGTCAAGAGCTCAAGCTCTGTACCTGACAAAAGTGGACTTGTTTGTTTCAGTATTACAGTGTATTTATGTGAGGAACAGATATATATATATATGAAAAAAACAGCAGTTAACTACTGCAAAAATGAAACCCTTAATTTTTAGATGAACACATACAGTGATGAGAAAGCGCATCAATATTTAATATTTATGTAAATAAATGAATACATAGTGTGTATTATCTATGTCCATATAGATATTTACCTATATTTTTTAGTTGGAATGTTAAGATACATCGTTTTGGCTTACTTTTACGTAATTATTTTCATTCACTTATTAATATTTTTGTTTTCTTTCTCTCTCTGCTCCTTAGCCAGAGAAGGGACATGTGGTTTGTGGCTCTATTGTGGCTGCAGCTACTTTACAGTGGCAGCTACATGGATACAAACACAGTGGATCAGTTGTGCATGAGAGAAGGGGCATTGCTTTGAGTACGACCATGTATGGGAGGAGGTAGTTCAATTTCTCACCTGTGGTCTCATTCGAGTTACATAACTCAGCTTTTATTGTATTTAGTAATCATATGTAGCAAAGAAGTTTTCTTAATTTCCTTGAATTACCAGATATTACACTGTTCATGTTAAATGTAACAGCAGAGAGAGTCTAGTTAGTGTGGTCCCCTAGGAAACTAAATTCCCCATCCCTACATCCCTACATTATTATACATTTCTACATATAAGATAGGATAAACTCAAACTTTTGCATTGTGTTTATTAATGCTAATACTGAGATCAGAGGAAATTGTGATGTGCTGTGCAGCCTCAGTGTGTAAACCCTGAGTGTGTTTGTCCCTCTGCAGGTCCATCCAGAGGCTGGAGGAGCTCAACGTGGGGATGGAGAACATAGGGGAGGAGGTGAAGTCTCTGACTCAGCAGTGTAATGGGAACGGGAACCCGCCCGTCTCTGAGGACAATAACAACCCTCCATCTGTGAGCCCCGAGCAGAGCAGGACCGGAGGGGGAGGGGTGCTCAGCAGCAGCACCCCTCAACACAAAGTAGGGGGGCGTGCAGTTCAGTCCCCAAATGAGTCCCCTGTCATCTCCCAGAGGTATTGTTTGAATCCTCTCGCTTTTATGTCTGTGTTTGTTGTCGATTGACTTGACGATCTCTATTTTATTTATCATCAGTGGGCAGAAAAACAAAGGTCAGCTGGACTCTCCAGGCTCCGTATCCAGAAATAAAGAGGTAAACAAGACAATATTGCTTACTCAGCAAATAAATTTACTCACCAAAATCAAAACAACAGACAATAACATGCTTGCTCTGCATAATTCATACCTCAGTGATCACTCCAGGCATTGGGGTAATCAGATTATTACAGTCTTAGCTCTGAGGTCAGTCAGTATTAAGTAGATAATAATGAAACGTCAGTGAGGTGATTTGCTGTCTTATGTGTGTGTCACCAGGGTGAGAAGACGAAAAACCTCTTTGTGCCGGTCCACACTCTGGAGGACACCCAGGCTATTCGAGCTGTTGCCTTTCACCCATCAGGAGGGCTCTACGCTGTGGGATCAAACTCCAAAATTCTAAGAGTCTGTGCCTATCCAGAAACTATAGACCCAAGGTAACAAGAGGCAGCAATTTCTTCACATCAGTGATTAAACTCTAAAGGATTACTTTTTAAACAGTCGCTTAAGGCATCCTTTTACTCAGGGAAACATTTCATTCATCTCACTGATGGTTTGTTTAAAGCTTGTTGTTGATTATTAAACTGGCATACACAACTGACCTGAATCTAAATCTAACTTAGTTTTTTTACACACTTTCAGAGCTTCACGTCTTTTCCTACAATGTTTGCCTAAAGACACAAAGTGTGCATTTTAAGAAACTCCAAGTATTTAAAATAACATTTCAAAACATAAAAAAATAAAGCAGTAATCTCATCTCTAGTGCACTTTGGGAATGGTTGTGCTGATACATGTCAACTAATAAAACAGATGATTCAGTTTCCTTAAAAGTAATGGCTAACTAATGGCTACAATGGAGGGTACATCCATCTGCTGAAAGTGAACGTACTGTTTGTATATCACTCCTGTGAACAAATATTCAAGCCTTCTTGCAGTGTGAAATATGTATATGTATATGTATACAGATGTACACATTTGGTTCTTGTATTATCTTTTCAACTTTTAGTTACACTGCCCTGTAGAGCTTAAGTACTGCTGTGTTGCTCAAATAATGCTGAGATGGAGGCACATACCTGGGCTCTAATCAACATGTTACAAAAACCCCTGTTTTTGCACATACGTAAATAATCAGCTGAGTTATGTTCTAAGCTCGCCAAGAACTGAGAGGCAGCTGTGATAAGCTAAGCATGCCAGGTGTTGGCTGGATTATTAGCGGGGTTAGCTTAGCATTAGCTTTTATTTTTGTATTCCCTGTGGGTGCTAAACAAGGTGAGCTGCATTTCCACTGTATTTTATTCTCATGTGACACTCCTTACAAATCTCTTTTGCCCCTCTGATAGTCCAAATAAAATTCACATAACCAATTTAAATGCTAACGATGCTTTAATTTTCTCTCCTGTGCACCCATGTTTGTTTTCTTACTCTCTCCTGCACAATTAATGCAAAGCACTGCTGAGCTTACTGCATTGACTAAACAGCATCATTGTGTGAATTTAATGAGTCATTGTTTCTTTATAACCCCAAAAGCTTTATTAAATTTTGGGAATTAACACAATGAAAAGTAACCTTGCAGCCTTGTATCAATATACCATAACTCAACCAAGTAACACAATATTATGATGTATTTATTTTTTTCCCCTACCCCAATGATATATGATTTTAAATATCACACAACACAGCAATAATTGGATTATAGATGAATAGAAATTGTGATTTTGCCATCTGTAGTTTGTTTCTTCATAAAGTTGAGTGTTATTTAATAGTTCAGTTAACACAGCCTTTCTGTAATTAAACACATCCACCCTGCCTTTATCTTTCTGCTCTTAATTTTCTCTTCAGTAGTTCAAGTCCAACTAAACAGCCAGTCGTCCGCTTCAAAAGAAACAAGCACCACAAAGGTTCAATTTACTGCGTGGCCTGGAGTCACTGTGGACAGCTGCTGGCAACAGGCTCTAATGACAAATATGTCAAAGTCCTTCCTTTCAGTGCAGAGACATGCAACGCGACAGGTGAGACAGCTCTGTATGTTGGTTGCCTCTTTGTTGTCATTTTTCCTATCCGCAAAGACAGTTGTTCCATCCTTTTTTTGTATTTCGGTCCATCAGGCCCAGACCTGGAGTTCAGCATGCATGACGGCACCATCAGAGACCTGGCCTTCATGGAGGGACCAGAGAGCGGAGGGGCCATCTTAATCAGTGCTGGAGCAGGAGACTGTAACATCTACACAACTGACTGTCAGAGGGGGCAGGGTCTGCACGCCCTCAGTGGACACACAGGTACTCCCCCATCACCACCTGCTCTACCTCCAAACCCATTAAAAGGTGAGACTTCCTCTGTGGTGTGTAACGCGCCGTGTGTGTGCACTCATTTAGGTCACATCCTGTCTCTGTACACGTGGGGAGGCTGGATGATCGCCTCAGGCTCACAAGACAAGACCGTGCGTTTCTGGGACCTCAGGGTGCCCAGCTGTGTCCGAGTCGTTGGAACTGCCTTCCATGGCTCAGGTGCGACTCAGTTTCTGCCGTTAGACTTGGATGAGTCACTGTTTTCCTCCATTAAAGATGCTCTCTTCAGCATGTACCAATTTCTTGTAGTTACATTTTTTTTTATTTACCCCACAGGAAGTCCTGTTGCATCAGTAGCAGTTGATCCAAGTGGGCGTCTCCTCGCAACAGGACAAGAAGACAGTGCCTGCATGCTGTATGACATCAGAGGAGGTCGGATCGTCCAGGTGTACCGGCCACACAGCAGTGACGTGCGCTCCGTTAGGTTTTCTCCTGGTGCCCATTATCTGCTCACTGGCTCCTATGACACCAAAGTCATGGTCACCAACCTCCAAGGTTTGTATCACCTGCACGAGAGGCTAACGTGCAGCAGACAGTAGAGCCACGTCTGACCTCAGATATTTGTATGTACAAGACAGTGAAACATGGTTTCCATAATCTGAGTAAATGCAGACTGACAAGTGTGTGCAGTCTGAAGTCTGGTTGGACAGGGAATCCACCATTCTTCACTTGGGTCAGTTTGGGCCAGTCCTGCAACTTCATCTTCTGTTATAGGACTTGTGTCTCCATGATGTGGTTGTTTACTTATAAACCTGAATTAATTAAGCCAGAATGTTGAAAAATATCAGGTTTGATTCAGGTTCAGGCTGGGCTGGGACAGAACGTCCATGGGCTTGGGAGAATGATCCATCTGGGGAATAGGCTGTACTTACATACTTCTGTAAAGGGTTTTACTTCACATAAAAATGTCATTTAAGAAGATATATCCAAAGATTACAATTGTTAGATTTTTAGCATTGTTATACTGAAATGGGCAGCTTACTACAATGTGCCTCACAACACAGCTGACGAAAGTGGGGAAGGGGCCCTAAAAGTGGCAAGAGCTCAAATTGTATGAATATGCAGAATTCCATTTGATCTTATGTAATTACTAATTGTACAAACTAAACAAATCATGAAAAAACAAGGAAAGGCGTGCATACTTACCCTGAAAGACTTGCGGTTATTTTGCAGAACCAAATGCCAATGGAGTAAGGATATTGTGCAAAATTATAAAAACAAAATGATTTGCTTATCCTCATTAAACTATAGTTGAAGACACTACAAAGAAAAGATATTTAAAGTTCAACCTTAATGTGTTAATATTAACTCATTTTGAATTTTACAGCTCCAACATGGTGCAACAAAAGCCATGAATGCTCCAAGAGCACCTGTGAGGGTCATTTTCAGCTTCATTGGAAACAGGTGAGCGTCATCACTGAAGCTTCTCTGAAAGGCTCAGTTGTTCACAAGCAAGGATCGGTCGAGGTTTACCATTTTGTGATCAACTGCATGAGCAAATAGTCCAACAGTTTCAGGAATGTTTGTCAATCTGCAGTTGCAAGAAATTTAGGGATTTCAATATTTACAGTCCACGAGGAAGAAGAGCTCCAGGCCTGCAGTAATGTACAGTATTTTTACACTTTAACCAAAAACATTAATGCTTTTTAAAGGTGCGATGAGGAGAATCTATTTCCTGCTGTTCGATATAAAGACTCTGCTACCCATGAGCACACACGGCGACTGTCGTAAAGATGTGACCCAAGCCAAAGCGTGCGTTTGTTGTGATGCTAATGAATGCAGCTCGGACCTTCCTCAGAACTCTGCATTGCTTTACAACTTCTTTTTTCAACAACTTACAGGATGCAAAGCGACGGGCAATTTATCTCTTTCTAGTTACGTAGCGGTAGTTTTTGATGTGTCACACCCCTACATTCCACCACCTGCGCCATGAGATCCAAGAACCCACGATTTCATGATGTAGTTGAGGTTCTTTGAGATAACGGGAAGTGCAACACAAACAACAGATTATGTTTCCTATATATCTGCTGTATTCTGAAGTGACCCAAAAATTCAAAGTGCTTGCTTTCCTGTGTTGGGTCGTCTTGACAAAATTTGACTTGATGCTATAAAACTCATCTTAAAGTGTGTATTTCGATCAGGCATATATCTAAAAGTGAGACTTTTTCTATTACTCTTCAGTCCAAGTCGCTGATTCAAACCCTGATGATCACAGATCAGCTGTTCTCTTTTTCCCATGTACTCTCCCTGGAGCACTTCTGTTCCTCATACTTGGTTTTCCTGTCTCTGCTCTTGCAGGTGTCTTCTAGGTTTGGATTGTTTTGGGCTTTGTTCCTAACTTCCAGCAAACCTGCAGTCAATGCATTATTTCATTTGCAGCATGTTTCTGTGTTAATATTTGGTTCTGACCTTTGGCTGAGTTTCTGTACTTGAACCTTATCTGCTCTTGCAGCTGTCTTCCTCTGACTGAACTGCATCAGTTGCTGGAGGTTCAGGGTTAGAAAAACAGACAAATGTGTTTTTACAAAGGAGGTTTTATTCCTCACTGATGCATGTTGTACAAAATAGCATATGGGCAGTACACGGCTTAAATTCATTCTTTTATCAAACACTTTGCTTAAAATACCTCTTCCCTTTCCCCGTCACTGTGACGCTAAAACCAAAAAGACAAAAAAACCCTCACATATGAACAGAACACATGGACAGAGTGTGTATCCACACCAACTCCACAGCGGTATATTTCATGGTGGGACGGCAGTGATGAATCAAGACAATCATAAAAAGGACAATAAATACAAAGAGAACGCAGCTGTGTATTAAAAAACACACAAAGTTGAAATGTATTTTGTGATTGGTAGGAGGACAGATTACCGACAAACAAGACTGAAAAAGACGTTGATCCCTGAAACTACTGACTCGGCTGCTGCTGTTGTGCAAGTAGTGCGAATGAGTCCTCGATGGACTGAGATTTGTTTTCCTTACTGTTGACTACATACAATGCTGACAGTGCTTTTTTTTGGTCCAGAAGGACAAACTGAAGGAGGGTTGAGGCTTTCCTCAGGCTGACCTGACGCAGGTCCTCGATGATCACACCTTCACAACGTTAAAACAAAACAGTCTCTTTAGTGCTACTTTCAGTTGGAGCCAGGCCTGGCTGCGATGCTTGTTGAGGGCAGGGTGACCCGCTGCTCGTCCATCCGTTTGGCCTGAGAGCGCATGATGAGGCTGAAGAAGTCCTCGTCTGGGACGGTCGGTCCTCGCACTGGGGGAGGGGGAGGGGCACAGCGCTGGTCGTCCAAACGAGATCCCTGGGGGAGGTTCAGTGAATGAAGATGTTAGAATCAGATCTTTGTGTGGAAATTCAAACTTTCTGTCTTTCTGGTTTCATCTCAAACTTAAAAATAAAATCAACAAACTGAAAATAACACACATGTAAACCGAACAACCGGACATGTCCATCAAATAAACTTACACATGAGAGTTCATGCATGTGTATGTCAACACGACAACATTATCTGGTCCTGCCCCTTCCTTACAAATCAGAGCCAATACTGAATTAAAATCAAAATTTATAACCAGCTGTCCTTATTCATTGAAAAAATTCACTGCCTGGCCAAAAAAAACTCACCACCAAATATGTCACACACTCTAATTTTTTGTTGGACCACTTTTAACTTTGATTACAGCACACATTCACTGTGGCATTGTTTCGATAAGCATCTACAGTGTCACAGATTTTCCACAGATCATAGGTCTACCCCCACAGGCTTGTATAGTAGGCACTGGGCATGATGGGTGCATCACTTCACTTGCCTCTCCTCTTTCCCTGATGCTGCCATCACTCTGGAATAGGCTAAATCAGGACTCATCAGACCCCGTGACCTTCATCCAGTCCTCCAAAGTCCAATCTTTATGCTCTCTAGTAGCAAACTGAAGTTTTTATTTCCCAGTTAGCCTTACTGATTTGTGGTTTTCTTAAGGCTACACAGCTGTTCAGTCTGGTCCCTCAAGTTCCCTTTGCATTATGCCTGTAAATGCTCCTACTTTCACTATTAAACATACACTTGAGTTCTGCAGTTGTTTTTCTTCAATTTGATTTGGCCAAACATTTATGTGATTGCCAATCACGATCATTCAAGATTGTGTTGGACAGTTCTAAACTTAATTTTAGTAGTTTCTACAATCTCCTTAGATGTTTTCTCTGCTTGATGCCAGTGATTTGACCCTTCCTAAACAGACTAACACCTCTTCCACAGCCTCAGGATGTGTCTTTGGCATGGTTGTTGAAGAAATGAGAAGCTGCTCTTTGCATCAGCTGAGGTTAAATAATATGTTGCCAGCAGAAACATAATCACCCATGTAGTAATTAACCAATAGGAGGCTCGTACCTATTTGCTTGGTTAAATCCAGGTTCCGACTTTTTTTTTGGCCAGGCGGTGTAAAATGGGGTTATTACAAGGGTAATAGTCCCACTTTACAAACAACAGTAAATATTCATAGAAAAATTCACTCCTCAAGCAGAACTCCATTCTTCATATAAACCACCAAGAGAGCAAACAAAAGAAGTAGCACCTCAGAAAATATAAATGCATATACACTATATTACATATCATACAGTATATACAAACTTCTTTGTGTATTCGTCGGTTTCCATAAACATCCATCTCATAACTACACATTCACATACAATAAGCTTTTCTACAATACTTATCTGTTCTAAAATAGATTTAATGTTATTTAAGATAATTATTTGCATGTTAATAATAATCAGTATTATAATAAACAGATTTAATATTACTCACATTAAATCAATCTAATTTGGTATAAAACCATATTCTAGTTAAATTACTGTTAACATATTAATACTTTATCACATCAGTCATGTCTGTCACGTTACATGTGACTCCACTGGGTACCTGGCACTTGACCAGCATATCGAAGAAGTCGTCGTCAGGCTCGGCGTTGTCTGCGTTGGCCATCAGATGACTGAGCACGGCCTGGTTACTGTTCTGGTTGAGCCTGAGACCGGGTAAACTCCCCCCCGCCGCCGCCGACTCCTCTAACCTCCGTCCTGGGACGCCTGAGACGTTTGCCGACTCTGACACAGCTGCAGAGTTGAACACAGTAACATTGTCACTCTGATGAACTTTCCTCTTCATTCAGGCATTTTTAAAAAAAGAAAGTATGGACTCACATTTCCTTATGGCTCTGGGGGGCGACTCTGGCCCGCTGTTCAGTGATAACCTGCTGCCCTTATCCTGTATGGAGCAGCGCTGGTCGTCCATGCGGTTGCTCTGAAAGCGGCTGAGCAGGTCGAAGAAGCCTTCATCGCCGAGCGTGTCAGGACTGAGGCGCTGTGGAGCACGAGAGGTAGGGATGTTAAAACACGTTACTCCTCAGATTTCTCCCACTTACAGTCCTTCAAAGACTGCTTTGTCATGTAGTAAAGAAATAACGCAAGTGCCATGTGGAAGATTTCAAAGGCTGGAAGACACAATGAAAACTCTGGACTAAATCAAAACTCAGAGGGTAAGAAGGACACATTTTTTTAAACACAGAAGACCCACTGAGGCATCAGTGTGGAGCAGGAACTCTTCAGTCACTTAGATTTGTCATTCACTGTAAAAAATCTGTTGGTAAAAAGAATCATTTGATTTTATTTTTCCTTCTGAAACACAAGTACAGACTCTTCCATTTATTTCATTCTTTATTAAATATGTTTTGAACTTATATGGGCTGCTAACTTGGCAGATCTCTCTTGGAAAAATATATTTTATCATGATGGGATGTCCTGGTAAAATTAAAAAAAGAAGTCAGTTTATTTTCTGAAGTCTTATTTTTAAATCTTATAAAAACAGTAAACGACACCACCCAAATGATTAAAAATAATGATAATTAATAAATATACACACATTTATACATTTGGATCAGCCAAATAATGACGACCACCTGCCTTGGCTGCCCATGACCATGTTGCTGGTTCAAAACCGTTCCTTCCCTGGACCACTTCAGACCACTTGTAGACTCTGACCCAGTCATTTAGGGTGCTTTCACATTAGGTCCACTTGTTTTGAACCGTGCTGTGGCGCGGTTCACCCCCCTCCCCCTCCCTCTCCCCCCGCTGGCTTGCATTCACACTTCCAACATCAACCCATGCCCGGACCCACTTGTGTATTTACTCAGTTTCAAACAGTAGGGGGCGATATGCACGTAACTGGTTACCAAACCTGCTATGGAGGAGAACAAAGAAGAGGCTACCATGGTAACTATTTCCTACACCAAACAACCAATGTTTACGTTTCACTCTCTTCTACATTTTCCTTCAAGTGTGTTTTTTTCTTGTGTTTGAGACGGCATCAGCGACCTTCTGGACCCTCTGGACCCTCGTAAATCATCGTAATCCTCAACCAGAATAAACATATCGACAAATTGAGTAAGCAAAAGATTCAACCGCGGGATTAACAGGAAGTAATGCATCAAAAGTAGATCGGTTCCGACCACTTTGTTTCACACCAGTGAAACCGCACCAAATGTAGGGAGATGGAGTGGGTCGAGACCACCCCCTCATGGAGGTCTCGGACCGGCTGATTTGGTGCGCACCAAAGTGTGGTGGTTGCATTCACATTGACACTAACTTACCAAACCCTGGGCCAAAACTTCTTTGGTTTGCACTAAATGTGGTTGGTGTGAAAACGCCCTTAGACTACATGCTTTGTCCCTTGTCAAACTCACTAAATTCCTGAGGTTTGCTCATTTTTCCTGCTTCTAACATCAAATTTGAGGATAAGATGTTCACTTGCTGCCTGATATATCCCACGAACAGGCACCATGATGGATCAGTGTTACTCACTTCACCCGTCAGTGCTCATGATCTTTGTATTCTGTGGATTCTGGATGTACCTCATAAGTCACAGTAAAATGTTTCCATCACAGTTAATCTTGATTTATTTAAACTTTTGATCAATTTGTTGCATTTTCTCCTCTCTTCCTCCAAAGTCCTGTGACCTGCCTTATGCCCCTTGCCACTGCCCCAGAGGTCTCCAATTGAAGGGTCTCGATTCAAACATAACTTTCTATAAAAATAACCACGGACCTTACCAAATCTTCCACTTTACTGTCAAAAAACTTGATGTTTAACTGTAGTTTTTCCTATCAATGCACTGATAGCCTAACGGGTGTCTCCTCTGTGTTTCCGGTCTCCATGGATGTGAAGCTCAGAATAATTCTTCATGTCTGAGGAACAGCCAAACAGAGGAATATCGAAAAGCTCCTGAAACTCGCTGGAGGATTCAAACACACTAATTAACATAAAATATGGATGCAGCAAAATGCTAAAGACCTTCCAGCTTAATAACACGTCACGTTAACCAACCTGAGACGAATGCAGCTGATTCACTTTCTGAAGAAATCTGCTGGGACTTATTCCTCTTTGAAAACAAACAGTCACAAACCCGAATGAAAATGTGCGCCCGCTGAAGATGACTGAGCTAAAGTCAGCATACAGATGAAAACATCTCCCTACAGGTTTTCATCGTGAGGCCAGGAGCTCGCGTCAGCGGCACAGATGACTCACAGATTCAGTCCCTGATGATGTTGGTGTCACAGACAGCTACAGCCACCCACTCAACCATTACTGAGCAAATAATTAGCTTTTAAATAATTACTAATACTACTAACAATTACTTTTTACTTTTAAAAATGTGATACCAGCCAAAATAAAGCTATAGTCTATTTAAAACACAACTTAAACTACATTAATGAGTTCATACAAATTTTAAAGTACTTCAAAATCTCTTCTACAGAATGATAAAAAAATCACATTTGCATTTAACAACTTGACTTTAAAACAGTTCAGGCTTTCAATGAATCCCACACAAGACCAGGAGAAAATCAATTTATATTTTAAAGAAGAAATTTCAGACTTTTCTCAACAAAGTCAAAATTTTGAAGCTGATTTAATTGAGAAAAACAATGAAACAAAAACAGAAAAGAGGATTTTTTTAAATAGTAGAAGAGTGAATTGTGCTCTTTTGGAGGGCAGTTGTGAAAGATGGACTTTCAAACCATATGTAAAAAAAGAAAAAGATATGTTGCTAGAAGTGCTCTAGGAACACAAACCTCTGACAAAAACATTTCCAACATTGTGGGGTTCATCCTCAAAAATGTGGGAACTGGTTTATTGTGCTGTTAACAAATCCTTGAAAACATTGCTGGATCCACATCCAGATTCTGATCACCACCAAAATCTAGTTCGTTCTCCATCGTGCCTCGACTAACTTTACCTGAAAATGTCATCAAAATTCATGAAGACCTTGTTAAGTTATTAGTGAAAATGTGGTGAACAGTCGGATCCCGCAGCATTCACAAATCCTTTACAAAAACCCTGGATTCATATCCGGGTCCAGCTCAACATGGTCCTTCGTCCAATTCTGACCTATCCTAACCTTTGAGTTCTCCTGTTCACAAACTGACAAACTAGAGGAGCTCCTCGAACCTCCATCAGAGCATTTCTGACACCACGTGCCATTTCACACAAAGTTAACAAATCCCTGAAAAATTCCTGGATCCGCTGAAATCACCATCAAACTCTACTCACTTCTCCTCCTGTGTGCCAACATGCCTAAAGATTTGTCCAAAAAAATGTGTTCCTAACTTTTGGAGTTCTCCTGTTGACATGCAAATGCCACCAAAACACTGCTTTTGTTGAAGGTAAAAACAGATGATTTGAAGTTTGTAAATTGGATTTTGATTTTTCTCTTTATTTAATTGACTGTTGGAAATTCAGAAGACAGCAGAGGCATGAAGAGTCTGTCAAAATTTGTAACAAGATCTATATTTCAAGCTCAAAAGAAAAAAATAAAGCTAAATTAAATGAGCCAAACATGAAGTTAAAGCTTGTTAAGATATTTTAGAATCAGAATCAGAATCGGGTTTTATTGCCAAGTATGCAACACATAGAAGGAATTTGACTCCAGCAGTTGTTTTCTCTAGTACAGGAAGGTAGACACAATCAAGACACAATAAAATAAAATAAATATAAGTGTAAAAAAAGAGGCTGGGATAAAATGTGCATCGGGAATATTTACAGCATACTGGGATATTTACAATTGAAGGGAGGAGGAAAGTGCAACTGTGTGGTCCATAGTGCAGCTATTAATTGTTTAAAAAGGTGCCAGTATTAATAACAGTTTTTATTATTTAATATGGAGACTGCAGACGGAGAGAAACTACTCCTGTGCCGGCTTGTCCTGGTCCGCAGGGCTCTGAGGCGCTTGCTGGATGGGAGCAGTTCAAAGAGTTTTCACTCAGTTTTTTTCCATTTTAAAATGCATTAAAGCACTGGTCATAGAAGCTCGGATAGCTTTTACATTTATTAGTGATGTTTCATAAAAGAAAGAAAGAATTATGTAGAAAAAAGTATTAATTTAGTAACCTGCTCCTCTCACTCTTCCTCTGCAACATTCCTAATCAAAGACATTCTCAGGGGTGTCGCTGAGACTTGCTCACACATGCAGGACCCCTCTGGTAGCTTAAGGAACAATACAGGATCTGGTTTTATGTTCGCTTTGAGAAACTAATCAAGGAGGAGCATGTGTGTGTGTTATCAGCCCTGCCTTGTTATCAGTACCTTCTGTGGTCCCTGTGCTGGGGTCTGGCTGGTGTCCAGGGTGTTGCTGGTGTCCTGCAGGACTTTGCTGGAGCCGGTTTTGTACTTTTTCCCACGCAGGCGGCTGACAAAGAACAGCTTGGAGGAGGTCTTAGCCAGAGAGGGTTTGGATTGCTTGGTCAGGATGTCGCTGTTCCACTTCTGACCCTTTAGCACACCAACATGGATCAGTTATCAGCATGCACACGGACACGAGAGGAAGAAAAGAACCAAAACCCTTCAAATAATAAACAACCCTGAGCAAACCCGATCTGAACTCTAAAGGTTCACTTTCTGTGACGGATGTTCTTACGTTTATTTTGTCTGGAGTGAGCTTCATCAGCTCCAGGTTCTCCATGCTGTGTCTTCTGCTCATCCTGGGCCTCGCTCCTGAGGAAAGCAAAGGAGAGGAGGAGAGGTTCACCCACAGAGCAACGTTCACACACCAAGCACCTCAAAACACGAGTTTATTCATACTCTTAAAGAGCATTTGAAGACAGCAAAACACCAACAAAAAAACTAATATTAAAAAAAGATCTTCACTCAGTATCTGATGGACACGGATCCTTCACCTAGAAGCTCAAAATGACTTCTCGTTACCACAACTTCCTGCAGGCAAAGTCAGCCAGAATAAGAGCTTCACTTAATTTATGTGTTTCCTGATTTAATGTCATTTGTGATGTACTCAATATTATTTAATGCAAATAAATAAATAAATAAATAAATGCAGTCATTACTTTGTAGGGGTGGGAGAAAAACATCGATTCACATAAGTATCGGGATTTTTTGTTTGACAATTTTTAAATCGATTGTTTTTCCAAATTTAAATGCTTCATATTAGTCTGTGTTAATAAGCCACTTTTAAATGCAGTCCAGGCTTTTGAAGAGAGAATATAAACAGCTGGTTAAAATATATACTGCTGAATAAATCCTTAAAAAGGATTCACATGTGATGTGTATTTTTCCTGATATAGTCTGTAGGCATCATCATTGTTCATCTTTTTCGCTGGTGTTATAAAAGCTAACTAAAGATGGCCAAAAATCTGCAATATTGTAGAGTCGCAATTTAAATTGAATCGGCACCTGAAAAATCGTAAAAAAATTAAATCGGGAGAAAAGGGTATCGTCCCAGCCCTATTACTTTGTGTTTGCTTCTACAAATTAATGAGGAAGTAAAAGCACATTTATGTACAAAGTCCAATTCTAAAGAAGTTGGGATGTTGTGTAAAACATTTATAAAAATAATTTACACAACATTCAATTCAACACATGACAAAGACAGGATATTTGATGATAAACTGGTAAAACTGTTGCAAACAATTACTCATTTCAAACTTGATTCAGGCAAAACATCCCAAAAAAGCTGGCACAGAAGTACGTTTACTACTTCACGACTTTGCCACCTTTCTTTTAAACAAAACTCAACACATGAGTGACTGGAAATGTTGATGCTTTGTTGGTGGAATTCTTTCACAGTTTTGCTTGATGAATAACAACAGCCACATCCACAGATACTTTGGTTGTGTGGAAAGGTTGGATGAGTTAAGATGGGCATCCAGTCACAACTGCCTTAGCTTAAAGTTATGGTCTACGATAGCATATGATACGATAGCATAATAGTTGACCAATCTGTACCACGATTGGTCAGTGAGTCCATCTAATCCCCTGTCTCCCCAGCTCCGCATGGTCCCGCCTCCTCCCTACTACCTCCCTCATATACCGGTGAGCAGCTGGCTGCACAGCTACTAAAGCGTCATGGAGCCGGAGAAGACCAGCACTGAAACCGGGAGGCCGCTTCTGTTACCCTCCACATCGAAGGGAAGGAAGCGTAAAAGTTTCAAGGAAAAGGCTGAAGTAAGGAAGAAATATGAGCAATACAGGTCCCAATGGTAACTCAACATTGGAGAATCATACGACCGGTGGAAAAAGCTGCAGAATGTTTTGAGACTGAAAACTGACGCTGAGACAGTCGAATTTCTGTTGAACAGGTAATAACTTTGTTTACTACAGTGGGAGATGTCTGCTGAATATCTCTGGTTAGTCTGTGCCTATACTTGCTAATGACTGAACGTTGTTGGTCGGAGCGGGTAGGCTCTGTCAATGGATTTTAGCATAAGTTAGCCACACAGCTTTAGCATTGTAAACTGAGTTGGTGAAGACACGCCGAGAAACGTAAATCCTCGCCCGCAATCGGCTCTTCTCTGATCGGACAGTGGTGACGCCAGACCCGCTTCGCCGCTGGTCTAATTGAAATGGCTACCGCTGTGTGTTACAAGGGGGATGACTGTTGTGTTTGTTACTTTCAGCTATGAGAAATCTCATTTATCTTCAACACCAATGAATATTTTCTGCCGGCCGGCTTCTTGCTCTATTGGAGGGGGCGTGTTGTTAGGAGGCGACACGAGTTGGGGGCGGGGTCTTGAAATACGGAGGGGAGGGGTGAGTGGAGGGGAGACAGGCTGCGTTTTTCAAATCTGTCTCAACAGCCAAACTGGTTTTCAGATCGTAGACCCTAGCTTTAAGATAAGTTGGGCAGCGATCCAATCAGAACTACTCTTTATGAATTGGTATATTTATGTAGAGCAGGCCCACTGTTGTAGATTCTCTGAGTGTAACTCATGCTCTGCCAGGTAGCCTTAATAAAGGTTACTGCATTTCACGAAAAAGTTACATTTGTTCCTGTTGATTTATACATTCAAACATTACTAGCATTCAATAAAGAGTTATTAGATGTTTGATTTTATCCAAGTGGTAATTCAAGGAAACATAAAAAATGCACTTACACTTTACACTTCATATTTGAGTGACTAAATTTACAGTAGAGTTTGTCGACTTAAATGTTGTGAAATTTAATCAACTAAAACTAGACTAAATTTAAAACAATTGAGATGACTAAAGTAAGACTAAAACGTAAAAGATATTTGGGCAAAAGACTAAATGAAAGAGTGCTGTCAAAATCAACACTGGTCCCGGCTTCATTAGAATTGGGTTTGTACACATCTGTTATGCAAATAAGACAAAAACGTTTGTACCATGCTGGTTGTAATCGACGTCCTTGTTCTCCGACAGCGTAGAGTTGTTTGTGCTGTAACTCAGACCAAGAACCGTCTGGAGATCCGAAACATTCATGCGAGCTGTTAACTCCCCACTCCTGTCTCCAGTCTAAAAAACAACAGACACAAATATAATCACAGAAATAGAGAGGAGGGGGTGACTGTAAGGTTCAAACTGCCATCATTTCCACCGTGTACCTCTTTGCAGATCTCCAGATGTTTCTCAGCAAAGTGCATGGCCTGGTCGTGGTTCCCTAACGCAGTGTAGGCATTTCCGAGACTCCAGCACGCACGGCCCTCCCCGATTCTGCATTCAAAGCAGAAAAAAGGTCAACAGGTGATTCAAGTTTAACACGGTGAGTGTTTTAATGCCGGACTGAGCCTGTGTGTGCACCTGTCGTTAAGGTCTTGAGCGATGATGAGGTGTTTCAGATGGTAGTCGATGGCTCTCTCGTAATCCTGAAGGAGTGTGTAGGTGTTACCCAGACTGTAGCAGGCCTGAGCCTCCACTGCCCGATCCTTCAGCTGTCTCGCCAGCTGCAGTGTCCTCCTGATAAACAAACAAACATTCTACTTCAAAACACGGCAACATCAGCCCTGAGCCCAATAATGAGAGGCAGATCTCTTTGACATAAAAGCCCCTTTCAGCCAAACGTTTCAGTTACAGAGACCTCTCTTCAACAGAGTTTGTCCTTTCATTCTTTTGAGGTGGGGTCCTGCCACCCTAACATGAGTCCCTTCAAAAAAGGGGTGTAGGATACTTAATGAAAAATCATCTAACATAGTTCACTGTGAGGAAGTTACATCTGTGTTCAATCTTAATGTTTGCACACTAATGCAGAAAACAGTGCAGATGCTGAAACTGGATATCCTGTATGTTTCACAACAATCTGAAAAAACTGCTTCTCTGTCTTGGATGAACTATTAATAGCTCAAATGTGATGCCAACTGATGAGCCAGCTTTTGTTGGGAGAGGGAGAGCAAATCTATTAGGCCAAATCAGCACATTTAAGAAACCAAGATAAAGATTAGATTTTATTATTTTTAAATCATATTTTATTCACCAATTAGCGCATACAAACAAATATATGTGGACAGAGAAATGTGTGTAAAGCAAGTTATAGTGTTGGTTTACAAAATTCCATATATATAATAAAATAAAAAGACGAAGCTTGACAATGAACAAAACAAACAGAAAAAACACAGAGGTAGAGAAACAGTAGAAAAAAACAAAACAAAGAGATAAGGGCAGAAAGACAAAGAAAAGAGGGAAACAAGGCAAAACAGTGTAACTACTAAATGATCTTAAGTGGAACAGAGTGATATATTTGGCAGGAGTCTCATGACGAGTTAGTTATAGTCATTTCCCTCTGAGGTTCAAAGGATTTTTTCTTTCTTTTCTCCTTTTTACAAACGAGCCTTTGTCTGCTTGTGCTGTTATCTCACCGACAGAGGCACTGAAATGACAGCGAGAGTTGAGTATATAGTTTATCGCTGAGATCCAGCTGATTCTTGTGGGTTGCTGATTGTTGTTCCGTAAAGCTTAGATTAGACTCCAGATTCTGTTTTCTGTCATCAAATTCAGAGTTTTACAAAATGTCCTCTTTCCTGAGAAAGGTCCTGTGGTCCAGATGAAAATTATGATTCAAGATTTCCAATGGTACAAAATGTCAGACTTTCAATTAGAATTTCAGAATTCAGAATTTCAAATATCAGGTTTAATTCTACAAAAGAATTCGGTGAAACTGTGGTTATGATAAGGATGCTAATGGAGGATAGATAAAACTTAGGACACTAAACCTTAAAGGGACTGTGAGGAGTTTCTAAGTAATTACAAAAAAAGTGATTACGCACTTTAAGATGAGTTTTATAGCATCAAAATAGGTTATTTGTAAATGCTATTTCTTAGCCTTAGGGTCAGGTCGGTCAGGGCTGAACTGGCCTGGATACTCAACTTCAAAACAATTAAAACTAGAGCAAATTTATATTATTCGGACACGTCTTAGAGCACCGGGCTGTAAGTAGTGATATATAGCCGGCTACAAAATTACAATACTAAGTTTTCCAAAAATTGCTTGTTGTCACACATCAAAAACTACCGCTACGTAACTAGAAAGAGATACATTACTTCGTCGCTTTGCATCCTGTAAGTTGTTGAAAAAACAAATTGTAAAGCAATGCAGAGTTCTGAGGAAGGTCTGAGCTGCATTTATTAGCATCACAACAAACACACGCTTTGGCTTGGGTCACGTCTTTTGGTGCGTTCCAGTTGTAGTCAGAAGTAGGAATTTCTGAGTTCCGAGTAGGAAACTAAAACTGGAACGTCCCCTGAAGTCTGAATTTCCTACTGAGAACTCGGTTAAACCTCGCCACCCCCAAGTTGACAATCAAAGATGGATGCCCCCAGTGTGAACAGCTATTTAACTTAGCTTTTTTAGATTTAACTTAGGGTGCGTCGCTCTAGATCAGATGTATACACTGTATTGTTAGACTTACATTTACAAAAATGCTGCCATAGTGATAATCACATCCTTCATACAACAACGCAGGGCGTGCTAACAACAGCTAACAATAGCCTGGTAGATCTGCATGTTTTTTCCGACTTCAACTGGAACGCCGATAAGTCAGAGATGATGTCACTCCCAGTTCCGAGGTTACTGGAACGCAGCATTACGACAGTCGCCACACATGCTAATGGGTAGCAGAGTCTTAATGTCTCCGGAAACAGATTCTCCTCATAGTCCCTTTAACAGTTTAAGCACTTCACACCACACCTGACTTCTGAATCTTGCAGACAGTTGAGTCTTGGCCCAGTTGATCCCTCTCCACTCTCTCATACTTTTAAACACAGAGGATGATTTGAAAGGATTTTAAGTGTGTGCTGTGACTTACTTATAATGCTCCGCAGCCACTTCAAACTCCCCTAAAAAGATGTAGGCGTTGCCCAGGTTGCAGTAAGCCCGTCTCTCCGCCGAGCGGTCGCCAAACTCCTTAGCTATGAGCAAGCGCTGCACAAGAACAGAGACAATTTAACATCTTTACCTTCTGTTGGAATAAAAGCAGGTATCTTCTTAACTCTGAAACACATGCTGCGATACTGCACCTGTTCATGAGAAGCCACAGCGTTACGGAAGTTCCCTAACAGGTAGTGCGTGTTGCCGAGGTTGCCGTAAGTTCGACCCTGTGCAGCTCGATCCCCGAGCTCCTTTACTATCGCCAGGTTTGCCCTGAAAAGTCACACCAAGTGTCAGCTTTGATTTGATTCATGCCAGAGGACGACTGTTTAAACACTGAGAAGTCACTCACTCGTAGTACTCTGCCGCCTTCCTCAGCGCTGTCATGACCTCCTCTGGGAAATCTCCGGGCTCTGCTCCGCTCCAGCAGATACTCTTCCCTTTGGCATGGTACACGTTTCCAAAGTTATACAGAGCTCGAGCCTGACCCACCTAGCAAACCCAGGAGAAACATGTGAGTGCTGCCATTTGATGCTCTTACATACAGAACATTTAATGTGAACAATGAAGAAGTCAAAATCAGTAATAGTGAAAGAGTTATCTTCTATCAGTTTGTGTCAAAGTTATGGGAGACGGAGCAAACTGAGGCATGTGGGTGTAAATATTATAATTTAAAACTACAGCATTTACAGGGCTTAAAGTAATATTTGCCACAGTTGAGCTTTAAAGGGATTAAAACAAAACATGCAACTTCCTCACATTCAAATAGTCATTTTATAGCTGATGTATACCACACTTACTGTGAAAATGGCGATACGTAATCTGCCATTTTTGTCTGTTTGGTTCATATCTGTAATTTATTTTACTCTATTGTTATTTTTATTATTCTATTCTGTATCACCATCTCTCTGGATGTACATAGTTTCTTTTTCCTGACTCTTTTGGAAAAAAAAAAATGTCCAGAAGAATGTATGTTACAAAAATCTTGAACTTGTATTAAGGTACACGAAGAACTGTTGGAATGGCTGGATATACACATTTTTGTGATAATGTACCTTTCTGTTTTTCTTACTTGTAAATGTAAGGTCTTTACAAATGAACAATAAAAAAAAGAAAATGGCATATGTCTTTTCCCAGAGTGACCCAGTCACATGCCTTCAGCACGATGCACCTGTGACCTCAGTTTTCTTCAACAAGGAGTAAACTGTGTGGCTTTGCTGGTTGACTTATGAGGTTTTAACCAATAAAAAGCCAATTAGCCCTTGTTGATGCTGTTTGGTAAAATAGTTGAGGCTTAGCAGAGAAAAAGAGGGACCAAGCTGGACAGAAGAACAAAGAGGGCATTCTCTTTAAACTACTGAACAGTTAGATCCACTGTAAACAACAGTTTTAATGTGGAAAAGAAATGCACTGCTGCAGTTTATTCTTTAAAGGAGACATATCATGCTTGTTTCTCCTTTTCACTATGCCAGACTAGGATGCCTGTAAAGCATTTCTGCCCTCAGTACAAGTCATTTAGTTCCTTCATTGCCCCACAATTGCGTTCTCAAAATCCTCATTTTAGGCCATTATCAAGCTCTTGTTGAAATGCTCAGATCTCAGGATGACCTACAGTTACCTCGCAATGTCACAGCCCTTTGTGCTCTGATTGGTCAGTTCTATCGGGGGTAGAGCCAGCCTGTCCTTCTTCTTCTACTGTATTTTCCGGCAGGCTCAAAGCAGCGACCGCGTATTGAGTCCCCCTACAGGCCAGAGCTGGTAATGAGTGAGTGTGAGCTAGGGAGCTATATACTCCTGCTGGTGGATGTGTTCCTCTGTGACGGTTTTGTGGCTAACGGACATCACAGAGGAGGAAGTGTTTTATCAGATTACTCCAATAAAAAGAAAGTTACCTCGTGTCGTCACAACGATTTAAATCTTGCGGACATCTCGCAATGACCTATTTTCAGAGGCATCAAATCTCGTTCTAGGATGTCAGAAAAAATACATTATCTCATTTTTTGAAAATTAAGGGGGTTTAAGGTCTTGTTTTCAAATTTATTATATTATATGTAAGTATTAAATCATGCATCAGCATGATATGTCTCCTTTAACTAGAAGAGCACAAACCTCCACGGAGGCATTCCAACACTGTCGGGCAACTTCTGTCAAAACAAATCTTTAAAAACTTCCTTGATTTGTATTTAGATCACCACCAAAATCGAATCACTTCTTCCTTGAGCCAAGACTTATATTTCCTAAAAATGTAATCAAAATCCGCTAATGACTATTTGAGTTATCCTATTTACAATCTATCAAAAATGCCTGCGGAAACACGATCTCTTCAGGAGTGGGAATAAATGAGACGTGAGATTTTTAAAAGTGGAAATTCAGTGAGGATTAGGTAAAGGAATACGACACATTTATATATTTTACAAACATAACAGCCAATATATGGGCTGAATAGGGCCAGTATGTATGGCTAAAGTATGAAAAATCAAAATCACGTTTTTACACAGTATTTTTATCCAAACACACTCAGCCTCCTGAAAACAGATCTGCCTATAAATAAATGTAAAATGTTCATATCTGTCAATACTGATAATCAACGTTTGAAGCAGTTTTCTGCCAATACCAGCACAAGTCCAAGAGTATCATGCATCAATATTTTTTATTCACTCCTTTATTCAAACATAATTTTATTTTCAGGGTATCTAAACATTTAAAAAGTATCATATTTAAAGGGCAACTCCGTTTTTTTGACACCTGGACCTTATTTTTAGGTGTGTGCATGCTAATATACTCACTCAGACAAACATCGTGCAGCTCGGAGTCCTTCAGAAGTTATTTAGATCCAACCGATTTAGCCGCACTTAGCGGGGGCCACGGCAATGGAGCTTCAGCGCGGGACATAATCTCTGCAAAATCGATCGTCTCTACCACAGCCCGGTTTGTCATTGCAGAGAAATCCTCCAGAGTAGTCAGACATATAGATCCATACGCTTGTCAGCCGGTTTCAAGTCCCACTCTGAGCAGCTAACACACTCCTCTTCTGTTGCTATAAGCGAACACTGTCCACAAGCGCACCACCAGTTCGCATTGAGTCGTGGACGTGCTCTTGTTTGTTGTTCTCGGGCCAGCTGTTCCGTCTCTCTCCCTCCACATTCTTCTTTCATGGAGCTCCTCGTCCGTGTACTCAGACTCAAACCGGTAAGGACAACCGTCAAAGTAGTCTGACTCTTCGACATCAGATAAATATTCTGCCATGTTGCTCAGCAATGCCGGTGTTCTGTCGAGTTGTCCTACCTCCGCGAATCGTCCTACCTTACCTTACGAAGCCTTACCCTAACCCTTACCCTAACCCTAACCCTCTACACTGTTGACTCGTGCGCATGCGCAGTGACGCAAAGTAGGACGTCTCGATGGGTAGGACAACTCGGCAGGACACCGGCAAAAAGTAAATCAGCTGTACCTTTGTGTCGTGCGGCTATGACGTCATCAAAAGTTTGTTTACCAGGTCAGCTGACCCACCTGAAGACGGTAGACGAGCTGACTTTATGATAACACTGGCGATGGATGAAAAAATATAGTCGAAATGGGCGAATTTGGAGAGATTATGTCCTGCGCTGAAGCTCCATTGCCGTGGCCCCCGCTAAGTGCGGCTAAATCGGTTGGATCTAAATAACTTCTGAAGGACTCCGAGCTGCACGATGTTTGTCTGAGTGAGTATATTAGCATGCACAAACCTAAAAATAAGGTCCAGGTGTCAAAAAAACGGAGTTGCCCTTCAAGGCCTTTTAAGAGCTGCAGTGAGAAAACTATCATTAAAACCTTTTTGGGCCCTGTAGAACAAACAGCAGTGGACACGGGAAATATTTAAAACTCTATTTTCTATAAAAGACTGAATTTGAATGATGGATACGATTTTTCAGAGGGTAGGAAGGCTGTGCTTTCTGACACCTAAATAACTCATTCTTACAAACCACACACACTCCAAAAAATATTTACTAACATTTTTTTAAAAATGTGAGTAAATCTGATTCCTGTGCCAACTAGAAATGTTAAAATTGATGAATACATTTTACAGTTACATTAAATATGTCTTCAAAAAGAGACTCCCGAGACAGTATTTGAAACTTTACAACTTAAACAGGGACACACACAAAAGGAAGAACAAAAAGACCAACGACACTGACAAAAGAACAAACATAATGAAATTTTTTCATCAGAGTGCCACTGAGTATTTGAGACCTTCTTTAACCCTTTAATGCCTTTGTATCATGCCTGATACTTTTATGATACCTCTATCTAATCAATAGATCAACAAATAACAAAAAAGAAAACATCTAAATACAATCACATAAAAGTCTTCAAAAGGATTATCAGTTACCAAAAACACCTAATGTATCAAATGAGACAAAAAAAATATGAAGTGTTGAATTTTATGAAAACTTAGATTTTTTAGGATTTCAGTAGAAATTGAAAAAAACATTTCAGCTCCAAAAAACGTTGAATTTTCTGTCTATAATTTGTGTTTTCAGGCTTTAAAGGGTTAAGTGATAGCTATGCTTCAGAAGAATTCTTCTGCCTTAAATTCCAAACTTCTGACTAAAACATTTTGGGATATTTGGGATTCTGGTATCCTGCAACTCACCTTAACCTGAATGTACTTTTACATTTCTTGGACTCACCTTGTCACTGGTGTCTCTCGCTATGTCCAAGTGTCTCTGACAGCAAACCACAGCTTCATCAAACCGCCCCAGGACCTTCAGCGTGTTCCCGAGGTTCCCACTGGCTTTGGCCTCTCCAAGCAGATCACCAATGGTCCTAAAAGAACAGAAATAATGTGAGTGATGGTGAAACAACACTGATATTTGGGGGGGCTTTAGAGTGTGTCCAACCTGGTAAGTGTGAGGTCATGCCGGTGGAACTCCAGGGCCTTGGCGTAGTCGTGCAGGTGAAAGTAAGCATTTCCTAGCTGGCTATAGATGGCGCTGAGCACCTGCAGGTCCTCCGTGCCCACCTGGATGGCAGCCTCAAAGAAGGAGACCCCTGCCCTGTAGTCGCCCACCTTACAGAGCCGCTCCCCCTCCAGTGCCAGCTCCAGGCAGGACACCTCCATCCTGTGGCAGACAGACAAACTGACAGTTGTATAAAAAAAGCTTGATGGGAAGCAACAACCATCAAGTAGCCACCAAACACAAGACTGAAAGACGTTGAGGAAAAGTTGGTCCTCTCCGTCTGAGAGCTGAAGCCAACTGAGAGACTCTGCAAATAACCAGGGAACAAAAACACAAATCCTCTTTCTAAGCAGAAAGCTTTCAGCACGGCCTGTTGTTCAGCAACTTCCTTCCACCCGCAGAGAACAATGGCTCAAAGTGGAGCTTGTTTGTTACGGTCACATCCTTTGGACTCGCCTCAGAAAGTAAAGAGGGTTCCTTTTACAGTCAGACAGAGGAAAGGGTGGGAAGAGAAGTTCAAAGAAGACAATCAGTTCAACATTTACAAACTTTGACCAAGAGCGAGGGCATGTCGAACACCAGAATTATTCATTTGGATTTGATTAAGAAATAAAAAAACCTAATAACACCACTTGATCCCTGCAGTAAAACAGACTTGTTTTGCATAGAATATTGGAGAATTCATTGTTTTAGAACAACAAAAACTTTGAACAATCTCAATTAATCAAGCTCTTTGATAACAGGAATGAACAATTTTAGGAAAAGATGTAATTGTGATATTTTCTTGCAGGTATTGTGATTTCATTGGACTCAGGATTTTCTTCAAGTCAAGCTTCAGTGCAATATTCACTATGTTTACACTATAGACAACAGTAAAGAAATCAACGATCAGAAGCAAACAACACATCATTTATCATCTATTGATGATGAATGACCTGTCTTCATTAATTAAGGGATACTCCAACTTTTATGCCCAAATAGAGGCTTTGTACTGTTTACCTGCTTACCAGCACCACCTTACATTCAAATTACTGCCAACTAATTTGTAAAATAGTATGAGTTAAATAGTTGACATAACAGATCCTGAATCCTTCAGGAGTGCTTCAAAAAACTGCAGCTTTGGTAATCACATGATTGTGTTGTCCAAAATTGTGTTTGGATCTAAAACTGATAAATCACTCAGCCCTATTTGATCATATTTTTGTGCATATTGGGTGGATTAAATCTCCTCATACATGTAGGCATTGATACCATGGTCTGGTACTAATGTGGTACGGCTCCATACATGTCAATCAATCAATCTTTACTTGTGTAGAGTCAATTCATAACAAGTGTTATCTCTAGACACTTTACAATACAGCACAGAACTCTTTATTTTATAGATACACGTATATGCATTGATACATAATTCATATATAAAATCCACATATACACATACAAGTCCAATACCTACTGAACCTAATCAAAAAACAGACTTTAGTGCTTTATTTAGATACAATTCACCGAAGACCAAAGCTTAACAGACATTACAGATAACAGGAGTATGCCAAAGGAGCTACAACAAGAATTATTACCTCCGCCAAGGAGGTTATTTTATTGCCGGCGTCTGTTTGTGTGTGTGTTTGTTCTCTGTTAGCAACATAACTCAAAAGGTTATGGACAGATTTCGATGAAATTTTCAGGAAATGTTCAGATCCGGACAAGGCACAAATTATTAGATTTTGGAAGTGATTCGGATCAGCGTAAAACTGCCATGATGAAAAATGTGTTTTATGTGAATAACTACTTAACTAAAATAGATACATGATGAATCTATCCTAAGCTAATAACATGTTTTCATGGTCAATTAATCTAAATATTAAGATGAAATAAAGGTAGGACTAATATTTATTGTGATAATCACAATATGTGTAGGGACTGTGGCGCTGGCAGAGGTCTGCGCTCTTCAACTGCTTTTCTAGTTTGTTTGGTTTTTTTACTAAGAATATAGTTCAGGATCTTTTAGGATGCAGCATTGTTAAAAAGCACTAATTAAGCATATCCGTAATGGGAAAATCCCCAAAAATTAACAAGCTTGAATAAGTCCAAAAACACTAGTTAGCATTTTAGCACTTCCTGATTCCCCAAGGCTGGAGGCATGTGGGACGTAGAAAAGTGTGACAGATAAATTCCTGTAATAATGTTTATGATGAACACATATGTGCAAGATTTTAATGTTAATCTGAAATAATAAAATGCATAGCTGTTGCCTGCTTTAGCGCTTTTGAGTTTTAAAGCGTTGTTGTGTGTTTCAACGGACAGTAATAAAGAAAATGGTCAAGGACACTAATGCAAGCATTTCCCATCTTTTTATGAATCAATAGTTCAAACACTAGCAACAACCATGAGGACCAACATGATCAGATCACTCAATCAAGTGAAACTTCTCAAACAAGGTCACAATAAGATGGAAAAACAGAAACTGCTTTTACGTGCATGTTGTGGTTTGATAGTAGTTCAGTTTTTAAATAGCTTTTAAATTTCACTGATTACGAGAAAGCTTTAAAATCACAAGAATTATATGTTAAGATTATTAACAAGAACAAAACATTTAAGTTTTAAGTTCTTTGTTCGCCACAGATCTTATTAACAGCAATGATAAAAGACCACAGTAAAAAATTCTACAGGCTTGTGATCATGAGAACCAGCACAATGCTGACATCCACAAAGGCCTGCAAAACTACGTCACCTGCACCACTTTAGTGTTCTCCCAAGAGAGGGATAGATACACAGACACGTGCACACCTTTGGGACAGAAAACATCATAGAACTTAATTTACAAATGTCACATTGCTGTCACATTTTGTTCTGGTGCTTTCTGAAGCAGCCCTTAAAACACCTGCAAGTGGTTGAAAACATAAAGGTCAATGTGCCATCAAGAGATTACGACATATACCAGGTTAAAACAGCAACTTTTGACTTGTTTGGCCTTGGAGGAAAAAAAAATCCCATTTCAAACTCTGAGCGTAAGAACCCTTAGAACACAGCCCTGTGATTTTTGGCTGAGACTTGACTTGAATGTCTCGTGTCCAGATAAAAAGAGGGTGAAACAATGGGCGGGGGTTTGTCTGCTGATGGATTATCTTCAGATTAGGCTGCATATTTATACTGAGCAGCTCTGTGCAAACTTGTTCAGCAGCCAACGTTTGTTTTACAGGAAACTGCATTGTTGGGCAGATATCAGCTTCATACGAACTCCATTCAGTTTGTTTACCACATTATTTCCTTCTATAGCTGCCAAAGTTTGTGTGTAAGCTCAAAAATGACCCAGAAACACAGATATGAAAATACAGTTTGGTGTGGTCCAAAATACAAGCTCACCAGGTCTTTAGGGCGGTGAAAATATATCACAAAAACACGAAACAAAGTACCTGGCTTGACCGCTGTCGAGGGTGTCATTAGTGAACAAAGGAAAACAAGGTGTCCTGACAAAGTGAAATCAACAGCCTTAAAATAGGAGATCCTGCTCTTTGTTTACAACCAAGCTGACCACATGATCCGTGAAAACAGTAGCCGGGCTAACACTAGCCTACCTGTTCATTTTTGGGGTCTCAAAACAACAGCAGCAGCAGCACATGGAGCATCTCAGAGGCATTTAACAGGTTAAAAAACATTCCTTTCCTGTAACATCAAAACAGTTCCTCTTCTGACGTCACTATCACGTATTGGCAAACTTTCAAGGAGACACGAGTGATGTGATCGGAGTATTAACCTCCCATTCACGCAGGCGGGGAAACTGCTGCATCAGCATTTACACATTAATCCGCTTTTTTCCAGATCTCTCCTCTGACCTGGTCACCTGAGATTACAGCTGGAGAGTGTGCATCCAGCAGATTACAGCTAATGTGAGAGCTAAGAAGATTTATTAGATGCTTTTGACACAAGCAGACTTTGTGGTGAGGTTTAATGGAATCAATTAATACACGATAACCAACCCTACAGTCGTTTCATTATGAAAAGCAAACACCAACCCTGTCCAAAGAAGGAAGACACACGTGTGGAGGAAAATAAAGGCGACAGTGATGAATTTTTCAGGCTTTGTTAAATATTAAAGCCGACTGGACGGGGCCTTCTGTGTTTGGCAGGTCACACCTGTTGCGGCTCCTTTTTGTACTGTGTGTATGGACAGCTGGCTGATGCTGTTTTTTAGAAGCTCACCTGCCTTTGGTCAACAAACTCACAAAGAGGCTTGTTTAAAACAAAAAGCCTCTTGTTCCATTCATCCACCGAGGCTTCATTTTAGGTCCATATCAAAATTAGAATGACAAACCCATATTGATTTATCCTGATCCAAGAAAACATGATTTGTTTGCATGGCAGAGTAAATGTACATCAATATGTGGTATACTGAATTTTCATTCCATTATGTGCAAAATACCAGTAAAATGCCCATTTTAATGTTAGCTAAGATAACTCATTTAATAATCAATATCATTCCTCCCCAGATTACTTTTATTCATTAAACTATAGATATTAATCTTAATATCAGACTGATCTCTCTGTCCATGGTTGCATTGATTAAACATCCATAGCAACTTTTGCTACAACCACATACATGAGGACCCTCTTGAAAATGAGATGCCACATGTCAAAGGGTTTACCTTTATGGTGCAAAACAGATCAAGATTGATCAAATGAATCTAGATTCAGCAAAGACAAATGTAATGAGGACAGATTTCTAGGGATGGGAATCGAAAACCAATTCCAGTCGAGAATCGTATACAGCTTGATTAAAGTATCAATATCATGAGTATTTTTGCTAATCAATTCCCTTATCAACTCATTCCACTGACAGGGGTCAGAATTGTGTCTTAATTTTTAACAAAAGGCAACTACTGTACAACCTTAAAGGTGTAGTCAGTGATGTGGGAGAAAGCGAGTGGAGAGGTTGTTAGACCCGCCTCTCCCTTCATACCTCACCCCCCGCTCCACCCCCAAAAGCTGATGGACGTGCATCGTCATGGAAACGGCCATAGAAACTGCGTAGCTGACCAACGTAGCTAAGGTAACCACGACTCATCAGACAACTCGACTTCCAGTATTGATAACATCACAACAACAGTACATTTTGGCAGATTAGACAATAAGATGAATGCCTGATGGCTGTTACTGTTACTGAAGCACCACAAAGCTAATGTTGCTTACCTATCCTATCGACATCCGTGTCCGTTTTCAGGTCTTTAAATTCACCGAGTTCCCTCCACCATCAGAAAGCAACACCAATGTTGACCTGCGTCTTTGCTCTTTCATGGTCATAGCCCTTCTTTTTCACTTTCTGGTCCTCTGACCTTTTTCTTTTGGGCTGTTTTTCAGCCATTGCTACGGCACCTATTGTATCTCTCTCTTACGAGAACTGCGCAAGCTACGCAACTACCCCTCTTCCCTCTGTCTGAACCGCGCATGAGTATGATCGCCCCCTGGATGTGTGGGGGGTGTACCCTGTTTTGGTGACACGGCCCAAGCCACAGTATTTACCTGCTGAAATTCAGAGCCAAGGCTGTGTATTGAAACCGGACTTTTTTTCCTACATGCTGTCAGTGGTGACACCTTGTGGATGGAGAGGAGAAATACGGTGATTTTTTAGATTAGAAGATTAGAAGATTGCTGACTACACCTTTAAGTGAGTGGAAACACAAGAAACTTGCAGAAGCAGTTATCTATGCTGTGACATGTGTTTGACATTGTTGCCACTGAAATCTACAGGCCAACATTTGCCCACTTGTTAAAGTATATGGTTGATTAGCAGGTTCTTTAATAGCACTGTATCAATAAAATCTTATCAATTCCTATCCACACAGATTTATGATCAGGTCTCTGGGTTTGTCGTTATCATAAATTATTATTTCTAATCCCTTTGTCTTTGCATGAATGGATGCATATCTGGATTTATAAATGAATACAAAAATATATATTTATGTATTTGTACATATGTGTAAGAGTCTTCAGCCAGGCCTACTGTAAAGTGCTTTGAGATAACAACTATTGAGAACTGGAGCTATGCAAAGAAAGATTGATTGAAATACTCTTTATTTTGGGAAGTGAGATTGTTCTTTACAAATGCAGGGATCCAGGGTGTTTAGAACGAAACAATCACGGCATGTCGAAGTTGTTCTCTTAAAAGAGGAGAGAAGCAGGCATGAGAGTTCATGCAAGTGCAGAGATCAACAAATTTATTAGACCACCTGTCATAAAAACAAAAACTGTTCAAAACTGAAGATGTTATTGTTGTTGAACGTACATTTTCGACAGGAAGGAAGAATCTCAAACTGAATTCACTTTTTCCAGACAAACTTAAGGTGCTCTGAGAAGTTCAAATATTAATTGCACACAACATTTGACCACTGAGACTGATTTCTGTGTTCAGGAACACACGCAAAAAAACTACAACTTTACATCATGATGAAGAAATAACAACAAGCTTCACTGATTTTTCTGTTTAAATGTGAAACAGTGAATTCTAATGGACTAAAGGATAACAATACTAATTTCATTTTGGGTTTAGAAACATAATTTTAGGAAAAATGCTTCTACACACTGATGAATAACCAGTACAGAAACAAAAAAACATTTTGAGTAAAAACTAGTGATGTTAATTTAGGGCAGCTGTGGCATAAACTCTGCATTGGATGGGATTCTGATTAATTTGGTAAGCACTGAACTTTTAGAGATGGACGATATTTGATTTTTGTTGATATCCAATATGCCAATATTTCCAAATAATGATACCAGAACTGCTAAATGTCAAGAGCACAAAGTCTTTATAATGACTTGTTTTAAATGTCAGACCTTATTTGTGCAAATGTAAAACAAGAAAAAAAAAATCCCTTGTGAAACAAAGAAACTCTTGTTTTTAAATGTACCCATGAAGTGAAGACAAGTGAAGCATGACTCTTTGTGCATATTTTCTCTATATTACAGCCAATATAGGGGATATATGTGGTCAATGAACCGGCTATAAATATCATCAAAAGTTTCAAAACTGATACTCAACATATTAGCCAATATCTGCAGATACTAAGATCATACTGATATACCTTAGCTACATTAAAAAGGAGGGGTAGTGTGAGTAAAGCATGCTGTGCTGCTCATTCTGTGATCATCCACAACAGTCATTAATGTTTTAAGTTCATAGTTAATAACAAATATCATATTGTCAATCAATCAGTCTTTATTAGTATAGTGCCAATTCATAACAAGTGTTATCTCAGGACACTTTAGAATAAAGCAGGCTGAAGACAAACTCTTCATTTTATGGATACATGTTAGGAATGCAAAATATTGGATTTTTGCCGATATCCAAATTTTTTATTCATTATCGCCAGTACCGATATTTCAGGTCAATAGCACAAGCTCTGTACTTAAATAAAACTGGACTTTTTTCTTTCGGTGTTACAGCATATTATTTCATGAACAGATGTAGAACAAGCAGAACTGCTTTTAACTCTTGCAAATATGAAACCCTCGATATTTTAAAATACCCATGCAGTGATTAGAAGGTGCATCAGTTTTGAACATTTGCATAATTTGACGACATTCCAGCTGATATGAGTCCGAAACATCTGTTGTGATGAATATCTGCCATCCTGAATTAAAGGGAAATTAAAGCTCTCATGTAAACGTAGCCAGTGTGCTCTCATGCTGCTACAAGCTAAGCAAGCTTTGGATGCAACCAAGTGTGAGCTGTGCAGGCAGACATGACAGAAAAACATGAGATCCAGATCGAGGGGAAGAGCAGCCAGCATCAGCCCATTTCATTAGCTGCTCAGGTTTAAAGTGAAGAACAAGAAGGCTTCACTACAGCTGAGCCTACAGCCTGCTGCTTCCACCAGGGGAAAGAAGAGAGATAAAGCAGCCACATGGATAAGATAGACCAGGCAGGACAAAGACCAGAGCAAAACGTTGGCTCATTTCTCCATGAGGTCATGCTAAACCACACCCCCAACTTTAACCCCAGAGCCCCTCCTCAAACAGACACACACACAACTGGAAATGGCTCAACAGTTACACTTAAACTGGGTTAAGTTTTAATGTAAGAGGTAAAAATAAAATATTTCACATCCTTAGTTGCCAACTTGGGGTCCAGCCCCAGTATAGAATTCAGTATGACATCAAAGTGTATGAATGGGGCAGCAATTTGTCTCAAAACAAAGAAGTGAGTTAGAGTAGCGTTTCAGATAAATGCCTGAAATAATGTCCACACACACCAGGTGATTTTAAAGTCATGATCTGAAGTAGTAAAATACATCTGATGTTGCCTGCTTTTGAATTCTAAAGCATTGTTGTGTGTTTAAAAGGACAGCAGCTAATCATCTGCTAACAAGGACTTCAAAATTGTCCAGAGAGCCTTTCCAACAATTCTGATTGTTTTTAATAATCAGTAATTGACCCGCCATTACCACAACGAGGAGGACCAACTTGACCAGATCTCTTGATTAGAAGAAACCTTCAAACAAGAGGGTATATGTTGGAAATATTGTCACTGCTTCTAAGTCAAACGCCCATGTTGTAGTTTCAGAAGCTGATGACTTGCTTTTTACTTGGGCTGATAATGTTTAAGCTTAAAAAAATCGTGAAAAGTTAGTTATTCTGTTCAGATAATCCCAAAGACCAGGACATGTAAGTTGCATAGGTTTGTTTGCTAAAGAGCTGATTATAAGCAGTGAACAAATACACAGAGAGAAATGCCACAGACATTTAGTAAAGAGAACCGATGAGATGCCAACTTCCACTTTGGCCCACTTAAATAGGTCATCCCTGCTCCTGTAGGGCTGCAAAGACATGGCATCTAGTCTGTGTGGGCTTCAAAACCTTTAACTCAAGATTCAACACATGTAACTAGTGTCATCAAATGAGTAAATCTTACTTGTTTGTCACTGTTTACATCCACTAGACACCAAATAGACTCAGGTTGTTACATAAAAATAAAAAAGTTCTGTCTCCCTAAAAAAAAATTAATGAATGCATCTTCAGATATTCAACAAGCTGCATCCTCTTGATATCTTTAGGCCTGCTAAAATTCAAATGCAAGTCTGTTGGTGTTCCTAAACATTAAATCAAACATTGCATGTGTCAATAAGATATACCACTGAAAACAGGGAAGTACCTTAAGAAGGCATGGGCAACTGGCAGCCCACGGACCATTTACAGTCCTGTACCTGACCAATGTGGCCCCTCCGCACTTTCAACATTAAAAATATTTAAAAACATAAACATTAGGGGAAGAAAAAGCACAAACCCTCAATGAATACATCCAAGCCTTGCATAAGGACAAAGTAATACACATGTTGATCGAAATATTTCTTCATTTCTTTCAATCCCACCATTTATTATGACTAAAACCTTTGATTTATTATGTTTGGAAAAATTTCTGCAAGACATTTATGAAACAAACCATTCTGGATTTGTTCCTGGAAACTGTTTCATCATGAACACATATATGAATTTAAATAGAACTCCTGATACAACTATTTTTTCCAATAATAAACTTATCGGGTAATTATCTGCTGATACTGATGTTGGTCAGGTAATGTGGTGTATTCCAAGAAAAAAGGACTAAAATGTGACTTAAACACGAATGAATTATGGTCTTGAAGAATAAGCAGGGTTCCCACTCTTTCCTGAGTATCACTTTACACATTCTTGATATTTACAGCCAATAATTTAGCCATAAAACTGCCAAAAATATCACCCCGAAAAATTCACAATTATACAATTTTGCAATGGTGATTTACCTCAACATCACTCAATGTCCACTTTAGAAAAGCAATGATATTATTCATCAAAGAATAAAATGCTTTTTTTCACTCTTTTCTCCTATTTTAAACACAACCAGACATTCACCATTTCAGTTATGTGGAGACTGTGCTTTTGACACAAGTTATTGATATCAATTAAAATGAGCCTGGGAGCATAAGATATCTGCAAATGTCCAGAAACATCCCTACTTTTTTGTTCAATGAAGAATTGGTCAAAGGTAAGCAAATGAAAACATACAAAAAAATTCTAGCTAAGATTAGTGGCCCTTTTCCACTAGCCCTACTCTACTCTACTAGGGCTGGGTTAAAAAAAATCGATTTAATCGATATAAATCGATTTTCCCTTAACTGGTTCATAATCGATCCATAAAATCCAAAGATCGATCTTTTAACTTGGGTAATTTTTCCTTCTTTGGATGTGCAGAGAAGCAGCCTGTGGTATCAACCCTGCTAGTCTTGTGTGATCAGTGTTTAGTGTTGCTTTCTACTGAACAAGATCTCATGAGATGTTACTGCAAACAAACATGTTGGAAGCACTATATGGGCACCACTGGCAAGTTTAAAAGGTGATGTTTGGATGTACAGTATTTTAGATTTAATAAGTACAAAGGAAAATACGAGTTGGACTAAAAACAAGTAATATGCAGAATATGCAAATGCATATCATTAAAATATGACTAATGTAACTGCTTTGGGTTTAGTTCTTCATGTTAAAACAATTTTTAACCATGTACCAGGTCAAAAGGCCACTTTTTAATTTACAGCACTATTTTTAGCTAAGATATCCAAGACTGAATGAATATCGAATTGAATCTTGAATCGAATCGATTTGAGACCTTGAAATATCGAATCGAATCGATCCAGAAAATCTGAATCGATTCCCAGCCCTATACTCTACCCAACTCTACTCGCCTTGTGCTGCTTTCCCATTAGCCCCCGTCGCCTGCCCAACGGCATGCAGTGTCGCTGTAAACAGACAGCGGCTCTGCAGTGATGTCATTTTGAGCGCGACACAACAATCTGTGGCTTTTTGTCACAAACCGGGTAAAAAAGGAAAGCAGAGGAAGGCTGCAGGTGTCAGGAAGAAATATCCCTTGACAAGCACAGGAGAGTTTTGGAAGCTATACAACAAAATAAAGCCGAGGACGAGAGCAATCGAGCTGCAAAGAGAAGACGTATGAGGGTAAGCTAATGGTAGTTACTGCTAGCACGCGCTCATGACTCATCGATGACGACATTGTCTGACCAATCAGTAGCCGGCAGTCGGTGATGTCATCTTTTAGTGTCGACTCAGCTCGCTTAGAACCAGAGCGGCGTAGGTACTAAAACTAGCTTGTTTAAGGAGGTACCGGGCTAGTGGAAACACGCTGCAAATCGAGTAGAGCCGAGTAGAGTAGGGCCAAGGCGTGCAAGTGGAAATGGGCCATTAGTTTATATATACATTTTTGACATCTAGTACTTTTTTGTCAAAGCACCATCCATTTTTAAACAACCTTAACAAAACAAAAATATATCAGTCATATCAATGCACAGAAAATATTTGATTTAATTAAAGACAAACTGTTAAAATCACTAGCACACCTTGAATGAATTAACTGCACACTTAATCAGAGGATTAGTTTCTACTGACGTCAATATTATTTTATGCCGTGTGCTGCTGACCTTGTGACCAGGCCGCCTTGTAAATGAGATTCTGAACTAATTGGGACTTAAATGCTTAAATGAAGGTTTAAAAAATTATAATAACAACAACAATAATAAAATACCCTGATGCTAGTACACTCTCTTACAAATGAATCCTATCTAAGACCATGTAATACTGTTTTACAATTTGACCCAAAAAAAATGAAGCAGTGTATTTCCAACTGAACTCATATTTCTTTCTTAAATTGATGAGGAAAAATTATTCCTCCTCAAAATCCCAGACAAATCATATATTTTAAAAGTCTACCATCTCTGCCCTCACTTATTAGTCTTGTGTGGTAGACAAAAAGTAAGCATATATTTTGTAAGAGATTTTGTTTTTCATTCATAAAAGACAAAATTTCAGATTAAAATTAAGCAAAAACAAAACACTACTGGATGATTCATATTTCCAAAGACGAGGGGTTCATCCTTCAGTGATCCAGACATATATTAGAAAATCAGGCCCTTGGATTCTCTCTGCCTACATTTACTAAATTGATGTGCTTCAATCAGACAGGTGGATTTAAAAGTTTGAGTGTGTTGAAATCTTCTCCTTTAAAGGTCCGTTCTCTGTACTGCACGAACGTGAGCAGCTTTAACCCAAACTAAAGCCCAAGGCTTTCTGCATGTTTCTGCAGATTATTATAATCACTAACTGATGTTAGCCAGTGCTGGTGCAGCCTTTTCCACCTTTCAATGCCAACTGGGTGTGTTTCAGAGAGACTTCCTCTGAACACAGAGCTGGAGTGGGCATGAATTGGAGTGCGGCAGGGAGACGTGACTCATGCCTGAAGGTGCTGCAGAGGAAACAAGAGGCTGTTTCTTAATGACAGTGTCGGAGCAGGTAATAAATGGCTCCTTCAGTCCCAAACAGGACATGACTTCATCTCACACACATAGAAGATTTGATCTGTTTTCTTTGTACTAAGATCCCATTGATGCCCTGAAATTACAACCACTACAAGGAGCAACATCTAAAATTGGAAACACCTTAGACCATGAGCCAAGAAAAGCCAGCACCAAAACAAAAGACAAGACAAACACATAAGTATTAAAATACTGACCGGTAACTCCTTCTCACAGGAATGGGATTTCTTGACAGCCTACAAGACAGTGACCACAAATAATGTTAGACTATATGTATTTTTAGGGCTGCCAATCATGGCAAAAATCAGTATTATGACTGTTTTGATTGAATTATAAATCAAGATTAGTAAACATGATTACTCACTGATTTAAAAATATTCTCCGCATGCTATCAATGAACTTTATTCTTCTTCAAACTACCATTTTCAACACTAAAGAACAGGTTATATCTTAAAGGTGCTACGAGGAGAATCTTTTTCCGGTGACATCAAGACTCTGCTACCCATGAGCACGCGCGGCGACTGTCGTAATGCTGCATTCCAGTAACCTCGGGACTGGGAGTGACATTGTTGAAGTCGGACAAAAACATGCCGATCTACCAGGCTATTGTTAGCTGTTGTTAGCACGCCCTGCGTTGTTGTTCACAAATACCACATGAAGAATGTGATTATCACTATGGCAGCATTTTTGTAAATATAAGTCTAACAATACTATGTATACAGCTGATCTAAAGCGACACACCCCAGTCAGAAGTGCAAATAAACTGATTATTTTACAGGAGCTAAATAACTGTTCACACTGGGGGCATCCATCTTCCATTGTCAACTCGGGGGTGGCGAGGTTTCACCAAGTTTTCAGTACGAAATTCCGACTTCGGGGGACGTCCCAGTTGCAGTTTCCTACTCGGAACTTGGAAATTTCTACTTCTGACTACAACTGGAACGCACCAAAAGACGTGACTCGAACTAAAGCGTGTGTTTGTTGTGATGCTAATAAATGCAGCTCAGACCTTCCTCAGAACTCTGCATTGCTTTACAACTTCTTTTTTCAACAACTTACAGGATGCAGAGCGATGAGGTAATGTATCTCTTTCTAGTTACGTAGCGGTAGTTTTTCATGTGTGACAACAAGCAATTTTTGGAAAACTTAGTATCGTAGTTTTGTAGCCGGCTATATATGGCTACTTACCGCCCGGTGCTGTAAGACATGTCTGAATAATATAAATTTGCTCTAGTTTTAATTGCCTTGTTCCCGAAGTTGAGTATCCAGGCCAGTCCAGCCCTGTCGGACCCGACCCCGAAGCGAAGGAATAGCATTTAGATACCTATTTTGATGCTATAAAACTCATCTTAAAGTGTGTATTTCGATCAGGCATATATCTAAAAGTGAGACTTTTTTGTAATTACTTAGAAACTCCTCACAGTCCCTTTAAAATATACATGAAAAAATACAAATAATAAAGATGATGATAATGATGATTAAAAAAAAAAAGTTCAACATGTCATGTGTCACCATACTTTTCAAATGCCGAGTTTTCATAAATGTGGTGAAGCAGTATTTGTGATCAAAACTGAAAGCAGATTAATAGCCAGCTTTTTGTATTTTCTTTTGTCTTTTTCCCTCTGTGTAGATCAGAAAAAGAGACATTGATGTAATACTGCATGATGAATTTATTCTTAAACTTCAGAGATTTAGAGCTGCAGTTGATATAGCACAAAATTACTGGTTAAACAAGCACAAAAATCCTAGAAAAACAAACACTGTCGGGAGAATTTTCTTAACCTACAAACCACAGTGGCTTATAAGTCAAAATAGCGTCAAAGATGGATTGACTTAAATCCTGATTTCCTGCTAGTTTCACTTTGACTATATGTCGTACATCTATCAGATACAAGGATTTGCATCCTCTTTGTGTCAGTATTACAGTTGCTTTTTAACAGCTCACTAGTTTAATAAGATGCATAGATTTGTTTTAAAAAGTGACGCTGAAGTTCATTTGTTTTGAACAACTATGTAGGAAAATGCAGAGACCTACTACTGTAGAAATTAAAGACACGTGAGACATTTGGTAAGTAGGTAATCCCCCTAGCAGGGCACTTGAATGTCACTGCAGCTTCAATCAATACAAAAATTAAAGCAAAACTAATAGTATGTGACTATATGATACATTAATATTACATATAACAGCATTACATAGAGCTGCTGGTTATAATCAAGAGGCTGATACAAAAAACATGACTGGGTGGAAATTTACTTTTAATCAACTAGTTACAGCAGCAGGTCCCTGACCTGAAGCAAAGATTGAAAAGTTTTACAATCCAAAATACTAATAACTGTATGTTATATGTCTGAGTACATTCACATATCACCAAACTAGTCTGTGAAGCAACTGTTAGAGCAGTGGTTTTCAAGTCAGCCATATGCACAGCATATAAAGGCTTCTTTCGCATGAGCAATGGTATACTATTTGATTTTCAGCACGTTTTTTATCTACCAACCTCAGAAAAATGGAAAAACAACTGTATTATTCATGAAATATTTTAACTAGATACCTTAAAATTCCCCACCAGAAATGTAGTTTTCTTTCCCTCAATACTTTAACAGTATGACAATTTATTTAAATCCCCTTACAGATGTTATTCTGAGGTTATTATTAAGGTATCACATTTGTAACCACATGAAATATAAGCATACTCGCAAATTTGTCCTAATTTTTGGTTGATGAAAATGTCAAAAAGAATTTGTTATGACCTCTATAATAGTCTGCAAACTTTGTAATCTGTACCATTTTACAGCTTTATAGCAGCATTTAAAGTTGCAAAAGTAAAAGAAATAATTAACCATCAGCTGCCATATCAATGTAATTCTTATTTTCATACTTTATTTTATATCCAGTAATCCATATTTTTACATATTCAAACGTTTGTGATTTTATTTTGTTTTATTTTTATTCTATTGTGTAGAATACTGAGATGTTGTGGATTAGTGGATAACCAAATTTCATTCTTTCTTTAATTTCTTTCTGTCTGATCTTTCATCTATAGACCAATCTAATTAGGAATGTACTACAATATCAGTATCTGTAACAAAAAAATATTGTCTAAGCAGTTGATTAACAGTGTCTGCAGTGATGACAATATTTACTAACATTTACAGTCATTTTGGTAGTACAGATTGGCCATTTACCCTTTGCATACTAGGTGCAATACTAGCAGAAAGTTCAAATGTACTTTGATGATTTGCCTCTTAATCCCTGAAATTCCACTTTTATAAATCTTGACAAAATATCATTATTGCGATAATGAATTAGGAAATATCTGCATTCCAGGAACAAACTTTATGGCGCATACATGATTGGCACACCTAGACTTTAAGAAAACTGTGCTAGATCTACTCTCTAAAAATGTTTAAATGGAAACACAGTAAGCTGATAAATGCTGGTAATTTTGGTGTGCTTGTGAATCATATAGGAATCACACAGATCACAGACATGCAGCTGATTAAAGCTCTGAGTTTTAGTAATGCTGTGATTAATCCCTCGTCACGTCTTACTGAGTCAGATCTCCATTCACATATTAGATTTGGTTTAAACAGAGGGGCTCAAAGACAGCTCTGTTAGCACCAAACTATCATGAATGGTGGTGTTGTAAAGTTTTACTCCAGCTCAAACAACAACAACAACCCCAGGCAGTTCATCCACACTCCTCAGTTTACAGTATCACAACCAAGACTAGCCAGTTAGCATGTTAGCTTTAAACTTACGTTGGGGGATCCAGTTCGAACAATGGTGACTTGTCCTCTTCTTTGATTAAATTTATCGCGAAATTAAAAAGATAAATCCGTTAAGAGAAAGGCTAAAACGGGTTTCCTTTAGGACAAACGGAACCACATACTTTTACCTACTCTACATTGTATTTATACTATTGTTAAACTTCTTAAACTTCGATGAACAAGCCTTCAGTCCCCTGTGGCTGCACACAGTGTATTGTGTTTTTCACCGACGAGCCAATCAGAGGACTACATTCAAAAATAACCACGCCCACAACAACGGCCATTGGTTCATCAGATTTGAATAGAAAAGGGGTGACGCGATATTATCCTTTCGCTGTCAGAGCGTGGAGTGATAGAAACAAGGGTTTTTGACTGCTTATGTACTGTTACAACATAAAAAAACACCACACCGCTGTTTGTTTCCAAGCTTAACCTCAGCAAGATATGACAATCTAATCACACACGGTCATGGACCAAAGCGAGAACAGACTTCATTAGTAGTCTTTCTCGTGGAGGCTTCAGCCCCGTTACCAAGCGACCACTCCTCTGCGCCTGTACAGCTGCCAGTCCGGCATCAGACTCTCAGTGTAGGAGGCTACATTATTAATGATGGCAGAGAAACTAAACCTGTCCGAGGAACCATATGTCAAGAAAGACAGAGACAGAAATGCTGAAGCCGGTTACAAGATGATGTCAGGAGCGAGAGCATGGATCTACTTAATGTTACTCCGCTGCTGGAGCCGAACAACACCTGTGTAAGTTAGCACCATTTCAGTTATCAGTATTAGTATCTAAAATGCAGGCCAGGGGCTAAATTAAAGTAGGTCAGCTTCATAACTTTTGACAATGTTTCACTTGAGTATAGCAGCCAAGGTTGTCAATAAAGCTAAGTAGAAAGTCGGGGTGGTTCACCTCTGTAACATTAAAAAAATATCTATGTACCTATAGTTATAGGGATGCACTATAATATCAGATAAAGATCTGTGTCAACAAACTATTGTCTCAACAGTTGCTTATCAGTTTCTGCAGTGATGACAGTATTTACTGACATTTACAGTCAATGTTTGGTTGTACAGAGTGGTCATAAATACCCTGATTGGTTGTAATATAGCAGCATGTACAAATGTACCATGATGATTTACCTCTGCATCACTGAAATTCCACTTTCATGAATCAAAATTATAATTTTTTAAAGTAAGTATTCTTCCTGCTTTACATCCATTTCCAACATAAATAGACAATTGCCATGAAAGTGACAGGGTAGTTTATTCACTAGTTTTTCAGGGTAGTTTTCAATGTCATTTCAAGATGCTTTACAAAAGAGTAGACCCATGCCATACTCTTCCTTTTATATTTAATTTCAATACATGTTTTAAAGTTTATTTACCCATTTCTTAAGAGAGATGTAGAGAGGATTGTCATCGTTTATGAATGCCGTAAATTTGTCCTTTTTTCCTGGATATAAATTCATTACAGAGATGTGGCATCTCATCACCAAGAGGGTCCTCCTCTCTATTTGCTTGTAAAGGTAGTTTTTATTGTAGTATAACCAATATGGATAGAGAGATTGTTCCAATACAATTATTAACATTTAAAATGATGTTCATGAAGTGGAGAAGACTGATATTGATAGTCTACAGATGTTTATTTGTGACATTTGCCGAAACTGTCTTTATTTTAACTTACTGGCCCTTCTGATTTATTAAGAACTGTAATGATGGGAATAAATGAAAGACCAGATGTTTGTAATTGTAGCAGTGGAAGCTTTGTAGGTCCACAGCAGCAGGATCTCCATATCAGTGATCCAGGGCAGCCTAATACTAAAGTTTCTCTCCTTTCTGGAGTAATGTTTTGGAAATAGGCAAATTGTTTAGCCTGAAAAAATATTTGTAACCCTTGTGTTACTTCACCTTTTGGACTCTTTGGTCCAAAAGCCAAATATAAATCAAATAATGAGTAAATTTCCTGTACACATCTTGTCCTTGTCCCAGTGGGAAACACTGTATCATTCATGATTTTGTTTGCCAGTGCGAGAACATATTTAACCATTTAAAATTGTACTTGCTTTTTTAGATGCAGTTTTAAATTGTTTAAAAACAATATCATTTTAATTGTTCTGTAGTTCAGTAATAACTATGCCACCTTTGGCAACATAAATCAGAATTTAAAAAAATAACAAAATGTTTTGATTTATCTTTTATTTTTTGATTCAATATATCAAATATTGTGGTTCAATTATTATTCACGGGATATTGCAGGTTCTTGTAATATTTTTTATTCATTCATTCATTTTCTATACCCCTTTCTGGGTTGCGGGGTTGGAGCCTATTCCAGCTATCATCGGGCGAGAGGCGGGGTACACCCTGAACCGGCCGACAGTCAATCGCAGGGCCACATAGAGAGACAGACAACCTTTCACCCTCACACTCATACCTAAGGGTAATTTAGAGTCACCAATTAACCTAATGAGCATGTTTTTGGTCTGTGGGAGGAAGCCAGAGTGCCCATTGAGAACCCACGCATGCACGGGAAGAACATGGCAACTTCACACAGAAAGGCCCTCCCCACCCAGGAATCGAACCGGGTACTTTCTTACTGAGAGGTACATGCTCTACCAGCTGCGCCACCATGCCGCCCATGAAATATTTCATTTAGTGAAAATGTAAAGCAGGACATTTCAGCCTAAGACCACATAATACCACATTAAATTCAAATATTTTGGTATGGCTATTTCTTCATTAAACTAGACCCATATTCTGTTATTTTATATGCTTGAGTACCCTGGACTGGTCGTCAGACAATCACAAGGCCACATAGTGGGACAAACTACCGTTCATGCTCACATTCATACCTATGGAAAATTTGGAGTCACTAGTTGACCTAATGGGCGTGTTTTTGGTTTGTTGGAGGAAGCCAGAGTACCTGGACAGAACCCATGCATGCACGGGGAGAACATGGCAACACCACACAGAAAAGCCCTGACCAACCGGGCAATCGAACCATGACCTTCTTGCTGTGAGGCACGTGCACTGCCTACTGCGCCACCATGCCGCCCACATTCAAACTCACACACATGAACCTCTCAGCCTTAAACACAACTCAGTATCTACTCTTGTCACACCAACACCTGCCCACACAATACAACCATTGTTGAATAATTGACAGCTTAGGCACACTCTGATCCAGTGTTGTCAGCTCATAAGTTGTGTTGCTAAGTGATGAACAGGTGCTCTGCGTTCTTCTCTCTGATCTCAGGTGAAGGCAGGTTGACACTTCACGGCCAGTGTTCATGGAGGGAGACCCAGAGGAGTCAGATGAGGATGTTCAGGCGGAGGGCAGGCCCACCGTGCTGTGGGAGAGGTGCATTCAGCAGAGCATCTTTGTCGACCTGAGTGAGGACGAAAGTCTCCATCTGAGTGATCTGGAAGGTTCTTTAGCTCTTCATCTGTCACAGGCTGAGTCAGCTGTCTCTGAGGCCAGCATCCATCTGAGCGGTAAGTGGCTCTAACTATTACCAAATATTAAAGTGTCTCCAAACCCAAATTCCAGTAAAGTTGGGATGTTGCGTAAAATGTAAATAAAACAAAGCAATGATTGCACATCCTTACTGACCAATATTAACTATACTTTGTATTGTGTTGTTTTTTGCAAATATTGACTCATTCTGAATTTAATGCCTGCAACATGTTCCAAAAAGCTGGGACAGAGGCATGTTTTCTATGTTTTCCTTTTAACAACTCAGCCTTTGGGAACTGAGGACACCAGCTTTTTAAGCTTTGTAGTTGATTTATTTTCTAGTTTTGCTTGATGTACACATTAAGTTACTCAACAGTTCGGGGTCTCCATCTGTAATTCATAATGCGCCATACATTTTCCTGGGACAGGGCCTGTTAACCACTGAGTTACATCACCTTTCCTTTTAACTGCATTCAATAGGCTTCTGGGAACTGAGAGCACTCATTATCTCTGCCAAGGAGGTTATGTTTTTCGCAGCATATGTTTGTTTGTTTGTTTGTTTGTTGCAAGACTACACAAAAACTACACACAGATTTTACTGAAATTTTCAGGAGCTGTTGGTAATGGCCCAACTTTAAAATGATAAAATATTGTCTAATGACAATATCAACATGATTCTGAGTGCTTGGCTTGGGTTTAGGGCAAAGGAATCATATCATGATGGTGACTTTAACATGGAAGTTTTGCTTATAGATGTAACAGCAATTAACAAACTACCTAGGTGGAAGTTTGCGCTCTCCAACTGCTTTCTAGTTAAAACAATGCAATGATTTGCAAATCCTTTTCAACCAATATTCACTTTACTATATACTGTGTTGTTTTTTGCAAGTATTCACTCATGATGAATTAAATTCCTGCAAAATGTTCCAAAGGCTGGGACAGGGGCCTGTTTACTCCTATGTTACATCACCTTTCCTTGGACAAAACTCAACAAGCCTTTGGGAACTGAGGACACTAGTTGTTGAAGCTTTGTAGATGAAATTATTTTCTAGTTTTGCTTGATGTACACATTAAGTTACTCAACAGTTTGGGGTCTCCATTTGTACTTCATAATGCGCCACACGTTTTCCGGTAAAAACATAACAACAACAACAATACAAAGAACATTACCAGGCATAAAAAGTTACAATATTAGTTGCACAGGGGTTTTAAAACATTTTACCAAGACTTTAAATTAATCGCAGTATATAGTAAAAGAGTAGTACATGAACTCCAATGATGTCAGTATGCTTAGGCAGACCAACAGGGGCATCATTTGGTTCTTTCAAGTATAGCCCATCTTTTAATGTACAAAGTATTTCTCAGTCAACCTTTCCAACCCATGAACTTCTATCCAATTGTTTGTGCCACACATTTTTAACAGGGGACAAGTCTGCAGACAGGCCAGCCTGCTGTAACACATGCCGACTGAGGCTTAGAACTGTCTTTCTAAAATAAAAAACAAAAAATAAAAATTGATGGGCACAGCAGGTAGTGCACGTGCCTCACAGCAAGAAGGTTCCCGATTCAATTCCCGGGTCGGTCAGGGCCTTTCTGTGTGAAGTTTGCATGTTCTTCCCGTGCATGCGTGGGTTCTCTCCGAGCACTCTGGCTCCCTCCCACAGACCAAAAACATGCTCATTAGGTTAAAGCTGTGGTCTACGATTTGAAACCGCAGCCTGCCCCCCCTTCCCTCACCTCTTCCCTCCGTCCAAGATCCCGCCCCCAGCTCGTGTCGCCTCACCTCTTAACAAGCCCCCTCGGACAGAGCTACGAGCGATTAGCATTATATATCAGCAGCAAACTCAATCAAAAACAGCTCGGCTCAACTGAAAGTATCAAACACGACAGACATCCCCCTTGTAACACACAGCAGTAGCCATTTCAATTGGACTGGCGGCAATGCGGGTCTGGCGCCGCCAGAGCAGAGCCGATTGTGGGGGAGGATTTATCTTTCTCGGCCTGTCCTCCCAGCTCAGCTTACAATGCTAACGATTAGCAGCTAACAGGCTAACCCGCTCCGCTCCGCTACAAGTCATTAGCCAGGACAGGCACAGACTAACCAGAGTTATTCAGCAGACATCTCACACTGTAGTAAACAAAGCCATTACCTGATCAACCAGGGGTGAAACGGACCGATACTGAAGGGCTGACGGCCAACTGAGGCCATTCGTTAGCCGTTAGCCCGCTAACAGGCCCCAACCCGCGGGCAGAGCTACATTGGGCCCCGCGGGAGAGGGAAGCGGCTTCCCGGTTTCTGCGCTAGGCTTTTCCGGCTAGTTCAGTAGCTAACGCTGCTAGCTGCTCACCGGAGGTAGAGGGGAGGAGGCGGGACCATGGGCATGACGCTGCGTAGTGAGGGAGACAGGGGATTGGATGGACTCACGGACCAACTCACGGACCAATTGAACGTTACAGGCTTCTAGGTTTGATTGGTCAGCTAGTATGCAGCTTTGCAGCGGATATACTGAATGGATTTTTTTCATTCTTTTTGGTCTTTATACTGTGTAGATAGGACCATAGGACCATAACAGCCTTATAAACTGTGTTATTAAGATGTACAAAGCTTCCAAATCGTAGACCATAGCTTTAATTGGTCACTCTACATTGCCCTTAGGTATGAGTGTGTGTGTGGATGGTTGTCTGTCTCTCTATGTGGCCCTGCGATCAACTGGTAACCAGTTCAGGGTGTACCCCGCCTCTCGCCCAATGACAGCTGGGATAGGCTCCAGCCCCCCCTACCTTGAAAGGGATAAAGGGGTATAGAAAATGAATGAAAATTGGTTTGTAAAAAGTAACAGATTCTAAGGTGCAGTAACATCAGTTTAATTAAAAACAGAGTGACTATGTTTGTGGTAGAGGTCATATACTTTACAAGCTAATCTATAACATGAATCACTTTGTGACATCTATTGACTAAATGAGTGCACACAGCATATGATACAGTCACTATTTAGTCAGCAGGACCCTGTTCTTATGATCATCGGAAGCTTGAAATCAGAAACAAAATTGTAATTTGTTTTAAGAAGTTAAATGCACATACAAAGTTAAGTTAAACATGTTTTCCTGTTATATTATTTATGTTGCTGTGTGCTTTAATTTGTAGGAAGTGAAGAGCTGTCAGCCTTGGATGTCTCCTCATCTGAGTCCAGCACCATCAGCAGCCAGAATGAGGGATCAGAGAGCAAGAATAAAGACAGAATAATACCCGTGTCTCCCCCAAGACCAGACAATATGCAAGATGAACCACAAATGAAACTGCAGTTTGAAGATTCTGGGCAAAATACAAGTGATGAAGAGCAGGATGATCTACCTTATGATGGTGACCTTGGAAGCTCTTACTTCAACCACACAGCTCAGAGTGAAGAAGAGAGGAGCTCAGGTGGAAGAGAGACTGTTCATGCAAGTCCTCAAGATCCAGGTTTGCTTGAATGTAACAAAATAGAGAGCAATGGATTATGTGAGCGTTTGGTTTCTGTTGAAAAATTGGAGAGTCCGTTGAAAGAGGACACTGACGTCAAACAAGAAAACCTTTTTAATGTTTCCAAACCAGCTGAGGTTACCCCATCATGCCCTGCAGACATCAACCAGGTGTTGTTGCGACATTTCTCTCGAGATGAGCTGCTGCAGCCAGGAAGGCTGCTCGAGGCGGAGACTCTACCAGAGGTGTCCCTGCTGGAGAGCGTTGATGAGACAGTTTTAAGCTTATGTGTAGCACACAACAGCACAGCAATCGTTAGCGACCATTCAGTGAGCCGCGCTGGAAACTCTGAGGATTATCAGAGTTTCTGCACAAGAAAATCTGATGACAAAAGTAACAGCACATCTAGAAAATCAACTTTCGAAGAAGTTGAGGGAGGAGCTCAAAATTTAACTTCAGCTTCTGACAGCATTACATGCAACTCAAGAAGGACAAACTCAAAAGAAGATATAAATACAGCAGATGAAGTGAATCAGGAAAAGGCCCAAGAGGATGATCTGGTGCCAAGAGCCCAGTTTCTGCGCACCAGGTCCTTCACTGAGATGAAGTATGGCCAAGGCCAAGTCCATTACCCGCTCCCTGACTTTTCCAAGGTTTCCTCAAAAGTAAAAATCCCCAAAGCTCCTAGTGGACAAAACAAACCTGCTCCCCAGAGCTCCAGCAGCGTACACAGAGCCCAGTCCTCTCCGGGGATGTTAGATCTGATCAGCAGAGTCCTGGAGGATTCGATACAGCCTCCAGAGAAGCCCTATGTGTTTAAAGATGAAGACAGACAGGGTCCTCCTGCTCTGGTGCATCATTTACAGGTGAGAATCATTTAAACAACATCAATATGATAAAAGTGCATGATACACTAGACTAACATTTGTCTTATTTTATGCATCTTAAGGCTGAATATGATAAACTACTAACCAAGTATGCCGAGGCAGAAAACCTGATAGATCAAATGAGAATTGGCACTAATGTAAGTAGGGAAGGGTCTCAGTTTGACTGATCTAAATCCATTACAAAATAAAATTGTAAGTATTTTAGACATTTCTATTGTGTGTTTGAATATATGGATGCCTTTTGCAGGCTCAGCCCTCCTCAGAGCTCACGCTTGATTTTGAGTTTGAGGATGATCATTCAGAAAATGTACCTGCAGTCGAAGAAAGCCATCCTGAAACCTTGACCGCTTTCCTTCCTCCATCAAGTACGTCTCTGTGTTTGACATGTCAACACTTTTGTCCACTACCTGAAAGTAATGCTATGAAGTGCACCAGGTTTTCATAGAAACAAAGGGTCAGATGACAAGTTCTGTAGTTACATGAACATCTTTTATTTTGCTAATATTTGCTATTTAACTATGCGGAAACAACAGATTTGAATTGGAAAACAAAAGCACATCATGATGCCATAAGGTACTCAAAGTATCATTTGAACTGTATTTTCAATTGTTCACGAAAATAAGATTTACAATGAAAGTGAAACTGTTTAGGAATGGTGCATATGCATATTTATACTTGTATGTATTTCACTGAGGTCATTCTCTGCTTTCAGAGGTCTTAGTTAAAAAAGAAGAAACCATCTCAATCAACAACAAAAAGGAATTGAGCCCAGATTCTTCCATCAAGCATGAAGAAAGTCCCAGTGATGGAGAGAGAATGACTGCAGAGCTGAAAGACATCATCAGCCAGTTCATGCAGAATGTAAGTCAAAAGTCTGGTGTGGAATTAAAAAGTTAATGTCAATATCAAAATAATTTGTTCTTCCATACAGGTGGAAGACTTTAAATTAAGTATAAACAACATGTCAATGAGCACCGCAGAGCAGCAAATGGTGAGCACTGTTTACTTTATTTTGTCCTGTTTATGTCATAATAGCAGGGATGAAGAGTTAAATATAACATTTACAAATTTACTGTAATTTAGTAGCTTTTTTAATTCTTGCACCTTTTAAGTAAATTTTCAAACCAGCATTTTTACTTGAGGTGTTGCACACATATCTAAGTAACAGAAACAATGAAGTTGGAACATTCTATAAAATGTAAATAAAACAGAACACAATGATTTGCAAATCTGTTTTGACAATAAAATCACCTGACTACACAGCAAAGACAAGATATTCATTTTTCAAACTGCAACACTTTATTGCTTTGTGCAAGTTTTCATTCATTTTGAATGTAATGTCTATGATATGTTCCTAAAAAGCTGAGACAGGGGAAGAAAGAGTGAGAAGGTGAAGAATACTTAAAAAACACATTGGAACATTTCACAGGTGAATCGTTAACTGCAAAAAAGTGATTGTCATGATTGGGAGCATCTGAAAGGCTGTTTACAGATTCTGCAAAGTTCAACTGCTTTTTGAACAACTTCATAAACAAAGAGTCCAATACTTTAAGAAAAATGTTCTTGTGTGAAGAAGACAGGGATTTAATCATCTACAGTCTATAATAATATAACCAAAATACTCATATAAATCTCACATATGCAGCAAGGTTGAAAACCAACACTGAATGCCTGTGACCTTAGATCCCTTAGGCAGCACTAGGTTAAAAACTAACATTATCCTGTAGAGGACATTACCAAGAGGGCTCAGGAACATTTCAGAAAACCATTGTCAGTGAACACAATTAGGGCTGTCACTTTAGTGCATTAATTAGATTAATTAATTACACCACAAATTAATGCGTTAAAAAATTAACTGCGATTAATCATAGCACACAAACATTTTAATATTGGCCAGCTGGAGGACCCGTACATGGCAGTGGCACGTCACTTCACACATGCGTCTCTAGTCAAACCAAACAAAGCCCAGGTGACAACAGGAATGGCATATTCAAGACTTAGTCTTATTTTACTTTTGAATTTATTTATCTATATTTGTACTACATTCTTTAATAATGCATCAGGCCGAATTGGTTTGCTGGATGTCCTCGACCTTTTTCTTATTTTGAATTTGATTTATGAAACACACTTAAAGTGTAATTTGAGTTGCCTGATTGAGCTTAGAATTTTCTGGACAAGTTGCCCTGACATTGGTTTTATTTAGCCACCAATAAAAATGTGGATTTACAAATCTTCACCTCTTAGCTTATTCATTTGATTAGTCCTGCACTACAATTTTATAATATTTGCTAGAATTCAAATTCTTTATTTGGGTACTTTAAGCAGATATGAGATTAAAATGCGATTAATTAGATTAATTAATTATAAATCCAGTAATTAATAAGATTAATTGTTTTGATCGTCTGACAGCACTAAACACGATTCATTGCTACATCTACATGAGCAAGTTTATTTATTTACTTATTTCACCTTAATTTAGCCAAGTTGGTTCCGGAGAGAGCAGAGATTGATTTTCCAAAGGGATACCTGATCAAGAATGGCAGCAACACGCAGTTTCAACAACAAACACGCAAACACATCATAAACATGTAGATCAACAGCTAGTCATCAGTTAAAACAGCTGATGAATTCAAGATTTTTCACAAAGTATTTAAAGATTTTTAGGGAAACTAAACTGAACTAAAAACAGTCTGAATGTTATTCTAAGAAAAGGGAGCAGAGAATCTAAAAGCTTTCTTCTACAACAAAGTAATGAACGCACATATTTAGCGTAAATTAGTAGCGTATACCTGCCTTTTACATGTGTACAAAAACAAAGTTAAAAACCGCACTCCAATAACTTCATGATCTTGTTTGCTGAATACAAAACGTGTAAAACACATGTCCTTGCTCAGATGCTGAGGAGCCTGATGGAGGCTCAGGACCAGCTCGAGAGGAAATACATCAGTAAGAAAGAGGAGCACAGAGCTCTGGAGATGCAGAACTACATGGGGTTATCCAGGAACACTGGCACCTTTGACCCTAACAGGTAAAAAAGAGTCTGATGTTGCATGTGCATGGAAATCTGCTGATATCATATTTGATCATGTGTGTTTGCCTTTAAATGTGTCACCTGTGCTAAAATGTGTGCAGGCTGGTGGAGGGTGACATCTTCAGGATAGGGATGCACATCGAGGACATAAAAGAGCTGATAGATAAAAACCTGTGTGAGCAGATTTCTCCACCACAATCCTCCTCCACTCCTACACCAGTCAGAGAGACACAGCACGAGGAGGTCCATCCTCTGTGCATGCCGACACCCTCACCTCCTCCTCCACCTCCTCTGCTCGAGGTAATCTGAGACTCAGCACGACTCTGATCTCTTAATGTTTGGTAAAGTGTTTGTAATATCAAATATGGTGAAATAGTGACCCACGTCTTTCTTCATATTTTATTATGTTATAAATGAAACAAAGTAATTGTAACTTTTATTTTTTTACTTTCACCAAGGAGGTTATGTTCTTACAGTCTGTTGTTAGTTTGTAAACAGGATAACTGGAAAAGCTAAGAAGGGGTTTTAATGACATTTTCAGGGAATGTGGATCATGGCATAATGAAGAAGATTTGATTTTGGTGGTGATCTGAATACGGATGCCAATCTAGGAATTTTCAGTCAATCAATCAAACATTAGTTATAAATTACTTTTAATACAAAAAATGTGACACAAACACTGTACATTCCAGAACACAAGCAGGCAAGAGTCAGGGGCTACAAAATTAAAATACAAAACTCCCATCCATTCACCCAGTTCACATTTAACACATACAGCCATTCACACACACATGCACCCAAGCACACACACACGGGAACACCAAGTTAGGACTCTTCAAACAGTCACAGAGGACTGACAAATTGCTATCTTCAATTAAAAATGAGGAAACACAGGGGCTAAGACTAAACTGATAAAACCATGAAAATATATAATAAAGGTAATGAGGCATAAAGAGTTGAATAAAATAAAACTATACAATCAAATGAAATAAATTAAAAGTGTCAAAACACACGATAGTAACTCTCAAACTAAAATTGAGTAAAACAAATATAATGCAGATTAAGAGAGTAAAATAAAATTCAACCAAAAGCCAGACTAAGAAGTAGATTTTTAGTTTGCATTTAAAAGATGAACAGTAAGTGCTGTCTTTTGTCAAGGATTTGTTAATATTGCAAAGCAGGGCAGTTTTCCACATTTTTGCAAACAACTCGATGAGTTGTCGACATATTTTGAAGACATTTATAGTGAATATTGGCCATGGTACAAGGGAGAAGTAAATTGAATTTGGTGGTGACCAGAATACAGATATGGATCCATGAATTTTTAAAGGATTTGTTAACTGTGTGAGTAAGGATAGTTTTTCACAATTTTGCTCAGGTCATAAAAAAGCGTAAGCATAAGCTCAAGTTTGTTTCAAACTTTGAACTCTCCATAAAAGTTTGGAAATGTCATTTTAGTCTTTTTTCCACATTTTTTAAACAATAAAAATTAATATATTGTGGTATTTTATATTAAGATACTACTTTATACCAAAAAAAAGTACCAGAATCCCCTGTCTCTGAAGAAAGCTTGTGGTCCCTCAGAGAAGCAAGGGTGAGGAAGACATGCAGCAAGTATTGACAGAAAGCACTGACATCAGAAAATAACAGAACCTAACCCTACTCATGAAGGAAATTCTGGGTGTTTGTACGTGAAAGAAGACACTGACTGCAAATTATCTGACTGGGTCTCGTGTTTCAGGGACAAAGTTCAGGATTTTCCACCTTGAGAGATGAGATGGAGATTGATGAAGAAAAAGAGGAGGGAGACGGTGAGGCCTGTGAGGTCAGACATGATCGATTACAGAAAAGTGGTGAACAAGTAAAGACTCTGAAAGGTGGTCAAAGCAGCTGCCATTCCAGGTACATATGGAAATACTGTTGTGACTCATGTAATAATGAAGTTGGTTTGATATCATCCCTGGTTTATCAGTGATAAACATTTCTAGTTTTACATTTTTTTGCAAATATCCACTCATTTTGAGTTTGATGCCTGCAATACTTTGAAAAAAAAGCTGGGACGAGACAACAAAAGACTGGGAAAGTTGACAAAAGCTCAAAAACATTTGTTTTGAACCTTCAACAGGTGAACAGATTAATTGCAAATAGGGTGAGTGTCATTATCAGGTATAAAAAGAATATCCTCTTATTTAAACAAGACAATTCCAAGTTACATTTTGCATATATTACCGGAGCATTACTCCATAGTAAAAGAGTGTTAATTCTAAACAGGCCTGCCTGCAGTCCATACCTGTCTCCATGAAAAAATGTGTGAGGAGGAGCAAAATACAACAGTGCAGACCCCAGACTGTTGAGCAACTGAAGTCAAACATCAAGAAAGAATGAGAAAGAATTACACCTCCAAAGCTTCAATAATTAAGCTCAAATGCTTTGTGTGTGTCGTTGAAAGGAAATGTGATGTAACACGGTGGTAAACATGCCCCCATCCTAGATTTTTGGAATGTGTTACAAGCATCAAGATTCAAAATGAGTGAATATTTGCAAATTACCTAAAAAATGTCAGTTCAAATGTTAAAGGTGTAGTGTGTAGAAGTCGGCAGCATTTCACCAAACAGAAACGGTAAATATAGAATAAAATGTTTCTATTTGTATGTAAAGTCTGTTGAGATAGGTGTACAATCATCTCCATGAAACTTTAATTTTTTTATTTTATGAAGTTAGAAAACCTTTTTATACTTATGTTCCTGGCCCCTGGCTGACAAAAGGATAGGCCATGTTGTCTAGGGGTGGATTTTGGGGACAAAAAGAGCGAAACGTGATTTTTGAATACAAGTCTGGGTGCCAGTCCTGAAATCTACCTGGATGGCATGTGGCACCTTTACTGACCTATGGTCTATCAAAATAATAGTTACAAATATGACTGAAAAAACCCTCACCTGGTAACTGTTGTAAATGATACCCTATTCACGATCCTGTTTGGTCTTCACCGGCTCTGGTCACTAAGTGATGTAACGAACGGGCTCATTCCAAAATCTGAACTCAATGCCAATTTTTACACACTGCACCTTTAAATTTTGTGTCTTTATAGTGAATTCAGTTGAATGTAGGTTGAAGAGGATTTGCCGATATGTGTGCTCTGTTTTTATTTCCTTTTAACACAACGTCCCAGCTTCATTGGAATTGGGGTTTGTACCTAAATAAAGGTCCACTGTAACTTGAGTATACATTATTGTTTTGTTATTCATGTTGCATGTTTTGATTGGGGCTTCTGTGTGTATGTGCTAAAATAATAGGGGCCCTCTCGGCCCTCCCAGGACAGATTGTGTTTCAGCTGCGGTGTGGGTGTTTGGTTCCAGCGGGTGCTCGAGCTGCTGCTTTCATGCATGCTTCACTTTAACATTTCAGGAGCTCACGGTTTGTTCTGGAGGGAGCAGACATCCATACAGCAGGGACAGAGGATGAGACAAGCTCTGTCATATCAGATGTGATCAGCCACAGTAATATCTTAGCATACCTGGCTGAAGGCAGTCCATCCTCAGGACAGACACAGAGGACACTGGACAGGTCAGTGCCTTGACTCAGATGCTCTCTGTTGTTTTGCTTCTACCTGGTTTCCTCTTGAATAATGCACGCCTCATACTAGTAATTGTCTTGTAATCCTGTTACGATGTAAGTGGGCTACTTTTGCGTGGTGAATAAATTGTCAGCCCACTCTACTGGCTTTAAATATGTCACTTGTTGATGCAGTCTTGGCTCCGTGGACAGTGTCCTGCACGCAGAGGGTGAGTGTGATCAGGGGGATTGTTTCAGTCTAGCTGTGGAGGTCTCCTTGTCAACTGAAGGACCCAGAGACACGGACATCCACAAGCCTCCTCCAAACACATCGGCCTCACAGGTCAGTCATGATTGGATGTTTGATTATCTCTGCACATGTACTGAGGGGTCAAGGCACAAGGAAGAAGTGCTTTGACTTTGGTGGTGATCCGGATTCAGATGCAGATCCAAGAATTCTTTAAAATATTTGTCAACATTGCATGATGATGCACTTTTCCAATTTTTGGATTAAAAACTCAAAAGGTTCTCAGTGGATCTGGTTAAAATTTACAGAGACAAAAGCACAAGAGAAAAATGGTTAGATTTTGGTGGTGATTCCAAACCAGATTTGATTCAGGAATGTTTTAAGGATTTGTTAACAGTGTGAAATAGGCCACTTTTCAACATTTTCCATTGTAACTTAAAAAGTTTGCCAGAGATTTTAGTGGAATTTTCAGGAAGCGTTCATCACACCACAGAGACAATGTGATCAGATTTTGGTGGTGATTTAAATCCTTATGTGGATTCTGGATTTTTTTTAAATGATTGGCTAACGATGCGCTAGAGTGTGTTTTTCTATATTTCTGTGATTAATTTGGCTAACAAAGTCCGAAAGGCTTTGGCGGAGCACTTCTAGTTTTATGTATTTACTATATTACAAGTAACATTAATATATATATACATGACAAAGTCCTTGTTTTATTTTAAGGACAGTTTTCCACATGTTTGACAGTTATTTGCCTGACAATGTTGAAAAAGCCTCAGCAGAGGACTGTCACTGGAGCATTTTCTACTTTTATTTAATTGATATTTTCATGCACCTATTTTCAAAGTTGTATTTAACTTGCACAAGCTACTTTTATTTGTTCATATTTGGTTTCCCGTTGTGCAGAGGATCGTGAGCCCAGAGACTGACAGCGGATTTGGAAGTTCCTATTTAAATCAATCAGGCAGTGGCTCATATGAAGCTCATGTGTTCACTGAAAGGTAAACATCTATGAACACAATGAGATTTCTGTGAACAGACACCCTCTGTCACTATCTACAAAGGAGCTCAAGTTTGTCCCTCCTTCTTACAGTGTGCAGTCCCAGCATGTTGGTGTAAGCAGCACAGACAGTGAAGGCTCCTGCTCTAACCTGCAGACAGCCATCCATTCAGCCAGCCACAGCAGCCAGCGGTGGGCCAGTCCCCATCCATCTGTGGAAACTCAGTCCTGTGGCGGAGCTGCAGCAGTGGAGAGATGGGTGGTGAGCACCACTAAGGAGCCGTCTGTCCGTCTCCAGGGTGAGAAAACTCTTTTTAGTATTTAGTTCCTATACTGTAATGCACTAAGTGAGAAATACATCTAGCTCATTCTTACAGGGTTAATAAACGGATCACTTTTTTTGGCTTTTGTGCCAATCCTTTAAAAAAAGTCCTTGATATTGTGATCTATGACCTCTTCCAGCGTTAACATATTTTACTATTTTCTTCATTTTTTGTGTGTTTGATGGAGGGAGGCGTTAAACATGACAAAGGTCTTTTTTCATGTATGGCATTTTGGATTTTAAGGTCAAACAACTGTTAAAAACTGTTAGCAGTGGCATTGGAATCATTTGCTCAAATGTTCCTCATCATTAAATAGTGGTTTTATGTCGATTTTGCTTTACTAAGTTTTCATTCATGGCCTTTGCAAGAACACAAATCTGTTAAAGTATGCTTGTTGTCTATTTAAAGTAAATAACATCTCATTACACTTATTTCAGCCAATATTATGCTATTTAGTTTTATATGCTCTCTGTGTGATTTAAATGAGCATTTGGTAGTTTATATTTGAGTTTCTGTTTTGCATTTACATCCATTTATGTCAATTCTATTATTTCCATTGTTTCAAGATAAGCTAGATGAAATCAATGTCAGGTAAAAACTTTTCAAAAAGACTATGCAACTGAATGAACAGACTGTATTGTCCTGACGACAAATTATTTTTCTGTCAAATAATATATATTGATAAAACCCACTCTCAAGCATGAGAGGTGACCAACAGCCCCATTTTCTGAAAAAAAAGTTATTAAGAATGGAGATAGGTTTGTGCCAAACAGTGGCAACATGCTGTTCTCCATAGCTGTTCAGCCAGTTTAAAGTAGATGTAATGTTCTTAATTTAGTGTTCATGCAAACACTCTACAAATACTTCATTTTGGGGATTTATTCTGTCAAGATGAACCTTGTATTACTATTGACCAATAGGATCAGAGCTCAGCCTGCCTCCTCAGCTCCCTGACCCTGTTTCTGAACCAATACTTCATGTCACTATGGATATAGATGAGAGAAGTACTCCTCTGAAATCCTGCTCCTGTAACAGGTCAGTTCATGCTTAGAGAAACTCCTCTTTAGATAAGTGTTGACCTTCAGTCATTCTCTGCCACAATATAATATTGTATAATTACAGACTCAACATATGGGTCTTTGTTTTTTAGAGAGGCTATCCTGGCTTTGCAGTCAGAGGTATCAAGGCTGAAGAAGGACCTTGAGGAAGGTCTGGTCCAGCTGCCTCACCTGACTCAGAAAATGGACAATCTCACCTCTAGATACAGACAAGACCGGCAGGAACGCAGATCGAAAACGAGGTCACGAACCCAACACAGACTAACCAGTAACAGGTAACTATGACTGGTTAATGGAGACAGATGGATGAGTGGATGTGGACCAAAGTAATCAAAACCACCCTTTTCCTGTTACCTTTAGTGTGTGCAAGCCATCCAGCAGCAGACAGAGTGCCAGCAATCTCAGCTGCAGTGAGGGGAGAATAGAAGACTGGATCTCTTCAGACATGGAGCCCAGCAGGAGCAAAGGTGATCAACAATACAAAAAAGAGAAAACATCAGCAGGGACTGAGTGTTCCTCTGCTTTTGTTAGCATACTCCTCAAAAAGTTTGAAAACTTTATTTAACTTGATAATTTATCTGCTTTTTTGATTTAGTTTTTTAAAGTCCAGTCATACAGTCCTTATACAGGTAAAAAGTAAATGGTAAATTATCACAACATTGCGTATAATAAAGCATTTCAACATTTTTTCATATACCTTAAAGCTAGGGTCTACGATTTGAAACCGCAGCCTGCCCCCCCATCCCTCACCTCTCCCCTCCGTGTTCCAAGATCCCGCCCCCAGCTCGTGTCGCCTCATAAAGCCCCCTCGGACAGAGCTACGAGCGACGAGCACAATATATCAGCAGCAAACTCAATCAAAAACAGCTCAGCTCAACTGAAAGTATCAAACACGACAGACATCCCCCTTGTAACACACAGCAGTAGCCATTTCAATTGGACCGGCGGCAATGCGGGTCTGGCGCCGCCAGAGCGGAGCCGAGTGTGGGGGAGGATTTATCTTTCTCAGCCTGTCCTCCCCAGCTCAGCTTACAGTGCAAACGATTAGTGGCTAACAGGCTAACCCGCTCCCCTACAAGTTATTAGCCCGTGCAGGCACAAACTAACCAGAGTTATTCAGCAGACATCTCCCACTGTAGTAAACAAAGCCGTTACCTGATCAACCAGGGGCGAAACGGTCGATGCTGAAGGTCTGACGGCCGGCTGAGGCTACTCGTTAGCCGTTAGCCGTTAGCCCGCTAACAGGCCTCAACCCGCAGGCAGAGCTCCGTTGGGCCCCGCGGGAGAGGGAGGCGGCTTCGGTCTCGGCGCTAGGCTTTTCCGGCTCCATGATAGTTCAGTAGCTAACGCTGCTAGCTGCTCACCGGAGGTAGAGGGGAGGAGGCGGGACCATGGGGATGACGCTGCGTAGCTAGGGAGACGAGGATTGGATGGACTCACAGACCAACTCACAGACCAATTAATAGTCGCAGGTTCTTAGGTTTGATTGGTCAGCTAGTATGCAGCTTTTCAGCGGATATACTGAATGGATTTTTTTCGTTCTTTTTGGTCTTTATACTGTGTAGATAGGACCATAGGACCATAACAGCCTTATAAACGGTGTTATTAATATGTACAAAGCTTCCAAATCGTAGACCATAGCTTTAAAGCAAGTCCGAGGTCTTTGTTGAGATACAATCTTTTGGACTTTTTTTTCTGCTCAAAAGAGTCAGGAAAGGAAACTGTTTACATTCAGAGAGATAGTGTTATAGAAGAAAGAAGAGGAAAGTAATAAGAGAAAAAAGGAATAATTAATGATATGGACCATCCAAACAAAAATGGCAGATTTCATCTAGCAATTTGCAAAACACAATAATCTCTACTTTAATAACACTGATGGGTATTGTATTTGATTGTTGTAAACCTGATTAATGTCCTTTACAACAAGGTACAATTTGAAAGGATTATGCATCCATGGAATGATCAACACAGATACTGAACGTATGTGGGTAGCAACCTCAAAAATTGTGTCAAATAGTTCACCCAAGTAACATTTCCAAACTTATTTTGAGGAGTATGAGTGCAAATGTGCTTCTGTTGCAGTTTAAATGGTTGGATGTTTAGCTGATCTCCAAGAAGAATGAAAAAAAAAAAAAAACCTCAATGGTCTCTTCCTGCACAGACAGTGGTGACCCAGCCGGCTCAGAGTTCATGTTGCAGCTCCACAGACCACCAGCAGAGGGCAGAAGAGGCAGCAGCAGCGTGCCCCCCTCTCCTGAGTTTCTCAACACATGGCAAGTCAGCCAAGGTCTGAGCTCTTTCATAGTGCCAGTGCACTTACTAATGTTAATGTTTTTGTTAAATCATTAACATTTATTGGCTTTTTTTGTTCAAAAGTAGAAAACCTGTGTTCTATCCTCCTGTAGAGTCAGAAAAAATCAGCTCAACGAAAACCTCCAAACTGAGCAGCTCCTATTATAAAGGAGGAAAAACAGAAGGGGCTGGCTGCCATGTTAGTCAGAGACCTCAAAGTAAGTTATTTGAAAATCTGATGTTTATGTTGTAAATGGTTTTGTGTCACTGAAAGTGGGAAGGTTTTGACACCTGAAGGATGGGTTGGCAAACAGCTGCAGATCACATAAAGTACTGGGGGTTATGCATGCCAGCGCCTGATGAGTTAAAATAATCCCATGAATGTGCACACTTCAGTATGTAATCTAAGGTATCTAATATTATACATGTTTACACGTGTACACACAAAGCATCACAGATTATCACTTGGGATCTGAAAACCCAAAGTAGATGCTAACTTATTTTAAAAATAAAAGCCAGGTGATATGACCTAAGAATACATTTTTTTTCAACAACACACGATTTATGATTTTAATTGATTTTTTTCCCTCTTAAAAAAAACTCAAGTGACATAAAAATTACATGAATCAAGTCTTGCCTTCATGTTATCAAAATATATTCCCAAACAAAACAAAATGTCCCTCGTAGGCAGGTTTGTCTACTTAAAAATTAAAGGCTTATCTATTCTCACAGCATATTAACATGGAACTCTCTGATCAAAATTTAGTCTTAATGAAAAAAAACCCTAAATATTAACCCAAAATGTGCTTGTTCAAAACCTGACAAGGCCTACCATGATAAAAAAAAATGTTATTTTTTGGTATTTATATTTTCAAACATTGCAACAACTTACAGTATAAGTATGTCAACCAAACAAATCTAGATTTTTAAATATTTTAAGCTCTGCAGAAATTATTTGAATTCATCCATTTAGTTGATATATCGCTCAGCCCTAGTATTAAATGAAATATATGAAAATGTGCTCAGAAAGTGTTCTTTTAAGTTGTATAAATGTTTATACAAGCTAACTTCTCCTGTTTTAGCACAAGCCATGAACAGTTTTTCCTACAAGGAGAGGTGGTCTCTCTCATCCTCTCCATCACCTCAAAAGCCCCTCCTCCAGGTCAACTACGGCTCCTCAAGCAGCCTGCCTGCAAGGTAACCAGCGGTGTCATGAAAAATGACCATGTATCATCACAGAAGGCTGTCAGATTTTTTTCCCTGCTCACATTTTGTACTTCTGTTCATGCTGAATTGATCTTCAATATACAACTAAAAAAAATCTAGCTATAAAGTGAGGGAGCCACCACTGCAGCCCACAGCCCATCACAGAAAACGCTCCACCCAGTCAGACACAGCTCTCCTGCCCAGTAACGTGTACTTCCAGCGGACACTGAGCCCAGTATCAGCACCGTCAAAGACCAGCAGCAGCAGGGCAGGCAGACACAGAGGGAGCAAGGTGAGGCATCGAATTATGGTGGTTGTCACAACTACAGCGCTGTTGAAAAAAAACAAGCTTCAAGTTTGCACATTTCCTTTGGATAGTTTTATGTTTGGTGTTATGAAGCAGACCAGTCCAGGCCAGGTCACAAAAAAAGGTTTGAGCTGGCCTTATGTCAGTATGTTGCAGCCAGTATTGTTATGACTGCGTGTCCTGCTCTGCTTTAGGATTTGGATCAGGCACAAAAAATCCTACCTCAGCCCATGGATATTAAATTCTGTTCGATCCTACTATTTTTAAGGTCCCCAGCCCTTCAAATCAAACATACTTCAATGTTCTGGCTTCAGTAACTAAAGCTTGTGCGTGCTGTTTAATTGCAGAAAAATAGGCGTCTGCCTTCAGGTTGTCTTTTTTTTTTTAATACAAAATTATATAAGCACACTCAGGGCACACTTCTGTTGAAGGCGTTTGCGCAAGAATGTGCATTTAAGACTATTATCACTTTTATCATGATTTTTCCCCATAACAGTCAAAACTGGTGTTTACTTTCCACAACAATGCGTGGATATTTTTTGTGAAGGCCCTGGGGTGGCTCAACTTGTTTTTGGCACAACTCGGGAGGCTCCAAGGAAAATGGTCTGGAACTCCTGCTCTAAAAGATCCAAAACATTATTATTCAGTAGAACTTGGTTGTCAGCCTGGTGGCCATAATACTATAACTTTTACTAATGCTGCTGCTTTAAACTTCTACAGCAGTGTCATGAGATAACTCCTCTGCCGGATCAATTGTTTCTTCTCTGCAGACCAAATGCTCTAAGGGTCTACTGAAGTGAGCTGAAAACCACCTCCTTTAGGCAAGCTTGGGGCAGTTCTTTGTACAAAAACAGGGATGAATTGTGGTGCTCATATAAACACAAACAAACTATGCCGAACGTTGAATGAATTGTCATTTAAAGATTTCCCAATAATCTCACTGGTTATTTGGTGATATACATAGGAGGAAGAAATGAGCCGGACTCTGGACCAGGCCATCGAGGTGGCCCTGAGCATGAAGAGGACCACAGACAGGATGGCAAAGAGACTGTCAGCAGACCTGGCCAAGGCTAAACTTCACAGGAGACAGCTCAACATGCAGCCAATAGGGGGCAGGAAACACCACGCAGTGTGACAAGCAGGCAGGGCAGAGATCAGCTTTCTCTGAGATCACTGCTCTGTTAGTCACCCCGAGACCTGATGCCTCCTGGGAAGACATGATACTGTATCTTTGTCCAAGGCTGGAAAAGTAATTTATGTACCTGTTTGTGTTACCTTATTGGCTTTTTATTTTACATGTTTGTACATTTTTAATAGAAAGATCAGCTTAATACCACACAAATTATGCATCCTCGCCTTTATTTTGTATGCTTTTTGTATTTTTTATGGCAAAAAGCTTTTATGCAATCATAACTTTTCTCTTCTTTTGTCAGTATTAGCAAATATTTGATTTGATCTTGAGGTTACAATAACTTTTGATCACTTTGCTATTGAGCAAAAACCTCCTATCTCCAAATCTGCTGCTTTAACAAAACATAAGTTTGATGAAGTTTAGAAGACCCATTCACCAACATGGAAGGTGACATATAGCATTGTTTTATGAAAATGAAATGAATTATCGTCTCTATCGTGCCTGACAAAGGGATACCAAAATAACCCATCTTCAGCTTTTTTGTTTGGGGGTTAATGGCCGCAGAGTACAATGTCAATTCAGTAATAAACTGGTATCTTTACACATTGCTTCATATTTGCTGGTTCATGACACATAACCACTTTTTCTTTTTATTACACCTGTTCTCCAACTAAAACATAACTGCAGCCAAAGGGTGAGGAGACTTGAGTTATATCAAATGAAAACCAGGTCAGATTATTTACATTACATCTCAGGAAACCCCCTCCTCATCTTAAAGGTATCAGTGTTTCTCCTTTAAGCTAACATCCTCCTTCAGTGCTCTGCCCTGTTGGCCCGTGGGTGCTCGCGCCACAGTGTCTTCTTACCCAGATACCGTTGGTCGTCTTTGTGGCCTCATCACCTGCTGGTGCCGGGCTGTGTTCAGTTTTTTTGTTGTGGGGTATCAACTTTCTCTGTTGTTCTGAGGGGGTATCAGGGAAGGAGATGTGTCCAAACAACATTCCTGAACTATTCCTTGTGATTGTCCGATGAACAGAAGGAGTTCTCACTGTTCACTCGCCTTCAGGCATTCAACATGACAGACTGCTAACATTTAAATGAATGACAGGACACTGTTACTGCACTGTATCAAAGCAACTTTCAACAGAAGTTTTATAACAGTTTTTAAATGATTGGCAAAATGTGAGCAATTTACTGTCCTGAAACAAAAGACAGAATATCCCTTAAGGTTACAGATTCTTAAACCACCATCACCTCTGTGTGTCTATCTGTGGTTTAACCAGGGCACATAACTCGTCTGAGGTTTCAGACAATTGTTTTAATCTTCACTGATTTTGAATTTGGAAAAAATAAAAGTATAAATATAGGATTAAAACTGCACCTAAACATGCAGGATATTAGCAGCATTGTGTTGGTATTAGGAAGTTATTTTTAGAATAAGCATATATGATCATTTCTTACTGCTGAAATAATAATCCATGCACATCAGCTTTGAGTTTGAGGATTTTTTTTTATTGAATTTTAAAGTAAGCTCCATGAAAGACAGGACAATTTTCTGACAACAGGTTCTTCTGTTGCCTTTTAGGAGAACATATGGAGCCTGGGTTTACTGTTAGAAACACATTTAGCATTTAATTTACGGTTTAATAGATAAAAAATACCTTCAGTTATTTCTATATTTAGTTACGAGCTTAAGTAAGTTTGAAAATACTTACATTTTGAATACTGGCTGAAATCGACAATACAACCTATAAAATTCAATTCATTTCAATCACTTAATTTATCTCCAAGGGGGCAAAGACACAGGAGTAGCACACACCAAACACAGAAAGACAAAAACAAAGCAAAGCATCAACAAACAGATAAACAAGCAGAAAAGCAGATTGAATGTTACTACTCCATAAAGTGCACAGATCTAATAAAGTGCTATTCAGTTAAAGTGACCATAAAAAGTTGCAGATAAAGTGCATAGTGCATTAAGGCTGATTAACATGGCCAGGATTGTGTGGCCCACCCTATAGTGGTTCGGGGATTACAGTGTGTCGGCCCCACCATAGGTGACTTTTCCTCTTTGGAGGATGTGTTGGCAAATTTTTAGATCTTTCCACAAGAATGAAAAAAGGATGAAAAATGAAGGATCTTGAACCAAGTGCCGCCTTTTTGAGTTTTTATTAGGTAAATACAGGCTTGCATGTTTGGAGACAATCAAAAGAACAGAGACGGGCGGTCCATCATCTGCAGAGAAAGTCCAAAGATATTGGAAGAAGTGCTCACATTTAAAGCACAGCAAGTCAAGGATATGTGTGTTTGGCATGTGTGTATGTGTGTTTGATAATGCGGGAGTGTGTGCATGTAGAGGTACGTGTGTGTGTGTGTGTGTGTAAATCCAAAGACACTGTCCAGGCGTTGTCTCTAAATTATTAGTCACAAACAGCTGGTCTTAGTTGGAACTACGTGTTTGGACATCTGTGCACCACTCAGCTAATCTATGTGTATTGAAATTAATCTCATCTATGTGTGAGACTCTGCTCCTGTAAGGAAAACGTCATAAAACAACTTAAACCAAATGCTGATGAAGGGAAATGAGGGTCTTTATGTGAGACAGGGGCTCACATGAGTGGTGACTCAAATGTGAAGTATGAGCATGCATCAGAATAAAATTTCCACAACAAGGGATAATAGCATTTTGCACAGGCTGGTCGTTGGGGAGTCGGTTCAATCAATCAATCAATCAATCAAAGTTTATTTATAAAGCCCTTTACAGTAACCCAAAAGGCCCCCAAAGTGCTTTACAGTAGTGACAGAAAATAAATAAAAACACTATAGATAAAAACAACATAAAACAATACTGGAAGAACAATACATAAAAGCAAAAGATACATAAGAATACAACGGGAGGTGTGACAGCAGCAAGGTGCATAAAAGCCATTAGGAAAGATAAAACAAAATAAAACTGACATGAGCCTAAAACTTAAAAGCCTTAGTCAGGGTTAAAAGCCATTCTAAAAAAGTGAGTTTTTAGTTTAGATTTAAAAAGACCAAAGTCAGTTGTGGTTCAATGAAACTACTGTTTCTTTTTTAAATAAGTAGACACAAGCTATTTCCTCTTTTACATCAGGTATATGCTGTGTAAGGAATCATTCACAACAAGCAACTAAAGGTCACTGCATTCATGCTAGTAAAGTATGGCCTTATTTGTTGAGTAAGACCAGAGTGCTGTCATCTCGATGGAGTAGGACATTTTCTGTATAGTTTCATTTTAAAAATGACCAAACGTAGAAGCTGAAATCAGATTCAGGAATATTTAATTGTCCTGTATCCACAGCTCAAGAATAAACACATTTAAAGGTATTTTTGTTCTTTTAAATGCACAAGCACTCAGCATTTCCAGCAAACACAAGCTAACAACTAGAAAAGCACTCGGAGAGCGCAGACCTCCACCAAGCAGCACAGTTCCCTATCTCCCATTGATAAAGAATCCTTTGAACAATTCCTGGATCCAGACGCTGATCCGGATCAACACCAAAATTGAATCACTTCTTCCTTTTCCCATGCTGAACATTTCCTGAAAATTTCATCAAAATCCATCCATTACTTTTTGAGTTATTTTGTTCACAGACAGACAAACAAACAAACTCTCCTGAAAACATAACCTCCTTGGCTGAGGTAAATATTCTCTCTGAGCAGTAGGTCCTCAGATCAGAGCTGAAACATTATTCTGGCAAAGCCTCATATTTTTCAGATCTTCGAAGAGGTCATAGTTCATCTTAAAAAAAACCTCCATATATACATTTTTGATGACTTCAAAAGTACACTTACAATCACTGAGGTTCAAAAAACCTTCTAGTTGTCATACAGAATACCCCTGATAGTGCCGTATTCTCTCTCTCTGAGTTTTTGTGTTAGAGCTCCTATACCTTTAAGGCCTCCCTCCACAGATGGGACCAGTCTGCTCTGTTTGGTCAACTCTGTGGTGATGACTGGTCGGTTTAAAGGTGTCTACAGACTGAATGCGGCTTGACCGTCCTTGGTGATCACTATCATGCAAAGTCAATGTACAGTCACAATGGGGCGGGGTTAACCCTCCAGCAACATGCTGGCTGCGTTCAAGGTGATCACTTTGCTCGTTGCTTGCGCCAAGATTGAAAAAAATAATCTTTTGTGGCGATGTCGTGTGTGGCTTTGCGGCAACAGTCAATCAGCGTTGTGTGCATATGCGACAGTACTCTTACAGTTTTATTCCAGACTACAGAGTAACGATCTATGTCTGTGTAGGAAACATTAGTCAGTGAGTAAGTTAGTTCTGCCTAGATGGACCGCAGAAAAATCACAGACGATGCTGCTGCAGGGCCAGCAGCTGCAGTGTTTTGTCCTTTGTAGGTGAGTGGAAAGGATACAGTTGGAACTATGACCACCGCGCCACGGCGACAGTGACCAAAATTAGGTGTTCATGGACACGCAACATATTGTCAACAACTCTGAATTCATTCTGACACATCTGATCCCCACTAGGATTGCTACTGTGAGCCAATGACACAATGGTGGGACATCACACTAATATGTCTCTTTTGGGGGAGCCCAGGAACAAGATGTTTTAGGGAGATACTGATGTCACTGAAGTGCTCTTTCACACTTAAAAACATGTTTAAACCTATAGGGCATACTGAAGTCAAAAAATGCATAATATGGGTCTTTGGAAATGTTTGAAAGTCTTATATTCATTGTTTATAAATCAAAGGTCCCAAAGTGTCTTAAAAAGTTTTATATTTCTCTTAACTTGAGGCCTCTGTGATGGCACATTAGCTGAAGTTTTTCTGGGTGCTTTATCAACTCTTCCCATGTTTTACTTTGTTTTTAGCTATTTCTTTTTGGGATTTTTTGTTAATTGACAAATTACATATTATGTTTTATACAACTGACCCCAAGATTTAAAATAATGACTCGGTGGGGAATTTAGCCATTTCACAGCAAAACTGTTGTTGATGAGGTACTTTGAGGAATCTAAATGTATTCACTTTACATCTTGAATTATTTAGAGGATAATTATCCAGATTTATTATTCACACTTTCATTTCTTTTACCAAAAGTTTCAGCTTTTTGTGCTGAAATTTACTAAGATTAGAAAATCTCTCCAGCTGCTAAGCTCTTCATTGAGGTTACTCAGTGAGTTTCTCTGTTCCACTGCACTTGTCACATGAAAATTGGTAAAAAAAAAATAATAATAATAAAAAAAAAATAAGAAAGACACTGGGCAGACTGTCTGTAAATTACTCAGGGTCATGAGTGATTTTCCTAGGTGAGGATGTTTTAGCTGGAGCATCTGACATTTCAAGAGGCTGAGACCTTCTAAGCGGGATTGATGAGGCACCATCTTTACGTGAGCAGCTACCTTCTTTTATCTGCAGCTTTTCTGGCACCTTTTATTGCAACATTGACGGTCTCTCCTGCTTTACAGTCCCTGAACAAGAGATGCACAACTGCTCGATGAAAACCCCTGTAGTCTTTGTCAACAGAACTACACGCAACATCCATCTCAAGCTTCGGCACTTACTAACTGTGGTGATTTTTCTGAAAATTTTACCCAGTGCAAGACTTGACTGTGTTTACTGCCTTAAGACACCCTTGATAAAAGTGGAAGATCTTCTTGCTGGCTTGCTCTTATGCTCCCAAGTTTAAGTGTTCTTTACCAACGAAATTTTCCAAAACTCTTAAAACTTGCTTATGGTCCAAACAATACACCTCCTCCATGACCTTTTGCCATCATCTTAGGAAGTCCTCCAGTCTTCTGCTGTCTGGGGACAGAAACTGTTCAAATTGATGTTAATATTGTATTGTAAGACATTAATTTTTGCATGTTGGTCCTGAGGGGGCTTTGCTTTCCTTGAGTACAGCTAGAGGATCTACAAAGAAAAAGCCAGAGGTGACCCTCTTACTACAACATCTGCTCAGATCACCCAACAGCTCCTGATCAGGCTTTGAACATGATGCAGGTCTGGCTGCAGGTAGCTCAGTCTCTGATTTCCCAAATTGCCTAAGAAGGTTGACATCATAGACTGAAGAAAACACCAGACAAAGCCAGAGTGACATCATGAGCAGGTTACTGAAGTGAGCATTAAGAACTAAACAGCAGTAGGCACTGTGTTGGAAAGTCTCAAACTAACTTCTAATTAACCTAGATACAGACAAAGCAAGTTTAATAATAAAGGGACATTTTTTAAGAAATGTTCAAATCTCACATAACCTGAAATTCTGCATGGTTAAAACTTTCTGTTCATAAAACGGCTTTACAGGTGACTTCAGAAATCTGATCCTGTTGTTCTTTTGACACTTTGAATGCTATGATTGCCTCGCATGTGAAGTTAGATTGGATCAGCTCTCACTTTTTGTCTTCATACACAATAGAGTCTGAGCTGAACTTCAGGGATCCTCCCAACGTGTCTTCATAATACACCTGACGCAGAGACTAGAGTCACTGGGGAATAAGAAGCAGTCATAAAAGCATTACCACGCCTTTGTCACTTCTACTTGAATTATTATCATGCACTGTTCTGTAAACACAGTAACTACAGATTGAGGTTAGGTTACCGGCAGATTAGCACAATGTAGTCATAAGCATTTAAATGTGGTTATATGAGTTTGCTGGTTGTTGGCATCAACAGTTGTTTTTTGATTGTTATGAGAAAGTGAAGGTTGACCTAAGTTGACTCGAACATGAACACTTGAATGGATAACAACAGCCTCTTACTCACTGAAGGTCGGTCATTATATTTGTTATTTTAGAATAGTGGCTTTCAATGTATATCTTACTTCTGCCCACACCTCCCTTTGAAGAAAGATCCTCCTTGCTCTACCACACATAATGTTTTAAAAATACTATTAGACAGTAAAGATGAATTTCACTTTTACCTAATACTGTCTACAGCGTGGCCAATAAACTCCCTCTGATCATATTGTGGGCTGATGGGTTACAAGAGTCAGGATATCGCTTGAGTTATCAAAAAAACTAGAACTGGTCTGAGAGCACAAATCTCCACCAAGTCATTTCCAACATTGTTGCACAAATAATTGTCAAACATGTAGAAAACTGCCCTATCTCACAATGTTAAGAAATCCTTAAAAATTCCTCAATGTGCTCCAGGATGTGGATTGCCACCAGATATAAACATGTCTTCCTTATGCCAACATCAACATTGGCCATAAATTTAATAGAAATGTATTCATTGCTTTTTGAGTTATCCTGTTAACAAACTAGCTAACAAATACTAGCAAAAACATAACCATCTTGGGTAAGGTAACTACAGAAATTATTTTTTATTTATAATCTTATCCCAACTTGGTAGAGCAACACAGTAAACTATGATATCTTCTAGGCTTATGTCTTTCAAAGAGTTAGTGAATATACATTTTATGTTTCCAACAAAAGAAATGTGTCCCACTGAAATACCAAGAAACTTGTTCCAATCGTGTGCCAACGCAGACCACATCGATTTTAAGGTAAAAATCACCTCTGATGATGCAAATAGCTAATAAGAGTTTAGGATTTTGGATATGCCTTGCAATTTCTGGTTTTGCATTATTATTATTAGCTCTACATAATCTGACTGGCCCATAATAAATGTGATTGATGGAGCAATCATCCAGTGAACTGCTGGATTGACTTTTGAAAGTTCTGCCCATTCACAAACACTTTTAATGGGCTGTTGCCCAGAAGGATTGGAATTTATTGAATGATCTAGTGTATCAGGTTAGTAAAATATGCAATTTCAAACAATTCATATTCTTCCTTTATTTTCTGAAAGGCATTTCATGATCCTCTTTCCACTGTCTCACAAGCCCTCAGAGGTTCTGACCTTCACCTTGGATATCTCAGGTCAAGTGGTTTTGTCTGTGCACCCTTTCAAATTTGTCTTGTCCCTTCTTTTCTTCATGTCATTCTCCATTTCTATCCACTGACCTCAAACTAATGCATAAAAGCCCTTTCAATGCATACATAAGGTGTAAGTCTTTCTCAGCCAGGACATTGAGTTTTAAGACAAATTCTGCATTTTGTTAGCGCACTTGTGGAAACAAAAAGATGGAAAAGTTTGAAACACAATAGCAGTTATCTGCATCCGCATCTGACAAAGGTGAGCTTCCTCCTCTCCCCCTGATAGGCCACCCAGGCACCCCCCAGGGAGGAGTTACAGCCTCTGGGGCTCTTTGGTATTTGCTGAAACAAAAAAGGACCTGTCCTTTTATCTGAGTGAAAAGGGGAGGGAAAAAGGAGTTAGAGGGGAAAAAAAGTCAAATTAAAGCTTGAGCCTTGTCATTGAACTCATTTTGAGAAACAGCACCTGACAACTTGCCTCCAGGCAGCGGAAAGAAATCAGGCGGAATGGGAGCCGCAGAGATAACGATGCTAAAACTTTTGTTTTTATTTACCTTTGCAGAGGTAAGAGATGTTCTTTTTCTTTTAGTGCACTATTACTTCACCTAATATTTTTATCTGCTTTTCAATTTAACTGATTGGTACACAGTCAGTCCTTGATGTAGTGCACATTTCACATATCCAGACAGATGTTATTCCCAACAGAGGAAGGACTTTTTGAAATAATGTGAACACAGTGGCTCTTTTGAGCGTCACTGCTGTCAACAAGTGCGTGTGGCATGCCCCATGGTAGCTCAATAGACAAATTCATTCAGACCTGAAAGAAATACCTGCACTGACCAGTCCTGAAATCTGTGATGAGTGAAGGTAATGTGCAGCCTGCTGCCTCTCTTGCTCCTAGAATATGATACAGGGCATAATTTGCCTCAGGATATAATGTGAAATACCACTGGCCTACTACCCTTGGAATGATTGTTTTAAAATAATGTATTTTCTGTAAATGGATGTAATTTTTATGTTCATTAATGTAATATGTTTTATCATTTTCAGATTTGTGCTGCTGACAATGGTAAGTCTTCTTTTAATCAACTCTAATAACCTTCAAACCCTAGTACGGGGAAATTTGAGACTTAACATAAAATGTGAATAAAGACTGAACACAGAGATTTTGCTGATCCTTTTATGGCAGGAATAAATATGACAAGAACCTTTACTGTTATTGATAGAGATTGGCTGATGGGTATGGGGAAAACACACAACTATGATGCTCAAGTAAAAGTACAATTACTTTGATAAAATGTTGTTTATGCACAAATAAATGTAATAATCACGATCTACTCAAGTAAAAATAGACAGAAATTTTTGGAATGTGACAAACATGTATTTTTATCAGTAAACAGTAGTATAGTATAATGGCAACTGCACCATATAATGCAGTGTTACCACAGGTTGGACATATAACTGGATAGAAAAAAGATCAGAGAGAATGTATTTTGTTTACATAGTGGGTCATAGTTTGTGTATTTGACTAATAAGGATTTTCTGATATAGGCTTTTCTGCAAAAGCACAAAAAGTTTAAAAAGTTACTCGGTGGAAGGAAAAATTCTTCAAGTAAATGGTCCATTGTCTGGTTTCTTAAATATTCAAACTGGAGCTCAACAAGGCATCATGTAGGGTCTTATTTGTTTTGTTATTTCTATAAGTTATGTAAAAATGTTATAAATGTAATGGCCCATTTCTATGCTGATTCAATTATGTGTAATCCCTTAAACTCATTTTTAAGTCTGAAATATTAATAACGATCAGCTTTTAACACTGTCAAGGGAAATCTAAGTGAATTAAAACTCATGCTAAATGCCAATACAGCTGACACTATGTGCTTCACAGGGCTTTAGTTATTAGTCCATGACGTCATTCAGGTTTTAATTTGAAAAATAGGTGGTTAAATATTTCAAATTCATATGGTTGGCTTTTGCAGGAAGAAAATCATCTGGATCTTACTTATGAAGTTAGTTGATTGACAAAAAGAAATAAAGGCAAAATTGGGTTTTCTATAATGGAACAAATGGATTTATTTTCTCAGAAGAAAGACACTTATTTAAGCACCATTTATGTCTGCTATTTATTACTCAATTTATTGATTAGGGCAATGCATTTTAAACAGCAAATCAGCACAAAGTATCACTGTAAATGTGCTGGGATAACAGAGAATATGGAAAAATTCTTAATGTGCATGCTACATGCATATGTTTTTTTGTTATGTTCTTATTTTAAAGTGATGTGACACCATGATGATGGATGAGCTCGTGATGCGAAACAAATTTCTGAGCAATCAGACAATCAAGTATTATCTTACTTTACATTAATTCTTGGAAAATGTCAAACGATGTACAAATCACTTTAAATTTTCTCTTTGGTTTGAGCTCTGGAACGTATTTCTCTACTTTACTAGAACCAGAGCACTAACCGTAATATTTTATCGTTTTTTTTGCCCATTAAAACAATGGTATTTTATCATAGTGTTTAAAAATTTAAACGGATTATGCATTTAATCTTATTTTAAGTTGCTACAACCCCCATCTCACAATAAAATAAGCAGTGATGTTTATTAGACCATGCTTGAGCATAAAATTGTAGAAAGATGCTCTTCTAAGTCTCGTTTCTGTATGCTGGGCTGTTACTGAATGTACCTTTATTTCTGAGTTGTGCTAAGCTGACATTAGAACATTTAACTTCCTGACTTGGTTGTTCAAAACTTAGCACTTGGCCATAATTACATGCCAGGAATTTTGCAGTGAAAGAACAACTTAACATAAATAATTATTACTGACAGGGCGCTATACGCTACAGTTCATTGTTTGCAAAACAGACAGGGTTTTTTTCAGGTGCTTCAGTGATCCACTTACAGGCTTGGTCTGCTTCTCTGAATTATCTTGAACTGAATACAAGTAAGTCAGAGTTTTAAACCAATCAAGCAACTGTTCAAGCTCTTACTGCTGTGACAAAATCGGTTGCACAGAAGGACATAGCAAACATGAACTGTGGCAAAAAAGACCAGAAGAGAAGCTCTGCAAAGTGAAAAGCTCTCTGAATTTTCACTTTAAACTTGGGGAGGTGGACAAAGAGTGGGGAAGAAAGTTCCCATTAACCATGCTGTGCAGTAACTTACTGTCATGAAAAACAAACACAGGGGTGGTCACTATGCAGTTCAGACAGTGTGGTGGGTGTTTTTAAAGCTGTCACAAATCACTCTGCTCTGTTCTGGATGTCAGGTTACTCAAACCAATCCCTGTGGATGGGGGACATAAGCTAAGAGCTATCAGGATGGTGTCTGTTTAGCCTTAAATGTGTATGACAACACAACATGTGTATCTGAATCAGTGCTGAAAGGGCTGGTGTTGGGTTGATGATCTGTTGTTTGCTGTTAACCTTGTTCTTCAAGCTCTGTTTTATTCATTTGTTGTAGACTTAATGCTGCTGCCTTGGCCTGGACATTTAAAAAAAAAAAATAGAATATGAATGTGAATTTTCTTGGACTTGCTACTTTTTCCGTCCTTACTGGGCCACAAGAGTGCTCCTTTCGAATCTGATCATAGCATTTTCATCCGTCACCACTTCAAACTCTCACCTGTGGAATGTTTCAGGTGTTTTCTGAGCATTCCACCCTTTTCCCAGTCTTTTCTAGTCCCCGTCCCAATATTTACCTCCGCCAAGAGTTGCGTTTTGCCGGCATGTATGTCACTAAGGATTTAGCATATTTCTCTGTTTTAGACTTTATTTTTAACGTGACCTAAAAAGATGGAGTAGGCTATGAGGCGGAGGCACCGGGAGAATATACAGTATATCACCCAAAGCTCTGCTATTTGGGGATGACAGACCAGGAGTGCAGGTGGATCACAAGCATGAATGGATAAGCCGGCGTCTGTGTAACTGTCTCTTAATTTTTTACTCCTATAAATGACAAAGGAACAGATTACATCTGTCCCGGGAGCTGGCCCACACTGTGACGCGCTTCGTGGCCTCCGATGCGTCTCCACTACCAGCTCTTTCCGGTACACTGTGTGGTGGCGGGGATCATTCAGACCAATCAGACGCTGCGCCTTGGCCGCAGTTCATTTAAAGGCAAGGAGAGGCGTTCATTTGATTGGTGAAGACAACACTCAGCTGTGCTAAACCCACTCACGCCTTTTCTCCTCCCTCTCTGCCACTTGTGCGGAGGGGCAGGGACGGAGGCATGGATGCGCCTCTCTGCACCTGCAGTGCGCCTCTCTTGGCACTCTAGGAAACTTGCAAAGTGCGCTTGACACACCCTCTCTGTGTGGCGCAGATGGTCTATGAAAATAGAGCCCTTAAAGTTTGCAGCATAACCAGCAAGAAGATCTTCCAATTTTATCAAGGGTGGGTTGAGGCAGTAAACACATTGAAGTCTTGCACTGGGTAAAATGTTCAGAAAAACCACCACAGTTAGTAAGTGCCGAAGCTTGAGATGGATGTCGCGTGTAGTTCTGTTGACAAAGACGACAGAGGTTTTCATCGGGCAGTTGTGCATCTCTTGTTCAGGGACTGTAAAGCAGGAGAGACCGTCAATGTTGCAATAAAAGGTGCCAGAAAAGCTGCAGATAAAAGAACGTAGCTGCTCACGTAAAGATGGTGCCTCATCAATCCGGCTTAGAAGGTCCCAGCCTCTTGAAATGTCAGATGCTCCAGCTAAATCATCCTCACCTCAGAAAATCACTCATGACTATGAGTGATTTACAGATAATCTGCCCAGTGTCTTTCTTATTTTTTTTTACCAATTTATCAATTTTCATGTGACAAGTGCAGTGGAACAAGGAAACTCACTGAGTAACCTCAATGAAGATCTTAGCAGCTGGAGAGATCAACTTCAATACACATAGATTAGTTGAGTGGCGCATAGATGTCCTTGTCCTTGGTCCAAACACATAGCTCCAACTAAGACCAGCTGTTTGTGACTAATAATTTAGAGACAACGCCTGGACAGTGTCTTTGGATTCACACATACACACACATGCACCTCTACATGCACACGCTCCCGCATTTTAAAACACACATACACACATGCCAAACACACATATCCTTGACTTGCTGTGCTTTAAATGTGAGCACTTCTTCTCATGTCTTTGGACTTTCTCTGCAGATGATGGACCGCCCATCTCTGTTCTTTTGATTGTCTCCAAACATGCAAGCCTGTATTTACCTAATAAAAACTCACAAAGGCGGCACTTGGTTCAAGATCCTTCATTTTTCATCTTTTTTTCATTCTTGTGGAAAGATCTAAAAATTTGCCAACACACCCTCCAAAGAGGACAAGTCACCTATGGTGGGGCCAACACACTGTTATCCCCCACCACTATAGGGTGGGCCACGCAATCCTGGCCATGTTAATCAGTCTTAATGCACTCTGCACTTTATCTGCAACTTTTTATGGTCACTTTAACTGAATAGCACTTTATTAGATCTGTGCACTTTATGGAGTAGTAACATTCAATCTGCTTTTCTGCTTGTTTATCTGTCTGTTGATGCTTTGCTTTGTTTTTGTCTTTGTTTGGTGTGTGCTACTCCTGTGTCTTTGCCCCCTCGGAGATAAATTAAGTGGTTGAAATGAATTGAATTTTATAGGTTGTATTGTCGATTTCAGCCAGTATTCAATATGTAGATATTATGTTTATTAGCAAGATCATGCAAAGATTACTAGACAGATGTTGCTGAAAATTCCAGAAGATGCTGGTAATGACCCAAATTAAAAATGATTAGATTTTGGTGGTGATCCAGATAACTTTTGCTCAATAACTGTGTACCTTATAATGATATAAACATGATTCTGAGTTGTAGGTGTGGGTTTTCAGGGTCAAGGAATCACATTATAATGGTAACCTTTTTATGGAACTATTGTTTATAGATGCAGCAGCAAAATGTGAGCTACTTTGGCGGAAGGTTTGCACTTTCTGAGTGCTTTAAAGCTTTTAATGTTTCTCAGGTTTCAACGACACAATGTGTGCATATATATTTGAAAAAAGCTGGAATCATCAGCCTGAAAATCAAATTTCTTGTTTTTTCACCATGCTTAAAGCTGGGGTTGGCGATTTTGGAAAACTAGCATGAATTTGAAAGTAGCGTCTCCTCAGGGCTCCGCCTAGCCCCACCCCCCGCTCACATGCACGCGCGCAGCCGCTATATCCAGAAGACTGATTCAACTCCAAACCCTCAGCACAACCTGTTTGTTTTACACTACACCAAGTTATGTCTCAGTCAGCACGAAGAAAACACCATACAAACATGTAAAGTCAGTTAGTACTCACAGCCGATGTTGATCGGGGTATAGGTATTTCCTCTGACATTCTCCACATAGCTGTCAAATCTCCCGTTTTGGCCATGAAACTACCGTATTTTCCGTATTTTCTCCTCTTTTCTCCCGTCCTCCTGTATCAGTATTCTCCTGTAAATCTCCCGTGTGACGATATAATAATAAAAACATTCCTCTGCCTCTCCAAACTGAGCTCCGTCTCTAGCCTGAATGGGGCGGTAATGCTCCAAAATGATGGATGCCAACCACCGAAGAAGAAGAAGTCTCGCGAGAACTGCCATCTGCAGCAGCATGGATGGCAGTTCTCGCGAGATTAGAGCCAACAGCGGAACAAACTTAGAAAAATAAAGAGTTTATTTTAGATTTTTTGTACATCTGTCTTAAATGTGAGGGATACTGGAGCTTGGTTGGTGTTGTGGGACAGCTCACAGCGGACTTCCCTTATTTTCAAAGGCAAAACTTGAAAGGTAAGCATTCTCCAGCGGAGTCTGTTCCCTACACGCTACATGCTACATGCTACATGCTACACGCACTATCTGTGCACGCCGGGAAAATGCACGCGCAGCAGGCGCGCAGCAGGCACGCAGAATGGCGACGGGATTTGATTGGTGTAAAAAAAGGTATCCCGGCAAGATTATTGGTTGGTGTTTTCCCTGTTTTACTCCTGCTGTAGATAGCGGATATTTTTCGCTCTGTTTTAAGAACACATTATGAGTTGATTACCATCGGGTCATAAAGACCATTTTAACCAGTATTTCAAAAAGTGTATGTAAATCAGATCGCCAACCCCAGCTTTAATTAAACAGAGATCAGCCAGATTTGTAGATGACTGTATTTTGTTTTTGTTCACATTAAACTCCATGTCCCAACTTTTCAGAAAACTGGTTTTGAAAACAGTCTTTAAAATTTGAGTCCCATTCTGTAACAAATGATCCACATATCAGTTCTGCATCCTTAAGTATGCATGTCTTAACCACCTTGATTTTGTTCATGATTCTCTTTCAGTGCATCTCTTATTTGTTTGATCCCTCTCATAGACATCACCCTGACAGTCTATACGGTTACGTCTCGGAGTGTGACGGTGCTATGGATCGATGAAATTGGTGCCAGCTCCTACAAGATCACAGCGAGGCCAAAGAACTCCCCGGACCGGTCCGTCTTCACTCACTTCAGTGGCAACACGAGGATGGGTTCAGTCAACTCCCTGTCTCCAAACACATTGTACATCATGCAGCTGGAGGCCATGGACGACACATTCAAAGTGCTCAGCAGTGCTGAGACAGAGGAGATCACTGGTGATGACTAGTTTCAGATTTTATAACATACTTTAAGGTGGAAATATGTCTACTATGACTGCACTAAATGTACATTTCTATACTCAAATTCTTCAATTATGTGAATGAGGCAAGTTTCTGATAAAGAGATCTGTATTTAAAGTTGTCCAAACACCTTAAGTCTTCACATTATATGATACAAAAGAGTATTTAAAACATATCCCTTAAAAGGTTTTAGTTAATCAGATGGTTAGGTTAGTGATTTTTCAGAGGTGGGTTGGGGCACAAAAATGCAGAGCTGTGATAGGTGATATTTTTGGAGCAAGGACTGTAGTGAAAAGTGTACGATGCATGGAAACCTTACACTGACACACATCTATGTATTTTATTCTACTTCGTTTTGCCACAATAAAGAATACATTTTGGTTGTTTTCCCAAGATCTTACCTATTTATCTTGTTATATTGGTATAACAAGGCAGTTTTTCTATGAGGAAGGGGAAGAGATCTTTTGAAAACAATTAAAATGCAACAAAGGCAGCTCGGTAGTGCAGCAGGTAGTGCATGTGCCTCACAGCAAGAAGGTCCCCTGTTTGATTCCCGGGTCGGACAGGGGCCTTTCTGTGTAAAGTTTGCATATTCTTCCCGTGCATGCGTGGGTTCTCTCCGGGCACTCCGGCTTCCTCCACAGACCAAAAACATGCTCATTAGATTAACTGGTTACTCTAAATTGCCCTTAGGTATGAGTGTGCGTGTGAATGGTTGTCTGTCTCTCTATGTGGCCCTGCAGTCGACTGGCGACTGGTTCAGGGTGTACCCCGCCTCTCGCCCAATGACAGCTGGGGAAGGCTCCAGCCCCCTCGACCCCGAAAAGGATAAAGGGGTAAAGAAAATGAATGAATGAATGAATGAATGAATGAATGAATAAAATGCAACAGTACTAAGGGCATCATGATGATGGACTTTTAATGTACTCACAAGAGTCAAACCAGCATACTGTATACTCTTCAAAAAAGTCTGCAAATTCAGTTTATTATGTCTCCGCTTTAATAATACATAGTAACATGTCATTGGAAAGTCTGATTAGTCACCTTTACTATGAGATATAACTTGTACAGATTTTTAATTCATGGAGTGAGCAATGCTGCCAAAATCTCAGCCTTCTGCAGTTCCTTCAGTGAAGCAATGATGAGGGACTATTCTTGGTGTGCTGTCTTACAGGGATGCCCACTTCACACTCTGCCTTTGACTTCTCTAGTCTCACTAAGAACACCAGCTTTAAGTTGCAGAGGAGTTTTAAACACCTTTTCTAGCTGCTACCCACACATCAAGATGTGTTGTTCATTCCACGAATGCACAATCGTTACAGGTTGTACCTCATAGTAAAGGTGACTAACCAGGCTTCTAACAATATATAGAATACGATAGTAATTGTTATTATTAAAGGGGAGAAATAATTGACCGAGATTATGTTGTAACCTTTTTTTGGGGATAAAGAATCAGTACATTAGAACTGTCTTATACTGAAACTGTCCATTATTCATATTGACTGGCTTTGCCTTAGGCTTTCCTTATTAAGCATATAAAAGCCACTCTGTAAGAAAATCAGAGGTGGTCCCTCTATGTGTTAAATAATTGTAGAAAAAAAAATTAATTTTTTTAGACAGTGGGACACACTTTGAAGAATTTGATGGAAATCAAATTAATCTTATCAAAGAAAAGTTAACTCGTCATCCATCTAACTGATTTAATGTCTCTGATTTGTCCTCCAGCCCCTGAGATCCCCAGCATCAACCAGGCCTACTCCAAAACCAGCGACAGCATCACCGTGGAGTTCACGGAGGTTTTGGGGGCGACCGGGTACATCCTGAGGGTAGAGTCAGTTGATGGTGAATACTTCGCTGAGACTGAGGTGACTGGCTCTCCAGGCACTGTGGTGGGACTGCAGCCTTACACCAAATACGAGCTGAGCGTCAAGTCCGTCAACGATGGGGGGTGGAGCCAGCCGTCGCTCTCCACCCAGGCCAGGACAGGTGAGTATGAGACGTCTCACATCTGAAGCCCAAATACATTTATTACTTTGAGACCGATTCAAATCAGAAAAGGAGATTTAAGATTTTAGCTTGTCCCTTTACTCAAGCTTTTATCAAGAAGGGATAACTAAAATCAACAAAAGCAAACCGGGCATTCGAACATTAACAGATTTTTCACTTTCACTTGTCTAGACTCCACACATAAGAAGCAGTTTACTGAAGATGATAATCAGTGTACAAGGAGTGAAATGCAGCCCTGCTGTTGTTCTTGTGGGACAATAGCTTGTTATCTCACTCCGCTGGCCATAGCCGTGTGTCATTTCACCGCCCATTGTCACTCAGTCTCTGCTCTTTGCTGTCATCGCAGTAGGGTGGAAACAGTATCCATGCCTCCACACCATCCTATTCTCTTAATATGAAAAGTTAAACCATGAGAATTGGGTTGTCTCCCTTCCCGAAGGAGAAATCAACGTAACATAATCACAGTGAAATTGTTTCCATTTTACACCTAATACAAAAAATGTCAGGCAGAGGTAGATGTAAGATATCACTGTGCTTGTTCATTTATGTACATCTCTATTAATCTCTATGTGCACCTGTTTGTAGTGGTAATGGCGCCCAAGTTGAACACCAGCTCTCCTGATAACGGCACCATCCATGTGAACTGGAGTACGGTGGAGAACGCCGTCCTGTACACCCTCTGCATCATCCGAGAGGGCTCCAGCTCCCGCCACAAAGTGAACACCACAGACAGCATGATGACCTTTGACAACCTTGAAGCTGGGATCACCTACTGTATCAAGGGCACAGCCTGGGACGCAGAGGGTCGAGTTGGAGACGATCTCACTGTGTGCCAGATTACACGTACGCATAAGAAAATAAATCTTTAAATCTTGCTTCAGTGGGCATACTGGTTATAAATAAACATCTCCTGTCACTCTATTATCTCTGGTTTCATTTTCAGGTCCTCCCAGTCCAGATGTGACCCACGTTCAGGTAACTCAGGGTCGGGTTTTTCTTGGGGTCGCTGTTTACTGGCTTTCAGTTCAGGGAGCTGAGAGCTACATGGCCCTGTCCACTACCGGTCAAAACTGCACTTCAGCAGGCGGAGGCCACTGTTTCATTTTGCCTGTGGAGTGTGGACAGAACCACTCCGTCCTTGTCATCGCCTACAACAGAGCCGGTCCCAGCAACCCTTCACCATCCACTGACTACATCACGTGTGGGTATTGGACAAAACAAATCACTGTATTTGGTTTAAAACAAATATTCATGTTCTGAAAAAAATCACAATAGTTTTGCAGACAATGTAGCAGAGTTTAAGTTTTGCTTAGGTTAACACAAAGACCCACACTTGTTAAAAAAAGAGGAAAGGAGTGTTTTATTTAATTTTAAAAGAATATTTGAATGTTCCTCTATTATTAAGCAAAAATATAAGCAGTTTAGTTTAGCTTAGCTTAAAGTATTTAGCACTTCCTAGTTCCAAGGTCTAAAATATCTGAGATTTCAGATGAGCGTTAAGAATGAATGCCTGAAATAAGGTTCCAGATGAAAAATTCTCACGCACACAAGATTTAAATGTTAGATTGGAAATAATAACATGCATCTTATATTGCCTGCAGTTGAATTATAAAGCGTTGTTGTGTGTTTAAAATGAACAACTATTACTACAAAAGTGTCTAATGCAAGCATTTCTGATCATGTTTTAACAACTAAAAATTTCACACTATTGCCGTAACAGTGAGGACCAGCTTGATCAGATCACTGATATAAGAGGAAATACACAAACAAGAGGTTACAGCATGACGTGATACATTGGATAAATTGTAGCTGCTTTTAAGTCCAACTACCATGTTGTAGTTCTATAGTAGCTTAGTAATAGATTTTAACCATCGATGATTACATTTCAGCTTTAAAAAAATCATGAAAGTTAGGGTTGTTTACTAGCACAAAGAACAAAATATTTAATTTTCATATTTTTTTGTTCCCTACAGACCTTATTATCAGCACAGCAAAAGATCCCATAAGCTTTTAGTCAAGAGAACCAGCAATGCTATCATCCATGTTTGCCCACAAAAAACAACATCCCTACACCACTTTATTGCTTTCCAGGAAGCTAACACATTAGAAAAAGTTACCATTAATACTTCAATTGCAGAACCAACATGTTACGTCACTTGTTACTACAAAAAAATTATCCAAGCATTCGTAAAGTACTCATCTCAACAGTGCTAACAAGGCTGAATCAAAGGTTACAAATGTCCCGTGTCAGCCCCTCCAAAGCTTAATCAAAACAATATGTGCCAGTTAAACAACTGGCAATGTATATTCTGGCAAAGCGTATTGGTGTTGGTAATCTCAACTAACTCTAAAACTACACAAATCAGCAAAGTCACCTAAGTATCATTTTAACTTTTATTTCCCTGAAACTGACAGATCCATGTCCGCCAGAGAACATCTGGGTGGAAGAGCCCACTGCTGGAAACTGCTTGGTGGTGTGGGATGATGTGCCGCTGGTCGATTACTTTGTGGCTTTCATAAAGAGAGACGACGGGATGGAGAAGTCATGTAACACCACTGAAAGATCCTGCTCTTTTAACTGCATGTGTGGCTACACCTACCTCACCACCGTCTTCCCTTACAACCTGGCTGGCTCAAGCCCTCACTCACAAATCCGAAACTACACCACCAGTAGGTCCACAAGCACCTTTGACACCACTACTTATTTAATGTTACCCACCAACTAACCCTCTACAGCAGCCATATTCAGCACCTGTCATCAAGCAAAGCTTCAAGCTGAGATAGTTGTTCTTTTTAAAGTATTTTTTGGACACACTAATACTTTTATTACCTTCCAATGCAGCTGATCAGCACGAGGGAACTCTAAAGTCCTGTTTACACGACAAAAACAACTAAAACCTGAAAGTTTTCAGTCGTTTGCGGTTTCCACATACAGAAGAACGATGCCTAAGAGTGCCTGAATCTGCAAACTTTTGAAACCGGTGTCCAGAGGGAAAAGTTTTTAAAACGTTTTTCGTATCCATCTTCATTTGTAAAAATGGAATCACGGTGCATGTGCCATACTCTGTTGCACAAGCATACCAGGAACAACAAGAACAACAACTTCAGCCGTCTACCGAGCAACATGTGTGCTGCTTACTGTGCACAGTTTGTTCTCCAGACAAAATATCTGAACACATTTGTTGTCCGGACAAGAAATTCCAGCGCCTTCGTGCATCCACTCGACATTGACCAGTCTAGTGGCCTGACATGCACGCTACAGCGTTTTCAGTCATTCTCGTGTCTCTGGGTGAACACCAACCACTTTTGAAAAAGCAAATAAAAAACCATTATGTTTCTGGTGGCAACGCTGTCGTGTAAACAGGGCCTTAATCTTTTCTGCTGGTCAGCTGTTGCTCCGTCCATCTTGATACCCAGTCTGTAAGAAGCTACTCTGGTGTCTTTAAGTTATAAGGCAAACTTTTCCATGTGGGGAGTGAATGCTCAGAACAGTACATAGGCCAAGGTGAAGCCTGGACAACAATGACAGAGCAGTGGATACATTTCCTTCGAAATTACAGCACAGTGCTGATTATTGTCCTCACCTATGTTTTTAATTTCTCCTCTCCACCTGTCCAAAGTCCCTTGCTGCCCAGATGGCGTCACAGCAGCGCTTGTTTCCACGGAGACCCTGAAGACCATGTGGACACCGGTCAAAGGAGCCGATTTGTATGAGACGACCGCAGCAGAGACCAATGAAGTTATCCACTGTAACGACACTGCGCCTGTGTGTGCGCTGTCAGATTTGAGGTGCAACACAGTTTACTCAGTGACTGTCACGCCATGCAGCGAACTGCGAGGGTGCAACCGCACCTGTCAGGCACACATACATGAAACAGGTAATCATCATTCAGACAAACTCAATTTATTAAGGACTTTTCACACAAACTGGGCTGCAGTTCAAAGTGCTTTATAGGGAAGAAGAAAAGGTGATTTATTTTTTTTTTGTCAGGCAATTTATTGCCAAGCTGTCCTGTCTCACAGCTGTCAGTGCACCATCAAAAGGTAATCTCTTGTCCCTTAAGCCATGGCCAATATTACCTCAAAATTTCATCCAAACCCATTGAGAACTTACTGAGTTATTAGCAAAAATGTGGAAAACTGCCCTTTCGAGTAATGTTAACAAATTCTTTCAAAAATTCCTGATCTACATCCAGAATCAGAGGTGATCAGTTTGAACGTTAAATGTCTTGTCTTTGGGGTGAATTCAATTGAACATATATGGAAATGATTTGCATCATTGCATTTTGCTTTTACTTACATTTTACACAAAGTTCCTATTTTATTGGAAATGAGGTTTGATAAAGAAGTCTTTCTAGAAAGCTCCATCAGATGTTAAAGAAATATTTATTTTGGCTATAATGAAAGTTAACCTCCACACTTACAAAATGTTTTGCTGCTTTCGCATTCAATAAGAAATAAAATACGCTGACATATTTCCTTCTCCAAAACTTTGTCTCTTGTTTGTTTCAACACAGCTCCATGTGCTCCAGAGATCACAGACTTGATGCAGACCAACAGCTCTTCCTACAAAGTCCTCTTCACGAACCCCAACAACCCAAACACAAATTATACCATCACTGCCACTGGGCGGCACGACGTACACACATGCCGCACAAGAAACAACTCTATGTGTGATCTAACACATCTGCCTTGTGGCTCGACATATGAAGTCATGGCAGTTGCTACAACAACAGTGGGAAGTAGTCTTCCTGGATACACAAAAGTTTTAGAAACAGGTACCACAGTATGATCATCACTTAAATTTAATGACATGAGAAACTGTAAGATTTTCATCCTGAAGTCATTTTATCATCTGATTTGACTCTAATAAATAATTTGAAATACAGTTTTAATGTATTTGACTTGTATAAAATGAACTAGTTTACAGTAAAATTATATAAAGACTCACAACCTAAAACTAAAATAGAAAACTTCAACCATTTAAAGCCTGAAAACTCTAACTACAGCCAGAAAATTCGTTTTTTTTTTAGCTGAACTGTTTATTTCACTTTCGACTGAAATAAGAAAAAAAATCAAAATGTCCATAAAATTCAACATATTTATTTGCTGTATCTTATTCAATACTTTGGGTGTTTTTGGTAACTGATAATTCACTTGAGGGCATTTTTAGCATGTATCTGACTGTATTCTGATTGGTTTTTATTAGTAATTCGTAGCTCATATCGATAAGATCCCCCCAAAAAAATAAATAAAAGTTTCCACGAAATTCAACATATATAGTTTTTGTATCTCATTTAATATATAACGTGTTTCGACAACTGAGAATCCACTTGAGGACATTTCTATCATTTATCTGATTGTATTTTGCTGTTCTGTTAGTAATTCATTGATCATATTGATTAGATAGAGGTATCATAAAAGTATGTATCAAATATGATATAACAGGCTTTAGGGCTTAAATTGCTGACCCAAACTTACACTGCTTTTCACAGTTTTGGTTATTAAACTTTCCGCTGATAGAATGACTATCTTAAGCGCATAACCAAAACATTATTACTTTTTTAAGCTCAGTGCTGTCATTGAATATGAATGCATTTCAGTCCTGACGGTTGTTTTGTTGTTTCTCCCTGAGGTCCTTGCTGCCCCGCCTCAATAAACGTGACTCAGGTCACTCAGGCCATGACCAATGTGACCTGGTCAGCAGGCAGTGGGGCTCGCTCCTATGTCATCACCCTCATGTCCTCACGAGGGCATGCCAAGTGTCACACTCTGGACAACCACTGCCTGATGGGATGCATCATCTGTAGCACCAACTACAGCGTGACTGTGGAGGCCATCAGCAGCTCAGGGCATAAATCTGAGTGCAAATATCAGGGATTCTCATCCAGTAAGAAAAAAAACACATACACAAGCAAACATAAAATAAAAAATAACAGCAATGTGCTGAGGCTTTTCAGGGGGCCTAGTAGTGTCAAAACTCATTCCCTACTCAAACACTTTAGTTTAGTTCACAATTAAGTGTAACGCAGACTGAACATGCCCTTTTGTCCTGTGTCCTAACTCCTAAGTGAGAATGGCTTTACACTCTTTAGTGTATTCATTGTACCCCGCAAAGGAAAGTCGTGAAAATCCAAAGGTCACTATCCAAGCAATGTTTCCCAGAATGACCTGAAAGGAGTAATAAACATGAAAATAGAACAAAGAAACACATAATTTCTGCTTAAAGGAGACATATCATGTTGATGCATGATTTAATACTTACATATAATAAATTTGAAAACAAGACCTTACACCCCCTTAATTTTCAAAAAATGAGATATTCTATTTTTTCTGATATCCTAGAACGAGATTTGATGCCTCTGAAAATAGGTCATTGCGAGATGTCCGCGAGATTTAAATCGTCGTGACGACACGAGGTACATTTTTTTTATTGGAGTAATCTGATAAAACACTTCCTCCTCTGTGATGTCCGTTAGCCCCACAACCATCAGTCAGGAACACATCCACCAGCTGCAGTATATAGCTCCCTAGCTCATACTCACTCATTACCTGCTCTGGTCTGTAGGGGGACTCAATACGCGGTCGCTGCTTTGAGCCTGCCGGAAAATACAGTAGAAGAAGAAGGACAGACTGGCTCAACCCCCGATAGAACTGACCAATCAGAGCACAAAGGGCTGTGACGTTGCGAGGTAACTGTAGGTCAGCCTGAGATCCGAGCGTTTCAACGAGAGCTTGATAATGGCCTAAAATGAGGATTTTGAGAACGCTATTGTGGAGCAATGAAGGAACTAAAGGACTTATACTGAGGGCAGAAATGCTTTACAGGCATCCTAGTCTGGCATAGTGAAAAGGAGAAACAAGCATGATATGTCTCCTTTAACATATATTAATTTTCACTAAAGTCTCTACACCTGTGTTTTCATAAAGCGTGCCATGAGTAAAAGCTTATTCCACGACAATTACAGGCTTGATACCATGGTATGTGCCCCCATCCTTATTTTGCTAATAGGTATTTATCAAGGGCTGTTGTAGTGCCCATTATTGTTTTATTGACCCAAATAAAACACTTTAATCAACTTTATTATAGTATGTGGGGAGGGAAAATGTGACTTTCTCAAACTTTCTGAGCCATGCTTCAAAAAATTCTGGCTGAAACATTTGTCTATTTCCACAAAAGTTTTCTCATCGAGCCGTACTGATTAAATGTGTTGATGCTTTCCTCTTCCACGAGGATGTAGCCACTGTTAAGGTTCTCCATTTTTAAACATGATTTTTATTGTGTTTTGGGGGAGCTTTACATTTGTACATATCTGCTTTAAAGCTGGGTGCACAGTAAGAAGTTGGTTCATCTCCCTGACTGTGTGAGGTTTCCATGTTTGTGTGGGCTTCCCTGGTTTCTTCCACAGACCACAAGTATGCTTGATAGCTGAACTAGTGACTCTAAACTGACCTTAGGTGTGGTCCTGTGATTGGCTGGTGATTGCCCAATGTCAGCCCACACAACCCCAACAGGGAAGAGTGGTACAGATAATGGATGGCTGCAGCTGAACTTGATTATTTGTGATTGGTTGACGTTGACTCCTGGCGCATTAATCTCTGGGAATAGGAAAGTGTTAACAGTACCAGTATTTATAACTTAACTAAAATAACTTATCTCTGTAGGTGCCTGTTGTCCAACTACCGTCAAGCTCTACCGCAGGGCCAACCAGACCCTCAGGGTGTACTGGCGCTCTCTGGGCCCTGTGACGCAGAACCACACCGTAGAGCTGTATGGCACAGGAGCTAATTACACCTGCAACGACGCAAGCAGCAGAAACTACTGTGACATCCTGGAGGAGACGTGTGGTGACGTCTACAAAGTGGTGGCAGCACCCGTGGGACCAGACGGGGTCAAAGTGAGCTTCTGCCAACCCAAGATATACTCAGGTTGGTCAGCCATAGAGATTTTGTATCTTACCAGTATGTCTTCACAAAAAAAGACATAAAATGATTATTTTATAGGAATTTTAAAAATATATATATTCAAGAAAAGGCTGAAGCTTGTGGCTTTTTTGCCTCTCCTGTAACAATTCAGGAATAAGCCAGATAAATAATACTTAAAATAAAGTAGAACCGACTCTTTGAATTAAGATTTACGTCTTAATCCTTGACTATCTTTTCATTTTATTAATTCACATATGTACTTCTTATTATACGGTTTCAACAAAGAGCCTAAAGGAAAGTTAGCCGTTAAATTAAATCAAATTAAATCATATTATAAGTATGTTCTCACTTTGCTTGTCTAATGGTTATCCTTTGTTCAAGAATGCTTCAATATAAGCCCTTCTTTCTCTGCACATAAACATACATATTTCTGTTGCTTTTGTATATAGTGCTCAGTTATGTTGATTTGGCCATGAATTCAAACCAACACAAAGTATTCGTGCCATAATGAAAGGGTGGGTGATCACTTAGGAGGCCACTCTGTCATTTGACCTACGCAGACCAATCACGTGTCTTGCAGACTCCCAAAGAAAAGCAGTAGAAACGTTTGTTTTGCTGTGGTTTTATTAATATTTATACAATCAAGACTAAAAGAAATGCTCAAATGGTGCAGTCAACATAACATTGATGTAATTCTGATATTTTTCTTCTGTTTTTTAGTCTCCTGCCCTGGAAGCAATGCTGGTATCGGTAAGTTACCTTTGTTTACGTTCTCCGAATATTTATCTACACACTTTAGTATTTTCAAAAGTACTATAAAAGAAAATAGCCAGGCCAGCTTTTCCTTCGTTTCAGGTATTTTCTTGCTGTTATGTCCCCTTCTTAACTTAAGATTGCTTTTTTCTTTTGTAAGATGAAATAATCAAAGAAATGCAGTGCTCCTCTTGAACATTCCTGTATCGGATCATATCAGTCCGATCAAATCAGACTGGAACCTACATTTTCCGTAATGGACTGCAGCAGAGTCACTAAAGGATCTTCTGATTTGATTTTCTTCATTCAACCACTATGTCTTGATGTACTGTATTTGGAATATACAGCTAGAGTGTATGATATGTATTTAAGTACATAAATGGTTTCTCTCTCCCTGGTAGGAAGGGGATCTCAGTATCTAGTGGGGAATGCATAATCCCGGTGGCACTGCGTCTAATTATAATTTATCATTATTTATTTTATTATTATTATTTATTTTATTTCATTTTAATTATCATCATTATTATTATTATTATTATCATTATTTATTTGGACTTGGGTGGGTGGGGTAGGGTTGTTTCATTGTTCATTTTCTCATGTTTGTAGTTCCTTGTTATATTAATGTTCTGGTAATTTGTGGATCTCATTCAAAAAAATTAATAAAAATTTGATCAAAAATAAATAAATTTCACGTGAATTAAAGTTAGGGGTGCGACAAAAAATAGATAATTGCGATTATCCCTCCCTGTGGATATTTATTTATTTATTTTTTTTTAAATATGGCTCAGGCATCTAATCAGGATGCCTCCCTAATGAGGTGTTCAGTGCACATCCCACCTGTAGGAGATCGAGCTGAAGACCAAGGACATGCCAGAGGGACTATAAAAAGGCTAAAACTACCAAAAGACAAAAGGGAACAGGAAATAAAATGATGGAAAATAAATAAAACCAAGAAAGAACGAAGACTTGAAATGAAAGAATGAAAAACAACAACATTAGGTAGAAGATGTGATGGTAAAATATGGTGCTCTAAACATGCTACATATCCCTGTTGGTTTGTCCTCCTGAGATGCTACTTGTTCATTACTCAAGAGGCCACTCCACATTTGAAAGAGTGAAACTTGAAAAGAAATGACCAGCCAAAGAACAGAAGGTTTACAAAGTGGAAATAACAGAGATAAGGGCAAAGAAGAGTACACTGAAGGATGCCCCAGACATAAATCCAAAGTATGGATACACTTCTACAACACTGAAGCGACAGACAAAATCGATTATAGTGACAGAATCACTGCATCGTGATCATATTGTCATGGACCATGTATCTGTAATGTAATGAGGTACCCCGTGATTCCTATTCCTAATTTAAGTGTTTAAGTGTTCTCTGTTTCTTTCCACATTCACCAATTACTGGACGTTGCTCTCTGGCACTCAGGGGAGAAAACTGTCAGTCTAGCGCACAGATAGTGGCATCAGTGCAAACCCTCTATACTAAACCGAGCTAACCACTAATTCGATGTAGCTTTACATGTGCTGCATAAACATACATCCTTTACATTCTTTTCTGTTGTGAAACTTGTGAATCAAAATCTCATCCCTCTCTCTCTCTGCAGTGATGTTTCGGGGAAGACGCAGCAGGAGATAATTTCGGTAAGTGCGTTGACATCAAACTCCCTCTGGTTAAAGAAGCATTGTCTTCTGAACACGTGTTATGTAACAGCTAGAGGAAAAGCAACGTGCTCTGGATATAGTTTGTTGCTGTGAACGTGTGCGAGAGACTCTGATGAAAGCTTGTTTTACAGGACTCGGCTTTTGTGCCTTAACAACACCTGAAGTGTATCAAATGGCAGCAACATACCCACGCATACATCTACTGAATCTTTAGCCTTCTGGTACAACAATAGACATGGATGTTTGTGTAGAGAGTTAGAGATGTAAAAACAAGGATCACATGTGAGCTTGATCTCTATCTGCTTTACCTGTGAGAGTTATCGTTTTGTGTCAGTGAAACATGGACAGAGGAATGAAAGGGAGCGTGACTCAGGTAAATGCTTATGGAGAGCTGCTGCAGGAACGTGACATAGATGTCTTATTGTGTCGGTGATGAGTGGGTGTAATGTGATAGAAATTGAACAACTGTGACTCATTATGACAAAGCTCTATTCTTCTCCTTTGCATACAAAGAATATCAAAACACCCACTAATCAGAGGTGATAATAAATCGCAGTTGAGTCTCTGGTTGTGACGTATTTTTCCACCGTGTCCATGTTAATGAGCTCTCTTTCTCTTCTCTCTACCCTGCAGTTAAAGACCCCCACCCAGTCCCCACCAAACATGGACAAAGGCATGTGTTTACACCAGCAGCAGTTTGAAGATCCAGTGTACACAGATGAAATATCACTCTTGTTTGTTGTTTGCAGTTAAGAGGAGCTGTTTAGAGTAGGAGAGAAATGTTTCCCGAATTACTGTGGTCATGTTTACATGGACAGAAATATTCTGTTAAAAATAACCAAGGACGCTTCTAAACTGGGGTGGGCAACTGGCCTGAGGGTCACCTATGAAATTCCAGAAAACTGCAACCATAAAAATGAAAAATGAAAAAGTCTTTGCATTGCAACATATGGAAGTTACTCCGCGTGTAGTCTTTAAAGCTGGTTTTATTTCACTATTTAGAGGAAATAAGTTGATTTAATTTGCTGGTGTCTATAAAAGATAATTATGAAACATTACTATTGCATTTGGGACCAAGTGGGTCAAATAAATTAAACCAAACATCAATTACCAATATTTTTTATCGCTGCCTTAGCCAAGTTAGTATTGTAAAATAAATTCTGATTCACCACAGGACTTAACTGGGAAAATAATTAATCAATCAATCAAACTTTATTTGTAGAGCACTTTTCACACAAGATCATGCAGCACAAAGTGCTTTACATAAAAATAACATCAAATATGTCGATATGAAAATACATTTTTTCAGAAGTTTAACCTTCAAAATGTACATTTGTGTACTTAGTAAACACTGGCAATTTTTTCAAAGAGGTCATATTACACTTTTTCAGTTTTATTAAGTCCACTTATGTGTTTTAAATGTCTCCTGAACACTCATTCTATAACCCCAACTGCATCTTCACAGGATTCAACTGAACTGTGAGACCACACACCCAGTAAAAGACAGAAAACCTCATAAAGGAGGATTGACAGTCAGGGTACCAATGTACATTTAACTGTTAGACCACAATTTGAAAGAAAGAACACAGATATGAATTTCAATCATGTTTTTCTTTTTTGTTTTTGTTTTAAAAAGTTTCTGCAATTTTTTTCTTTAATCAAATATGATCCTACAGTAGCATATACTGTGACCATCAGCATTCTAATCAAGCCATCTTGGCATCAGGTCTATTTTTCCAAATAAATATATATATATAATCACTCCACAAGAGAAAAACAGTGGGGAGACTCAATTGTGTTTATGTTCACACACATGTTTGTGTTGAGTGTGTAAAATCTGAATGGTTACACTTCCTGATCTGCCTGTTCTCATTACCTTTTGTGGGTATTACGTCATAGGCAGCCTGATCTGGAGTTGAAAAATATATATATATTATGTATATTATATATTCAAAATTAAAAATTCAAGAGACCCTGACAAATTTGGCAGTACAGTAGTTGTACTACCACCACAAACTTGAGGATTATTTGGGCAAATGATTGGTTGAACAAACCTTGCATCTGGTCAGTCATACCCTGATGTTCAGAGGGGCAAACCAAGTAAAAATTCTGATATATTGTCATGTGTGGCCAGTTTAGGTGTGGAATTGTGGACTCAGTTGCTAGCGAGAAGAAGTAAAGAGACACCAGAAGCTGCAATTATTTGATTTTGTGTTTTACAATACTAGACAGAATCACAAACTAGAAGTGTTCAGAGAGAACAAACATGAGGGTCGGGATCACCTCCAAACTATTTCACTTTTTGTATTGTGCCATGACCAACATTACTTAAAAATGTCATGCAAATCTAAGCAGCACTTTTAGTTATTTGGCAAAATGTGGAAAACTGCCCTATCTTGCAAAGTTAACAAATCTTTAAAAAAATAATCGGCATCCTGATTCAGATCAACACAAAATTTTATCACTTCTTCCTCGTACCATGACCAGCATTCCCTGAAAATTTAGTCAAAATGCATTCTTAACTCTACTTTAACAATTCAACTTATATTCAGCTTGTACAAAGTCTCTAGTGAAAATATTTTTACATAGGAAAAGAATACATCAATTCTGTCTATGTGATTATGATACATGAATTTTTTAACTACAAATAATAAAGTAATAAACTAAAACACAATGGGGGAATCAGTACAATGTGTTTATAAAACACTGATCAGTCTTTTTTGAATATTGTAATACATTGTAATTGCATACCATTTCCCTGTACATGCTTTAATTTGAGATTTTTTCTTATTAAGCTTCCCCTTGATGACAGCACTACATATTTTCTCTTACTGAATTCTGACAATGAATGTCCAACTCAAATCTGTCCCAACTAAAGGTCTTAGGACTTCTCCAAGTAGAGGACCTCCACACGGCAGCCATCTGACATGACATGGCTATGAGGCAGGCCAGTTGATTCAGAATGGGGTCAGAGTTAAAAAGTGGGGCAGCAGGTATCCATCCTGTTAGCCCGCAGTCATGCCGGCTGAGTCCTGTGGATGATACGTCTGCTCAGATTGCTGGAGATACATTCAATGTTAGCGCTCTTTCATTGGATTTTGTTTCTTCGCGGTTGACAGACGACAGCAATAAAGTGCATTGATCACATTCCAGTGTTGTTTGTCATCAATCATCTTATGTGAGTTATCTTCATAAATCAGTAAGGGTATCGATTCACCAACAAATCCAAGAATCAGATCTGTTGGAGAAATGTATTAAAGTAGGTCTTAGTTGTTAAAGATATCTGTAATAAAAGACTTCAGAGGCTGCATTTCACTGACCTTAAAAGTTGTATAACTGACCTGAGTGTCTGTTTAAGCTAGGATAACAGAGATCACACATTTAACAATGTGAAATATACACTTGAAATGTTACTTTTTTCCCTTTTCATATTCAATGTTTTCATAGCTTCAGTAACTACTCCATGGTAATCACCACATTTAGCTACATACAAACAGTAGTGATCTGGCACTAATCATCAGGGCTTTTGTAATAAGAAAACAGAAGATGAATTTAATTATTGTTTATATTCATAATATTTGTTTCCTCTCTTGCAAAGATACTGTGTGCATTCTGGCTTTAAGTCAAGAATGTAGGTCAGACTCATGATATCTCCTCTTATGTAAGACGGGTAAGATTATCGGTGGATTTTTTTTCAGTAAGGGATGTTGCTATCATTTTTTAGGTTTGTCCTGGTAGGACATATAAGACATGGCTATTAAATAATGAGGCTGTGCTTATTAGACTTAAACCATATGTTCACAGTCACATTGAGTATTATATTTAAAGTTTGTGTATTCACGCGTAACTGCTGTAAGTAGTGTCTTCAGTTCACCGCTAGCTGCGGGTTAAGGTGCACATGCTTTTGCTCAGGCATTGGAAAATGCTAAACGTAAAAGTGGAGCAAAGAATTAATTGGAATTCTGGGTGAAACTGAACTAAATGGCAGCTGAATCCTTTCATACTTAGCTGAGGTGTCAAGGGAACACTGCGTGTTGCATGCACGTGTTTGAATGGCAAAAAATATTTTGTGAAGGCAGACGATGTCCAAGAGAAGAGAAGTCCTGGGTGCCTTGCAAATGAAAAACTCTGAAAATATTCAACTAATTTAACAAATCACTAAAAATGATCAATAACTCACATTAAAAATGAAAGCAGGAATGGCCTTCATTTATTAAAAAAAAATACAGTTTTGAAAGTTTTGCATGAAAATTTGACCATGAAGAAAGTTCGTGCCTACGTTGCCCAAAAAAGGGCTCTTGATCAAGAGGATAATGCAAGCAGGTTTATGAAGACATTCAACAACGTCTAAGAAAGGCAAATTTTGTAAGAGTAACATAGTTGATGAAACTAAATGTCTGTCAATGCATTTAATAAAGTCATCACCAAGAATAAAGAAAACAAGACAAAGCAAATTCACGTCCATATTGACTATTCTCTTTTACTTTAAGGGTATAACTTGGGAGAGTGGGTTCCAGAAAGGTCAATGTCAATCAACACTGTCACAGACAGGATCCAGATAAGCTGCGAGAAAAAAAAAATCTAAGAAAGAGACCAAAGTTGTGGAAAAATTATTTTCATTCTACATCAAGACAATGCATCAGCTCACACTGCGCTCTTGGTAAAGCAGTTTCTGAACAAAAACAAATCAAATAGCTCGATCACCCTCCCTGTTCACCTGATCTAGCACTGCGTGACTTTTTCCTTATTCACAAGATCAAATCTGTGCTCAAGGAACATGGAAAGACATATTGCCAAGACAGCTTAGCAAGAACACATGCACTTCAATGTGAAGCTTGTAGTGAACTTAGGATGTCACTAACTGCAAACTTACAGCAGCCGTGCATGAATACACAACCTTTAAATCAGTGCAGTCTCCTAATTTAATAGCCTAAGACTGATGGCTTAAATTTAGACAAAAAGGTGAGAACCATATTTACAGCAAATTATGCCTTAAAAATTCTAATAACAGGCAGTAACTTAGAAAAGGCCGAAAATACAAGAGGAGGAATGCTATCATCCTCCCTTCTTTTTTATTTTGTCACACATTCTCAGCAATGTTTTAACTGTCTCACACAGTTACATTTGAGATTGTTCCCTGATTTTTCCCAAAACTCATGGTGAACAGGAAAGGGCTGGCAGTCAAAAAGTGTTTTAATCCAGGAACATCATGTTCTTGCATGTGTTAAAGCCATATGACACTGAGCGGAACACATTTCAACATTTGCTAACAATGGGATTTCTGGACCTGAAGACAAACCAAGCAGCAGTGGGATGAGCCAAGAGCACAGATGGAGGTGTGGACCTATTGTCAACTGCTCTCTTTGTCACACTGTAACAAGCTATCACATTCATTTACGTAACCTTCTTAGCAGAGATTAAAACTTGGATGAAGGACCAGTACAATAATCTGAAACTCCTTTTTGTTTGTACTGTAGCTGGTAGTAAAGGTTGAAAATTAAGAACAACTGTAGAGGTGTTATTAGGATCCCACAGACCAAAACTGATCAATGAAAGGTCTTTGGTTTGATGAGAATACCCTAAAGACAACAATGTACTGATTAATAAAATGACACCAAAACCTCCTGATGTGCAACAAACTGCTAAATTAACCTTGCTGAGAGGTGCCAGATCACTAACTCTTAAAGTACTGCCCTAAGGCCCCTGTGCAAGGCACCAAACCGTCAACTGCTCAGCACTCCCGAATGTGAGCCTCTTCTTTTGACATTTTTTAATTTACACATATCTTTTATTTTATGTCAACAAAAGAGTCCAAGCATGATGAGGTATGACTGCCTGCTCATTAGGGCTGAACGAGCTATCATTTTCAGATCAAAATCACAATTTCAGACAACTCGATAATGTGATCATCAAAGCTGTAATTTTTTGCAGCGCTCCATGGCTGACCAAGGAGGTGTTGTGTCAACTATTTTACACTTGCTATTTTACAAATTTGCAGTCAATTTGCATTCAAGAATGGCTCACAAATGAACAGTTTACCCACAACTGTGAATCAGTTCTCATCATTCACTTAAAAGAGCCGTTCAAAAGAGTCGACTCGTTCACGAACGTAACATCTCCACTGTGAAAGTGCTGGTAAGCAGGTCAACAACATAAAGCCTCTGTTTAGGAGTAGAAGTTGGTGTATCCCTTAAATAATGAAAACAGATCATTCATAATATTAGACAATGAATTATGTAGGGTTAGGGGTTAGGGTTAGGGTCAGATTTTGATCACTGATTTCCTTTCTGTTGTCTACACTGTAAACGTAGTGAATATTGCATGCAGCTAGATCTGAAAAAATATTTAATCAAATTGAAATCGTAATATCTGCCAGAAAAACTGCAATTAGATATTTTCCTAAAATTGTTCAGCCCTATTGCTGATGATACTCATGTTTAACTCTTCATCTATTTAAACTGAGTGACATGAGGTGCTCTATCCTCACAGCAAAAAGGTTGATGGTTCAAACTTCATGTCCATCGGAGCCTTTTCGTGTGGAGTTTGCATGTTTTCCTTATGCATGTGTGGGTTCTCAATGGGCGCTCCAGATCCTCCCATGGACTAAAATCATGCTTGTTAGGTTAAATAGTAACTCTAAATTGCCCTTAGGTAAAGATGTGAGTGTGAATTGTTATCTGTCTCTTTGTGTGGCCCTGCAGTTGGCTTGCAAGTCTTCCAGGATGCCTCTTGCCCATAGGCCCCAGCTTTCCACAAATGATACAGATGATGGATGGATGGATCCTTTTGAAATGTTTTATTGCATATTTTATAATACAGGGATGAACCAGTGAATACAAAACAGCTCTCCTGCTTGAACTAAAGCTATAAGCCTCATTCAGGAAATAATTCTTTAAACAATGACTTTAGGGTGCTGATTTGGTGGAGTGGTTAGCAACCAGGCGCGTCCCATATACATACTTCCGCCAGCCCAGGTTCGAATCCAGCCTGTGGCCAGTTTGCAAAGCGTCTTCCCCTACTCTCTCGCCCCCTTTCACAAGCCTATCCACTGTCATCCTCTCCTATCAATAAAGACACAAAATGACCAAAAAAAACACAAGAAAATGATTTTGAAAATACCTGCTGTCAGTAAGGTGTACAGTGCTGCCAGGCCTGTTCACTTCATTTATATCTCTCTGAGTAATTTTTTTATCTAAGTAGAGCAATCTGTTGCCTTTGCTTTAAACATTTGCTTTGGTAGTGAACATGCTGACTCAAAAACTATGAATTAATGTTGATGAAATGTTCATCACAACATCCTGTGGTCATGCCACAAGAAATAAGAGATTAGGTTTGGTGGGGATCTGATTATGCATGCAGATCAGTGGTTTACTTCATTAAAGATTACTTAACATCGCAATTTTCATATTTATGATACTTACCAGAAAATGTTGTAAATGCCTTGGGGAAAGATTGTGCAGTCTGATACTGTTAGTTTTGGTTGGCATTAGAGGGAGGGTTTGGGGCCTGATTAACATGCCATTGACCAAACCAGATAATTGTGTTAAAAAGCTCATTTTTATTACTTGACATATTAAGGCCAGCTGATGTACAGTGACGTGCATTGACAGGGACTTCTGCGGGAAAATGACATCAATCCAGGAAGGATGTAGCCAAGGACCCCTCCTCTGCCAGAATATGATACAATGGAGGTCCTATTACCTTACAACGAGACAATCCTGTTTCCGTACAAGGAAGAAATTTTCAAAGAAATATATTAACAAATTAAGAGAAAAATCCCAATTGCCCCAAGTGCCATTTCACACTTTTTAATTGAAATTCAGTGTTTTTAGCCCAAAAGGAATGCAGAGAACTACAGGAAAGAAATATTCCAGTGACAAGGAGGAAGTTCAGCTTGACCGTAAAGGGATGTGGGGGACTGAATGAGCCCCCACCTCCACCCAACAAGGAATCATACTGTGTTTCCTTCTCACGATGACAGGTAAGCCTACAGGCACCTACCTGTCCTCATTTAAGACGTTGTGATTGGCTACCATAAAGTTGATGTACCTCACTCGGCCTGTGAAGGTTTCAGAAGACCTGGTGGATGCAGGACCCTCTCATGGATGTAACTTTCTGAACTGGACTGGACTTTAACAATGGATAAGATGAGGACATTTTATTCTTCAGTCTTCTTATTGTCTGTCCTGCAGGTACTTTATAGAAATTCATTGCCTATTTTGCTTTCTAATTTTTGTTTACATTTTTTGGTGTGAGATTCTAATAAATCCATTTTATTTATTTTTAGATACACCATGCTCTCAGTACAGGTGAGTGTTACTAATACTTTTAACTAGATGGTGTAAACAACTCAGCTCATATTTGATCATTTTATCCATCATTTCTTTCAAATTAGTTGGACAGTAGTAGTGGTTAGAGTGCCTGTATTTGAGAGGGTTTATAATAATATTGGCACTTTTGAGTATCAAAACATACCATAATGTTAAGATTTATTGATATCCTACATCATTATTACAAATATTCAAATAAAACATAACCAACTAAACTAAATATGAAGAAAAATCACTTAAAAAGCCTGTAACAATCCCAGTTTCTCCATGAACCAGTAGGTATCTGAGAGTGATACCGAGTGGTTTACATCTCCAGCATTCAGACACCCTGCAGGGGGTAAAGACTGACTTTACAGTTGAAGTGTCTTGCATCACCAGCAGAGGGCCACCGTCTCACAAACTTGTTTACCAACCAGCAACTAACTAAATGCGTTCAATTACTTATTATACAGCACTTAATATTTACTGTTCATTTGTTCATTTTGATTCTTCTTTACTTGTTGATTTCTCCTTGAAAGACCAGAACGTTATTTATGAACGTCATCTTTCTTCTATGAACAATAATTACACAATTCACATGTCTGAGCTCCAGTGCGTCACACAATCATTTTAATTATAGTAATTCAAAAATGAACAGCCACTTAAATGATCATCTGTAAAGCTTCTATAAACAAAGAACTTTAATATTTTCAAACAAACAAGCAATCAAATTCTATATGACTTCACAGAATTAAGCATTATCCAATCCAATTCGCCTTATTTATGTTATATTATAAAATTTGATTGAGTTTACCATAGTGAAGCACAGAAGCTATGAGGTTGAAATAAAATAGAATAAAATTAAATAAACAAAACTATCAAAATGCCAAAAAAAACCAATTCGAAATGAAAACACAATTGTTCAAATAAAAGCCAACTTAAGAAAATAAAATGTAAAACAGATGCCACACAACTCTCATGATGACTTAGTCGAAAAGTAAAAATTAAGTTTCAAGTTGAGATTTAAAAATAGGTAAGGTGGCTGTTATTCTCATTTCTTTAGCATTCGTTGATAACCAACATTTATAAAGCATGTATAATTTGTTGATAGTTTACAAATAGAGCTAATGTATTTTTTAAGTATTTTTTAAGCAAAAGTAAATCATAAGTAAATACTTAACTCACCTTTTGTGAATCGTTATTGAAATTACACTCAGTTATTGAGGCACTTAATACTTTAAAAATAAAAAGCTAGGGATGTAATTGATATCAATGCTATTTTCAATTCTGCTTATAGATTTATCCGACATTTCTGTTTTTAAAAAATTAAGCCGCGATTTTGACATCTTCTGCCCCCTGTCTGCCATGAATGTTATAGCTTCTGCTGACTCTGATGAGAGGGGAGGGAAATGATAAAGAAATGGAAATGAAAAAAGGAGTGATGATTTGTATTTCTTGAGGGACTTAGGGTAGTTTTAAGGTTAGAATCAAAGCATTTATTAAGCATGTATGAATGTGTTTGTTAATGATTGGTAGAATAATCTTAAAGGTTTTGATAATTACAAGTTAAGTATTTAACAATGCCTCAGTAATGCTTTATATACATAAAACATATACATATACATTAAAAAGGTAGATGCAGCTTGTTTCTAAAAAATAATCAATGATTAATAAAGGCTGTTATGCCTTAATTGTTTAAAAATGCTTTGTAGTTTCAGTTAATGTATAATGTGATAGAAAAAAGGTTTTTTTGTACTCAAAGTCCTGAGTGAATATCTATCTATACTTCAAGATCTAAACTTCAAGAGAGTTTAAACATTTTACCATTGATGTTTCTGTTGCACCAAAATTTTAGATAACTTTTTAAATTCATAAATCAATGCCATTGGTCACCTTTCACATTGGTGAGTGAGTTGTATAAATTTCAAACCAAGTACATTTATCAAAACCATTTCCAACTCCTGACTATGCAGGATTTATTCATTCAATAACACAACCTTCTTTTTTATTCTCTGATGGGTATTAATTTTGGAGGTACAGGGTAATGGCACAACAGCAATCAGATTTTGTCTGTTTTCCTGAGGTGACAGTCGATTTATTATTCCATCACAGAATAACAAGGCTAGTGTTCAAAAGATAAGAGTACATTTCTTAATACAACCAGGTTTGTGGATTGGTTGTAGATGAGGAGAGACCCAGCTGCTTTGCATATGAGCGAAGAAATAGACTAATCATGTTTTTTATTTGCCATCAGTGGTGTGGAGCCTGAGGTGCTTCCACCAGTGGCTTTGCCTGCCCTCCATTTTCTCAAGATTTCCTGTTATTACAGCCAAGAGGGCAATGGACTGTCTAGTTAGTTGCACTTGGAGTGCCCTCAGTTGGATGGAGAAGTTAACGGCCCCAGGCAGCCCTAATGTGCTGCAGAACTGTGGATTATCAATTAAAGTATACATTTACAGTTTCTGTATGCATCCTTACCCCCAAGTTCAAACATATTTGAATTCTGAGTATAATCCAACAGTCCAACCAAGAAAACATCGAAATGTGACTGTAAGAGCTGGGAATCAAACCCCCGACATTTTGGATAAAGATGTCCTACTATACCATGGATTTTAATAGAGTTACATATTGAATTAGTTTGACAGAAAATCAAGAAAATGAAACTTATTATTTCATGTAGTCTTGAATACAACAAGCTTTCTTTAATGTATTTTTGGGGCATTTTGTCCCTTTATTGATAGGAGAGAGACAGTGGATAGGCTTGTGAAAGGGGGAGAGGGAGTAGGGATAGACACTCTGCAAACTGGTCACAGGCGGGATTCGAACCTGGACTGGCAGAAGAGAGTACATGGTGTGCCTGTTTGCGAACCACTCCGCCAAACCAGCACCCCATCCAATGAGCTTTTATGATTACAAATAATTCCAAGTTGATCACAATACTGAGGTCCAGGACTTCTTGATACAAGCACTTTTATAGCAGCATTATTGTCTCAAATGTACGAAGTTTTACAAAACAGGCTGTTATTCCTGCTTGTCAAGTAAGGTTATTATAGGCAGTATGACTAAGAAGTCAGTGCTTGGAGAGCGCATGTCCAACACTGAGGGTAGAGTTATTGCCAAAATGTGGAGAAATGCCCGATCTCACACCACTGACAAATCCTTGAAAAGATTCCTGGATTCACATCCTGATTCAAAATCTGCAACATCTAATTGCTTCTCCCTTGTGCTATAACAATCATTCCTTGAGATCACCAAAATCAAATCCAACATTTTCTAATAATTAGTTCAAATTCCACCAATAGTTTTTTGAGTTATCCTCTTAACAATCCAACAATCAAACAAACTAACAGCCACTGGCATAAATACATAAATTACTTGGTAGAGTTGACGAGGTTATTCTACTGTCTGAATCATAAATTTAAGGATCTTAAATGCCTTTCACTCCTTTGCTTTAATGCTTTCATATCATTTTGAGTCCTGTATCGTTACAAACCAAAGGTCTTGCACTTCTCTTTTTTAGGATGTAATATTACTTCAGTGACATCTCCCTCAGCATCCACTCTGCAGATAGTATGGAACAGCTACACTGGAGCATCAGTTTATTTACTGAACATAAAAGTTGTGAACTCTACAAGCATCGCCCCCGTGGTGGTGATGCAGGCAGCACCCAGCACCCAGAGGCTCATTCAGGGGTTACGACCTGGACATGTCTACCAAGTCACAGTAAAAGTTTTACAATATATGACTGTTGTGTGCTCGGACGATGAAATAACAATGACAGGTAATGACACAATGCAAAACCAGTTGAGTTAATAATAACAATAATGCCTTAACGGACAATGTTTTTCATCTTTTCTTCCCTCAGTGCCGGCGACTACTCAAATCACCTTTGCTCAAGCTATTTCTAGCACAGCGATAAGTTTTGCGTGGTCCAGTGTTGAAGGAGCTGAGAGCTACACCTTGTTTGTGGAGAAGTTGTTTGGTTTACCTTCTGAAAAATACAACCAAACCTTTACATCACTTTGGGGGGAAGTGGACAATCTGGTACCATCTACCACCTACAACTGTTATGTTTACGCCGCCAACATTGCAGGAAGAGGGGCCAAGAGCAGCACAAAGACCGTCATGACATGTAAGTTCAGACATATGCTGCTGATTTTACTGAGTTTGTTATCTAAGAGAGTTCTGTTTCAGCATGTAAAATATACCAATAATGATCTGTGAAAGACCCACATTAACTCTGTGTTTCCTCTGAAGTGGTCCAGCCACCCACGGGTGTAGCTGTGACATCAACAGGAGAGAACTCGGCCTTGGTGACATGGAACCCTGTCAGTAAAGTTCTGCTTTACCAGCTGAAGGTGACCGACACGGACCATAGCAACGCCCCAATCATCAGAAACACATCATCAACATCCATGCATGTCAGTAATCTGGAGCCCTGCTCCACCTACATTATGGGAGTGTCATCTGTGAATGTCTTCTTACTCCCTGGAGAGGCTGCTAATGTTTCATACACCACCTCAAGTGAGTATTTTTGGAGCAGAGTCGTTATTGCATTTTGTTTTGTTGTCAAATTACCAATAAAATGACATTAGATGGAGAGCAGAAAGTAAGAACAACAGTCTGAAATCAAAAGGAATGGAGGGACGTGATTGTTGAAATTCTACATGCATGCAATTGTTATAATCAGAAAGTCTCAAGATACTTTGAGTAATAAAAATAATAACAACTGTATTTGTATAATACCTGTAAAAACAGATGCTAATAAAGTCCTTTAAGACACACAGAAGCATAAAGATCATAGCACAAAACAGAAGAAAACTACGCAAACACAACCAATACAGAAATGTTGAAAGCTCATGGAAACAAACTTAAGTTGATTAATAATTCAAGCATAAAGAGAATCTGAGCAGAACTTCATGAAAAAAACACAAGAAAACCAGGCAGCACACGAGCCCAACAACTAAGTGTGAAATAAGAAATAACCAATTGGAGATAAAAGCTGTAAAATGAGACATAGCAAAAAGGAGTGATTGCTAAAAAATACCACCGGAGTTTCAAAAAAGTAAAAAAATAGTAAATGAATGTGGAAAAAAATAAGTAAATTAAAAACTTAATGTAAAAGTACTAATTTATATACTGTAATTATAAATGTAAAGGTGCATGGGCTTTTAATTGGCAAAATACCAACCATCAACACAATAACATTGTAAATAAGTTAACATTTAGCACTCACTGGTTCCAAGCAAAAAAAAACACATGAAATTTAGAATACTGGTTTGAATAAATGTCTGACAAAGTTTATTATGAACACACGCACATTATTTATGTTTAATGAAAGATAATAAATCATATCTGATGTTGCGTGCTCTTGAATGTCAAACGGTTGTTTTGTGTTTAAAATGATGGTCGCTAATGAACAACTAACAAGGACTGCAAAAAAGGCTTTGGACCCGACTGCGAGCAGTTCTGATTGTTTTTTAATAATTAATAACTACCACGGCACAAACTTGATCAGGTCATTTGATGATCAGGAAATTGTCAAACAAGAGGTAACAACAACACAATAAGGAATTGTTGTGGTTGCTTCGAAGCTGAACTGCCATGATGCAGTCCAATAGTAGCTTAATAATAGCTTTGTTCTCTCGCCAATTAGGTTTAAGCTTGAAACACTAAATTCAGGTTAATTTGTCAGGATTATCGCAAAGAACAGAATGTGTAAGTTTCATTTTTGTTTACTACAGAGCTTATTAGCAGCAATGATGCAAAACAGCAAAAACATCAAACACAGGCTTTTAATACGCTTGCAGTTGAGGGAACGAACACGACACTATCTTCCACATTGGCCTAGAAAAATATGTCATCCTTACACCACTCTGTCTAGGCTACATCCAGCTTAAAAATGACTGTTGTACTTCTGCATCCATACACACTTGCTGGAAAGGAGTGTGTATTTAGCTAGGTCAAACTTACACTGGCAACTAAAATAATGGCTTTTAACATGTAGGCTTACTTTGATTACAATTCACCCTACTGTATTGATGGGACTGAATACAAACATAAAATTTATAACAATTATAAGACATATCATTAGTGTCTTTTACTTTTCCTAAGCCTAATAACTACATCTTTATTGCAGGAAAAAGACAAAAAGTCATAAATTATAATGTGTGGTGACCTCATGACTATTAAAACAAATACACAGATATCTGACTGACTTTTCACACACTCCCCTCTGTTACTTATTAAAATTAATATTATTTTGTCCCTATCTTCCTAATGTCTCCTTCCAGAAATCAATCCAGTGACAACCATCTCAGTGGATTACAGCTGCTCCAGCGGTACAGTGATTGTAACTTGGGATTTGGTTTTTGGAGCAAACTCGTACAGAGCCACCGCTGTTGATGGCACTGGCGCATCACTTAACTGCACCTCACCATCCAGTACCTGTTCGATTAACTTCCTCAAATGTGGCGAGAAGTACACGGTCTACGTCACGGTTATCTCTGATGACTGCGAGAGCACCTCCAACACCACTGCGCTGTTTGAGACAGGTGAGCTGAGCACATGCTCTCACAGACACCATGGATGTGTTTTGCTTTCCTTATTAACTGCTTTTATTATCTGAGCCTCATTATGTCCTTCAGATGCCCTCACACACCATCTCATTTTACTATGCACTGTCACACCTCCACACATGCTCTGGAAACCTTCCCCTATAGTTGTGACCTGTGGGAAGTTGTTTGGGACCTCCCCATGGTGTCCTATGTTCTTTTCTCATGACCCGCAGTGATACACACCCACTTGTTATCCAACAAGATCTGCCATCCAACACCAGTCAGCCTAAAGAATCTTTACAGTCTATTGAAGCCAGAGTTATCTCATAGGTCAGCTGTGGTGTCGGTCTGGGCATTTAGAAAGTGAAGGTGACACACACACAAAGTTAGCCCAAGGAGATCATCTGCATCAGTATGTGCACTCCAATGAACTGGAGAATGCGATTCAAGAGACAATGTACGGGATGGTGTTAACTGTCATATATAAGGAGATTAGCAATGGTAGAGCTAGCTGGAGGCAAAACATGGCCAAAAATGATCCTCTATCTCAAGCTCAGCTGGCAGCATAGAAGCCCAACCATGTTACTTTGTATTATAAAAATATGGACAAAAACACAGATCCTGACACTGGATCTTCCACAAAGCATTTTTTACAATGCTCAATTTGGCTTGAATCAGTAACAACAGCCTTTCATAAAAAGCATCCAAATGTCCGTTAGCTTAAATAAGCTTTTGATTTGTACCATGTAGGTTTTTTTTATGTCTGTGCATCAATAACAAATTGAGAGCCGTTTCTCACAGAGAGGACGCTCCCTTCATTCCAATGAGAATTGGCTCTTTGAAGCAGCTCGATTACGAACAACACACCTCCCGTCACACCTTTTTTTTCAGTTTTAAGTTGTCATTTTGCCCCACAAGGCTCACTGGCTAATTTATACTGAAGTTTTACCGCATGTTTTGTGTCAAAATCAAACAGAAATCTCCAGGGTTTAAAAGCAAGGCCCATGGAAGTGCCAAACGCTGTAGTCCCTTAACTATATGCTGTGGCCTGGCTGCAGGAACCTTGGAGATAACATAATACATAACATAATACACCTACATGCACTCACTGCACAGGAGTGTCATTTTTTGATTTTGGGCCATTTTTTTATTTTAGGATTACAGAATCTTAGAATTTAGGGACATGATTGGCATGGCTAGAAGTCCATGCAGATATGCTATTGGACAGATGGCCTAAAGTCTCGATATGGTCAAGTCACTTACGAACAGATTGAGTTAAATTTGGTTTAAATGGGCAACACGGTATGGCAGCAGCAATCATGACACACCTTCAACATTCCAACAGGCTCCTCTGATAATCAAATGACTGATGTCATATGGCTTTATCCAATTCCTCTGCAGTCTATGGTCAAAATAAAGGAGGAAAGCTGTTAGAGAGTGTGGCAGGTCCCTGTGCTTATGGCTGATTCACCTCTATATCTTTTATTTGACATGCAGAAATACTCAACATGTGGATGCTAGTAATTCTGCATTGTGAGATTAAACATTCCTAAAGTTTGGTTATCTTGGTATCTAAATGTCCACAACTGAAATTCATTTGTGTCACTTAATGTAAAAACTTTTTTCAAGGAACACCCTCTGCGCTGTAGAGTAATTAACCAGATGTGTTTATTTTACCTTGGTTTTATCCAGGAAAATTACACAAAAATTGAGTTTATTTGCACAACACTGTATCAAAGTTTCTGTGTAATTTCCAAAAGAGGCATCGGTACAACTCAAACCATTAAAACATTACTTAACTGTAGAAGTATTTAGTAATCTATATGTATCTATCTGTATGTATCTATACAGATAGATACATATAGATTTATAGATATAGATATCTATATGTAAGGAACTGTTAAAACTCCAGAACAACAAAAAAGTATTCACTAAAGCATTTGCAGAGATAAAATAAAATGTTTGCATTTAACGATTTAAAAAAATAAATGTGACAAATCATTTTGGTTTTGACTTCTGCTTTTACATCTCACTCTTCAGTCCCCTGTGCTCCGGCGAATACTCAAACCATCCACTCCTGCTCCAGTAACGTGATCGTATTCAACTGGCAGACCACAAACAACACTCTCTACTACGTGGCAACAGCTGTGGACAACACAGGCAGGGTGACGGAGTGCAGGACGCCAGATAACACGTGCTACTTCACCAACACAGGCTGTGGTCAGGAGTACACGTACACCGTCTACGCCGTCAGCTACGAATGCAACAGCGAGGCCAGCCAGCCTGAAGTTGTTGAGACCTGTAAGTGTGATCTGATTATCTTTGTTTTTTTCTTCGCCTTTATTAGTGCATTTTTGCTACATTTTATTGTCAATAAATGTTAAATTAAAAAAAAAACGCATACATAAAAAGACCAAATTTCAGAGAATATTTACAAACTAAGTGTTTTTTAACTCAAAGTTAAATTTATCTTTCGTTTTTGTTTTGTTGGGGGCTTAATTAGACGTCTAAGACAAAAGCAACTATGTAGCTAAAAATACAGTGATTTACATTACAATTATTCATCTATAAATTCAAATCTCTCAATTTGCATATAACTCAGAAAAATAAATCACTGCCCAATAATAACAACCAGTCAACAGACCAAAATTGGTTCAAAGTTTGATCTTCAAAATCTCATCTTTTCTCACATAAGTTAGAAACAAAATAATGAAATCCGTAATAACAGCAATAATAATAACAAAAAGAACATCAGTTAACCAGGAAAAACTTAATTAAGATAAAGAATCTAATTTACAAGATTGTTCTGGCTACGATTTATTTAAAGAGACCAGCTCCACAAGACCCAAACCTTCCTGAAGCAGATTCCAGTCTGCAGGAGCAGCATATCTGAAACTCTCTTACCCAAGTTAAGATGAACTTTACGGACCAACAGCAAATGAATGCTCTGTGAAAGAGTAACTGTGTGAAAGCTGTAGCTTCCTATGGTCTTTATCTGGATATAATTACACAAGTATAAAAGAAGCAAACTCAGTAAAGCTTTATAGACAATTATATACCAGAATAATGATTATCCTTCAAAATAGTCCAACTAAATCATTTATAAAGATTATAGTGATGCTTCAGAGCCTTGAGATTTGTGACAAACCTCAATGCTCCATGATAAACAGAATCCAAAGATTTAGGACAATGGAAAACAAGACTTATTTCCCCATGGTATTTATAAGAAGCACCCTAAAAGCATCCTTGTGCTGTGGCATTCACAAGCCAAGATGACAACAGATAACAGTGACCTTGACCTTTGAGTTTTCCCCCTCCAAAGTAAAAACAATTTCCAGTTAAGCGTTCTTGAGATACTGTGTTCACTTCATCGCCCAGCAGAGAAAGGTGGACAATTGTATGGACACCCCTTAACATAATTCATCTGACCCTACTGCCATTAAGAGGCATTAAACGGTCTTTTTATGGTTTTAAATAATATCACTATGTTACTATCACTCCTCTTTTTTCCTATCTCCTTCCCTCAGCTCCTTGTCTGCCTACAAACATAAAGACAGCAGCTGGATGTGACCCTGAAAATCTAGTCACGACATGGGAGCCTGCAGCTGGAGCTCTTTTCTACACCGTTGAAGCCCAGGGAAACACCGGGGAGACCTACAACTGCACCTCCCCCAACAACAGCTGTGCAGTGAAAGGGGTGCCATGTGGTGAACACCTGAGTGTGTATATTGTCGCTTCCAACAACAAATGCTCCACAAACAGGGTGCTGGGAGAAGTTGCTCAAACTGGTATGTGGCATAAGATTAGTATTACATGTAGTAATATTTCTCTTCAGTTACTGAGCTACATAAAGTGATGCTTTTTCAATATGATTGGTTTAAACAGACCCTGCTCTTTAACATACACTTTTCCACACTGTCTAGTTCCCTGTGCCCCGAAGAACTTCTCAGCATCAGTAAACTGCAGCCAAGATTCAGCACAAGCCAGCTGGGTTACCAGTATCGGTTCAATATTCTACATCGCCATTGCTCAGGATGCAGATGGAAACTCACACAGCTGTAGTTCAATGGGCGATAACTGTCTGATTGAGGGTCTGAGATGTGAAACAACCTACACAAGCAGCGCTGTCGGCACCAACCTGCAGTGCAACAGCACAACCAGCAACGAAGTCACCTTTGTGACAGGTGGGTCAAAGAAGAGATGCTGAATCACCCAAGTGTCTGAAAAGAGCTACCATGGTTAAAGTTACCAAACAACTCAAGACAATCAAGAGATGACTAGAAAATGAGCACCAAGCTTGCTCTATAACTTCTCAGATGATCAGAATACAACTTCTGTGGGGCCCATTCTCACAAAAACTGATGTTAGGTTCCTTGTAGTGCAGAGTGATTTGCATACTGATCCCTGTAAAATGCTACTGTCAGCCAGTATGGCAGAAATTAAATTACAACTTTTTGATTATGATCAAGTTAAAAGAACTCCCCTTCACTCCTGCAACTTACAGACACTGAGCATCAGGAAGCACTAACTCCTGTTTGTTACTCCCTGGTTTTCTCTGAGATAGTGCTCTGTTGAGGTATAGTGTTGCATTTTCTCTTCATTAGTTTGTACATCAGATAACAAAATCTCTTTTAACATAAAAAAGCATTCAACATATGAACTGTTTCCTGCCTGCCATTACACCTCTTGATCAATGATAGGAAGAAAGTGACAAAAGTTACTCTATTCCCAAGTCCTTGTACTTATTTCTTAGTTTTTTTCAGTGAAATCCCACCAAAAATTAGTTTGTCAAAAGCATTACCTGAAGGTTGAACCACGTTAATCCTGTACCTCGCCATCAGGTCCTTGTCCACCCACCAGCGTTGAAGCCCACAGAGACTGTGATGCCAACCACGCAGTGATCACCTGGCAGGACCATCAGCCTTCTAGAAACTACACAGCAACCATCGCGGATCAGAGTGGAGCTCAGCTCACATGCACCAGCAACACGATCAACAACTGCACAATCCCAGCTCTGCCCTGTGGAAAGAGATACGACGTCACTGTCACCTACTACAATGGCACATGTCCAGCCACCTCCACGCCTATCAGCATGGACTCAGGTGGGAAAATAAAGTAGGATGATTTATCTATTCTGTCTGTTGGGAAAACCTTAAAGACTTACATTTTTTCTTCTCCCTCTTCCTGCAGTGCCATGTGGTCCTGAGGATGTAAAGGCCAGTATAGCCTGCGAGACAGGCAAGCTGATGGTGTCCTGGAATATCTCAGCCCCGGCAGATAACTACACCACCACCATCACCACAGGGATGGGAAATACTCTGAGATGTGACTCTAGAACGACACAGTGCACCACTGGAGGTCTGCTGTGTGGAAGCTCCTACATGGTGACCGTCTTCTCCATCACTGGGACGTGCTTCAGTCTGCCAAGCAGAGAAGTGACAGTACAAACATGTAAGGAATGCACTTTTATCATTAATTACCTCCGCCAAAGAGGTTGTGTTTTTGGGGAGAGTTTGTCTGTCTGTGAACAAAATAACTCAAAAAGTTATAGATGGATTTTGATGAAATTTTCAGGAAATGTTCAGCATTGGAAAAGGAAGAAGTGATTATATTTTGGTGTTGATCCAGATCAGCGTCTGGCCGCCATGATGAAAAATGTGATTTTAGTGAATAACTACTGAACTAAAATAGATATCATTATGAATCCAATTGCTAATGGTATGTTTTCGTGTTCAATGAATCTAAATATTTAGATGAAATAAAGGTAGGACTAATATTTATGGTGAAAATCACAATATGGGTGAGGACTGTGGCGCTGGCGGAGGTCTGCGCTCTCCGAGTGCTTTTCTAGTAATGATCATGTGATAGAGTGCTGCAGGAAGGGGACTCGAAGACATTCAAGGGCAGATGAGATGTTAAGATATATAGAATATCCATCCAGTGAGCTCTGGTCTGCTCCAGGGTCTAGTCCCCGTTGGGCATTCACAGAAAACCTTCACAGGGAAGGTTACTTTACAAAGCATAAAGGACATTATCTATGTTACTTTAAACAGTTGAGACAGTGCCAGAACTATTAAAATACTGTGGTACTGGAGAATCCTTCCCCATACACTGCAGCCAGGATGTAGATCTACAGATTTAAGTTGTAGATCTTGAACATATATTTGGTCAATATTTCTGAAGTGCAGGAGGTGAGAAAATCATCATCATCTTCATCATCAAATCATTTGTGAGCAATACCTTTGCAAGAGCTAATCAATGTCTTTTATTTATTGTATAAGGATCATTATCAAATGCCACTGTCAGCCAGTGAGGCAGTAATTTAATTAAAATTTGTTATATCGTGATCAAGTGAACAGAAGCATTAACCAGGGGATTATCTAATTGGATGTCCAAACACCCTTAACTAGAACCTTTCAATGCAAAAAGAAGCAAGTTCCCTGATAATGTCTGAGCTCATCAGCCTGTCTTGAACCCTCCTGAGAAATCTAAGTTGTGACTGTTTGTATTTGTGATTTCTTTCTTTTGGTCATTATTCATGACAATAAGTGAGCAAAGACATGTTACCCTGGCTTAGCTCCCTCTTAACCACAGTAGTTCAGTATAAGGTTTGCAGCACTGCACCAATAGGCTTGTAGCTTCATTTTTGTCTTACCTTCATTCTGTCGATATAAAGGCATGTCATGTAGTGGCTGAAAATACTGTCTGTAAAACTAATTATTATTCTAAGGTATCATTTTAACAGATATTGTTCCAATATTTGCATTTCTTCCAATGTAACTTGAAAGCCTGCCTTTAAGAATGTCACCCTGTATGTTTCTTTAAAAGAGAAAACTCCTTAAATGTTGACTCAAATATCTTCATCTCTTTTTCCCTTCAGTGCCCTGTCCTCCCACCAACATCACGGCCATGCACACCTGTGCTCCTGCTCCTGTTCCTGTGTCCTGGGTGGCTAGTCCCAGTGCCAAATACTACACTGCTGTAGCTATGAGCGGAGGGGGTGACAGAATAGAGTGTATGTCACATAACACTACCTGCAGCCTCCCAGGACTCCAATGTGGGGAGGTTTACACAATCGGTGTTTCAGGAGCTGATGACAACTGCACAGGTCAACTCAGTGACACTGTCACTTTAAGAACAGGTAACAACCCCAAATGATGAACCATCTTTGACTTATTGTTGGAGTAAAATAATCTTAAGCGATGTCTGCTGCTACATTTGCTTTGTCTTGCATATTGTGCTTTTTACTTCATCTTCATACCAAGTCTGCCCCCTCCACCAATAAGTCCTTTGGGTTTTCTTTACATGCATCCATGTTTATTGGGATTTTACTTTTGGTCTGAATTAATGAATTAAGTTTTGCCTTTATGTTATCAAAATATATTCCTAAACCAAACAGAATTTCCCCCATAAAGTTAAAGTTCAAGTCATAAAATCTTGATTTTGTGGTCCAAACGTAGGCAGGTTTGTCTACATAAACACTGAAGGCTGATCCATTTTCACAGCATATGAACATGGAACTTTTTGATCAGCATTTATCCACATTTAAAATACAAATACAAGCCTTAACTGCAAATTTTTAGTGTTTCCATTTTCAAACATTGCAACAACTTTCAATTTAAGTAGGTCAAGACAAAATCTCTATTTTCACCTTTAATTCTTCCGCAGAATTAATCCATTTAATCAAAATATTTCCCAACCCTGCTCAAAAGCAGTGCATCTTTACTCATGACTTTACGAAATGTTGTTTGCTTTGTTTCCCTCCCCAGAGCCTTGTCCTCCCACCAACATATCCAGTCGGCTGATCTGTAGTGCAGGTGTGGCACATGTGAACTGGGCCCCAAGCGCAAACGCAGGCAGCTATGATGTAGAAGCAACCAGTAACGGACAGACCCTCACCTGCAACGGCCCAAGCCCAAACTGCACATTAAGTAATCTGGTTTGTGGCCAGGAGTACGACATCTTCGTGAGAGCCACCGATGGAACCTGTGCCAGCAACTACAGTGCCCCCATCAGGCAAGACCAAGGTACTGACAAAAAGGTTGACAAAACCTACAGCGCTGGACTTCAGCTGTGTACTTGTTCAGAGTCTGCATCCTTCAGAGGATACTTCGGTTTGAATTTTCTCTTTAATATCAATAAAGCTAGCGACATTTGACTAACTCCCAAACCGCTCTCTCCATCAGTACCATGTCCTCCTGCCAATGTCACTACAAATCTGATGTGTGGCACCAACGACTTGACGGTCAGCTGGACCCCTTCTGCCCTGCCCCTCAACTACAGTGTCAAGGCGACACCAGTGGAAGGAGGTATTGGTTCAGTTTCCTGCAAGACAGGCGGTTCCAGCTGTGATCTACGAGGTCTTCAGTGTGGATGGACTTACAATGTGTCTGTTAAGGCTTCCTCTGGCAGCTGCAGTGGTGCTTACAGCCCCACACAGACTATTCAGACAGGTAACAAAGCTTCTTTCTAGAAGGTAACCTAACTACATTTTGTTACTTTAACTTATTTAATCTTCTTTTTCGTCTCCCCTCAGCACCCTGCCCACCCCAGAACCTGACAGCGATGACAGAGTGTGGTTCAAACTCTCTCCTCGCCTCCTGGAAAAGATCTCAAGGTGTCACCCTCTACGAAGCAGTGGTTACCGGTCCAAACGGCTTCTCTGAAAACTGCTCTACATCAAACCTCACATGCTCTGTCTCTGGCCTGCAGTGTGCCACTCAGTACAACATCACACTGACTTCACAGGCAGGGCAGTGCAGCAGTCCTCCAATTCAAACTGTTCTGACTACAGGTACTGCTCACACTCTTCTGTACATCTCATTTGGTCTTCCCAGCAAGGACTTTTTAAAGTAACACTACTCTTTTGTAGGTCCATGTGACCCTGTCAATGTGACCAGTGTCCTCCAGTGTGGATCAGATACAGCCACAGTGTCATGGAAAGCCGCTCCAGGAGCCGTGGCCTATACTGTGCTCGCCAACGACTCCTGGTCCCAGCATTCTGCATCTTGCAGCAGCAAGACAACATACTGCAAACTGAGCCAGCTGCAGTGTGGAAAAGTTTACAACCTGACTGTGATGGCTGAGGGTGACACCTGCAACAGCACGGGAAGCAACAGTGCAACCCTGAAGACAGGTAGAGGAAAAGGACAGAGAGATTCAGGCCCCATCCACACGAAGACAAAACGCTTGCCAGACTACTAGGGGCACTGTAACGATATGACGGAAACAAGCGGTAACAGACGAAAAAACAGTGGGCATGCGCACTTGCAGCAAAAGTTGTTAACAGAGATTGTGATAAAAATGATCATAACATGGCGTAATGTGTCCTTGATATTTGTTTGTTCAACTCGGTGGTGATTGAGAAGAAGGAGATTTTGCTGCAACAGGGATAGCAGGGTCACTAGCTTCATCAGCATGTATGCTTCACGTACGCCGCCATTGTCGTCGCCGCATGTGGCGCATGCGTGTCAATGAAGATATGAAACTCTGACGTAAGCCTATCTGAAAACTTGCGGAAAGCAAGTAATCACGGAGCTGCGTATACAGCATTTCAAAATCTTTCCACTCTGGAACCTGGTTTCAAAAATGATCGTTTACAGACCCCCAAAACGCCGTCTTAGTATGGATGACACGCAGATTCTGCAAAAAACTCATGCGTTTGGACCTCGGTTTGTCTTAGTGTGGATGGGGCCTCAGTGTGTTTTGGAGTGAAGTGTCCTCTGTAATTTATGCGTCATGTGTTCATGCTGTTTTGATAGCAAATGCCTAAAAATGAGGAGTGGTCATGCACAAAGCAGGCATGTTCCACACGTGAGGGTGCAGAAGATGACGTGCTTTAATGAGCTTGTTTCACTCACATGGGAAGATTTCCACGCAACACAGAGCTACATTTATATTTGTACATACTGTAAATCTCACCAGTAGTTCTCACAGATGATGAATCATGCTGATCTTAAGCGCGCACAAAATGGAGAACAGCTTTAAGGAAAAGGGAAAATAAATTGCTTAAATAATCAGGTCTAACATAGACATAAACCTGCATAGATTTAGATAATCAATGATGATTCAGTTTTTCTGTTTTATTTCTGATAAAAGCTAAAGTTGATTTATATAGTTTAGGTTTGTGATGGCATTCTGAAAAATAAAAAAAACTATGAAGTTCTAAGAGAGTAAGACCTCTTTCAGGGTATTTCCAACTTTTACTTTGACTTTAATGGTAAAAAAATACACTGTTTACAAATCCATGGAAAAAAATTCCGGTAACAACACCCAGATCTTCACCTAAAAGTTAATATTTCTCCCTTGTCCCATGACTAAAATTCCCTGAAATTTTCATCAAAATCCATGGAGAATTTACTGAGACATTCAAGAAATTGTGGAAAACTTCTCTATCTTGCAATGTTAACAAATCTTTACCAAACAACAAATCTCTGCATTCATACTCAGATCAGCAACAAAATCAATTAATGTATTCCTTGTGCCATGACCAACATTTCCAGAAAATGTCATAAAAAACAGTTCACAGCTTTGTGAGTTATTCTGTTAAACAAACTTACAAACTGACAAACACCAGTTGTCAGTAAGCAATAGTGAAACGTTAAGGACAGGAAAAACTAGTAGATCATGGTTTACACTACACAACAAAAAAATGAAAAAGGTCAAAATGTATCATGTTAGTTCTAGTCTTAAAATGAACACATTTATGGAGGAATTTACATAAAACATTGGCTAGATGTGAGATACAAGTTGTTACATCTACCTTTGAACTATATCACCTTGATGAAACCTGGATTTCTAGTCCTGCATGTTCTAAATTACAAGTTATACTAAAAAAAGGCCTTAATTTATGCACAACTTGGGGGATCCAGTGTCTGTAAGCGTGCACTTACCTTGACCAAAACTGACCCATGTCTTTTCATTTGTCCCTCTCAGCTCCTTGCTCTCCCTCAGTGAAAAACAGCACTCTGATCTGTGGCACCAATTCTTCCTCTGTGTCATGGATGCCAATGGCAGACGCTCTAAGTTACACTGTGAACGCTACAGCTTCAAACGGACACACAACTAGGTGCACCTCATCTACTGCAAACTGCACACTACCAGATCTACAGTGCAGTGAAACTTACACGGCCACTATCACTGCACGAGGAAGCGAGTGTGAAAGTGCACCAAGTCCTAGCATTAACATAACTACAGGTGAGTAAATGAATAATGAATTTTCCTTATCTTCAAATATTATGTCACAAACTCACACTGTTTAATCTGCTATCTTTCAGCCCCCTGTCCTCCAACTATTACATCCAAGCACTACAACTGTGACACAAAGAAAGCCGTGTTCAGCTGGACTGACCCTGCGGGACGCCTCAAGTTTAAGGCTCAGGTAGCAGCAGGAGACTTTAAGTTCTTCTGTCCCACCATGAATACCAGCTGTGAATTTCAGAGTCTTCCCTGTGGCCTGGATCTAAATTTAACTGTTCAGGCTGAAGGAGAACAGTGCAGCAGTGGCGAAAGCATCAGTGAAATGCTGGAAACAGGTAACACTTCCACCAACGTAAAGCTTGTACATAGCTCTCAAGTATTTCACTTTAAATGATAATCAACCATATAATAAGATGGACCACACATCTGAGCCTTTTCTAATTGTACTAAGATAAAGACATAATACCCAGGTGGCACCCTTACAACACCTTTCAACTAACAAATGAAAAGTTCAATGAGTCCAGCATAACAGAGGTCACAAACCACCGGGGGTGGAGACCAGTACAGGCCCTGATCATTTGGTACTGGGAATAAAGAAATGAAAATACCTTAATTACCTTTCTAGAATAATGAAGACTTAAGGGTGTTTTCAAAGAATGCATGAATATTTGTGTAGCTTGACAGTGCAAGTTTACACTTAGTCTCTCTCTATCTGTCACTGCTGTGATAGATGAAAAAGTACAACTTGAGATAACTTGTGGTTAAACCACCTGGATACCGGACATAGTTGTAAATAAATCAGACTCTGCATAAATGATGAGAACTGTTTGGCAGTTGTGAGTGAGCCATTTGTTTGCAAGCCATTCCTAAATTTGCAGGCGGTTTGCATTTAATAATGGCTCACAAACAAACAAACCACTGCAAATCGGTTCTCAAAAGAGCTGTTCAAAAGGCTCAACTCGTTCGCAAACATCACAACTCTAACGCAAACCACTGCGGAAGTAGGTCAATAAAACACAAGTTTTTATATAGGAGTAGAAGAAGATAATACGATAATACGAATTTATCTGACGACTGCAGGCAAAGGCAGACTAGCATTCCCATTGACTCCCATTGTTTGAGCTTAAGCTAACTAGCAGTGGGCTAGCTTTGTCTGTCTCATCCTCGTTACTGCTCACACAGTTGAGAGAATGGTGTTTACCTGCTTATCATGGACTCGGGAGTGAGGCAAGACAGGAAAACGACAAAATGTTGCCATGTTCCTTTATGCCCAGTGGCTCATGGTAGCAACTCAGGAGAGATGTAAGAATGATTGCAGAATTATTGACAAGATGGTGTCAATCAGTGCTTAACAAAGTAGCACAGAGATGACCTGTCAACTAACCAAAGATACTGATCTCACATTAGGGCTGGGCAATATCGCCTAAACTCAGTATCATGATTAAATGAAGCTCTTACCTTGTTTATGATTAATGAATGATTATTTCATGCAATGCTGGAACAAATTGGTGGTGTACCGACGGCTGTTGAAATGGTCTCCCTGCAGTATCTATGCTAACTTCTTTCTGCTATGTGCACTCTGCACAGAATCAAAACTGTGCCCAAACAGAGATGGCATTTTTCTTGGCTACAAGATCGTCTGATAGATTAGTGCTTGTTTCCTCCATGTTGGCAGCGCGTCCTTCGCTCTTGGCGAAAGTGAACACAGACTGTATGGAGGGGGCGTGGTGACGTGACATACACAGGGACAATTCTCAAAATAATCAACATGAGTAAAATAACTTTGATTAGAAGGTCTAAATGTGGGTTCAGTTTATTTTTTTGATTAATTACTCAGCCCTAGCTTAAATGGGGAAGTAAATTTTGAAGAGATAAGAGCTGTAACAGAGGGTCTCAGACAAAGAAACAGTATAGTACCATCAGATTATCAGGTTGCATCAGATTGTAGATGTACCATAGCTGTCATCAAAAATTAATATATGAACCTGACTTTAGGCAAAATGTTACCTCTATAAAGTTTTTTCTTTAAGCTTTAGTCCCTATCAGGTTATCTGTTTCCCCTTGTTTCCAATTGTCGTCAAATGCATAATTCAAATTGTAACCTTACAGAGTTGTGTGTTAATTACTACCATGTCTATTCTTTTTCTGCAGCCCCATGCGCTCCACACAATGTCACTGCCACCTTGGTTTGTGCCAATCACTCAGCTCTTGTCTCGTGGGAAGGAAGCCCCAGTGCTGAAGGCTACAATGTGACAGCAGAAGGACAGACTGGACACACTCTGCAGTGCCACAGTAACAGAAAAAGCTGTCTGCTGTCTGACATCTACTGCGGTGAAACCTACAACATCACCGTCACACCGTACTCGAAGACATGCAGAGGAAACCCAAGTGCAGCTCACGTCTTCAGAGCAGGTCCTGAAGTATTACTGCTTGTGGAAAACACAAGTACTCTAACATTTCACTCAAGAAGCAGATCTTAAACTCCATTTTGTCTCTCTCCAGGTCTTTGTGCTCCCAGCAATGTCAGCGTTTCCCCATCATGCGAGGACAGCAGCGTCTCCTGGTCTGATGTACCAGGAGCGGACATGTTTATAGCAACAGCAACTGCAGAGGACGGACACACACACACCTGCAGAGTCAACAACTCAAACTCATGCAACTTCACCGACCTCCACTGTGGAGAAACATACAACATCACTGTCGTCACTGAGGACAGAGGCTGCAGGAGCAAGCCGAGTGAGCCTGTGGAGCGTAAAACAGGTAAGATAGAAGTGTGATGGCAGATTTATGGTCCACCGGACGACTATAATTATAAAGGTTGCCTTTGTTATCCTTGTTAGGGGCTTTTTGTTTTGCAGTTAGTAGTAAAATGTACATCTACTTGCAGGGTTAGGGGTTGAATTGAAAAGAGTCTGCTTATCTGCCCAGCTCTTTAACAAATTCCTTATCAAGTCCTGTGGTTTATCTGTGAGCATAAGTTAGCTCAAACTGGTGTCGGAGTCAACAACATCAAACAAGTGTCACCCCTAACACTCAGTGCCATGCTGCATAGACGATTTTCTTCTGTGAGCTGTTGTTTCCACCCACTAAATCAGTCAAAAATCAAGCCACAACTTCTGCCCATTGTCTGCCTTGAGCACTTTTTTGACTTCGCTGTAATCATTTTTGCTGACCACCACCAATAACAGCATTCCTGACAAAGTGAAAGGAACTGATAAGGGAATTAGTCGGCAAAAAGACTTATGACATTTATTTTTTGAAGATGATATTGATTCTCAACTGGAATTGATTTTTTTGGTTTCAATCCCACATTAGGCTAATCACAAGTATAACAAAAAGGTGATGAATACTTCTGTAACACCTTTGAGACTGCCATCAATGCTGGCACAGAGAAGGGATCAACTTATCCCCCTCTTGCGCCTTGTTGATGACCACAGGAAATACATTATGTTGCCAAAAATTACACATTAGGACAACACTGCTACTCAGTTTATACTCAAATAAAAATGATCGTTAAAGATGCATAATATCATCAGAACAATATCAGTATCAGCCAATCTCATCCTACAAGGTTGAATAACAGTATTGGTGCACATGTTGCCTTATAAAGACTGTAATATCTGTAAAATGCACATACAGGTACATCTAAAAAAATTAGAATATCATGAAAAAGTTCAATATTTTTCATCACTAATTTCAGAATGTGAAACCCATATGTTATATAGATTCATTCCAGATAGAGTGAAACATTTCGAACATTTATTGCTTGAAATTTTGGTAATTCTGAAATGAGTGATAAAAAATATTGAACTTTTTCATGATCTTCTAATTTTTTGAGATGTACCTGTATGTTCTATGTTGCTACACATTATCACTGCATGAGTACATTTAAAAAATCAAGAGTTTTGTTTCTTCAAGAGGATTTGTTTTTTCTTGTTTTAAAACTGTTCCTCACAAATTAACTGTAAAGTGAAAGCCACAAGTCAAAAATATCAGCATATTTGATATCAGAAAATATTCAACATGGCATATCCCTCATTTTCCTGAAATACTTTTTATCATTTGCCTAAAAGTGTCTGGTGAAAGAGTTTTGCCTGATATACTTTCTTGAAAATCAGCTCATAGTTTCTTTTCAGATACAGGAGCCTGTTTTTAATACTGCATTTAATCAAAAGAAAAGTCAGAAATATCAAAATGTAATTGTGGAAAAAATCATTTTCTTTCATTTCTTTTAGCCCTGTGTCCTCCCACTAACTTGACGGGCCAAGTCAGCTGTAACACCAACACACTGACCCTCACATGGGACCAGATCCCAGTGTCTGGGGTCACCTACAAAATTAAAGCTGAGATGATAGGAGGCACACCCTCTCCTGCAGTACACACCACATCTAATACCTCACACACTTTGACCAACCTGCTGTGCGGACAGAGATATGCTTTCCAAATAGCTGCACATGAGGGAAGTTGCTGCAGCCGCTACAGTCCACCTATTGAAATCAGCACAGGTTGGGCGCATTTCAAAGTTTGGAAAATGTATCTGCTTTAAAAAAAAAAGTACAAATTTAAAAACTTCTGTATGTCTTCATTCAGCCCCCTGTCAGCCAACCAACTTCTCCGCTCGTGTGGACTGTGGTACAAACAAAGGGAATTTCTCCTGGGCCGAGACAACAGGGGCAGTTTTCTACACCGTTGAGGTCACAGGAGCACACGGTCACGTAGCATCCTGCTCCTCCAATGAAACGTCCTGTACTGTAAAACTTCACTGTGGTCGCTCATATTCAGCTTCACTGGTGGCTTCAACTGAGAGCTGCAACAGCACCAAACATGCTGACATCCATTTTGACTCTGGTAAGATACATAACATTAATTTAAACTGTAATAGTGAGGGATGTCTTTAAACTTCATCTGCAATCTTTGAGGTACATTCTGTAGAATATTTAAAGGAGACATATCATGCTGATGCATGATTTAATACTTACATATAATATAATAAATTTGAAAACAAGACCTTACACCCCCTTAATTTTCAAAAAATTAGATATTGTATTTTTTCTGATATCCCAGAACGAGATTTGATGCCTCTGAAAATAGGTCATTGTGAGATGTCCACAAGATTTAAATCGTCGTGACGACACGAGGTACCTTTCTTTTTATTGGAGTAATCTGATAAAACAGCTCCTCCTCTGTGATGTCCGTTAGCCACAAAACCGTCACCGAGGAACACATCCACCAGCAGCAGTACATAGATCCCTAGCTCACACTCAGTCATTACCAGCTCTGGCCTGTAGGGGGACTCAATACGCGGTCGCTGCTTTGAGCCTGCTGGAAAATACAGTAGAAAAAGAAGGACAGGCTGGCTCTATCCCTGATAGAACTGACCAATCAGAGCACAAAGGGCTGTGACGTTGCGAGGTAACTGTAGGTCATCCTGAGATCCAAGTGTTTCAACGAGAGCTTGATAATGGCCTAAAATGAGGATTTTGAGAACGCTATTGTGGGGCAATGAAGGAACTAAATGACTTGTACTGGGGGCAGAAATGCTTTACAGGCATCCTAGTCTGGCATAGTGAAAAGGAGAAACAAGCATGATATGTCTCCTTTAAGGATTACAATATCATCAAAAATTTGATCCTAGGAAAGACTCACTGCCAGTTTTTCCCACCTCTGCTTCTTACTTTTTGCTTTGAAATATAGACATGATGATACATTTTTCAGGTCAGCGCAGTTGTTAGCATCACACTAGATTTCTCAGCTAAAAGTAGGGTTGGGCAATACATTGATTAAATCAATTAATTTGAATTATTTTCTGCATGTTTAAATATGAAAAATCAATTTTTTTACTTAGTCCAGTCATATATTGTTGCAATGTTTGAAAATATAACTATTATATAAAATTTATACTTACTTAAAATGCGCAGTTTTCATGATGATAGGCTTTTTGTCACATTTTTGGATTTTATTGGTTTTTTTAATTCGATTGAATATTAATCAGATGGGCCCATGTTACTGTACTGCGAAAATAGTGTACCTTTCAGTGTTTATGTGTACAGGCCTCCCTTGTTTGAACTACATATTCACCATTGAAGAAAAAAATTACATCATGCATTTTAACTGTGATAGAGAAAGTCTCTTTAGTTTTGGAACATATTTTGATAACACAGAGGCAAAACTTAATTCATGTGGTTTTTGTATCACTTGGAGTTTTTTTTAAGAGGAAAAAAATGGTTTAAATCATAAATAAAGTTTTGTGGAAACTCTGGGATTTTATTTTTCGGTCATATCGCCCAGCCCTAGCTAAAAGCCTACAAGATTTTAACCGTGATCTTGGATCATCACTGATAATAAGGTCTGGTAAAGAAGCAAACAAAAATGCCAGCAAAAGCATAACCACCTTGGCAGAGGTTACAAGGTTGGGAACATTTTCGGAAAAAGGGGTTTATGTGTTGAAACCATCTACATGTTTACCAAAATAAAAATGTGGGTTAAAGTTAAAGTTTGGTTATATCTGCTTGAATTCAGGTTGAACTACTTTATTAACCTCTATGGCTCCTTCCTATGAGGCTGGGCCCCAGAAAGCTTTCTTCTTTATCCCACCTTATGGGCGGCTTTGACAAGCAGGAAGTTTTAATTTGACCAGAATGGAAAATGCAGTATGCGAGCATTTAGGGAGACCCACAATATGTATAAATTCACAGATGTCAGACTAACTGGAAAAGATTAGTGGTATGCATTGGTCCATTTGCATACTGTTTCTAATAATACAAAGTGCCAACAGTTCAAAGGCTGAAATAAAGGGATAAAACAGCAGTTTTAATGGGAACAGCATTGGCAGTATTATCATTGGCAGTAATTCTGTTACATTAACATTGTAGTTTGTGGTTTATTAGACCAGAGCCTCAGTCCATATTGCTAACTGTGATTGCACTTTGTCGTACAGCTCCTTGTCTCCCAGAGGATGTAAAAGCTGATTTAGACTGTAGCACCAATATCATGAATGTGAGCTGGACAAAGACCTCAGGCTCAGACGATTACACTGCATGGGCCATCAGCACTGACGGAAACAGAACCTACTGTAACTCAACATCCAACTACTGCTACATCGATGATTTGCAGTGTGGGAAGGTCTACGAGGTGGCTGTCACCTCCTCCTCTATTCACTGCAAAGTTATTGAAGGCTCCGACTACAAAATTCAGTCCGGTGAGAGCAGCAGCATGTGCCTACTTTATTATTTCACAGGGGGCCATAACAATCAACTGTTGAGTCACATCTGTAGTCATTTAAAGAATCGATTAAAGTGCAGCTATGTGATTGTAATAAAATGTTCTTCTTTTATCGTATTCCAGCTCCATGTAAACCAGAGAACATCTCTGTGGACCAGAACTGCAGCAGCAATGCTGTGACTGTAAAGTGGGAACAGAGCGGCACAGCACAGAACTACTCTGTTAAAGCTACGTCTTCCTCTGGTGTAAACTCCACCTGTGACTCCACTGAGAGCTGCTGCTCCTTCCTGGACCTGAGCTGTGGTCAGCTCTACACGTTTACTGTGATGGGACACACCAATGTGTGCATGAGTGAGATGAGCAGCCCCATACAGAGGCTCACTGGTAAGAGAATGTTTTTTCTTACATTGACATTTCATAGACTTGAAAAAGAAAGAGTTCCTGTAGTTTGGTGGTTGGTTTATGTGTAACATCTATAGAGGCTGTTGCCTTGGGCGGCCAGGGTTTGAGCCAGACAAGTGGATGTTTGTCCTCAAGTAATTTCTCCCTTTTTTCCAGCAAAATCCAATTCTAACCACTGTTCTGTCTAAATAAAGGTACAACACAATAAAAAATGAACACAAAGGGACACTTCTGATAACACTCATATTTGTAAAAAACAGCCACTCAAATACTGTAAGCTTTGCCTAACTTAGCATTTGAAGTCCACAAGGTACAGTGACTGACGAGGGCAAACGGACTACAATGTGTGCCCTTTTGGCCAGATATTAAAATAAAAGAGATCATTTCATTTCATTATAATATTTTTGTGTATGTTGGAAAGCAGATTACTCAAAAGCACGCAGGAAAACTTCGTCATACTGCTTGAACATACAGTCTTAGGGGTCCTCCTTGCAATGATACCAGTTTTATCAGGTGCAAAAAGAATGATATTATTTCCAAAAACTTTTTTTTTTAATTACATTTGTATTATTAACTTCATTTACCAGTAACTCTAAAATTTCTTTAACAAAAGCAGCTTGGTCAATGTATATGAATCTAAGTTTCTGATTGATATTTCACTTTATTTGACTTGTTTTTCTAGACCTTGACAGAAACCATTTTAGCAAGTCCTATCAACAAATTCATCAGAAGTAGTCAAATAAAACTAGCTAACAAATGGGAGATATGTTCAATTATTCATGTTGTGATACATTTAGCCTGTATTACTGTAGTGGTAAATCAGACTGAAGTGCATCATAGCAGATTATTTTAATCTTTATGGTTGCATTTTTTGGAAAATTGACATCTACTGCCAGTGGAGGGCTGCAAGTGCCCCCTGGGCTGCCAGTTGCCCACCCCTATGATACGCTATGCAAATGGTTTGCTGGTAGTAGCTGTACAGTCATCATAAAAACCTGTTAGTTGTGCAAAAACCTCTTGTAACTGTATGGGTAAAAAAGCTGTCGAGCTTATATGACAAAACATGCCTCAAAATGCAACATTTATAGCTTGTGAGGAAGGAAAGCCACCTGGTATACTCTCTAAAATGTCTGACTAAAACGTCAGAAAGCTATTTTAAAACATGTTGACATGTTAGCCTAAAGCTTCTACCCTTTATTTAGCTAACGTAGCTAACTGTGGCGTTAGCTTTCAAAAACAGAGTTGACAATATGATTATCTTCTGATACTTCACTGAACATGAAATTAGATGAGATAGTTGAGTATTTTACCTGTAAAGAAGGTACCATGACAGAGGTTTGTCGTCATTTCCTTTTCTTGAATTAGCAGTTTGAAAGCACATAGAGATATGCGCAGTTGCCATGTCTGCGTATTATAAGCGACTTTGGGCCTCTTTTTTTTGTTTTTTTTGAAAAGCTGCTTGTAAGTATTTGCAGTTGTGGGTCTTATTTTTGGGCTTGTAACTTAAGTGCTCCAAAATCCCGAAGGGGTCTGATGCATGCTATACTATCAATTAAAACTCAGTTTACAGTTACGCATATTATTCTGTCCCACCCAAATGTGAATTTTACTGTAAAAAGAATAACAAAAATTATGTTTCTATCAAAAATAAATCCTTATAGCCAATAAAATTAATTTCTATATAGTTATTTGTGTTTTCATCATTATAAAGCTGTAGAGGATCAACATAAAACTTAAATAAAACCCTGACTTTGTCTGTTTGGTTACAAAAGTGAAAGTTAGACATACAGCAGCCCCTCCCCCCCCATCTCTTCACCACTGTGTAAAGAAATAGACCCCCCCTCCCCTCAAACAAAATGATGTTTAATAAGTAAATAAAAAACCAAATAGAAATTAGTGTCATAGTGAAATGAAATGTTATGTAAATGGTAAAATAAAACAAAAGCTATATATCACATTAGAAAGAAATAGTCGAAGGTTTCTCGTCTTGGGCCTGATTTTATTGACCTTGTTGCTTATTTCAGTAGAAAAATGTGGCAACACTCGTTGATAGTTGTTTCTCTGACTGATAGCGAGTAAGTAAAATTTCCAAAATGTATAAAAGATAATTTAAAGAGTTTTTTTTTTTTGTTACATCTTAGTAAACATTTTAAGGGGTATTATATGATATTTAAAGTGACACACCAACATCTTTGCTGTCTGCCTTTGTCAGAGAAACAACTACCAACCAGTGTTGCCAGATTTTTCTACTGAAATAAGCAACCAGGTTGATAATAACAAGCCCAAAACAAGAAACCTTCAGCTGGTTACTTTAAAAATTAAAAAACTTTAAAAACATTACATTTCAGTTTTAGTTATAGTGTAAGCCAAAGCAGTCAGATTGGCAACCCTGTGATCTAGTTTTGGATTAACAAATCAAGCTAATTATTCAACATGCTCAATGTCTGTAGTTTCCTCTTTTTAACCCTTTCCATGTCCTTCCCCAGCCCCATGTCCACCTACCAATGTGTCAGCATCACTGAACTGTACCTCACAAAAAGCCATGGTCACCTGGAGCAGCGCTGCAGCGGCCTCGGCCTACAGCGTCCAGGCCACCTCTGCTGAAGGCCACAGGTCCTCCTGCAGTGAGGTGGGCACATCCTGTTACCTCAACAACCTGCTCTGTGGACAACAGTACTCTGTAGTAGTGGAGGCCATGCACACTGGCTGCCCTGGCCCTGCTAGTTACCCTGCTAAGCTAACCACAGGTGAGTAAGAATCAGACTGACTCTGCAGAAGGCTGCAGAAAACATGAAGGTTCAGGGTGTCTGCATATGACCACAGGTTAACCTGAATTAATTATTGCCTTTTTTGTGCTTGCTGGAGTTGATTAAGATTTGCAATAGATTAGGGATGGGCAACTGAGGGGCAATATTCGGTCCTGCTACTAACATAATGTGGCTTGCCAGTAGGTTTAACTGCGGTGTTGTAAAAAAGCAGGATCTTGAAGAAAGCCTGCTATGGCAGCATTTTAAATGGCAATGTTTACAAGAAAAAAGAGCTATAATTTCCTGCTAATGTTCCTGTATGCATTTACCAAATCAGAATGAATATGTAAGTAAAATATGCTTTGATTTCCAGGGAATATTATGTAACTTGCATCAAAAGCAGGTGAAAAAGGCTTGAATTATGTATTTTTATGCCAGTTACACAGCCTACATTTGTGTCTTTTAGTTTCCTTTGTACACCAAAAACTTGCATGAAGTGACAGTAATTTATGTTATTGCAATGCTTGCTTCTTATTGGGTCAGTTAAAATATGGTTTTTATAACTAAAAAAATCGAAAGCACAGTCCAATTAATAAAAAGCCTTGACAGAATCTTATCAAAAAAATATTACTTATACTTGTGCACAGTTTAGTCAGTGGACAGAAGTTGCAATTTTGAGCATGTAATTGGGTTTCAAGAGTTTTTTTTTAATTTTGTTACTGTCTTTAAATGGGGTACTAACATTAGGAATCACATGGTGGTTAGACTTGGGGGTTTTTGTACCAAACTGCCTTACTCAGTTTTTTTAGCAGTGTTTTTTTAATAAAAATTTCTCAGCATAACAACATTTGTTATAGCTGACATAGACTATCAGACAGTTTTTGGAACAATTATAACACTACCATAACTTTTCCGTCCCAGAGCCCTGTAGACCCATGAACGTCTCTGTCCACTACAACGTGAGCTCTGCCTGGGTGATGTGGTCTGCAGCAAAAGGTGCCACCTCTTACTCTGTCCACGCTGTGGCCGACCAAGGCCCGTCTGCCACCTGTATCCCCGCCAACAAAACCAGCTGTTCCTTGAACGGCCTGCAGTGTGGTCAGATCTACAACGTCACTGTGACAGCAAGGAATGAAGCCTGCGACGGTGTAATTTCTGAAACCCATCATCTCATGACAGGTCCGTGAACTGATCAAGGGAAAAAATGTGTTTCAGTGTCACATTTGTGAAGTTTTTAAAAAATAACTCTTATAAGATGTTTGTTTATTCACACTTAGAATTACATTTGGTCACTGTCTCACATTTTCATTACTTTTTGTTCACTCAGAGCCCTGCCCACCCACCAATGTAAAAGTCACCATGGTGTGTGAACAACTTTCTGCAACTGTATCCTGGCAGAAGAGTGACCTTGCTGTGGGTTATGTGGCTTCCTTTGACAACTACAAAGGCCACTACACCTCCTGTGTTGCCTCAAATGCAGACTACCATTGCACGGTGTCCGGACTGCAGTGTGGCGCCATGTACGGTGTTTGGGTGATGGCACTGGGACAGAAGTACAACAGCTCTGACAGCACAGTGGTCTCTTTCTCAACAGGTAAAACATACTGGATAAACACAATGAGCAAAAGCAGATGCTAATCCTGTCATTGTGGAGATGGTAATGTTATGGTTTTGGTTAGTGTTTCTTGGTTTAATGTTTATTTGAGAGGAACAGGACGGTCAACCAAACAAAGCCTGGCCATTTTATCATAGAGTACATGATGCAATATACTGTATATGGCTGTGTTATCCAGGAGAACTTCATTGTAATTGATGTCTTTTGTTTTGGACCTAACTGGGGCTTTAAGCAAATTTACCAGGTTTGTGAAAGTTTGAGCTCAGGGGTGTTTTTATGACCCTACAGGACCTTGCCAAACTATGAGTATTGAAGCCATGATGGATTGTGAGGCGCGCTCTGCTACCATATCATGGCAGCCCAGCATTGGAAGTGAGTCCTATGCTGCTGAGCTGACGTCTTCATCAGGCCACACCACCAGCTGCACCACCAACTACACCTACTGTATGCCGAGCTACCTGCAGTGTGGAGAAAAGTACAACGTCTCTGTCAAAGCTCTGGGAGATACTTGCAACAACACTGCTCAAATGGAAGGATACCTCGCAACAGGTATGGTTGTCCTCACCTGTGTGCGTTCTTTGGTAGCACATGGTCACTGAGGCTAAGCAACCGCGCATAATCACACAGCGGCCATTTTTCTCTGAGGTCTTACTCAGAGTTTAACTGCCTTAACACTTTCTATGAAACCCTCCTTTATAAAAACAGGCATGATGGTGGCACACACTGGTGCAGCGGCTTTTTCCTTTATAGTTTGGTGTGAACAAACAGATTAGCTTTAAATTTACCATCCACAAAGGCACTTTAAAACACTCAGACATTTTTTACATCATTAACTGTCCTTTTTTTTCTGTCTTGTTTTTGTTATGCATTGTTTTTAAGTTAAATCTTAAGGAAATACACTGACTGACTGACTTTTTTTGTTGGATTTAGATACAATGACAATGTAGAGATTCTGATTCTGATAATGCACTACAATGTGCTTATAATGCTGTATCAATCTAATCAAAAGCACTTATCATTCATAATGCTTTATTCTATTAGCCACAAGTCATTATAATGCCAGTGTTTATGAGTTATCAACACATAGTATGTTCTATTGTACAAATGGATTCAAGAAATTAAGAATATTCATACAATCTGACACATTTTAATTAGTTTAAATGATTATTTAGGTTTAGTGTTAGTACAGCATGTTTATTGTTTACTGACACGACCAAAGTTTCATGAAATTGTTTTCCTTTTTATAGATTCGAATCCACTAATAACACATTTTAAACAACATCATAATCTATCATAAAATGGATATGAGTCACTATAAATGGTTATAATCTAATATAACTTGCTTTTATAAGCAAAAATGGTTCTGTACAAGCAGGGTGTAAGTAAATTTAAGTGATCATTGCATGCTCTAAGTTATGTGAAAAAAGAGTAAGAGGCAACAAAAACAAATTCTTGCCATGGGTTATGAATTGTAACAAGAAACAAATCTCTGTAAACGTTGATCGTTGTGCCTGTAGTCATTCAACAGCAAATATTCCTTTAATGATAACTTCTAGCATAATCAATTTAAAATTCTTTACAGAGTCAGATTTTTGTCATAAAGTTTGTAAATATATAGATTTTTTTTTACATGTGTATGCATAATAACTCTATGAATATGATTATGATGTCAGCAAAAACACAACCTCCTTGGTAGAGGTAAGAACATAGAAAGCTAAAGCCTCAAAGACAATAAGTGTAATGTTAATTAAATGGTGTTTACAGCATTAGAAAGTTTCTCATTTGACCATCAGAGGGGAAATTCAAGTCTTGGAGTGGCACTCATAGTTGCAGCAATCCTGCGTTCACATGTCAGTCAAACAAAAGCAAGCAGCAAAGTTTATTAATCCTTTACTGTTGGTACATGCAGCCTAACATGTGACACAACATGATGTAACTTTACATTCTCTGTTGTTGATTTATCTCTCAGCTCTTAACTAACCACCCTGAACAACACAGTACATACTAACGCACATTTATTAATTAATACAATGCCACAGCATATAGATGTTAGTTATGGTTGACACAGACTATCAAAGGACATGAGGACCAGTAATAACACTGCTGTAACCTCTTCCCTCCAGAGCCCTGTATACCCACAAACCTCTCTGTCCACTACAACATGAGCTCTGCCAGGGTGCTGTGGGCGGCAGCAAAAGGGGCCACCTATTACTCTGTCCAGGCTGTGACCGACCAAGGTTTGACTGCCACCTGTAACTCTACCAACAACACTGACTGCCTCCTGAATGGCCTTCAGTGTGGTCAGATCTACAATGTCACTGTGATGGCCAAAAACCAGGCTTGTAATGACACAGTGACATCTGAACCGTACTGCCTCATGACAGGTTTGTGTCTTGACCAAAAGAGAAATAGCTTGTTTTACTTTGTTTTACTCGACATGCTGATCATTGTCTCACACTTTTGTTACTTTTTGTTCACTCAGAGCCCTGCCCACCCACCAACGTACAAGCCAACATGGCGTGTGAGCAGCTTACTGCGACAGTGTCCTGGCAGAAGAGTGACCTTGCTGTGGGTTACGTTGCCTACTTTGACAGTTACAAAGGCCACTACACTTACTGCGAGGGCTCGGAAACAGATACTGTCTGCACTGTCTCAGGATTGGCGTGTGGCACTGAGTACAAGGTCTGGGCGAAGGCACTGGGGCAGAAGTATAACAGCTCCAACAGTGAAGTGGTCTCCCTTACATCAGGTAATAAACTTAAATATGTCCCAACACTTCTTCTTTATAAATGCTCCACACATCCACACACCACTTTTCTGTGGTATGAGTAACAATTCTAGAGTTGTCTAAAACCTTAAATTATTTTTCCTGTCATTTTGGGGTGACAAAGCTGCTTTTCATAACACATTCATCTATCTCACCATTTACGTTTTTCTGTATTTTGTTTGTTTCACTTACAAAAAAGTAAGAATCTTTTTTTTGTTGAAAAGAATTGACAAAATACTAATAAACCTACTTTACATGCCCTGTACTCAAAAATGTACATGGACAATCAATTGATAATTCAATCAATCAGATTTCTATATATAGCACTTTCATACAAAACAATGTAGCACAGGATGTGCACATAAAAGACAGAAAACAGATAAATAAAAGAATCTGAAATATAAAAAAATAAAACCGACCCTTCCTCCAAACCAGCACAGCCCTCCATAAAAAATCTAAAAACTACTTAGAGAGCACAAACCTCCGCCAAGGCATGTCCAATATTGTTGTGCAAGTAATTGTCAATATATGGAAAACTAATAATTACTAGCAAAAATCTGGGATCACATCAGGAGCACCACCAAAATTGAATCACTTCTTTCTTGTGTCAGGACAAACATTCCCTGAACATGTCATCAAAATCCATTGAGAACTTATGTAGTCTTATGCAAAAATGTGGAAAAGTGCCCTATCACAGTGTCAACATATAAAAAAATTGTAATAAAGTTTGAATTTGAACATTAAATATATTGTCCTTGAACTGTGCTCGATAGAACATAAATAAAAAAGAATTTGCAAATCGTATTCTCTTTTCATTTATGTTTTACGCAATGTCAAACTTCATTGGAATTGAGGTTTGTATGTTTGCATGCTCACATGTGCTTATTGCTTTCTCCTCATTTTGTTCTTCAGCTCCATGTCTGCCCAGGGAGGTGGAGGGAGAGGTCGACTGTAGCTCTGATGGTGCCGCTGTCGTGTCCTGGAACTCCACATACGGCAAAGCGAACTTCTCCCTAAATGCAGTCATCAGTGGAAGTTTTCAGACTCTCTGTATGACCCAACACAACCGATGCAACGTGACAGATTTAAGCTGTGGAGAAACCTACAACCTCAGCCTCACAGCCAGTAATGCACAGTGCAGCCTCACGGTGCCGATGCACTTCAACCTCACCACACGTGAGTTGAATCATTACCTTCACAAAGGGGGCTATGTTTGTATGTTTGTTTGTTTGTTTGTGAGCAACATTACGCAAAAGCTACTGAATGGATTTTGATAAGATGTTCAAGAGATGCTGGTATAGGTCCAACATAGAAATGATAAGATTTTGGAGGTGATCCAGGCAACTGAATATTTTTGCTCTATAACTGTCGAAATAATGATGGTATGAACATGATTCTGAGTACTATGTGAGGGTTTTTAGGATCAAAGAATCATATTATGATGGTAACTTGATCATGGAACTATTGCTTAGAGATGTAACAGCTATATGTGAGCTACCTTGGTGGAGGGTTGGCTCTCTCCGAGTGCTTTCTAGTTACAGTCCTGGTTTCTTTTAACCGTCTTCTAACCCTCATGTGTTCACACATCCATCAGGTCCATGTCCTCCTCAGCGTGTAAATGTAGATCTCCAGTGTGGCTCTCAGACTGCAGTCCTGTCGTGGGAGAGGAGATCAGATGTTGAGCTGTACGTGGCGAGTGCCGTCAAGACCTCCGGAGGAAACGAGCACAGGTGTAACTCCACAAACTCTACCTGTCAGTTTTCCAGTCTGGACTGTGGAGAAACGTACAACTTTACTGTGACAGCACATGGTGAAGGCTGCTCGAGCAAGGCCAGCAACACCGTGTTCATCCAAACAGGTACTGGACATACTAAACACTTTTATATGACTTAAATCAGTGAGGAAAAGTGCAAGGTTTTCTAGATTTACTCTATGTACCAGAACACCAGCTTCCAGTTTCTGTGGATTTTGGCACCTCATTCCACAAATGCATGATCCTTACAAGATCTCCCTCTTTGTAAAGATGACTGATCAGGCTTTCCTACAATATAAAACTCAATACCAATTAGTATTATTAAAGGAGGGAAATTATTGACTGAAATAACATTTTTGAGGAGTATAGTTGTAAAAAGTGTGTTGATCTGCTGTCATATTGGATCATTTAGTAGCTACTCAATTTCCTGATGTCCCCATTATCTCTAGTTTAATGTTTTTCTGTATTTGCTCTTTTCAGAACCATGTCAGCCTGTGATCATGTGTGCTCAGTCACTCTGTCACAGTGAGGAGGTCCAGATCTCTTGGCACCAAGCACCTGGTGTTGTGAAGTATTTAGTAACAGCCGCAGGAAGCCTTGGATATACAGAGACCTACAACATAACCCAGACTAATCTGTCCGCTGTTTTACCGTGCGGACAGGACTACAACATCACTATAGAAGGACGAGGCGACCAGTGCGACAGCGCCCCCAGCAGACCAGCGTTCTTTAAAACTGGTATGATACATTTTCTTCGCTCTTCTAAAAATCCTCACTGCCTTCATAGTTTTTATTCACCACCACCCTCTCTCTACAGCTCCATGTGTCCCTCACCATGTGACGACCTATGCTGAGTGTGAGTCCAACACAGGCTCGGTCAGCTGGGGGCCTAGTGATGGAGCAAAGTCTTATGAGGTCATAGCAATAGGGCTTGATGGCCACACACACCAGTGCTTGACCAACACCACCTCCTGCACCTGGAACGACCTGCACTGTGGAGAGGAGTACTCTGTTGTAGTGAGAGCGAAGGGCCACAACTGCACCAGTCTGCCCAGCAACAGCACTGTCATCCATATGGGTATGCAGCTTTGGGAATTTATGCCATTTTTAGGGGGGTAAATAATAGTAATAATGATAATAATTCATATAGCACCTTTAAAAACAGATGTTTACAAAGTGCTTTAACAGACAAAACATTGGCAGAAGGAGTGCTGGTTTGGCGGAGTGGTTAGCAACCATGCACGTCCCATGTACTTGCTGCTGCCCGTACAGGTTGGAATTCAGCCCGTGACCAGTTTGCAGAGTGTCTTCCCCTACTCTCTCACCCCTTTCACAAGCCTATCCACTGTCTCTCTCCTACCAATAAAGGCACAAAATACCCAAAAAATACATAAAAAACATAGTAAGTAAAAGGCAGAACTCTGGGTACAATAAAATCAACAATCAAGTCAACAGAGACCAAGAGAGACAAAGTAAAAGGCACCGAGGGTCATGTTAATAAAAGCAGCAAAAGGAAAGAAAACAGTAAATTGGGAAGCTGAAAGCGGCTGAAGTAATTTAGGTATACACCAAATCCAATAGCTCACCACATCAGCACGCAAAGATGAAGAACACTGGTGAAGAAGGGATTTCGTTCTATGTTTAACGATAAGGAGATGACAAAACAATATATAGATAATTGATTTATAGATTCATTTTTAACTGTTGAAAGTTGACAAAATCACATCAGAAAGTTGGAATAGAAGAGGGCAGATGGAGGACAGGTAAAAGAGAAAACATAATTAAATGCATAAAATCAAAAGGAAAAACAAAAGCAATTGTGGGGAGACACTTTGGAACAAATTTAAGGAAACTCATATTTTTAGATGAAACTTGGATTTTTCAGTACAATCCTGTGAAATCCAAAATAACAGTGGATGCCTTGGAAAACATCGTCGTGACCAAGGATGGAGAAAGCACAACAAAGCAAATTCAAGGCCATGTTGATCATCTTCGTGAACAATAAAGGTTCTAATTTAGAGGACTGGGTGCCAGAGAGGTCAACACTGAATCAACACTATTAACGAAGCAGGATCTAGAAAAAGTGTTGGAAAGAGACCACAGTGGTGGAAAAATGGTCGAATTCTTCATCAGCCAATGCACCAGCTCACACTGCGCTCTCGGTAAAGCAGTTTCTGGCACAAAAACAAATCACAGTGCTTGATCACCCTCCCTGTTTACCTGATCTAGCCCTGTGTGACTTTTTCTAAGGTTGAATTGGTGCTCAGAGGAACACATTTTGAGTTTGTGTTAGAAGTTAAGAAAAAAAAGGAGTTTCTGGGACAACTATCTGAAGAAGGCCTGCTGTGCTGCTTTGTTCAGTGGATGACCTGAACGCAATGGTGTGTTGATGCAGAAAGGGAGGAGACTGAAGGAGAAAGACACTGAGAAATGTTTGTTTGATAAAACTGTATTACAGCTATAGTCTGTTTTTTATAGCTGAAATAACCATATAATGAATCAGGCTGAGCAGTCGTCATGCAATACTATCTAAAAGACACGTATCGTACACTTAAATACATAACAGAGGTGTAAGAAAATTCAGTTTTTTTAGATGAAACTTGGATTTTTCAGTACAATCCTGTGACAAAATAACAGTGGATGCCTTGGAAAACATCATCGTGACCAAGGATGAAGAAAGCACAACAAAGCAAATTCAAGGCCATGTTGATCATCTTCGTGAACAATAAAGGTTCTAATTTAGAGGAGTGGGTGCCAGAGAGGTCAACACTGAATCAACACTATTAACTAAGCAGGATCTAGAAAAAGTGTTGCATTAATCAACATTGATGCTAATTCTCAGTTTAAAAAAGAAACAAGGCAAGATTTGTTATCAATCTTCATACATAGAAGAGTATAGACAAAATGGTGTTATGGTTTGTTGACTGCTTCCTGTGTCGACCAGGGGTTTCCTGGTGGAGTTTGTTTGGTCACTCCGTAGCTCCATGGGTTTTCTCCACATTAATTGGTGAATCTAAATTGCCCTTACGCATGAGAGTGAGTAGTTGTTTGTCGCTATTTGTGGCCCTGTGATTGGCTACCTACCACTTTAGGGCTGCTCTTGCCCATTGATGAGTGGGATAGGGTCCTGACCGCTGGTCACGGAGAAGGACAGGTGGTGTAAATGATGGATGGACGGACAAAACGCCTCCATTGAAAATACCTGTTAATAATTCCAGACATTTAAAGACTTACCGTCTAGTTCCAGGTATCTGTTATGAAACACTTATTTCTCTGTTTCCATCCAGATCCTTGTGTGCCGAAGAATTTGTCTCCCACTGTGGACTGTGATATGAAGACTGTTTCTCTGAGCTGGGATGCTAGTAACGGGACAAATCTGTACATGGTATCAGCCGAGGGAGGGAACAAAACCATCGGACTCAGCACTAACATCACCACGGCCCACTTCTCTGAGTTCAGCTGTGGACAGAACTACAGCATCACTGTCACGTCTCACAGCCAGCAATGTACAGGAAAATCCAGCAGACCAGCATCTGTGCAGACATGTAGGTTACACAAATGGGATGTGTTTTGATTCAAATTATTACAGATAAATCCTGCTCCTGTGGATCAACATTTAACTCCCCATTTTTTCTCTCAGGGCCCTGTCCCCCTGCAGGAGTCTACACCATGCAGGACTGCCTCTCAGGCATCGTCAGGGTGTCCTGGCAGGCTAGTAATGGATCCGACTACATCACAGCCACCATGCAGACAGACACTGGCATCTCAAAAATGTGCATGTCTGACACTGGTGAATGCAGCGTCTCGAGCCTGAGCTGCGGGCACAACTTCTCTGTGTCTGTTACAGCGTCCAACCAGCAGTGTAATGTCTCCTCCAATCAGAGCACAGCGCTGCAGTCAGGTGAGAAACAAACGAAGCAGCTGGTCAAACAATCACATCGTTTGGTCATGTGTTACTTCCCTTTACTCATTTTTACCTCCCTCAAGGAGGTTATGTTTTCGGAAGAGTTTGTTTGCCTGTCTGTCTGTCCGTCCATCCGTCCGTCTGTGAACAAAATAACTCCATAAGTTATGGATGGATTTTGGTGAAATTTTCAGGAAATGTTCAGCATGGGAAAAGGAAGAACTGATTCGATTTTGGTGTTGATCCAGATCAGCTTCTGGCCACCGTGGCGAAAAATGTGATTTTTAATGTGAACATTTAATGTAAAATGTGAACTACTGAACTAAAATAGATATCATTATGAATCCAGTTGCTAATGGTATGTTTTCATTGTCAAGGAATCTAAATATTGTGGTGCTGGCGGAGGTCTGCGCTCTCCGAGTGCTTTTCTAGTTTACGACTGATATAAATTGATATTGTGATCTTTAGTGCTGACTTTCTTCCATTTGTTTTTTAACCTGTCACTATTAAGTGAAGGTTTTTTTTAAATATCTGATATGGATAACTCTTAGAAACACAAAAATAAGAATATTTTAATAATATTGGAAATCAAAACAGAGTTTTTAAAGCAGATTCCTATTTTGATGTATTGTACTGTTTTTTTTAAAGAACAGTTTATTTATAACTTTAAAAATAATTATATCTATATCTCTCTATCTATTTGGGTATACAATCAAATTCCTTCCATCTTCAAAATAGGTTGGTGTCATCATAACACACTGTGACTGTAACAGAGAACTGATTAACCATCATAAATGCTCTTGTGTTTGGCACAGTAGTTGCTGCTAATATTTTGGGATGTTGCCCTGTCAGCAAAAGCGGTAAAAGCCGTAAAATTTTATTTCATGGAATATCCTCATATCAGATCATTCATATGTGTTGATACAAAAATATATAATAAATATATATAATGTACAAAAATAGCCATGAAAAGCACTCAGAGAGTGCAGACCTCTAAACCAGCTCAGCTCAGTGGCTTTTCTTCTCTGATTGGACAGCCGAGTGTCCACTCATATCTCTCCATGTGGAGAATGCTGCATTCTATTTACATCGAAAGGGGGAGAGGGGATTGTAAATGACGTGATCTTCAAGTTATCACCATTTCAGTTACCAACTTGGAAAAAAATGTGCCGATCTACAGGCTATTGTTAGCTGTTATATTAACAGGAGTCCTCCTGGCATTGCAAGGGAAGCTGGGAAATGTAGTGTGGCATAGCCTTGAAAAACATTCATGTCAGTTTGCAAATAAAGTACAATTTCCGTAATGATGTAAATGAATTGGATTTGCCATTATAAACTTCAGTGTTCTGTGTCATCAACCTGCATCTGATCAGCACCTGGTACATTTTTTAATGTAAATCTTTTTAGTAGTTGCATAATCTTGCTACAGACAAACAGACAGACCCCGGCGTAAACATTACCTCATTGGTTGAGGTCATTATTTCAAAGGCCACGTGTAGCACCTTTGTTGGCCACCAGTGGGTCCTGGACCACAGATTGTTAACCGCTGGTCTATATATAGACTAAGAAGATCTCAACAACACATAAAACTAATACAAGCTTACATTACAGTATGAGAATAAGTATCCCTACTGTAGACTTCATACCTTGAAAATTTGCATATGAGATGTCAGCAAATGTATAATTTGATGTTTCTAGTCATCTTTTTTTTTCTGAGTCACTCCCTAAGCTAGATGAACCTTCTTCCAAGCACCAAGAGACATTACTCTCTGAACCTGCTCTGGTTCTTCTTTGTCAAGGCTGTGAAGCAAGAGTAAAGCCTCCTTATTTGTAATTCGCCTTATCACTTTTGCCTTTCTTGTTAGCTAGATTGTAGCATCACTATAAATTCTGCAGAAGGAAAACCACCCAGCAGCCTCAGAGTATAAAAAACAAACAAACAATAGAGCAGAAGAAAGAGCTGCTAAATATAACAAGTGAAAAATCGTGAAAAATGCAGTCAATTTGACTGCCAATGGTAGTTCAAGGTAGTAATGCCCACAACTCTTTTGTGTTTTTGAATTTTAATGATTGAACAATTTCGGAAGAAAATATACCCACATTTAGGAAAAGTCAGGGTTCTATGGGTATGTAGATATTAAACAATCAAAGTTATGACATTGCAAATTTTGAAAGCAGTCAAAATGACTGCCTTGGTAGTTCTAGTGTTAACCTGTCACTATTAAGTGAAGGTTTTTTTTTAAATATCTGATATGGATAACTCTTAGAAACACAAAAATAAGAATATTTTAATAATATTGGAAATCAAAACAGAGTTTTTAAAGCAGATTCCTATTTTGATGTATTGTACTGTTTTTTTTAAAGAACAGTTTATTTATAACTTTAAAAATAATTATATCTATATCTCTCTATCTATTTGGGTATCTATCGTTATATCTTTTTCTCTAATAAATATACGTGGATAGATAGACAAAAATTAATACGTGAATAGATAAAATATTCCAAAGAGTAAAAAATATTGAATATAATAATTTTAAGAATAAATAGGAAACATGTATAAGAATAAAAGCTCTAGAAATTAAAAAAATTATTAGACAGACAAGATAATTAGACGCTTTAATCAATATACATATGTGTTTACAAATAAATATGTAAATAATGTGTACAGAAATAGCCATGATAATAATACTAAACAAATTAAATACTAATTGGATAAAATTGTACATCATCAAGCACATTAATATAGAAAAAAATTCTGACTGACTTTATATTTAAAACAAGTGTGATGTAAAAAAGCAATACCATCCTGATGTATAATTAAATAGAAATTTTAAGAACAAATTAGGATACTATATTAATGGTTTAACATTTTAATTAAAAGGAACAAAGAAATACATTTAGACAATACTTACACAATAGGAGGAAAATTGGTTAAAATGAAATATCAAATGGATAAAGAAATTAGGTAAAAATTGGAACAAATATAATGTAAGTGTGGATTATAGTATTTATTTACTACTCAAATAGGATGCTAAATTACATTTGCACAGCTGTCTTCTCTCATTAAACTCTCTTGTGAGTAAATTCATGCCCTGATCACACATCAAACCTTAAACTTATACTTATAAAGACATTACCCCACATTTATTGTTCTATGGCGTGTTTATCATACTCTTTCAGAATATAACCAATCTTTCATGTTTTTCTGTCATGCAGCACCATGCGTCCCCACTGACGTCTCGGCACTGATGGACTGTGACAACAACACTGCCGCCGTGTCCTGGTCTGCCAGCCGTGGAGCCGTTCAGTACTCGGTGAGAGCCGTCAGCAGCCATGGCAACATCAGCTGCCAGACCTCTGCCCTCGGCTGCAAGCTCAGTGACCTCACATGTGGCAGCCGATACGCAGTTCAGGTCGTCGCTGAAGGAAACAACTGCTCAAGTTTGCCAAGCCAGACCTTTATGTTTGACTCAGGTAAGAGAAACAGACACTACAGTAAACAGTTGATCTGAAAACATACTGAAATCACACAGACTGGCACATAAGACGGAGGAATCAAGCCTCTCTCTCTTCTTAGCTCCCTGTCCGCCAGAGAATGTGAGCGCCGAGGTCTACTGTTGGTCAAACAACATGAATATTACTTGGGACACCACGAGGGAAGCGGACCACTACTTGGTCTCTGTAATTGCTGACAACGGAGGAAAACTTGAGTCATGTAACACAAACAATAAAGTTTAGCAGTTTTAACTTTCAATACCTTGTCTTTGTTGTGTATTTGATTGAATATGGTTCAAAATCAGGTATGGATCCACTGAAACATCTGTGCTCGTAGACAATCCCCTCTAAACTCAATTTTAACACAGCATTTGACCTCTTAGCTCCTTGCCAGCCCCAAGGAATCAGAGGCACCCTCGACTGTGTGACTAATTCTGCGTGGATATCCTGGGACCCAGCTCCAGGGGTAGACAGCTACTCTGTGTGGGCTGATGGAGGAGACAACTACAATGCCAACTGCACCACCTCCACCAACAATACCTGTGAGGTGGAGGACCTGGCATGTGGTGTTCTTTATAACTTCACCGTTACAGCGAGGAACAGCCGGTGTCACAGCCAGCCGAGTGCCGCTATCGACTTAGAAACAGGTAACAGGTTCAGGAGGATTTCATCGATATGCTGATGATCCTCTATTTTATGTCAGTATAATAAAGAAAAGCATAAATAAAAACAAAATACAATGATTTGAAATCCTTCTCAACCTATACTCAATTGTATACATGATATACATGACAGAGACAAGATATTAAATGTTCAAGCTGATAAACTTCATTGTTTTTTGCAAATATTCCCTCATTTTTAATGTGACGCCTGCAACACATTTCAAAAAAGCTGGAACTTGGGCAGCATCAAACTTAGAAAGTTGAGGAATGCCCTGTAAACAACTGTTTGGAAGATCCTACAGGTGAACAGGTTAAAATGCAGACAGGTGAGAGTCATGATTGGGGGAAAAGAAGCATCCCTGAAAGGCTCTATTGTTCACAAGCGAGGACAGGGCGAGGTTCACTACTTGAGAATTCACAAAAAGTGTAACAGTTCAACTCTTTAACAACTTTTGTCTCATATTTGATACATACTTTTAAGATGCCGCTATCAAATAAAGATTATCCAAAAATTAGTTAAAAACATCTGAATACAATCAGATAAAGGATAAAAATGTCCTCAAGTGGATTATTAGTTGCCAAAACCAGCTAATGTATCAAATGAGATACAAAAATATTTGTTAGATTTTACAAAATCTAATTTTACAAAATTTGACTTTTTTTAGGATTTTGATATAGAGTGAAATAATCATTTCAGCACCAAAAAATTTGAATTTTCTGGCTATAATTTGTCTTTTCAGGCATTTAAGGGTTAAGAGCATTCCTCTGTGTACAATTAGAAGGAATTTAGGACTTTTGTCATTTCCAGTCTATAATAAAAGTTTAAGGGAATCTGAAATAATCTCTGTATGTCAGTGGCAGCTTTGAATGCCTGTGACCTTAGTTGGCATTGTATTTAAAATCAACATCATTTTGTAAAGCATCATATTACCACATGGGCAAAGGAAGTCTTCAGATAATCATTGTCAGTTAGCATAGCTTGTTGCTACACCTACAAGTGCAACTTAAAACTCTGACATGCAAAGCCAAAGCCGTAAATCAGCAGCACCCATGGCATGGGGAACTCGTGTGGTGAAAGCACTGTTAATATTGGAAGGTACATACAGGTCGTGGAGGAACAAATGCTGCCATCCAAACGTCTTTTTTTAGGGACATTTCCTTGCTTGTTTCAGCAAAACAATGCCAAGACACATTCTGCATGTGTTGCAATAACTTGGCTTCACAGTTAAAGATGGCAGTACTAGACTGGCCTGTCTGCCACTGCAAATGCATGGCACATTATGGAGCGCATGATAGAACAACCAGAACCCCATATTGTTTTTTTGTTTTTTGTCATTTGTTTGTTTGTTTTTTTATGTGTATTTTTGGGCATTTTTTGCCTTTATTGATAGGAGAGAGACAGTGGATAGGCTTGTGAAAGGGGGAGAGAGAGTAGGGGAAGACACTCTGCAAACTGGTCACAGGCGGGATTTGAACCTGGACCAGCAGAAGCACGTACATGGGGTGCTAACCACTATGCCAAACCAGCACCCCCAGAACCCCATATTGTTGAGCAAACTAAGTTACACATCAAGCAAGAAAGGGAACGAATATTACCTCCAGAGCTTCTGCTGTTATTGTCCTCAGGTCCCAAACACTTATTCTGTGTTGTTTAAATGAAAGGTAATGTAACACAGTGGTTAACATGCCGCAGTTCCAGCTTTTTGGATCATGTTAATTTAAAATTAAGGATTTTTTTGCAAAAAACAATAAAGTTTAGCAGTTTTAACTTTCAATACCTTGTCTTTGTTGTGTATTTGATTGAATATGGTTCAAAAGGGGTTTGTAAATCACCACATTCAGTACAGGTTTGTTTTTAAGAACTTGTAGCATGTAGTAAAACAGAACCTAATGTATAATTCTAGACTTGTTAAATATATATCTTTCTTCCCCTCAGCCCCCTGCTCCCTCGATGCTATCACAGTCATCCCTCAATGCCATAATTCCTCCATCCTGGTCATGTGGCATCTGATGGCGAACGGTGAAGGAGACACTGTGTACACTGCCACAGCTGAAGCAAAGGACCACACGTACCTGTACTGCAATAGCACGGGCACCAGCTGTTACCTGTATGGAGCCCGATGTGACCTCCAGTACACTGTCATAGTGTCTGCTTCATCAGACCAGTGCAGTGAAATGAGGAGTCCTCCATACAGAATCAGCATGGGTATGTACACAGTATCTTCTTTATTAAAATTCTCATGTAGCCATTTAATACCTCTGAAAGCAAACAGTCTTACATCCTTTCAAGTACAAACTAAGAATTTACAACTAATGATGATTTAAAATGATATAACATATATCTTGTGGAAAAGATTGTGTGGGGTAGATTACCAGTCCTTTGTGGTTAACTTTGGTTTTACATAATACAAAATCCAACTCCATTGTTTTTGAGCACTCACACAAAAGTCTGAAGATATTCAGTCAATTTAAACCTTATGTAAGTGAATTATTACATCTATGAACTAGATGGTTATCTGTATTTTCAGGTGAATGTGGCCTATAATCATGTTGTCATGTCCAAAAACTACACAAATACATCTGCTAAGATTTTAGTGTTTGCTGTGTTTGGTTTGTTTGTTGCTGAGGTTAACAGCGTAAGACCAAAGAAATCAAAATCTATCTGGAAATATATAATAACATTAAGCTTACTGGATAAAAGACTTAAACATGGAGACAGCAAATCTGATTCTTTCTAGAAGTGAATCATCTGCAACACTTTTAGTCTTAAAGGTGTATTGCGTAGAAGTTGGCAGCATTTTGCCAAACAGAAACAGTGAATACAGGATATAAAGTTTCTATTTGTATGTAAAGTCTGTTGAGATAGGTGTACAGTCATCCCTATAAACCTTTCGTTTTCTTGTTATTATATAAGAAAAATATTTTTATATTTATGTGCAGTGGGTCTCCCCTCTGTGGAGGCTGACACAACAATCCAGTATGTTGTCTACTGGTGGGTTTTGGGGACAAAAAGAGCGAAACGCGATTTTTGAATATGAGTCAACAAAAGTTTACAAAACCTATAATCATCATCTTAACTGACTAATAATCTATAAAAATAATAGTTAAGAAATATGAATGAAAAACCCTCACTGTGTAACTGTTGTAAATGATGCCCTGTTCACAGTTCTTTTTGGTCTTCACCAGCTCTCGTTGCTTAGTGATGTGATTTGTTACTAACTGACGGGCTCATTCCAAAATCTGAACACTAGATGTCCCTAAAATGCCAATTTCTACACACTGCACCTTTAATGCTTGCTGAATTTTATGTACAAGTTAAGAATTTTGGAGTGTAGGTCTCACCATGTCTTGGCAGGTAAAATTGTGGCAGAAGTACTTCACAGTCCCTGTCAGGAATCAAACACTTAGTGTAAACATTGCTGTAAATATCACTGCTCTCTTCACAGAGCCGTGCCCTCCCAGTCACCTGATGGTTCACCCCTCCTGTGAAGACGACAGCGCTCTGGTGTCCTGGAGACCCTCTCCTGTTGCTGAAACATACCAGGTGGTGGCCAAGAGTGCAAACGGACATGTGCATACTTGTGACAGCACCACCGGTAACTGTAGCTTATCAGGACTCTACTGTGGTCAGCAGTACACAGTATCTGTGATGGCCAGCCACGAGAACTGCTCCAGCAAACCCAGTGAAAACACCACATTCAGTACAGGTTTGTTTTTAAGAACTTGTAGCATGTAGACCACAACAGCATAACAGTCGACATGATCTAACCAGTGATACTCCTCTGTATGTCCAGGTCCATGCCAGCCTGGTGGGCTCTCCGTCACGCACCACTGTAACAATCAGTCTGCATGGCTGTCATGGGAGCCCAGAGATAATGCTGTGTACTACTATGGCTGTGCCCAGGCGGAAAATGGAGACATGCTGTACTGTCACAGTCCCACCCCTAACTGTAATATCCAGGACCTCGTCTGTGGAGCAGTTTATAATTTCTCTGTTCAGGCTTCAGACGGGACGTGCAACAGCTCCTTCAGTAACCCGGTGCAAAGTGGAGCAGGTACAGAAATTGTGTGTTGCCTCTTTGACCAATTTACTATGATAGTGCAAGTGTGTCCTTTAACTAAGTGTTTGCAAAATAAAATTAAATCTATTGCCTATAGATAATATTTTTTTCTGCACAGTTTTTCTGTGCTCCATATTTTTATTAGCGTAAGAAGAGAAAAACACTTGATTGAACTTTATGTTTCACGAGTTAAACTGGAGAACAGCTGTCACCGTCAATCAGATAATGTAGCCAGGAGGAGGGTGTAAAGGTCACAAGGGTGACCAGGCCAAAAGATCCAGCTGAACTGCAAGGTTACCAAATCCACTGAAATAGAGAAATTGAGAGGTCTTGTACTGCTGGAATGAAATGATCTTGAATCATATGCAGATGTTTGACTGTGAGATTTCGGATTATTCAAATTCTACCCCTTATCCCTTGTCTTACCACTTACCGCTTGGTTTTGCATGTTCATGTCAAGTGAAGGGGTGTACCAATTCACCTTAGAGGGTTAAATTGTAGGGCTACACAGCCCTTGAAACAAAGACAGACTGGGACCTTACTTAAGGTAAAGGGGTATGAGAATATCCCATAATACACTGCGCCTGCTGACAAGAAGGCAGAGTGGAGATAGAAGGAAGCACATAATTATAAGTAATTATTGAATCATTAAGTAAATATTGATCATGTTTTGAATTGTTGGTTGTATTCTAAAATTGCAGCCAGCTTTCACAGCTGTAGCTACAGCTATTGTCTCATCTGCCTATGATTCAGCCAGCAAGCAGTTGTGGGTGACGACGTACTGGGAACCGAGTGACGTCTTGTTTCTTGGAGGCATGTTTTAACCCGTTCCCCTTGGCCCTCTGGTTTGAGGGCCAAGGGGAAAGGGTACAATTATGATTCAGCCTTGCCTTCAGCCTGAGTCTCTTTAACTTGTTGTCACACATTCCAGTATTCATGGTGACCCTGTGGTTATATTGTCCTCTCTCTCTGTTAGCTCCCTGCCCTCCTGATGCTGTAGAGGTCCAGCTGCTGCCGATGCAGATGGAGGTCCAAGTGATGCGCTTCAGTTGGACACAGGTCCCGTGCAACAATACAGAGTACCAGCTTAAGTTAGATGGAACTCTGCTGGGAGACAGTCAGGCCCAGTTTGACCTCACCTCCTACTGGACAACTGCAACGTTCTTTGAGATGCCCCTCCCCTGTGGCTCATCGTACACTGCCACGGTGAAGAGCAGGAGCGCTGGTGGTACCAGTGACCCCTCTGAGCCCCTCAGTGGAACAACAGGTATATTATATTATTATTATTATTGTCTTTAGCTCTTTGGGGCTTTGACCAACAATTAGCCATTTGGCAAGCCCCACCCACTCCAGGATGCAATCCCAGATCAAGCCTCTCCATTCTTGTTTGATATTGCTAGGTTAGAAAAAAACCCTCCTGTCATCAGGCTTCTTCTCATTGAAAACATTAGAGAATATCCATAGATTTGACCAAAGGTTGGCCATGTTAGATTGTTTTGACTGTTGATAAGTTGGGCCTCTTTAAGAAATAAAGATACGGAGGGTGAATGAGGATGACTGCAGATACCCGAACATGCTTTGCAAGAATAAATGTGTCATTAGATCTATTGATTTGCTTTGCAAGACCTGTGCTAACCATAAGTTGTAGTTACCTAGTTGGCAAATATTAGCAATCATTCAATAATTGAACAGTATAGCTTACCAAAGTACTCTGAGAGCACATACTTCCACCAAAGCATTTCCAACATGGTCGGGCAAGTTATTGTCAGGAATATGCGAAAGTGCCCTATTTAGCAACTTGAATAAATCTTTAAAAAACATCTTGGATCCACATCTGTATGCAGATCATAACCAACTTCTTATCACATCAGCCTTGTGCCATGACCAACATTCCCTGAAAATCTGTCGAGCAATTATTGAGTTGATAGCAACAATGTGGAAAACTGCACTGTTGTGCACTGTTCCGAAAAATCCTGGACCTACATCCGTATTTGGATCACCATCACAATCTCATCACTTCTTCCTTGTGCCATGCTCAAGGAAAATAAAATACATCCACAAGTTTTTTAGATGTCCTGCTAACAAACTAACAAAAAATAACCAATGCCAGCAAAAGAGATAACCTCATTGACCGTGGTAGTAACTAGTAGAATTAAAGTTATAGTAGTTATAAAATTTCCCATTAATATTTCTGCTATTAAACATTGCCAAATCATCAGTTATTTAAATGATATATTAAATATTAGCGCTCACTTCTTTCTATGACTGTCTGAAGTGTTAAATTCAAAGACGTGGAGATTTTGCACTGCAGACTTCCAAAAATACATTTCAATTATGCTAACAAAATAAAGCTGATAAATTCATTGCAACCTAATGAAAAGACCTGGTTTAGGCTCTGGTTTGTCTAACAGAAACAGCATAGCAACAGAAGCTATGCAAGTGGATTCTGTAGTTAATCATACATAGAAATGACAAAGGGTCAACAGAGTGGTGCAAGGTTGATGCATTATTGTAGGCCAGCACAGAAGTTAGCTTCACACTGGTTCTCTGACTGAAAGCCAAAGATATTTTCACTGTCTTGTCTGTAACAAAAAATAAACATACATGCTCTGTTCTTTGTGATCACCTAGGCCAGCAAATGTGATGTTCATTGTTTTTTATGCTTAAGCGAGAGTAAGGAGATATTATAAAGTTAGTATGGAGCTACAAATGGTGGTTTGACTTAGAGCAGTTAAAATCCGCAAAATAGAACATTATATATTAACCTTGTTTCTTCTTAATGAAGTGATCATGATTGTGGCAATGGTGTTTTGTCGTCTTTATTAGCAGTTCATAAGATGTTTAAATGAACTGGTCTCTCTTCTTTCAGCTCCATGTCCTCCATCAGGAGTGATATACAGTGGAAACAGCTCCTTTGCCACTGTATCGTGGAACGCTTCAGTGTTTGCCACCAAATATGTGTTATACGACAGCAGCGTTACGCCAGTCGTCCCACTGTGCAACATTTCAGGGCTGACATGCTCCCTGACCAACACTGCCAACGCTAGCCTTGTGATAATAGCCATCAATGCAGCTGGAGAGAGTGAGGCAACAAGAGTCACAAATGGTGAGTGGGGATATAAAAGGGGAGCCAGCTAAAGAACAAACCAGTATCAAAGTAAAAACGATATGAAGGGAACATTTTATTTACCAGAGCTTTTCTCCTTGTAGTGGTACCACTGGGACGCAGGCGGAGGGATATCAGCGGACAAGAGGCCGATTATGGTAAGTTTTTATCAAGGAGACAAATTCATTTTACAACATTCATTCATTTTTTCATTTTTTCATTTACCTCACAAACCAGAGGTGCTCCCTCTCAACACCTTCATCAAAGCATTTTAAACATTGTCGAGTAAATTATTGCCAAAATGTGGGAAACTGGCCTATCTCACACTGTTCCACATCCAAATTCAGATCAACACCGAAATCTGCCCAGTTCTCCCTTGTGCTATTACCAAGTCTAAGTTAACAACTCCTCAGGAAAATTCTGCATTCTTATTCGGAACACCACCAAATTCTAATCACTTATTTGGTGTGCTATGGCCAACATTCCCTGAAAATGTCATAAAAAGCTGATGAAACCTTTTGGAGTTACTGGCAAAATGTGGAAAACTGTCGAATTTCACTACTTTCTTGTGCCATGAGCAATATTTTTTTTAAATGTGATAAAAATCTGTCAAGAGACTGTGAGGAGTTTCTAAATAATTGCAAAAAAGTCTCACTTTTAGATATATGCCTGATCGAAATACACACTTTAAGATGAGTTTTATAGCATCAAAATAGGTTATCTATAAATGCTGTTTCTTAGCTTCTTGGTCGGGTCGGACAGGACAGGGCTGAACTGGACTGGCCTGGTTACTCAACTTCAGGAACAAGACAATTAAAACTAGAGCAAATTTATATTATTCGGACACATCTTAGAGCACCGGGGCTGTAAGTAGCCGTATATAGCCGGCTACAAAACTGCGACACTAAGTTTTCCAAAAATTACTTGTTGTCACGCATCAAAAACTACCGCTATGTGACTAGAAAGAGATACATTACCTCATCGTGTTGCATCCTGTAAGTTGTTGAAAAAAAGAAGCTGTAAATCAATGCAGAGTTCTGAGGAAAGTCCGGGCTACAACACAACAAACACACGCTTTGGCTTGGGTTACGTCTTGGTGCGTTCCAGTTGTAGTCAGAAGTAGGAATTTCCAAGTTCCAAGTAGGAAACTGCAGCTGGAACGACCCCCGAAGTCAGAATTTCCTACTGGGAACTCGGTGAAACCTCGCCACCCCCGAGTTGACAATCGAAGATGGATGCCCCCAGTGTGAACAGTTATTTAACTCCTGTAATAATCAATTTATTTGCACTTCTGACTGGAGTGTGTCGCTCTACATCAGCTGTATACATCGTATCGTTAGACTTATATTTACAAAAATGCTGCCATAGTGATAATCACATTCTTCATGTGATATTTGTGAACAACAACGCAGGGCGTGCTAACAACAGCTAACAATAGCCTGGTAGATCGGCATGTTTTTTTCTGACTTCAACTGGAATGCTGATAAATCGGAGATGATGTCACTCCCAGTTCCGTGGTTAGTGGAATGCAGCATTACGACAGTCGCCGCGCGTGCTCATGGGTAGCAGAGTCTTTGTGTTGCCGGTAATAGATTTTCCTCATAGTCCCTTTAATGTGTTGGAGAGAGGGGGTTATTTGTTAATATATTTGTTCTAATTTAGTTCTTTATTACTGTTGTTCTCTGTTTAATATGAATAAATGATAATAAAAAAGGTAAAAGGGAATGGGATAGGTAAAGGAAATCTTTATCCTGCTCAAACTCTTGTACAGTTTATATCTAGTGTGTTAGTAAATACTGTAGTTTGGTTTACTTTATAGTGTGTTGCTTTCATGTTCATCCTTTTAATTGTCATTTCCTAATCAATAAAATCCAAAACGCTTAAAAAAAGAGAACTTATTGTGCTATTACCCCCGCCAAGGAGGTTGTTTTCGGGAGAATTTGTTTGTCTGTCTGTCCCTCCGTCTGTCTGTGAACAAAATAACTCAAAAAGTTATGGAGGGATTTTGATGAAATTTTCAGGAAATGTTCAGCATGGGAAAAGGAAGAAGTGATTCGATTTTGGTGTTGATTTGGATCAGCGTCTGGCTGCCATGACGAAAAATGTAATTTCTGTGAATAACTACTGAACTAAAATAGATATCATTATGAATCCAATTACTAATGGTATGTTTTCATGGTCACGGAATCTAAATATTTAGATGAAATAAAGGTAGGAGTAATATTTATGGTCAAAATGACTATGGCTGAGGACTGTGGTGCTGGCGGAGGTCTGCGCTCTCCGAGTGCTTTTCTAGTTACCAAAATTGCAGGAAACTTTCCCATCTCACAGTGTTAATACATTTGTCAGAAAATCTGTGGATCTGCATTCCTATTCTGATTTCCATCAAATTTTAGTCACTTATTTGGTGTGCCATGACAAAACATTCCCTGAAAATATGCTAAAAATCAGCTGAGAAATTATTTTGTAATTACCAAAAAAATGTGCCCCATCTCATAATGTTTCTAATTTTTAAATAAAATTCCTATGTCATACAAATCTGTAAAGAACTTAATGAGTTATAAATGAAAATGTGGAAAACTGACCTATCTTGCAATGTTATATTCATATATAATCCTAGATCCACATCTGGATTCGGATCATTTGCTTTGACCAACATTATAAAAATGTTATTAAAATTCATTCAGACCTTTTTGAGTCTTTTTATTCACAAACTAACAAACCAACTAATTAACTACCAACACTGGCAAAAACAGAACCTCCGAGCAGAAGATAATAATTTTCATCCTTTTTGCTTTATGTGACTGTCTTCTTTTTAGCACAAGCTTTGACTAAGTGTTGTTCGTTTGATTGAAGTCCTCAATAATGAATGTGTTTCCTGAATCATCAGGGCTTTCAGCTCCCATGCTGCAGGTTAAACAAGTGTCACCAACAGAGTGTTTGATCGAGTGGCCCCCAGTGGAAGATGCCTCCTTCTACAGCCTGTTCATCAGGAAGCAAGGCAGCACCATCGAGCCTGAGGAGTCTCAGGAGCTGACTGTGTACGGGGAAGTAATCTTTGTGGATGGTCTCAGCCCAGATTCTCCGTACTGTTTCTCTATTTCAGTCCAGAACTCTGCAGTAAGTGGACCCGAGTCACAGCCTGTGTGTGTGCACACAGGACGAGTGCTCCAGCTGTAAGAAACAAGCCCACATGCCACAATCCCTTTAAAATGTGATTCAGACTGAAGGACGAAGTGACAGACTTTTCCTGGTTCCACTGTTCCACTGACTGAAGACGTGGTAACACATGAAAATTAAAAGCAGCACATTCGCTGTTCTGTTTGTCACAACATGCAGTCATTTCTGTTAGGTCAAGAAAAAGATGCTTTTGTGTGAAAAATATTGAGTTACTTTGCTTTGGGTTATGGTTCTGTTTTACCTTGGTTTCTGAAATTATTTTATTTACTTTTGTAAATTATAGTCAACTTTAAGGTAATAATATATCAGGATTCTATGATTATGTCAAAAATAATGTCCTTGTCATTTCTGAATGTATATTTAATATGGAAAACTATTTTCGGACCATGTTTTAATAAAATTATCAAAACGTTGATTGCATCCTGTGTCTGTATTTGGAACTTAATTGGAACATTAAAGCTCACATACTCCTGTTCAAGAGGTTAACTCTGGTCAAAGATGTCCCCAGAACATTTTTTATTCTCTTATTAAAATTTGGCCTGTTCCCTCCGTCTCAGCCCTATGCAGGAGAGGTGTTTTAAAGAAGTACTAAAATGGATCACCTAATGACAGAAAAAAATGAAATCCGTGTTAAATTTGTCCAACTACCATTACTCTGTCAAAGTTTAGTTGTTTTTTTTAACCAAGGGTAGCAATGGTATTATTTAACCAAAAATAAATAATCCTATGGTGTGGAAAATACCTTCTTATTTTATCCTTTTTAACAGAAAATACACAACATAGGGCACTTTGTTCTGTTTGTAAAAGTGTTTTATTAAAAAACAATGCAACAGAGCAATAACCCAAACACATCACAAGCAGGGCTCAGTGTGTGTGGTAAAAAAAAAAAAAAAAAAATCACCGTTTGCAGATGGCCCTTTACAGGATAAAACATTCTCAGGTTGTCTACACACAGCGGTGGACAGAAATGCTTCATGCCAGGCAGGAGCGATGTTGAACCACATTTAACTATACTCACATTTTCCTCCATTAAACAATCACCGCATGCTCGTTTTTGACCCTGAAGGCCTTTTACCCAGAGAGAGAGATGACCGTGAATCTTAAATATGAAGTAAGTCTGGACATACGTCATTAAGTGTTGAGGCACTGTACCAAAAAAAGAATAAAATAAACCGCCTGTACTTCACAAATTACATTACATATATGATGACAGTCCAGTTTTGAATGTTGGCAATCACCGCTCAGCATCAAATGCATATCTGGAGACTCGATGTGTGTAGACAGCCTCCAAACAGTATGTACAAACCCAAATCCTTCTGGGGCAAGGAAACCATATAAAATCAAAATGCCTTTTTATTTTCACTTTGAAACTGAAAGTGAAGACTAACAATGGTCTAACAGGAGATGAAAAAGGCAGAGAAACATAAAGCGACATTGCGTTGGCCAAAGACGATTCCAGATGTCCTCAGGGCTGACATTCTTAATCTTTAACATGAGTGATTGGACAGCTGGGTAAAAAAAAAGGAAGAAAAAGGAGGTGTAGAAGAATATTGCTGCTGGGTGGCGTTTACTCAGTGCTATGACTCCTTCTGCGTTCGCTATGTCTACTGTGGTCGTTGCTGGTCTCTCGCTGATGGTGGCTCCGCTCTTTGCTACGGCTGCGTCTGTGGGAACGCTGCTCTCCGTCTCTCTCCCTGTCCCTGTCCTCTCTTTTCCTGCTCTTCTCCTCTCCTCCGCTCCTGTGTTTCCTCTCCCTGCTTCGGCTCCGGCTCGACCTCTTGGCCTTCCTCTCGTCTCTGTGTCTGTCCCTGTCGTCCTTGTGCCTCTTCTCTTCGGTCTCCCCCCTGCTCTTCTTGTCCCGTGACCTCTCCCTCTCGGAGCCCTTCTCTTTGTGGTGCTCCCTGTCTTTCCTTCTCCTGTCGTCCCCGCCGTCCCTGTCTTTGTCTCTGCGCTCGCCCCTTCGCTCCCGGCTGCCGCTGCGACTTTTCCTGCGTTCTCGTCTGTCTTGGTTTCTGTCTGCACTGCGTGACCGCCGCCTTTCCCTGTCCCCTCGGTCCCCTCTTTCCCTGTCCCTGTCCCTGTCTCTGTCTCTGCCCTCCCTCTCTTTCCTCTGGCGGTCCCGCTCTCTCTCCAGCTCTTTGTCAAAGCTGGGCCCGTGGCGTTCTTTCTCATGGTGGTGGCTCCTGCTCCTTGACCGTTTGGGCGACCTTCGGGGGCTTGGTGTCCGCCTTGGAGTCCTGTGGAGAAAGGAACTATTATTAAGCACAATTATTTACAATTCTGTTGGTAAACGATTCTATAAACAACAAAGGGATACATTTATTTGACAGTGGAAATGTATTCCTGTTTAATCAGGTCTCACTGCCTAATTGAAAAACCAGTCTTTGAGGACTTGTCAGGATTCACACAGGAGATGTGAAGTTAAATAATATACTTCCAAGATCCTTTTAAAAAAATTTTAGGATCTTCATTCTTCCTTCATATCTTGATAGCAGGGCAGGGACGATTCCCTTTTGTCCTAATTCGATTTACTGCAATTTTTTTAAGTGCCAATTCGATTTAAATTGCGATTCTACAGTATTGCAGATTTTTGCAATCTTTAGTTAGCTTTTTTAACACCAGTGGAAAAGATGAACAATGATGATGCCTCCAGACTATATCAGGAAAAATACACATCACATGTGAGTCTGTTTTTAGGATTAATTCAGCAATATATTTTAACCAGCTGTTTATAATCTCTCTTTTCAAAAGCCTGGATTGTATATAAAAGTGGCTTATTAACCCTTTAGGCACCAGAGTTTTTTCAAGAAAATTATTTTGCTATCAAGATTTAAAAAGGCTATAGTTTTAAAGTGGTTAGTTTTCCCACCCATCATCATCACTGTAATTTATGGGCCGAGCATGAACGCCTCTGCTGCCTTCACTGTGCTTTTTACTCCCGGCTTCTCCCTCGTCTGTCCAGAACTCCGCGGTATTTCTCATTCCCGCTATCACGGTCACTTTTCGCAGTGTTTTGAGCTTCCCTGCATCCCAGACCACGTCCCCACCCTGGCCAGGGAGAGGCAAAGCATCGGCCTCGGTATGTGCTGCCTGGGGACTGTAATGGTGGGCGGACCCGTCCCCGCCAGTTTCATCCTCACTGGACGACTGACCGTCATCCTCAGAGAGTAAATATTCCTCAGATTCAGAGTCAGCCAGTACTTGACGAAGTACTCTCAGCATCGTGAGTACTCTTACTCTCTCTCTGTCACTCTGTGCGCTCTCTGCTCCTACAGCCTCTACAGCCACACTCGCATCCCTCAGTCCTGTGTGTGTTTCAAAATAAATATATACCAAAACTTTGAATAGAAACCTGCCTCCATCAGCCAATCAGCGGTGTGTGTACATGTGGCTATGGTGCTGTTATTCATCCGGACTACAGGGCGGATGACTTCCGATTTAAGCGGAACTAATCTCAGTGAGGACATTTTCAGACGGACCACAGTAAACTCACAGAGGATGCTGCTGCATCATCAGTCGCAGAGTTTTGTGTTTGATAAGTGACTGAAAAGGACACAGCTGGAATAATGTCCGCTTATACACCCTATTATGGGATATATGATCATCGGTAAAACTCGGCGGACATGACGTCACCGAGGGCGGCCGACGCCAGGTGACCAAACAGGTATGTCACTCTGTGCGTGTGTCTCTCTTTTCCTCTCTCTCTCTGCTCCGCTCTACAGCCTCTACAGCCACACTCGCATCCCTCAGTCCTGTGTGTGTTTCAAAATAAATATATACCAAAACTTTGAATAGAAACCTGCCTCCTGTCCACTATCTGCTGGTGAAATATAGTAACACTACTCAGCACTATTTTAACAGCTATGGCTTGTTTTATCCAGCAATGTCGCTTGCCGCAATTTTGCGACTTCAGCGCCTAAACAGTTTTTTGGGGGGTTTGGGGGGGGGCAATTTTTGAAAAAAAGAAATCGATTTAAAATGGGCAGACAAAAAAATCGCAATACTTGTGTGAATCGATTCTTTCTCCCACTCCTACTTGACAGCTAAATTAACCAATCTGGCAGACAATAACGACACCAAGACATCCGAGGGGTGCCATGAGGAAGCGCTTTGGGCTTCTCAGTGAGCTGATTATGTGCAAAGGCACTGGCCCTCTGTGACAAATCTGCAGGCCTGTTTGTCAAAAAAAACATCAAGTTTGATTTTTGTTGAGTGACAGTCCTGCTCACACAGTGAAACATATTTTGTACTAATATTTACATATGGCAGAGGCCCACACCACCCAACAATTCACCAGGCCATTCAGAACTAGATATAATTCATACTCTTCCCTTTTTTGACTACTGACTCAGCAGGGTGTTTCATTTAGAAAAATAACCACAATTTCACACATTCGTCTGGGTGGCATTTCAAATCTGTGTGTGCAGATTTCACACATAGGTCTGTGGAAGAACCAGGATGATGGGTAAGTAAGGTCTGACTTGCTGTGCGTGTGCATTCATACACCAGAGTCATGAACTGTGTGAAACCGGAACCAAAGGAGAGTGCTCTGAGTGTGTTTAACTACATTATGTTAAGTAAGACAATTTATAATTGCGAACTAATATAACTACAACTGCTCAAACCTCTGCTAAGACCTTACTGATGTTCTTAGGTTGGGATTTAGGCTGTCACAAACTGCCCTAGGGTGCAAAGTTAATAAACCCTGTGAGAAATTCATGGATCCGCATCTGTACTCAGATGATCACCAAAATCTTCTCAGTTCGCCCTTGTGCCACAACCAATATTCCTGGAGAATTTCATCAAACCTGGTGGGAACTTTTGAAGTCATTAGTGAAAATCTTACAAAGACAGCAAACTCCTAAAAAGTCCTGCATCCTGATTCAAAACACCACTAAAATGCAACCACTTCTTCTTTGTGCTTCTTCATGATCAACATTCCCTGAAAATCTATCCAGAAGTTTTTGAGTTCTCTTGCTCACAGACGAACCAAATGGACAAACTTTAGCAGAGCTAACAGTCCAACAGTCAGTTTTCAATAGTAAAATAATATGACCACTGATGAGGTGTTGACAGAAAAAAACATCTGAATTGTATGAATGCTGTGAAGACAACACTGTCCTCTGTGCACCGATCCCACAGGTTGGTGTTTTAGTTTATTTTGTTACTGTAACAACTGATGACTCAGCTAACTATGCTCTAATATGTCACTGTTTAAAAGCAGCTGTTGTTAACAGGGCAAGTCCTGGTGGCACCAACAGCAAAGCGGGTTAAGTCAACATGTCTGAAGATGGAGCCTGCAGGCTTTTTACATGTCTTCACCCACAATTTAATATCACTTCTTTAATCTATGGTCAATTGTTCAAAGGCATGAAAACCCAGAAAAAATAACTTAAAAAAGACAGAGGACAGACCAAGTCCTTGTAACTGTATCTTTGTTTTTTTTTTGTTTTTTTGTTTAGTAGGGGTGAAACGAAATTTTTAAAAAATGACAAAATAAAATTCAAAGACGCACGAAATAAAAGACGCGAAGGGGCACACGCACAACTTGTGATTTTTACCCTCCTCGCCTATCGTAGTAAAACACTCGCTTCAATACGGAGGGAGACGAAGTGGAGGAATTAGCTGATGTTCCTTCGTCAAATAAATCAGTTGTGTGGACCTGTTTTGGCCTCCTATGTAAAAGACAAGAGAACGGTGAGAAGATTGCGGACAAAACAGCCGTGTACAAAATATTCAGCTACAGCTCGCTGTAAACTGTGGCGAGTACAACTATCAACTACTTTGAACTGGAGACAGGCAGCAACTGTATGTTTGTGTAAGTCTGCATAAAAAATAAGATTTGATTTTTGCATCTACTGTTGAGTTGACAGAATTTGATAATACTTGAAGGTCAGAAGTATATGCACTGTTATAGGCAAAATATTATAGTTCACAGTTCAGACATTTATATGTCTAAACTGCAGCTCTGAGGACTGTGACATGTTTTCCTTTTCATTCAAGAATGTAGTTATCCTGATTGTTACAACAACAAAGCACTTTTTATTGAGATTTTAAGTTTGTATTTGCACTGTAGTCTAAATATGGGGAAAAAACTACAATTTTATTTTTTTTCAAAGAGTATTTATTTTGTACTGATGCAGCAACATTTTTGTATGTCTGCATTAGGAAGAAAATAAAGAAATTGAGATTTTTGCACAACTTCCTACTGTTGGAGATTTTCCATAATCTTTATTTTGTTTCGTGAGTATTTCGTATCGTGAGCCCTGTTTCGTATTGTTTCGTGAGTTGACCATTTCATTACACCCCTATTGTTTAGGCCTAAGGTGACTGGTTAACTAACAGATTGATCAAGTTCATGTTCACATCTTAGTTACTTTTAAGACAACAGGCGTATTGTTCTTGCTGATCCTGATTAGGATGACTTATACTAATTATGCAGAAATTATGCTATGTTTGTTCAGGTTTGCAGGTCTTAACAGTTGCTTCTTTTCTCAATTTTAAACTTCTAAAATAAAGTCTGACAACCGTTTTACAATACTCCAAGTCTCCAAGACCTCCTGACCTGCGACCGAAGGGGCTGGTCCTTAACCCATGCTCATGACTAATACAATTATCTGTAACCACAAAAAACCTGAGTCAAAACCTGCTACTTAAACAATCTGATGCAACAGCGTTACCTTGAGCGGCGTCTTTCCGCTTGCCTTCCTGGCTCTGCATATGCAGCTTCATCCTCCTGTGGCTCCTTCTGAGCCACTTTACGAGGCCTGGCCTTCATCTGTTGGTCTATGGCCTTCTGTACTGGCACTGGGATGCGGGGAAACAGCGTGGAGAACCATTCCAGTTTAGTCAAGAAAGAGCGCAGCATCTCTCCGACTGTCATCACACAGCCACCTCCTGCCTTCACGTCCAGCTCCTAGAGCAAAAACGCAGAAAAGATCCAAAGGAATACTCAAATTAGAACAAAGACTGCAGGTGATTCTCATTCTTTCTTACATAAAATTACTAATTGTGATGACCAAGTACTGAACCTTCACCTCTGTTCATCTAGCTTAATCTCTCACATTGATCAAATGTGTCTGCCTTTACTTTAATCATTCTACAGAGTAAGAAATAAGAGGAAAAAAGCCACATCTAAACTGGTAACTCCTCCGGTTTGTGATTACTATGTGGGCTTTATCTGAAGGTGCTAATCATGTTAAACAACCTGATCCACCTCCTCTACGCCATTTCCTTCATTTTGCCTGATGAAAAAGTTTGGAAAGAGTTAACTTTGTCACAGAGCATAAATAAGGGAGGTGGAATTATGTGTTTACTTCCAAAACTATCTTGAAAGATAAGTTACACCATCTAATTTAACAACTCTTTTCCCCACGGGGGGTTACTATTTATTAAAGTATGGTCAATGGTGTCATGGTGGTGTAGCAGTCACTGCTGAAAGGGTCAGAATCTTTTTAATTGACCATCTGCAATTGACATTACCCATTACTCCATCCTGGTTGAACTGAAAGGATGCTGTTTAACATGTTACTTAGGCTATATCCAAACCTAGGCAGGTAGTTTTTTAAAAGCAGAGGAGTTTCTTTGGCTTTCTGTCCATACATAAATGATGTTAAAGATCACTGAAAACACATTTTCAAAAACTCCCGCCAAGTAAAGATTTTTGAAGATGCCATTTTGGGTGCCTCTGTGTGGACAGGGAAACAGTGTTTTGGACCTAAAACTTCACACACACAAGTGTTGCAGTGGACTTTGTTAACTGCTGCTGTTTCAAAGTGCTGATAACTGGACCATTTACATGCCAGCAAAGACTCTCTGCCACTCTTTCACTATGATATTGGATTAAAAACACTCAGATGATACAAAAACCGCAATGTTTTGGTTGAGACCCTGTGTTAGTGTTTGAATGGTGACCCCTGGCTGCCTGCGGTTACTGTGGTTACAACAGTTGTTTAAACCAACAGGAGCACCCACAAAAGTGTTTAATAACAGGATTTGATCAAAATTTTCAGATATGTCTCAAATTGAAATGTAAACGAAGCAATATTAACTAAACATGCCTTCTATCACTAGTTGACGAAAGGAAAAATCAGTCTACGCATGCACACGACCTTTTAACAGAGGTAACTAACTTATCTAAATTATCTGATACTGAAGTTACTTTTGTGCCTCCAAATTGCCTCCACAACATAAGTAAAATGCCCTGTAGTCCATACATCCCCAGCACTGAATGATGTCATATTTTTTTAGCATCTTAAAATGGTTAACAGTTAAGATGATTCCCCTGTGTATGTGTGTGTTCTCCTCAAGTACCTCAACTTTGTCAGACTGACCAAAGACTACCTTGTAATATTAAATGAGACAATTAAATTGTTTTGGGGTTTGTGTCAGTGTTTGTCAGCCCTATGACTAGCTGGCAGCTAGTCCATCATACCCACCCATATACCCTTACCTACATATAAACTACAGACTGTTCTTTTAATTTTTGAGCTAAGGAAAGAAAGACTGAGAACTTTGGCTTTCCCCAGTCTCTTAAAATCACAAATAGGCTGTAGGAGCGTGACAAGTGGCCCACAGGGTAAGCACAGACACGGGCAGGAGGTAATGTCAAACCAGTTCAAAGGTTGTTAAGTTTATATTGTAAAGAACAGCTGCTTTGCACTCACACACGCAAACCAACAGTGCTGAGATACATTTCCAATTCACCTGCTGCACAATGGGCATCTGAAGAAAAAAACAGGGGAATTAACCAGTTGGGTCAAAGATAAATATAATCAATTCAAATGCAACATAACATCAGAAGAGGCCTGGTTGCACAGGATGGGATCATTTTAGAACATGGTTTTGTATTGTCTGATTTTGTTTTGGGGATTTCATTGTTTTGCAACAGATCACTTTGCTTTAAAAAACTGCATTTGTTATTTGTGATTTTGTTATTTTTATTAAAAAGCATTTAAATCCCAAGTTCAGTTTTGTGCAACAAGTCCTGACAAAAATATTTGCATGCCTTGACATTACATTGACTCAAAAATATTTCATTTAAGGTACTTACCCTGATATACAAAAAAAAATCTGCAGCAGAGCAGTGACCAAGAAACCCTGCTACTCAGGTTTAGAAGACAAAACTTTAAGGAAAATTAAGCCAAATGAAGCCAAAGGTGAAAAATCAGCTAGGAGCATCACAGGGAGGGGGGACAGAGTAACCTTTAGATCATGATGTGTGTTCAATGGATGACTGTGTGTTAATATAGAGGAAAATAGAAACATTAAAGTATTACCCGATGTGACATACCTCTTCATCATCCAAGAAGTCATCATACCAGTCTATTAAATCTGCTGGGGGCTGAGTGTATCTGAAACAGAGAAGAAAAAAAGGGGTTTCTGTCAGAGACAGGACAAAGATTTGCACATTCCTAAATAATATCACTAAGCACATGGTAAATGATTTTGGTCATTTACTGCAGTGGTTCACAAATGGTGGGGCAGGGCACACTGGTGTGCCTTGAGAACATATACAATCATATAATATCTTGAATTTATATAGCGCATTCCAGAAGGATGCTTTACAGAAACCTAGACATACGCTGAAGACGACTAAACAAAAACAACTGAGTTCAACATTTACTCTGTGGCACTTCAGGTGGATAAACTTCCATACACAACATTAAAAGATCCCCGTGAATCTCCAAGGGAAAATATCTTTGCAAAAAGCAGAAGAGGTGTTTTTTCCCTCTTCCCAACAGAAGGTATAATGCTACAATTTGTGCACCACACTGGTAGTTCCACTCACTGAATGGCATTGATATCGATGGTAAGAAACAGTGAAATGCTTTAGTTCACCAGTCAAATGTCATGTTCAAAGCATTATCAGGCCCAAATGTTTTGATACTGTTTGTAACCAAAAATGTAAATTACATTTTGATTGATGTTTACCAAGGCTTTCCCTGAGCAAATGGCTTGGGCATCCACTTTACAGTCCATGCTTCCCATCTATACTTAACACACAAATTAGTTGGAAAGTCCAATTTCATGAAAAATAAATAATAATGTAAATCATTGCCCAATGGAATTCATACTAATGTAATTACTTCATCAATTTGTGGTAAAAAAAATGTCTGGGCTTGACTGTATCACAAATTATTTATTTTCAAACCAGCTGGTTCAATCAGACCTCTGTTTTTTTTTTTAACAACAACCATGAGAACAATAAGTATTGTCCTCAATGCCTCTTCATTAAAATATTGGTGTTCAATTTAATAAATGATTTTCAATAATGTCTCAAGTTTTCTTTTAAAGGTGCTATGAGGAGAATCTATTTCCAGCGACATTAAGACTCTGCTACCCATGAGCACGCGCGGCGACTGTCGTAATGCTGCGTTCCACTAACCTCGGAACTGGGAGTGACATCATCTCCGACTTATCGGCGTTCCAGTTGAAGTCGGTAAAAAACATGCTGATCGACCAGGCTATTGTTAGCTGTTGTTAGCTAGCCCTGCGTTGTTGTTCACAAATATCACACGAAGAATGTGATTATCACTATGGCAGCATTTTTGTAAATACAAGTCTAACAATACGATGTATACAGCTGATCTAGAGCGACACACGCCAGCCAGAAGTGTAAATAAACTGATTATTACAGGAGCTAAATAACTGTTCACACTGGGGGCATCCATCTTCGATTGTCAACTCGGGGGTTTCACCGAGTTCCCAGTAGAGGTGTGAAAAAATATCGGTATCGCAATATATTGCGATATTCTGACTCCCGATACAATATCGATATTTCAAATCTTAGTATCGATATTTTTGTAAAAATAAAAAATCATATTTTATCAGAGTTTGAAATAAAATACTACTTATAAATATGTATGCACAGGTGTCAGTTCAGACAGTGACAAGAGAAATATGTGATTTTTTTACTTTTACTTACTGTTGTTCTGTCAGTAACTCAAGTACTTTGTTTATCGTGTGTTCAGTTACAGTTTGAGCTGCACTGCAGGTTAGGATGCTTTCAATACTTTAAGGGGAAAACAAGAATAACTTCTTTGCAACATTAATTTAAGTGACTTGATCCACTCTGTGTTTCAGGCTAAGTGTATTAATGTAACACTGCATTTGACATATTTCAATTACAATAAAATGAAAAGGCTACATATTCATTGTCTCGAGGTTTTACCTAGTTTACTGTATAATATCGCAATATATCGCAATAGTGTGATATCGTGATATTATCGTATCGTGATACGTATCGTATCGTGAGGCTCTTGCCAATACTCACCCCTAGTTCCCAGTAGGAAATTCCGACTTCGGGGACGTTCCAGTTGCAGTTTCCTACTCGGAACCGGGAAATTCCTACTTCTGACTACAACTGGAACGCACCACAAGATGTGACCCAAGCCAAAGCATGTGTTTGTTGTGATGCTATAATAAATGCAGCTCGGACCTTCCTCAGAACTCTGTATTGCTTTACAACTTCTTTTTTCAACAACTTACAGGATGCAAAGCAACAAGGCAATTTATCTTTCTGGTTACGTAGCGGCAGTTTTTGATGTGTGACAACAAGAAATTTTTGGAAAACTTAGTATTGTAGTTTTGTAGCCGGCTATATATCTGCACTTACAGTCCGGTGCTCTAAGACGTGTCCGAATAATATAAATTTGCTCTAGTTTTAAATCGTCTTGTTCCTGAAGTTGAGTATCCAGGCCAGTCCAGCGCTGTCCGACCCCACTGCAAAGCTAAGGACCAGCATTTATAGATAACCTATTTTGATGCTATAAAACTCATCTTAAAGTGTGTATTTCGATCAGGCATACATCTAAAAGTGAGACTTTTTTTGTAATTACTTAGAAACTCCTCACAGTCCCTTTAAGTAAAATCTAAAGAAAAAAAAAAGTGGGGTTCATATTCATCACCACCACAAAGCACATATGCTCAATGATATGAAACTGGTTACACTTCTGTCATATTTTTTTGGACTCATTATCGCCAATATCAATACCAATATATCAAGTCAAGAGCACAGGCTCTGTGATTAATAAAGGTCGACTTGTTTCTTTCAGTGTTAAAGCACATTACAGAACAGATGTAAAACAAGAAAAACAACTTTTAACTCATTCAAAAACGAAACCCCTCGATATTTAAATGTACTCATGCAGTGATGAGAAGGTGCATCAATTTTGAACAACTGTATAATTTGCCTGTGTTCCAGCTGATATATGGCCAATATGTGTGATTGACATATCGGCAGTATACATCTGCAAAAATTTCAATATTTGCCGATACTTAACTCTTCAGACTGATACAGACCGATACCAATGTCAAACTGATAATATTGTGCATCTCTAGTTAGTGTCAGTGTCAATCATTTATAGAGATCTTTCCTGTTCTCTCTCTCTCTCTTTTTTTAAGTAAGTAAGCTATCAAAATTATGTGTCATAAGAATGGCTTTATATGATATTGGATTAGATAGTATCTATAAACTGGGCGTATTACATGTTTTTGGTCAATAGTTGCAACTTGTACTTTCTCGTGGTCAAAATAAGCACCCTCCTAAAGAAGCATACCTGATATACATAAAGCCGAGGGCTCTGATGTATGGAGAGTCTGTGTGAGTGATCAGACCCATCAGCTGTTTGCGGGTCAGCTTGAGTGTAAACAGTTTGTACAGAAGACAGAAAGCAGTAGACACAATACCCCCAGTGCCGACTCCTCGTACCTAAGATAAAAGACAACAAGACTGCTTTAAAGACGCAAATCAAAACACACTTTCAGAAAAAAAAACACTGATAACAAATATAATCCGAAATAAAGCAGACAACTTCATCAACTGATTGACAACAGTTCCCAGTAAATTTATCAAGCATGTATATCAGAGTTATTCTAACACCATGCATTACAGTAGCATCAGCAAGTAGGAGGGAGTAGATAGGGAGTATAAAAAGCACGTACTTCCCACTTACCCCTCCGCACATTCCAGTCTGGCCTGCAGTCTTTCTGCTCCCCTTTTCCCAAGGTTCAACATGAGTCACCTGTGAACACACAGAGGACATAATAGGAATATTATTAACATGTGGTTCGATGTGACATTTGGTCAACAACAGAGTACCGCTTATCCCAATGTCTCTGGTGACGATGTTTTGTCAGAATCTTAATCAGATGCTGACATGGATGTGCTGTTTTCTCTGTACACCGAGAAAGGTTCTTAAGCTGTTTTCCCATCTACTCAAGCAGTTGTGAACTTCGCCCCATCCCTGCTTGTGAACAGTCTTTCTGAGAAACTCTTTTCATACCCCACCATGACACTCACCTGTTTCATTCAATCTCCTTACCTGTGGAATGTTTTGAACAGGTGTACGAGCATTTCTAAACTGTCCCAGTCCACTTTTACCCCTGTCCCAGCTTTTGTTGAGCATGTTGCAGGCATGAAATTCATAAAGAGCAAATATATGTTGAAGCTGAATAAGAACTATTAGTTTGAACATCTAGTCTTAATAGTATAATCACTTTAAGATAGGTCGAAATGATTGTAAAACCATTGTATCCTGATTATATTTACATATTGCACAACGTCCATACATTGCTGGAACAGGGATTCAAACACATCAGCCTCCAAAACTACAATACGTTTGATTAGCTAATCTTCGGATGCTTTCTTGCAAGTTGAGCTGAGTTGGGGCTTCGTATCAAATACATAAATATAAATTATTTACAAAATAAACAACCCTGCACAGACATACTATCTTGCCTGATCTTGGGTATCTCACAATAACGTATGCTTTACTGTTATCAAAGACAAGAAATTGTGTTCTTGCGATTGAAACCACATCAATAATGCCACCACCATAACAACGCTAGCTTGTCAAGACATCGATTATACAGCTAGCATGCGGCTTAGCATTAGCTGCCGTTACCTTGAAGTAGATTTCGTCCACCACTTCGTGATAGGTCTTCAGTTCATAGAGCTGGACTTTGAAATACGGCGAAGACAGTACATTAGTGAGAATCATCGGGTTGAGGTTCATAGTTTTTTCGTTACCCCACAGAGGTAATACATTTCCATGTTTTCCTGACGCAGGCTTGCTAACGGCCTGTGTTGGTGGTTGGTTTCCGACGTTAGCCATGTTAGCTGGAGCCCACGCCGCCGAACTTAAATACAGTTACTGTGTTCCTGTTTACACCGCCATCGGTGCTCGGTAGTGAAATTTCGATCCAGAAAAAAATGTCCAGATGGTGGTGTTTGACTCGTGGTCAAATCGACAAAAACAACTTCCCGCCGTCGTCTTGGCGAAGCGTAGCTGCGGGGTGAAACTGAACCGTAACGTCGGTGCTGCAGTGTGACCATCTGCTGTCAAGGTACCATGGTTGCACGAACGCGGAAGAACTTCCGGTCTAAAAATAAAATTGTCCCCGCGCAACATGACACAAATTTATTAGTTTCGTTTGTTATTTGAGCTAATAGATATCCTTACTACCTCTGTTTGGCTGGATAAAATCCAAAATATTTGATTCTACTGGACAACTAGATACCTTGGTCACTTCTCCTACAACACGTTTAATTTGATACAGCCGGAAGTAGTGTTATTAATACTGACGAATTTTTGTTTCCTTGTTAAAAAGCACAAGAAAAGAACGGATTGAGGAGGCACGCTGAAAGTAGGCATTTTAAATGACCCGCAGGAGTTGCCGTGCCACAACGATGCCATCAATCATCCCTAAATGCCCAAGTGATCCATACATGGGTGATGATACTTAAATGAAATTCCATTTTTTTTATCTTGAATAATGAAAAACACATTAATGGTTTCAAATTATTGATATATTTGTTTTTTTTTTTCATTTAAATTAATTATGATTCACCCCGATAGGCCTATAGCCTATATCTTATCTGAGTCAGCAAGGACCTATATTGATGTTTTAATCAGTTTTGCGATCATCAAATTCCACATTTAATGCCGAAAAATAGGCACATCTGGTCAAAAATAACTATTAAAAAATCAAAATAAACTACAAATATTGGACTACACTGATTGGGCTAGAATTTTTGCTAAATTGATGTCACTAAGCTGACGTTAGTATCTGGTGTACCACGGATGTTAATCTTGCTTATTTCACAATCATCTCTGAAAAAAGTATTAACGTTGAATTTAACACTGTAGGTTTAATGTCATGCTCATGAATCCCATTAATTTCGAGTACTTTTTTGTTACATAGTTAATTATTCACAAATAGAAATAAACACAAAATGCCTACTATCTGTAAGTTACATAGGCTACAGTAAACAAAATAATTGACGCCACACCTTAATCATCGTCGTATCGCTTCGGCACCGATTTAATGATGACAGTGCAGTAGCTTGTCTGGCTGTGCAGTATCTACGGTGCTCAAAGGTGACAGGTTTGATAAATTTTATTTCGATAGTAATGGCGATCGCAGCAAGGTGATGGTTTGTTGGGTTGGTCGTCAATATTAATTTATTAATTGCAGCACCTCTCGTTCCCCTCCCCTCTCCCTCCCGAGGCTAAAACCTACATTTACTTTCAAAAAAATATGTTGAAGGGTGCTGGTTTGGCGGAGTGGTTAGCAACCAGGCACCCCATGTTCATACTTCTGCCAGTCCAGGTTTGAATCCCACCTGTGACCAATTTGCAGAGTGTCTTCCCCTACTCTCTCGGCCCCTTTCACAAGCCTATCCACTGTCTCTCTCCTATCAATAAAGGCACAAAATGCCCCAAAAATACATAAAAAAAAAAATGTTGAAAGTGGCTTCAGGGGGGTTGGGAAGTTGGCACGCCCCGATGGGAGGTAGGACTCAATGAGGCAGAGCCTCCACCACAGCTCAGTGGAGCTGGAGAGGGCAGAGGAGTTCCTGAAAATTAGCAAACAAAACCAACCATGAGTCAGGGAGCCGTTCAAATAGAGATGTTGAAAATAATCTGAGAAACATTATGAAACAAATGGAAGTAGCCTATCATGAAACAGATGTAGATGACATCATGCTGCTTTGAAGCCTGTCTGTAGTTTCTTAATCTCAAAAAGGTTTCTGCCAAATTCTGGGCATTCAGGAGAAAAATCAAGTATATGGATATGAAGCCCACACAGTTGTGCCGACTGCTCCATAGGATGAAGTCAACCGTTTTGCTTAGTTTTGTTTCCATTGTGTTCCTGTGTTTGCCGCACTTAGGAGCAACCCACCAGTAACATGCTAAGGACTTTTTCACAACAGCACCACCCTTTGTTTTTTGGAAATACTGACCCTCCCAAGTTCTTGTGTTAAAATTCCGAAACTTTGTGCACAAGTCTGGTTCTCAACATGTTCATGAAATATTAGGTAATCTGCCATTTTGGGTCAACAGTCAAATTTTGGCTATTCAATCATGGCCAAGCCACACCCGCCCTCAGGTCTGCACTTCCTCATTCCTCCAATTCATGAATACAGTGGTCAGGCTGTTGTAGAAGTCCTCCATCTATGCAGAAGAGAGCTGGAGACATTTTCGGTATTGGTTCAATAGAACATAGCAGAGCAGTATATCTTAGCCTCAGTGGCGATTGCTCTAAGACTGCAAGGGAAGCTCAGCTTCCCCTAAAATGTCCCCCAAAAAAGTGGTGATATGTACTGCTGTGTGCACATTTCATTGACTAAATATGTGGTAGAATACCTTCATCTTTTGTCCAGAATCAGCTACTTATCACAGGTAACTGGCGTGACTTCCTTCTCATTCATCCCCGCAGCGTCTCAGCGCTTTAACACAGTCGAACGCAGAGCGTCCTCTGACTTCAATGGGGAAGCGTAGAGTGGGTTGTTCCACTGTGGAAACTGGACAGTCATTGGATAAACGCTGGGCTTTGTCCCGCCCATCGGACGCTCAGCATCTCTGGGGGTCTATGAGGCAGTGGGCTGGCCCGGATGCTCGGCTTCTGCATGATGATTGGATGATCTGTCTGAGGCCAAATCCCTTTTTGATTGACAGTTAAATGAGCCAATCAGCGATCTTGAAGTATAACCCTCCACCGGAGCATCTTCTAAGTTTTACATTCAGTTGTTCTGAAGAGGAGCTTCTCCTGTTTAAAGCGGCTCACACCCAGAACACAATGGGTCAAGGCCGTTTAAGCAGACTAGCTCTGCTGGCCATTGAGAAATCACTGGAAAAATCCCTGGAAAAGACACCTAGTTGGTACGACAGGGTCACAGATCATTTTCTTGAAAAGGAACGGAGGGTAGAATTTACATTTAAATAAATAAACAAATTTAGGATGTAGGCCGGAAAAAATTAGCTTCCCCTCCTTGACTGACCAGCAGCCGCCACTTTACCAATTTATTATTATTTCCTAAAAGAAGACAGAGGATGGGAAGGAGCAGTAGCCAGCCTGTAGCAGTATATTTTTATTTTTTTTAATATCATTTCTATTTAGATATTTTCATAACTAGTTTTATTTAGATCTATTTGTGTTGTATTTTTATCAGTTCTGTCAGACGATTAAAAAATGAATCTCATAAATTACCGGATTTATAATTAATTTAATTAATCACATTTTAACCTTATATCTGCTTAAGCTTATGAGCAAGACCAGCCTTACTTTATACATACATACATACATACACACATATATATATATATATATTTATATATTTATATTTATATATATATATATATATATATATATATATATAGATAGATAGATAGATAGATAGATAGATAGATAGATAGATAGATAGATAGATAGATAGATAGATAGATAGATAGATATAGTATTGTATTGTAATTTTGTATTTTTCAGTTTCAAGACCTGTTTGTTAATAGTGCAACACATGGCATCAGAGGAAAAGAATAGAATGAAGGTAGTTTATTTATTCCTGTTCTTGTCATTCAAACTATGTTCTATCCTTTTAAATAACCCTCTGTATGTCCTCTTAGAGCTTCCATTTTATTTTAAAGTTTTCTACAATATATGTTTATTAAAAATAATCAACTTACTCTTTTTTGGCTCTCTGACTGGTACACTGTCCAACCAATCAAAATCAGAGAGCTACTCTTTAAAGCAACCGATGTCTAGTTACAGTTAGACACTTTCTGTGTTGGCAGAGTCTATTTTAATGCATTGTGTTAAAATACAACAGAAAATATCTACATCTAAAGGTAGGAGATAATACTTTAAAACTGAGAAAATGAGGTTTTAAAAGTGTTTAGCAGAAATTATTAATGCATTTTATTGACATGAATAGCTGGTGAGGACAACACTAATGTCATTCACTTTAACATTTCTGATTAATTTGAGAGATTTCAAGTTTTTCATGTAGGCCAAATCTACAAAAAAAAATCATATTAGCCTAATTCAATTTGAATAAAAGTTGGTCAAAAAGTGGTTATCTTTAGTAATTTTGTATGTGAGAGAGGCCAGCAACAACAGAGTTTGTCTTACATACTAACTGTTAATTAAGGAGGGTGGGGCTTGGCAGAGGATTTTTTTTTTCAGGAGCTTGACAAAGGCTCTCGTGCTAAGGTTTTTGATTAGAAAATGTGCATGTTTCTTTTTGAACTAGAATTTACTCCAAAATTCTGGGTTGAATACAAGAAATCAAAATTAAATACAAAAGAGGTGGCAATTAAAATGAATTTCTTTAAGATTTTTTATTAATGTTTCATCAGCTTTAAAATACAAAAAATATTTAAAAAAATCAAACTATAATTTTACAAACAACATTACACATTTTAAATACATTGTGGCGTCCAGCATTTTATCTATAAATAAACATTTTACACTTTGAAGAAGTTTCTTTTTTAATTCCAACAAATATATATTAAAAAAAATTTCCAGCAAGTTTACAAACTATCTTAAAAACAAACACAAGAAGGAAAGTCCATTTGACATTACAGAGAACAAACATGTACACACATTTACACAACAAAACCTGACAGTCATTCAAAAGTTTACAACTTTTATGAACACAGTGGTGCCAGCAGCTCCACTGTTTCAGTTTTTTTTTATAAATAAATTGTACATTCTCCTCCTGCACAAAAGTGACATAAAATCAAACATAAAAGGAAACATCATACTGTTCTCAATTACAGGATAACACAACTTAACATCTAAATCAGAGGTTTTCAAACAATATTGCCCAAGGCACACCTAAAATTGATCCTAAATCTCAAGGTACAACATATTCACAATAAAACAAAATGGCCCTTTAATTAACATAGACTGATAAGGTGTAACATTATGACCACTTGCCACCCGGGCTGGTCTGCAGTCCCATGTTCAACAAACGGCGATGAACTGTGTACTCTGAAATCTCTCTATCAGAACCAGCATGGACTTCTTTAACAGTTTGAGCAACAGTAGCTCATCTATTGGATCAGTATGGACCAGCCTTTGTTCTGAACTCACATCATAGAGCCTTTGCTGCCCATGACGCTGTTGCTGGTTCATCATATTTCTTTCCTTGGACCTATTTAGATAGATACTGACCACTACAGACTGGGATTACCAAAAAAGAGCAGTGCTTTGCTCTGACCCAGTCGTCCAGACATCACATTTTGGCCCATCTCAAACTTGCTCATTTCCTTACACTTGCACATTTTTTTGCTTCCATCATATCAACTTGAAGGACAAAATGTTTACTTTCTGCCTTATGTATCCCACGTAGTAGCAGGTCTACAGAGCTGTGTTAGAACATCAAAGTAACTAAAAAAAGTTATTTGTAGTAATAGCTTGTGTTTGTGTAATTACTAAGGCACAGCTCAACTTAAATCGAGGCACACGAGCGTGCTCGTCACACCATTTGAGAACCACTGATCTAAATGATCACTTAACATTGGCAAGCATTATGTGCAGAATAACAGCAGAAACCACAGGTCCAGCAGTTGTCAGTGAGCCGAGAGAACAAGAAGAAATGTCAGTGGGCTGGTTATCTCAGAGTTTCTACAGTATGGCCTTCATCCCCATAACTTGAACACTAGAGGGCTCCCCTGGTCAGCAAACACTGAAGGTCAGCAGCAGAAAGGTTATGTAAGAGAAACTAAATCTCCAGGAGTGTGGCGGGAGCAAGTTCTGATGGCACCTCCAGCACTACATCAGTACTCCCCCTTGTCCTTGTAATACAGCACCCATAATGACAGACACATGCTCCCCAAAGACTAGCGCTTGATCACCACCTGCTCGAAGGCCCCAGCTGCGACCCTGAAAGAGAAAGCCACAATGTGTTACATGACAGGAAACTAGGATAGTAATCGGATCTGATGGGGGCCCTTGTTTTGTGTAAGACTCTGACTGTGATCTGAAATAGTTTCTTTCCAGAAAATATAACCTAAGAATTAAAAGACATTATAACCTAGTATGCAGTAAATAAGACTTCTTAATAGGACATCAAACGTATACCCACTTGTAGTAACTGTCCTCTTTATGGCACAAAAAAACTCAGTTAAATAAGTCACACCCACCTTGTGTGTTGGCTTCCCAAGGCTGTACTCCCACCAGGACCAACAAACAAGCTGAGCCCTTCCTCTGCAGCAATGAACACAAGCACAGAGAACAAATAAGGAAAAAATGAATCACATTTGGACTTGAAGACAGACAATTCTTGGTTCTTAAAGTTATAAAATACTGAAAACTAACAGGAGACATTTAAAGGCACAGTATGTTTTAAGTCAAGATGCAGTGACCCAGTCATTCCCACCTGCTTCCTCCATTTACTGTTACCAATTCACATATCAGTGTTTATTAGCTGATGTGGACCAACATTAAGAAATCCTAAAAAAAAATCAGTGAAAGTATGTGTCCAGGGTTACTTTTGATGTGTTCATGTCCACATATCTGAGGTGGAGAGAAATATTGTGCTGGTGTGGTATGACCTTTCCCGACAGACCACCTGACTAACTGGATGGATTCTAAAGTTCGCTAATGTAGATGTAACACATGGGTAGTATCCTCAGCTACCCACGGCTCCATTAAGTTGATATGCCAATTTACTCAACGTGCCACTGCAGCTGGTTTCAGTATTCTGACACCACGCCTAAAGGACAAAAAATGGCTTTCCCAAAATGGCGCCTTAAGTAGTATAACAGGAGTCCAGGCCTGAGGACAAAGCAGCTGAAGCCTACAGAGATGAATGCAGCTGTAAATGAGGGTCGTGGAGGTAAGCGGAGATCAACTGTTGATGCTGTTTACAAGTCTGATGGATCAAACATCAAACATTTTATAGCATGAATACAATTTGTTGGCATGCCCAACAAACATCAGAGAAGACCGGCAGAAGTACTTTGAATAGTGAGGGAGGAAAAAAAGTGAAAAAAAAAAGACTTCCTGGTTTGCACTTAGAATGGAAAAACATTCAAAGGCACTCCTTGTGAGAATCAGGATGTCTACTTTCAGATGTTTTTTCTCCTAGTTACATTAAATTTATCTGTAAAACAGAAATGTTGGTTTGCTGAGTACTGAATAATGAAGGAGACAGTGGATCTCCATTCAACTTGTAAATGTTTCTTTGATGGGTGATCGAGATATAGGAGGAAGTTTAGGGAGCGGAATGGGCAGAGAATAATGACGGTCCATCACAGTTAAGTAACTCAAAAGATGAACGAGATTCAAAACAGAGCAGCAGCATCGGCAGCTCCTGCCTTCCCTGTCCAGCAGCCTTTCACACATTACTACATGTTGTCATGGCAGCAATAAACAAACAATATCCAGCCCAGTAATCTATGAAAAAAAGAATTTCTCTACTTTTGAAAACTTAAGGAAATATCCGAGGCAGTTTTGGCTTTCTAAAAAAACATCTAACATAGAATCAGTAAAACTAAGACAAATTTTAAAACAAAAGATGGCATAACTCACATTAATGTTTTCCATAACTGATGTCTTCAAAACAAGTACTTGCCAGATAAGTAAACAAATGAAATAAAGAATAAGACCTACCATTTACTAATGCAATTAAATGACCCTTTTCAACATTGAGGCTTGTGTTTCATGGATACATCACCCTGCTGTCACAATGTGTGCCCAGTTATCTGTAAGGCTGAGCTGCCCTTGAGGTATTCATGGGTGAGATATTCAATCTTGCCTCCTTTATCCTCAATAAGACATTTTGAATTATTTTGAAAAGTAAGCTTGAAAATGTGATCTTGAAGTCAAATGTTTGATTTGCTGGCCTAAACATTTAAAGTAGTGTGTTGAGTGTTGTCGTATTGCAACACGACTCAGTAATTTGATCCCATGAGCAGGATAACAGGCAACTTTCCAAGTATGCCTTCATGATCCCAATAAGTAAAGATTTGCTTTACACACCCTCTGCGCTGGTGTCCAAGGGGCCATGGCTGAAATCCTGGCTCTGCAGGATTTTCTCTATTATGTCATAAGCATCCACCCTTGTGGCACCGACTCTTTTCAGCTGGTTCTCCATTGAGTTCTGCTTTACTGGATGTCTAGGGAGGAGAAAAAACAGTTTGCAGTATTGAAAATGTGATTTAAAGTAGGGATAAATTAGGGAAATAACATTTTAAAGTTGGGATGTCAAAATTATGCTACTTTTTGCTGATACCAAAACCGATCATGTATGAGTGAGACAGATCATCACCGACACCCAAACATACGGTATGTTTTGACATAGCAGACAGTTTAAAAACAACATAGCTTGATTTACTTTCTTCAACAAAACAGTGCAAAAACTCAACCAAGGGGCAATGCAGCAAGTATTCAACAGTTAAGACAACCGAATAACACAAATGCTGTGTTCACAGTCCAGTGTGAAGCTGCAATATTTATGCCCCTGTAAAATTTCACCTTCCCTTATGAATGTCTTGGACACAAAATAGGGAAGGACACTTGATACCCTCTTTATTCCCCTCAAAAGGACAATGAAGTTGGGATATTGTGTAATGCGTAAATAAAAACAGAAAACAATGTTTTTTAAATCCTTCGCAACCTATATTCAGTTGAATACATTGTAAAGACAAGATGTCTAATGTTCAACATGATAAACGTTGTTTTTTGCAAACATTCACTTATTTTGAATTTCATGTAATTATCCCTGATTGACTTAATACCTTGGACCTTTGACAGGAGTAGAAGGTTGTTCAGGGGCATGTTGGCCTCCTGATGACACTAGGGGAAACGTCCTGCTCTCCTTCTCTCCTTTCTCCCCCAGTTGATCACTAGGGTCTGGGATGCTGCCGATGCCAGTGGAGGAAGATCCTCCAGATGCACTTCTGCGATGGCTCAGATCTATTAAACTGGAGTGATTTGAGCTGTAACCTACAGAACAAGAGGAGAAACAAAAATGCTTCAGTTAATGGAGCAATGCAGACAGAAAACCTTTTGACTGTTTGTTTTAATGAGGCCATATTATGCTTTTTTAATGTAATTGCACCTTTGTATGCATAGAATGTCTCCTCCATGTAATAGAGCACTTCTATGAAAAGGATAAAAAATCTGCAGCCTTAAAACCTCTCCCTATATTCGCGGCACCAGCAGCTGCCTGAAACGGCTCGTTCCGCCGGCCGCCAGTGTGGCATCCTACCATTGTTCTAATATTTTAGCATGAATGCAGAGTTGTTGACAAAATGGTGCAAAGTAGCACTGAACTGACCAAATACCAGAGACTAGGCCTGTAAACCAATCAGAGTGGAAAGGGCACTTGCGAGCCTTAAAGGAATATTACACCCAAAGAATGATATGCCTTAATTTTCTACTCACCCTCATGCTGAGCAACACTCTTTACCCTCTAGTTTTAACATACTAAGTACCCCTGATAGTGCTGTGTTATCCATGTGACAGAGATGCTCTGTTAAAGCTCCTGCCCCTTTAAAGGAATATTACACCCAAAGAATGATATGCCTTAATTTTGTACTCACCCTCATGCTAAGCAACACTCTGGAGCACTTTTTTGATGTCTGAAATGCAGCCGGGGGTCCGGGGGGATTTTTGCTGTCAACAAACATCCATCTAACAGGGGACAGCCAGACCCGAAGGAAAAAGATCCATAAAGTCCACAAGCGTGCTTATTTTCCTTCATACTGCTCGTCGCTGTAATCAAGTGTCCTGGCAGACAGCGTCCATAATTAATTGACGAGGTCATGTATGAATCTGATTTATATGACCTCTTTAAGGAAGAAAAATATATACTATATGTGTGTGGTACCTGAGATTTTTGACTGCTGGCTGGCATAGCTTGGTGTTCTTGAGTGACCGTACACGACCAACTCCTCTGGGACTGAGACTGACTTTACCGGAGTGCCTAAAAATAAAACACAGAAGACATAAATGAGAATAAGCAAACATATAGCAAATACACAGAAAAATCATCCTTTTAGAACACAAACTTATCATGTACCCCCAAACAGATTCACTTTGTTTGTACAGTACTAACAACTGTGCTGGCCAAAAAAAATAGGTAATTCTTGCACCGCTCTGTAAACTTGTGCAAATTAGAAAGAATGCAAGAATTTGCCCCAGATTTTTGATTATCAAAATATAGATTATGCTGAGTTAACTTAGCGGTATCTTGGTCTAATGTTGTCGTTTTTTTTAACCATAAATATTCTTTGATTTGAGCATTAGCATGTTAATGCTACATAAAAAAGACTATCAGAGTAAAACATTATCGTTAATACTACATTTTATCTGAAAATAAAAGTATATTTTAACAACTTCATATTGACTAGCCTTTCTTTGAAGAACATTTTAATTCAATGGCAGATGGAGGTAAAATCTCAAAAACATTTATTCATAATGTTTAACACTCAAATAATCACAGTACAAATTTAAAGTGTGTCCCAGTGGATTAAAAGAACAGTAAAACAGTAACTGGTTTTATCACTAACTGAAAATATGCCACAGTTAGACAGAGTATATATTTATTTCAAGGTTCACTGCATATATTCACCTACCAGTAAGAGAAGATGGTATGAGCAGGACTCCCCCCTTTCTGTCCTCCAGAAGACATTCAGCTTCAGCCTGTGGGACCCCCAGAGTCATGGCTGTGGATGGAGGACTGGAGAGAAGAAAAAAGAGGAATGTTTATGGATGGAAATCAAAAACCACATTGTTAATGAGTTTACTAACCTTAAAGTAACATTAGCTTGTTGAAATAAGCTTGTATTTTGCGTACATTTTTTGTCCACAAAGTGGATGCTTTGCAAATCAAGGATGCCACAGTCTCATCAGAGGCAGTCAGCAGAAAAGATGAATCATGGCAGATAGGGGGCAGAAGTAGCCAAAACTGTGTCTTAATTTTTGGATGGATATTTAAAACCATAACTGTGCTAACCTTAAGTAATCCTTTCTGAAGGCTTTTTTGGTATACAGTTGTTTTTATTTAAAATGGGTAAGAACCGGCACAAAATGTTAAAAACCTACACTACTGTATCTTCTTTTCTGTGCTTTACCTTTATGAAACAGTAGACCAAAAGAAAAACTGTACAAAGGTTATTTCCTTTAAATAACATGGCAGTTCTCTTATATGTGATTGAGTTGATCAAGATCTTGATAATGAGCTAAATGCAGCAAACAAACAAATATTTGAGATTACATGTCTATGCTCTGTCATTTAAATATATGACATATTTAGTTAATTTTATCCCTATAATACCACTTACCAGAGCCAGCCATGTAAAAACTAGGGTACCAGAAAGCGTGGTACGTGGGCCCTCTGCAGATCTATTTTCGGATCATCTGACCGGTGATTCATCTGTCATCAAACAGCTCAGACTCAGTCTGAATGCTGGATTAAATTTAGACTTTTGCAATGTGATCATTACAAAAACTCATATTGTGATTTATTGTGTGGCCCTTGCAGGTAAAATGTGTGTAATTCGTGTGAACAGAACTTTTCTGTTGAGATATGATGTTACAAACAGAACTGTGGGCAGAGACGCAGGCAGATTGTGACGAACGGGGAGTGATAAAAAAATAAAATGAGCGTCATCTTTGTTGTAAATCCTCCACACAAACCATGAGTAACTGGGCGTGGGATGGATGACTGTGCTAGACTTTAGTTTACTCTGTAGACATCTCCTCGGAGGCAGACTGTGTATTATTACACCAAGAGGAGGCGGGAATGTAAAAGAATGAAGGAAAAGACTTGTCAATAGAAGAAAGCTGGCTGTTCACACATGAAAGAAGCCTTGAGGAGTCTGTTGTTACATCATTTTTTATGTCAACGTGCTTTTGACGCAAGAGCTGGATCAACTACTGAGGTTAGTCAGGCTGCCGTCAGGGTGTGGAATCATTGGCTCTAAGATAAGACAGTGATACAGTTTAACTTAAAACTCACTATGCTCTAGTTTTAACAGACCATCGCATGTCTTCTCTGGTAGTAACAAGCAGGATGTGGTGAAGAGACTTTCCTGTGAGGTAAGATGAAGACTCTTCTGTGAAGGGTACAGACTTCCTTCAAACCAGAACTTGATAGACATTCATCTTTGATTAAAAAGTGAAAAACAAGTCAACACTAGAAGTGCCTCAGAAACACAAACCTACAACAAGGCATTTCCAACACTGTCCAGTGAGTTTTTGTCAAAAACATGGAAAACTTCCCTAACTCCCACCGCAAACAAATCATGGGAAAAAGATCCTGGCTGCACATCTGGATTTGGATCACCACCAAAATGTAATCACTACTCTATTGTGACATAGTGACATTGGGCAAGAGGCAAGCGCTGCCTGAACTGCAGGCAGGGCCACATAGAGAGACAGACAACCATTCATGCTCATACCAAAAGAAATATTAGTGTCACCAGTTGACCAAACGAGCATGTTTTTGGTCTGTGAGAAGAAGCCTGAGTGCACCTACACATGCAGGGGGAGAACATGCAAACTCCACACAGGCCCTGACTGACATGGGAATTGAACCAGCAGTTTTCAAACAAACTAACATAAGCCAGCAAAACTGCCTTCTTCATGGAGGTAATAAAATCAAAATGAGCTCTTACGTTTTAAAACAGGGGTCTCCTGACATTAGCTGAGTTGTGATGACAACCTGGAGAAGAGAGAAAGAAGATGATGCTGATTAGGACATGAACCTGTGAGGCAGAAAAACACACTTAACTATAAACGTATAGTATAGACTCTCTGGGTTGGGAGATACTATTTATCAAGTTTTTGAAAAATATCAATATATTTTCCAACAAGATATAGATTTAGGAAGTATTGTACATATCAGTTTAATTGTTTCAAGAAAATGAGGCTCGATAGCAAATTAAAAAACAGCAGCAGACTGATGTTTTTGCCAAGAATACCACAACAGGTGCAAAAAAATTTGAGCATGTCGGGATTTACATAAACAACACCAAGTGCAATAGGATGGCTATTAAAATCATGAGCTACAGCCATAAACTCAAGCCATGCAGCCTCCAGCATCAAAACAATCATTGCTTTGAGTTTCATCATTGTCTGTCAGTTGTATGGGGAGTTGGAGCCCATCCCAGCTGACATTGGGCAAGAGGTGGGGTACGCCCTGGATTTGTCACCAGACAATGACAAGGCCACAAAGAGAGACAGACAACCTTTCACACACCCACCCACACCTAGGAGCAATATCTAACAAGCATGTTTTTGGTCAGTGGGAGGAAGCCGGACTGCCAGGAGAACCCACACATGCATGGGGAGTAGGGCTGGGTATTTCCAGCAACTTCATGATACGATACGTATCCCGATACACGTAAATTGTGAACATTGACTATGCTTTAAGCAAAATTCTTGACAAGTTTATTTTTTTCTTATAAGAAGAAAAAGAACAAGGATGAGTTTTAAGTGGTTCTACAACTTGAGAGACATAAATTCAGATCCTCAAAGATGGTAGACCTAAGTTTAAATTTAGAACATCTGCTTCATTATGTAGCTCGTCTTCTACCTTGAACTGTGCCACTGTTAACATTAGCCAAAGTGTATTGACAACAAATGTCAAAATATTTAGGCCATATAGATTCTGTAGAATCCGTATTGATACACGTATCCCAAAGGAGTGCGATACGATATTTTGCCGTATCGATATTTTGAGCACAGGCCTAATGGGGAGAACATGCCATCTCCAAGCTCAAAGGCCCTGACTGACACGGGGTTCAAACCAGCAACCATCTAGCTGTCAGGAACATGCTGCTCTGCTTAAAAATTGTGTTTCTTTTAATTATTAACCTGGAAAAAATGTAAAGAATGTTATAACCAGCTTGTTACAGGAAAGGGTAGTAACATAAAAACCAGAAGTTAAGAAGTGAAGTTAAAGTTATTTTTTAACAAGGTAAGATTTTAAACAATAACAAAACAGAGGCAACTAAGGGCTAAATGAGTGCAAAAGTGGAAAAAGGAGAACAAAAAGAGACACCAAGAACACTAAGGGAAGGAAGTAAAGCCTCCAGAATAAGGTGGTGGTCATAACGCAGAATTTGCCTTTCAGCTAAAAAATATCCTGATTGTCCATATCGCCCAGCCCTACTGTGAGTGGGTTTAGTCTTTTATTCAGATCTGTGGTTTTTGACTCGTCCAGTCTCTGGACCCACCTCCTATGAGAAACATCGCCACCCAGAATTAAGAAATTTTTCAAACACTCAAGTATTTTAATGAAAATATTGCACTTTGTTTCTTAGAACAGAATATATGACTAGGAGAGACATGGTAAAATAACAGGATTAAAAAGGGCATTAGTACAGAAGCTCTGGGAGAAGATGCGCACCTACATTTTATTTCAATCTGTTTAATATGAAATGTCCGTTTTTTGTTGCTTTGACAGACCTTAAGTAATAAATATACAATAACTAAAACTGCTTTTTTATCCCAAGATAACAAGATAGAAACGGAACGATACCAAAAAACAGCCAAATAAGGCATTATCACAGAAAATAGAGTAAAATAAATCAAACAAATCATATATCTACTTCAGGATTCTTTCCAATACAAACTCCATGAAAACAGCTCCACGACCAACGTTTGGATCCAGACCCACCAATTGAGATCACCTCTTCAGAACATTTTGTTACACATAACAACGCCCCAGGTAGAATCCACATATTTAACATTCATTCCCATGACACAAGGGGTAAACTGTTCACATGCTCTAACATGTAATGAATCATCCATCAAGACATCCACTCATGCTATTCAAAGTGCTCTCAACTGTTATGTGTCTCACTTCTCTGCTAAGGAAACGATGACATGATAGTCTCATTCATCACTAAGAAGTATCAGGATTGTTCAAGCATATGAAATTAAATCTGGACTGCGATGAAACACTGTTAGTGATTCAAAGGCTCATTTTCTTGTGTTGTGTTTAACCCTAAATGGCAGAGCTTCAGAGGAAATCATCAACCCACCTTCAGAATTGAGTTGTCCTGTCTTGTGTTTTTGGTGTCGTAGCCCTCCAGGAGACATCGCCGCGTTGTGCTGCCAGATCCAGCAAACTCTGACAGGTTCAAATCAGCAAAGCCCAGCTGGAAAGGAATAGAAAATATCGACCGGTTTGAACACCATGACCGTTAGCTTTAATAATGAAAGGATGCTTCTTAATATTAGGGGTGCAACTACATCATGGTGCAGGAATGAGTCCAAAAGCACTGAAGTGAAGTAGCATTTAGCACTTCTGGGTTATATGGGATCACAGAAGACCCTTTTGGATAAATACTTGAAATAAGGTTGTGATGAACAACATATACAAGATTTTAATATTTAATTTAAAATAATAAAATGCATCTGACACCCTGTTTTTGTATTTTAAAGTTTTGTGTTTTTAAAAGGAGGGTTGCTAATCAATTGGTAATAAGGAAGTGGTCTGGGACCCTGATGCCAATAAAGACAATAAAAAACAATATCTTTGATAGTGATGGGAATGGAAAAACTAATAGCAGTTTAGAACTGATGCAACCCCCTCATAAATCAATAAATTTCTTATAGTTTTCCTTATCAGTTCCTTCCACTTTGCTCTGCATGTTTTGTCAATCAAGGCGACACACTCTTCTCAGAAGTCATAAATAAAAAAAAATCACGGCATGCAGGGCAGGAGTGGTTAAAATTGTGGATTAATGTATGGCAAAAAGACACGTATTTCACAGATACTAGTAAGTGGAAACAACATAAAATTGTAGCAGCATTTTGCTGACATGTGTTTGACATTGTTGCCACTCAAAACCCTACGCAGGCCCACTTCATCCACAAAGAAAAAAGGAATTGAAAGAAAATTGTTAAAGAACCAGAATGATCTGCAGGACTGTTAAATGCATGGGCATAAACACAACCTTATCAACTTCCATCCCTTATCATAAATGACAATGCACCGATTATGATTATGTCACGCTTCTAGTTAAGTTTCTCAACATATTTTATTGCATGTGAATGATTCTATTGGTATGACTTTTATTTGTCCAAATGCTAACATAAATTACAGTTGACATAACAGTCAACAACTTAAGGCTGCAATATGTGCACTGCCAAATAAGCAAGAAAATGGCAAGGAAAATCTAGTGATAGTTTAACAAACCTGTAAATTAACTAGTAGAACTGTAACAGTTTAATTAATAATCCATATCTGTGCTCAGAATCAGCGAGGGAACAAATAGGTCATTTACTTGGTCTAAAAAATGTGGTATGGGTGCATCACTCATTTATATAAGTGACTTTTGTGAAGCTGTTTTCTGATCAAATGTTGACATTAGTGAGAGATTTTTGCCATTATATAAAAAACATGAACACAGGCTCTTGATCCTCTTAAACTTTACCTTGTTGTTGGGTCATTCATCAGGTAATAAGTTAACGCAGAATTATGCTAGAGCAGACAAATTCTTCAATCAGTAACCACAGCCGGAAACTAGAAGTGAAAACATTCTTGGGTAATAAACCCACACAGAAGTCCTCTTTGGACTCCCCAGGGCTCGCTGTTGTCCATCACATTTGAGATAAGATTATTCCAATAGGAGTCTGGAGTGTTTACATCAAATAATCAAAAGACATCAGATCAGAAGTCTTACCTTTGCAAAAGATTTTCCACCCTTCAGCTCCTAAAATAACAAAAACTCAAAGTCAGTTTTGTAAGGTTTGATTTGCTTGTTTCATAGTTGCACCTTATTTTTATCTTAAACACTTCTGTGACACCTCTCTGAACAAACAGTGCTTCAGAAAAGCCTTTGTGCCTCGGTTATAAATTAACTGTACTTCCGATCCTCTGCACATCAACATTTACTCAGCACATTTGGCTATCCTGACCAGATCCTGGAAGAATGTGTACCAAGCATTTCTGGAGAGTCAACAAAGCAGAGCTCAGAAAAAGGTCCTGTACCTTTCGCACAGACACCCGGCACACACAGGGGTCGAGTACACCTGTCCCAGCGTTGGCACTCATCTTACACATGAATGAGAATCTCTTCCTCCAGCGGACACAGTTGGCTTGGACCTGCTCTCTGTGAGGGAAGCACAAAAATACAAGGGTGTACTAAAAACCAAAAGAGCAGATATTAATCATGAATCAGTTTGACCTGTGCATGGATTACATAAGAGCTGGGTGATAAGACTTAAATTCATATCCTGATATTTTTTAACTGAATGGCGATATTCGATAAAGTACATCCTGTTTTGTCTTTTCAATAAATTATAATCGAGAAACTGTTCAAGAAGCTTAAAGTTGGATTGTTTTGATATAGAAGGCTGCGAAAACTTGATTTGGAGCCAGCTTACCATTTTATATTGTCACTGTATTGCACCTAATGATGCTAATGTGAAATCAGGAAAAGGTTTGTCATGCTCTAGCATTTTCCACCTCTTAGTTTTGTAGTTGGTTGACAAACACAGTTGTTGAGCCAGAGTTAGCAACAAAAAGAATCAACATTTGTGGTCCCTGGGCATCATGTCTAAAACATATAATACAAACTATTAAAATTGCATTTGCAGCAAAAACAGAAAAACAATTTTTAAAAGGATACCGTCGAAAGGACTTTGTTCTAAATTATATCAATGCTATTTAACAATATTTTTTATTAAAACTCAATATATCTCCCAACCCTAGATTATAGGGCTGGATGATTATGGTAAAAATAAGAATCCCGATTATTTTAAGTGATATTGAAATCACAATTAATATACACAATTATTCATTTATTTAAAAACTTCAGTATTGATTTAAACACAACTTTAAAGAATCAGCGAGCGGCACATACAGTATTATTGATCCACATAAGTAACACACACTCGCTGTGGCTGCACGTAGAACACAGAGGCGCTATGAAGCGCAGGAACTTGCATACACGGCACTCCACACTGTGTGGCATATTAATCGTTTTTCTTCAATTATAATGTTTTTAAGATTGTCAGATGGCAAAATTGAAATCACGATCAAAATCTGATTAATTGTCCAGCTCTACTAGATTAGAGTAGCTCCACAGTGTAGCTGTTAAATATGAAATGCAGACTTACGACAAATGTCTATTCAATTATTTTTACAGAGGAATGTATATAATCATTTTATTTAAATGAATACATTGAGTTCCTCTCCCCCTGAAGACTCTGAGCTGCCTCTCCCAAAGCTCAACTCCATCATGTATCAAATTTCTCCTACAAAATATGCTGATTTAAAATGATCAAATATTCGACCTGAAGTTAGCCAAACACTTTAAACCAGTCTGCAACCTATTACTAAACTGCATCATCATCTTCCCTCTGCCTTCTTATGCTAAACTATGATCCATCCCCAGCTCAATGTTTGTAATGATTATTTGCTCATATCACAATTTATCTTATACAATAAAAATACCTTTATCCTTACCCTAACAAGAAAATGTTACTGCTTTAAAAATACAAAAATATAAGATTGTATCTCGATTCTGCACATTTTAGGCACTTTTCAGGCTGTCTCATTAGCCTAACGATATCTGATGGGATGTAGGAGGAGGAGGGGGTTCGAGGTGTAGGTGTAGGCTGTATGTTTATTACATCATGAACTCCAGGAAGTAAAAAACAGAACATATCAAGGGGGGTGTTTCTTTCAAATGTTCATTCCTCCATGAACTAAGACTTTGGTAAAAGGGGTCATCTTCTTTTGCTCCCCGAGCCCCTCTAAAAAAAAGGAAAGATTATTTCATTTTGCAGGACATTGGATCGTTAATGATTAAAATGGATCATCTGGGCATTTTCATTTCCTATTTGGTAAAATTTGGGGAAAACTCAAATTTTTTTCATGTATATTTGCAACAATGCAATAACTATAAAAGTGTTAATATATTTACAATTCTCCAGCTCAGTATATAAACACGGGCGGCACAGTGGCGCAGCTGGTAGAGCACGTGCCTCACAGCAAGAAGGTTCCCGGTTCAATTCCGGGTCGGGAGGGCCTTTCTGTGTGAAGTTTGCATGTTCTTCCCGTGCATGTGTGGATTCTCTCTGGGCACTCCGGCTTCCTCCCATGGCCGGAAAAAATTGGTGACTCCAATTTGCCCTTAGGTATGAGTGTGAGTGTGAATGGTTGTCTGTCTCTCTATGTGGCCCTGTGATCGACTGGCGACTGGTTCAGGGTGTACCCTGCCTCTCGCCCGATGATAGCTGGGATAGGCTCCAGCCCCCCGCAACCCCGAAAGCGATAGCCGGGTATACAAAATGAATGAATGAATGAGTATATAAACACAAATGGCTACTGTATTGCTCTATGTCTCTCTTAAAAAAAAAAGAAAAGAAATATAAAAGAAGAGTATGTCATCCACCCATCTTGAAATACTTTTTTTGTGTGAATTTGCACTATACAAATAAATATTAACAGACTGGTTGATTAATAAGAGGTTTGTGGCTAATCAAAGCACATGGTCTGCACTGAATAACATGAAAACACACATTTTCACAACGTTTTTGATGAATGAAAATTTTGTTTTCGCAAGCAAAATTTATCAAAAATCTGAAAATCAGGCCGTTACATGGGAAGGAAACAGAACAGCACTTGTGGGTAATTTAAAAGATTGGTAACTTTGCCACATATTAGTCTGACTTAACATTATTCATACAGATTACCCAAGCTAGACCGCACTGCTCAGAGGAAGAAGCAACAAAGAACAGTGGCTTTATGGACATTTTAATCAGAGGGGTGGAGATGACATCATTTTGTTATGGATCTATAAAATCAAGAATACACCACAAGAAGCACAAATGGAAATACTGCATAAGAAGGATAAACAGTATGAACCATACATCATAAACAACTCTGTAGACTACTGGTGTTCACAAACAGACAAAACTTGTGGTATAATAAGTAGCAGCCATGTTTACACCGTGCTTTTAGAAACAGAGCGTTACCATGGTGAAGTAATGAGGGTTAGACATGTGCTGGTATGCCAGGGTGCGCTTTTCCACTGTGACTCATGTGAAGGCTGAAGGCTGCAATGATCGCGACCAGAGGGGATAACATAGCATAATCCTTTTATGTAATGGCAGAAAATAATGTTTTGATTGACAAGAAAAGAAGTTTGAAAGTATTTTCTTTGAAAGTCTAAATTTTTACACCTGAAAGTTAAATCATTATTAGCCCTATAAGGCCCAAGACCATAGATTATAGGCAGAAAATTCTAATTTTTTGGAGCTGAAATGTTTGTTTCACTTTCTGCTAAAATCCATAAAATGTCCATAAAATCCAACATATAGATTTTTTGTATCTCATTTGATACATTTGGCTGTTTTTGGCAACTGAAAATCCATATGAGGACATTTTTATCATTTATCTGATTGTATTCGGATGTTTTTTTGTAATTTGTTGGTCATATTGAGTAGAAAGAGGTGTTATGAAAGTATGTATCAAATATGATACAATTGGCTTTATAGGGTTAAAATCTTTTCCCCTCTCATAGAAAAAAAATATAGAAACTACATGTTAGAAGTTATGCTTTGATTTTATCAAAATTTGTGCAAGTAAAAGCATTCGTTTCACATAGTTAACTAAATGAACTTCACATTAAATTCTTGTATTATTATTTTATTCCATAAAAAACAGGACTGAAAGTAAAGAAGCCTGGAAATGTGCATTTTTAAAAAGTGAGGGCCCTATCATTATCTGAAAAAGGTGAGATTTAAGTATTTTCAAACAATGACATTCTTTTAGGATCTTGTTGTCTCAGTTGGAAATGTGAAAAAATATCGAGATTTTCATCATTTGTATCATCAACCACAAAGATTCTAATTAATTAACTAAGCCATCTTAATATGTGTACATTAATATATGCTGCTCATGCCATGCCCTTATGTTCAGTCAAAAGATTGTTCACAAAAGGAAACTGTCAAATTTAACTGCTTACGATCATAAAGTTTTCTATTTGAAATGTTCAGTCAAAAAAGACATAATGTTTCCACAGATAGATTATTTTGTTGTCATTTTGAGGGATACACAATATAATCAATACAGATCAGATTTTCACCCTAAAGTTTGAACGTCAGTACCTGCCAATGTTTACATTTTTCCTGGTATTTACAGCAGATATCTCAGCCATATCTGCCCTACATATATCTTGTATTGACTGGAATATTGGCAAAATGCACAAATGCAACACATGCCTCAACTGATCATTAATGCAAGGGTGCACTTTAAATAAACATTTTTATTTGCTTAAGACAGGAATACTGTTTTTCTTATTTAAAATCCAATTTGACTTTTGTGCATCCCTAGTCATTTTTCACGAATAAGTTGATATTGTGCAGATATTGTGATAAATCCGACTGAAGGACACTTAAGATTTAATTTTTTCACAGCCACTTTTTATTGTTATTTATTCACAGATAATTCAAAACGATCATAATACACTTGCACCCTTATACAAGAATAAGCAGTCGACTAATATATATGGAGCATTGTGTATTGTTTATTCATTTATTAATCTCAATTCTAAGATGTCAAATAATCCAATATTCATAATTGACTTGTGGATGTCATGACTTTATTTTCCCACTGTTATTACCTCCACCAGAGACATTATTGTTTTGGAGGTGTTGGCTAGTTTGTTTTTAACAGGATAACTCAAAAGTTATGAGCAAAACTTGATGCCATATACCGAATTGGTCAGAAATGGGCCATGGACCAACAAATTAGACTGTGGTGGGGATCTGAAGCAAAATGCAGATCCAGGAAATGTTCATAGACTTGTTAAAATTGCTATTGAGCAGTTTTCCATATTTTTGACAATTGCTCAATAAGCTCTCAGTAGATCTTGAAGATATGTTCAGGGAATGTTGGCCATGGCACAAGATAGAAGTGGTACAATTTTGGTGGTGATATGAGTTCAGATGAGGATCAAGTTTTTAAGGATTTGTTAACGTTCAAAGATAGGCCACTTTTCCCTATTTTTGTCAATAACTTAGCAAGTTTGAATAAAAACCGATGACATTTTAAGGAAATGCTAGTCATGACACAAGGGAAAACTGATCATATTTTGGTGGTGATCCCAAGACCAGTGGGATCCACGACTTTCTTCAAGGATTTGTTGGCAGTATCAGACAGGGGGAGTTTTCCACATTTTTGACAGCAGCTTGCTGGACAATGCTGAAGTGCCTTGGGGGAGGTTTGTGGTCTCAGGGAATCTCAAGTTATTGTTGTTTTAATATCTTAAATTGTTCAGATTAATTTACATTTTCATGATTATTTTTACTATACAAAAAATTATTTCAGGAGTGCTTCTTGTTGTCTAATAGTCTTTGCTTTTTAGCTGCAGTTTTCAAGGTGTGGAAAATGGATCACTGATGTTTTATCAAGGGGAAAAATTTAAACTGTCTGTTTGGAGAAGATTTTTCATTTTAATCCATACATCTTAAACTCTCTGGGAAGCCCAGTGATTTGTAAACTTTAGCTGAAAGTTGGTCTGACTTTAACTCATGTAAACGCAGCCGGATGTTGGCCGTCCGTGGCTCAAAGGTTTACTAGACAGTCATTATCATATCACACACCTTACAGCAAACTCAACACCAAGTTTATGCTACATTTAATGTGTCTCGTTCTGCTAAACAGCCTGTGTACTGTTACTAAAAATAGAAAACTCTTACCGTGACGACTCTCCAGCAAAGCCTCCATCCAAGAGTCTGACTTTACAAAATAAAACTCCGTTGACGACGGGGACAGACGAGAGCTCCTCCAGGTCAAAGTCCACCTTAAACTTAAACTTCTTTTTCTTCATCAGTATAAACGACATCCTGAGTCCTGAAAAAGAGAGATATTGCAGCACGGAGCAGTCCTAAATGAGGAGTGGGGGCAGGCTGACAGCTGAGCACTTTCTCTTCTGCTCCCTCAGCTGTCAAGACTGACCGGAGCTACATTCAAAGTTCAGACCTCCTCCATCCCCTCCCTCTCAATTATAATATTCCTGACGTCAGAGGAACGCCGACTTCTGATTGGACACTGCAGCTTCAAACTCAGACCTGGGTCCTGGACGTAAACCCAGAAAAAAAAAACAGTGAGAGGAGCATAGACATGGTGAGGAGTTTTCAAACTGGTCCAATAAAGTTAAGACGTCGTGGTAAACGATAATACAACAGAACTAAATTGTTTGTAAATCTCTTTAAACCTATATTAGTCAAAAGTCAAAGTCAGCTTTATTGTCAAATATGCTATACATGCTTGACATCCAGCACAGATGAAATTTCAGTCCTCTCGGACCCACGGTGCAAACAGGCAATAATAAAACAAGAGTAAGAAACTAAACTACAGCATCAAAAATATAATAGCCTACTAGTATCGAAAGTAATAAATAGAATAAATTTACTATTAACATAATTTTTTTGTACATGTATGTATATAGAGGTAATTATGTTATTGTTAAGGTGCAGCAGTGTCCAGTGGTGCAAATGAGCAGGGGAAAAAGTGAAGAGTGCAGTCCTGAGGTCAGTGGTGGGGGGCAGAGGTGGGAAGTGGGGGCAGAGCAGGGAGGGAGTTGAGCATCCTGACTGCCTGGTGGAAGAAGCTGTCCTTGAGCCTGCTGGTTTTATGATCAATTTATTGCACTGAAAAGACAATATATAGAGAGTTTAGTTCAAACTGATAAACTTAAGTGTAATTTTTTTATATAATAATAATTAATTTTGTATATGATGCCTGCAACATGTTCTAAAAAAGCTAAGACAGGGGTTTGTTTACTACTGTGTTACATCCCCTGTCCTTTCAACCCTCAAGAAGCATTTGGGAACTCAGGACACTAATTGTTGAAGCTTTGTAGACAAATTGTTCCCCATCTTTGCTTAATGTACGACTTAAGTTGCTCAGCAGTCCAAGGTCCTAATTGTCGTCGTCTACAATTCATAATGTGCCACACACATTCAGTGGGAGACAGGTCTTGTATCCACATTTCTTTTATTATGAAGCCACACTGTTGTAACACAGAATGTGGCTTGGCAGTCTTTTGCTGAAATAAACAGGGGCATCCCTTGAAAAAGCTGTTGCTTGGATGGAGGTGTATGTTGCTCCAAAACCTGTCTGTACCTTTCAGCATGAATGGTGCTTTCAAAGATGTACAAGTTACCCATGCCAAGGGCACTAACCATCACAGATGCTAGCTTTTGAACTGATAATAATCTATAATGGTCCTTTTCCTCTTTAGCTGGGGGGACACAAAAAAACAGTCTGTACCTTTCAGCATTAATGGTGCTTTCAAAGATGTACAAGTTACCCATGCCAAGGGCACTAACCATCACAGATGCTAGCTTTTGAACTGATAATAATCTATAGTGGTCCTTTTCCTCTTTAGCTGGGAGGACACAACCTCCATGATTTTCAAAAACAATATGAAATGTGGATTCGGACCACAGCACTCTTTTTCACTTTTCATCAGTTCATCTTAGATGACCCAAGGCCAAGAAAGACTGGCAGCATTTCTGGATGTTATTGATTTATTGCTTTTGTGTTTCATGTTAGAGTTTGAACTTGCACTTGAAATGTAGCAACAGACTGTAATAACTGACTGTGATTTTCCTAAGTGCTCCTGAGCCCACATGGCAATATCCATTACAGGAGGATGTCAGTTTTCAATGCAGTGCCACCTTAGACATTAAAGGTTGTTTGGTGGTCATTTTTCAGCTTAGCTTCAGAGATTTGTCTTTGATCTCTGAATCTTTTCATGATATTATACACTGTAGATTATGAAATCCCTAAATTCCTTGCAATTGTGCATTAAAAACACTGTTAGACTGTTAGATTATTTTCTTGTGCAGTTCACAAAAGAGTGCAAAATGTGAAAATCCTTGCTTGTGAACGATTGAGCCTTTCAGGGTTTTGTTTTTTTAAACCAAACCATGACACTCATCTGTGTCCAATTAACCTGTTCACCTGTGCCATGTTCCAAAAAGCTCATTTTGAGCATTCATCAACTTTCCCAGTATTTGTTGCCCCTGTCCCAGCTTTTTTAGAGGGCGTCATAGACATCAAATTCAAAATCAATGAACATTTGAAAAAAACAACAACAACAGTATAGTTCATCATTTTGAACCTTCAATATTCACTGGAATTGAGGTTTCTGGATTATCATGTCAGTTTATCTGTTTGGTTATGTATACTAAACTTGAATGTAAATGCTGTATATTGCTACTGAGCTATGAATAAAATGGGTTGAGACTTTAGACTATAATGACAATAGGATGAAAAGGTATTTTCTGTGTCATCAGCATGTTACTGTGACTTAATGCACGTCCGTGACACTGTTCCTGTGACCGAAAATGACTTTTAGAAGAAATAAAGGAAGCTAGCGTATGACAAAGAGAGGAAATGCAAAATAAACAACTGACAACCCAGAAAAAAACTGGCCACTCAGTAATGTTTTTTATGCCAGACAACCAAAAGACAGAGCAGCTGCTAACCCACCCTGTGATGGAAATAATCACATACCAAAATCGAAGAAATAACAGACTTCATCAGGTTCAGATTTAGAGGGCACGTGAAAGTTCAAAACTTCAGATCTGCACTGCCAGAGAAAATTCTTTACAAAGGCGGCTGACATTCTCCTGCAGTGACATAGTCAGAATTTTTACAGTCATTTGTCTGTACAGTGGTTGAAAATCTGTTTCAAGTGATATGAAAGTATCATACACTAGGAACGGGCTGCATTTAATGAGTAAAGTCATCCAATTATTAAATCATAATAGGTCCTAAAATGTTCTCAAGCACCACATAACGAGCTTGTATGATCAAAACTAATGTATTAACATTTATGCTGCTTTGTCCACTTCTACTCCAGCAGGACATGTGCATCACACAAGCTCTTAAAGTCTGACTGTCACATTTTTATCAAAATTTGTGCACAAAACTTTGAGGTGAACCTTCAGAACTCTTAGTAAACAGCACTCACCATTTGCTGCACTCATGTGCTCCCTGACATTATACTTCTACACTGTAAAATGTCAGTTAATGGCCCAGGTTTGTATTTACATCCATGAAATGACCCTGCCTTTATTGACAGACATCCAGTTTACATCAAATTTAATTTTTCAATGTGTTATTATCATTGGTGGTAATAAGGCCTGTGGCGAACAGAAATTTTTGAAACCTGCACATTTTGTTCATCAAGATAATCTTCACAAACATTGCCAACTTGAGTAAAAAGATACTGTTGAGTTATGGAACTACAACATACTGGTTTGACTTGGAAGTACCTTCCACACTTCGAACATTAAGTACCCCTCTGTAGCCTTTTATCTGAGTATTTTTCCATAACCAATTGACCTGATAAAGTTGATACAGACCTGATCAAAATCTTAAGACCAGTTGATAAATTGCTAGAATATGCATTTTGCACATTTGGACCTTAATGAGTTTTTAAATAGAGCTACAATATGCAAAAGCAAGAAGGGGGAGTGCAACAAAAAAGCACTTTGGCAAAGTAATTTATTGAAAACAACAAGTAAACTGAAATAGGCTGTTGATCAGCTGATCAAAGTTTAAGACCATCACTCAAAAAATTACAAAAAACTCTCCAAACCAGAACAAAAAATGTTCTTAGTAGGACTCAGTAATGAGTCGCTCCACCATTCTTGTTAATCAAAAATTCATTTGGGCATGCTCGATGCGAGAGTTTCCAGGTAGCTTTTGGAAACATTGCTCCAAGTGGTGAAGATGGCTTCACGAAGGGCATCAACCGTCTGGAACTGATGCCATTTTTATAAACTTCCCTTGCCATCCATCCTTCCCCAAATGTTCTCTATGGGATTTAAATCAGGGGAACATGCGGGATGGTCCAAAAGAGTGATGTTATTCTCCCTGAAGAAGTCCTTGGTCAAGCGAGCATTCTGAACTGCAGCGTTGTCCTGTTGAAAAACCCAACTGTTACCACACAGACGAGGGCCCTCAGTCATGAGGGATGCCCACTGCAACATCTGCACGTAACCATATATATATATATGTATATATATATATATATATATATATATATATATATATATATATATATAAAACTGTTATCTCTAGTCTGTCTACCTTGATTTTTGTAATGAAACAGATATAATCAGACTTTTATCTGACTTTTATGTTAATCCTATACAGCTTTATTATGGGGAAACAGTAATAGAAATACATTTAATTCTGCCGATAAGGATCTCTTTTTTCCTCTCATTTTACAATAAAATTTATATTTGTGTTTGGAGTGGGACAACATAGTTTGTGTAATTTCTAAAATGAGTATTTGGTCGTAGAGTGTACAACAGATCCCTCCTGGTTTGGGGGCAAATCAAACCCAAATGAGCACTGCCATTTAGGAACAATTCCAAAAAACTAAGATCCACGACTGGTGTTAATTTTGTTGACTGATTATTTTTGTCAAAGTTTTAATCAACAACCGTTGCTCCCCTAAGAAAAACTAGACTATAACTAAAATAGCAATTTAACATGGACCAAAACTAAAGCTAAATTAACTGACATTTTCGTCAACAGATAAAACTAGACTAAAATGTTTGACAGAGAAATCCAATCAGACCTAATTTGGCCATGTAGAAAGTAGGGACAAGTTAGGAATATGTCCAATCACAGCTCCTTTGTTTATGTGGAAAGGTTGGATGAGTTAAGAGGGACATCCAATCACAATTGCCTTAGATTTGTGGTGGGGGGGTTCGTAGTGTAAAACATGACTTCAAAAACTCAAGGAAAAGTGCCTTACACTTTACACTTCATATTTTAGTAAACAAAATGTTGTGAAATTTCATTAACTAAAATTAGATTTAAACTAGAAAAGCACTTAGAGAGCGCAGACCTCCGCCAGCACCACAGTCCTCTCCCATATTGTGATTTTTAAAAAATGGAATCACTTCTTCCTTTTCCCATGCTGAACATTTCCTGAAAATTTCATCAAAATCCATCCATAACTTTTTGAGTTATTTTGTTCACAGACAGACAGACAAACAGACTCTCCCGAAAACATAACCTCCTTGGCGGAGGTAATTAAAACTATTTAGATGACTAAATTATGACTAAAACTAAAAATTTTAATAGACTATAAGTGAAACTGAATTAAAAAGTGATGTCAAATTTAACACTGCCTACGACTGCCAATATGTACAAGCAACTTTAAAAAAAAAAAAGGCCAAGGCCGCTTATAATAAGCAGATGTGGCAACTCTTGATAAAGTTAAAGGGGACATCATGCTTGTTTCTCCTTTTCACTATGCCAGACTAGGATGCCTCTAAAGCATTTCTGCCCTCAGTAGGCTACAAGTCAATTAGTTCCTTCATTGCCCCACAATAGCGTTCTCAAAATCCTCATTTTAGGCCGTTATCAAGCTCTCGTTGAAACACTCGGTTCTCAGGCTGACCTACAGTTACCTTGCAACGTCACAGCCCTTTGTGCTCTGATTGGTCAGTTCTATCAGGGGTAGAGCCAGCTTGTCCTTCTTCTTCAACTGTATTTTCCAGCAGGCTCAAAGCAGCGAGCGCATATTGAGTCCCCCTACAGACCAGAGCTGATAATGAGTGAATGTGAGCTCAGGACATATATACCCCTGCTGGTGGATGTGTTCTCGGTGACGGTTTTGTGGCTAACGGACATCACAGAGGAGGAAGTGTTTTATCAGATTACCCCAATAAAAAGAAAGGTACCTCGTGATGTCATGACGTTTGAAATCTCGCGGACATCTCGCAATGACCTATTTTCAGAGGCATCAAGTCTCGTTCTAGGATATCAGAAAAAATACAATATCTAATTTTTTGAAAATTAAGGGGGTGTAAGGTCTTGTTTTCAAATTAATTATATTATATGTAAGTATTAAAGGAAAAGTTCGGTTCCTGCAGCTTTTACATTGTTTATAGAATGAAGAACAACAATATACTCACCCAGAAGGCTTTCCTGATGCAAACGGTGCTTCGGGAGATATTTAGATCCAAAATCGAGCAGCGGACACCGATATAATGGTAGCCCGTAGGGCATAGATCGCCGCTCCTAAAAACTGCATTAATCGTTCAAAAACTCATGTTTTTCACCAATATTCCATCATGATTTGCTCCGAAAGGACCGCCATTGCAGCCTGTGTCTCTCCACACAGCGCTGTGTGGCTGAACTAACCTCTGAACTGACGAGCTGTTTACATGCTCTTCGCGCATGCGCAGTACTCTCTGGAGCGCTATGATCGCTTCCTTATCTGTATATCTGTATACTGTGGCTCCAAACTGTAAGGACGCCCATCATATTCAAAGTCCTCCTCCACAACATCTTCATCCCATAGACATTCGGCCCATTTTGCACAAAACTGGAAGAAGAAAGTTGATTTGTAGCTGCCGATCTTCCCTGAAACAATGAGCCGCGACTGCGATGCGCCGAAGAGCATGTAAACAGCTCGTCAGTTCAGAGGTTAGTTCAGCCACACAGCGCTGTGTGGAGAGACACAGGCTGCAATGGCGGTCCTTTCGGAGCAAATCATGATGGAATATTGGTGAAAAACATGAGTTTTTGGACGATTAATGCAGTTTTTAGGAGCGGCGATCTATGCCCTACGGGCTACCATTATATCGGTGTCCGCTGCTCGATTTTGGATCTAAATATCTCCCGAAGCACCGTTTGCATCAGGAAAGCCTTCTGGGTGAGTATATTGTTGTTCTTCATTCTATAAACAATGTAAAAGCTGCAGGAACCGAACTTTTCCTTTAAATCATGCATCAGCGTGATATGCAGTGGTGTAGTCGAGGGTATACGCTGGTATACGGAGTATACCCACTTATATTTCAGTCAGCATAGAGTATACCCACTTCTAAACCCCCCCACCATTCAGTAATATCTAACTGCCAGATTGCCCTTTTTTCCCTCAAGGATGGTGAAGCCATGACCCACCCTCCTCTGCCTCTAATTGGCTGGTACTAGCTGCCTTCACAGATTAAATTGGTTAAATATGAAAAAGAATGCATTGTCAACTTCAGATTTAAAGTATTTTATTTAAATCGGAAGTTCAAAAATAACCGAAACACCGTGTTTGCCTCATGATAAATACATTTTACATTCATCCATTCTGCTTGTGTGACCAGTAGTAACTACAAACTGCTTCTAATTAAGTCATGATAATTTTATAGTAGTGAGCAAGTAGAAATGACAGATTTTTGGGTAAATAGAGTAGGCCTACATGTCACTGGTTCGTCTTTTTTTCTGTACTACTTAAAAAAAAGGGCAAAAATTTAGAGTATACCCACTTCTCAAGGAACCACTACACCACTGGTGATATGTCTCCTTTAAAAACGATAAAAGTGAAGTTGTTTCTTCTTTTCCCGCCGCTTGTGCTGTTGCGTCACACCGCCCTCTAGTGGCGCCCGGCTGCTCTGGCAGCTGGAAACACTGAGCGATTTGTTTCTAATGACACGTCCTATTAGATAAGGAGATTAAAGCACCAGTCTAATCCAAAACCAAATCTAACCCGGCACAAGGTTAAAAACAGACGGGTATGTGAGAATGTAGAGCCTGAATGAGGATTATTCTCGCGCTGAATCCAGAGGAAACATCTCCACTTTCATTTTTCACTATTTCCTGCTTCTCTTGAGGAAGCGTCGCGTGGCTGCGTCGCCCTTGGCTCCGCCCCCCGCTGCTGCTGCAGTTGTCCTGACACACCGTAGAAAACAGCTCAGCCCGGGACGGTCTGCAGGAATTATCTCACAGGAAACGCCTTATTGCATCCTAAACGCGGGTTTTGCACGGGTCCTGGTTGTCTTTATGGATCACGGTGAAGATGGATTATTAAGCTCTTGCCTCTCGCCTCGCCCGGACGCTGCCTCCACATTAGTGCTGTAATGTATCCCACGTTTCGGACGTTTCTGCTCTCAGAGGCTCGGTGCTGGGATGCCGACAGTGAGAGGTCATATCAGGACCTGTTCGAGCGCCTGGACACCAACAAGGATGGCAAAGTGGACGTCGCTGAACTACGTGCGGGTCTTAAGGCGATGGGGAGATTCCGTCACGGTGTGGCACAGGTAAAAAAAAATAAGACACCCTCTGTGGGGGTCCTGTGGAGACAGGACTTTGAGGGCTTGGCCTGCTGGTTTGCATGATTTTTTTCTGTCTTGTCGCTGAGTGGCTGCTTGTGGATGTATAGTGTGACTCACCCTATGAAGCAGCATATGAAGCGTCACATGTTATCTCCACTCTGCAGAAAATTGTGTCATCTGGTGACCAAAACAAAGATGGGTGCCTCGACTTCAACGAGTTCTCCAAGTACCTGAAGGAGCATGAGAAGAAGCTGAGGCTCACTTTCAAGAGTCTGGACAGAAACAACGATGGTAAAACACTTGACTCAAGGGTTCACGATAGGGCTTGGAGATATGGACCAGTTAAACACATCTGGATACTCTTAAGCCACTACTAGACAGTTTTTTTTGTGTTTGGCATGATAAATAGTTTCTTGATTGATTCGATTGATTGATTTTATTTCGGTCAATTTGACAATAGAAAATAAATACAGAAGGAAGAAAAATACAGAAGCAAAGCAAACAGAAAATAAGGTACCACTGACACAGGGACAGACCGAAAAGGTGCAGGCTGAAGCAGAGCTTATATCGCCTACCCTTATCTCAAGTTTCAGCCATTCCATTGGCCCAGCTCCATGACAGTCCCTGATTATAACTTAAGAGAGATCAACATAATTAAATACATGGTTGTTCCTGCAGACAGCACATATAGATTGATCATATTGGATTGATCCCTATACCCATGTGTTGATTATTCATCCAAAGCAACTATCTTTACAACCATACTGACGGCCCCTCTTGAAAATGAGATGCCACATTTCAATGCTCTTACCTTTAATACATTTCAACAAAAACAAATATGGGGCTATACAAATAAAAATTGCTTTGTTGGATCAATATTCAGCAGAGATAAATGTGGTGAGGACAGATTTATGATCTGGGCATCCATGAGTCTGTTGCGATCATAAAACATATTTTTATTCCCTTTATCTCTTCCTAGATGGATACATCTCTGGATGGCTTCAGCCTAGTGGTGTGTGATATGATGATATTAAATCGTTAAGGATTATAACATGGGGATGATCTCATAAAGCAGAAAGATCGTCAGACTGTCTGTGTGGGTGCAGAGACTTTAACGCGCACCCGACTAGCCAATCGCAGCACATTACGCGCAGTGCATGGTGGGATCTCCTGTTTGGTTATGTAGTGTGAAGCCATGACGGAAAGAGGAAAGAGATAAAAGCTTGAAGATATCTGAACAAAAATCTGTTTAAAGCAGCGGTATTGTTCACTCAGATTAGAGACATTGCAGTTAGTTAACATTTGTTCTAAATTGTTGCACTTTAAGAGATAACCAGTTACTTAAGTTTGCATTTATATTTGACCCTTTTCATTAAGCTATTTGGTGTGTTTAGTTTTTATGTTACAAAAGTGCACTTTATTGTTGTTCATTACCTTTTATGTTTACATTTATTGCACATTTTTATAAAAACGGCACTATTTAAATTAAAACCTGTTAAGAAAGTTTCTTAGGCTTAAATTGTCATTTCTTTTCTATTGGGGGTTTACATGTTTTGTATGTTAAACATAGGGAAAAACATGATCAAACATGCAAATTAGTCTAGAAAAATCAAAGAATCGTGATAAAATCGTGATCCAGATTTTATATTTAAAAAATCGTGATATGATATTTTTGCCATATCGCCCACCCTGCTCTATAGTTAAGTGCCTTGAGATAACACTTGTTATGAACTGGTGCTATAAAAGTATACATTGAAATAGTTTTCTTGAAACAACAAGGAAATAAACTGTGATATGAGTTGTACAAAAAACAAGAAAATAAACCAATATCATAGCAGCCAAACTTTTACACATGTCAACATAAAAAGCACATACACTCATCCATTCTAATTCTAGACAATAAGATTGCCATAAATTATCCATGCTTTGCATTGTAATCCCAAGTGTATTTAAATTAATGAGACCCCCCCCACACACACACACACACACACTCACACACTTAATAATGTGAATGAAGCTTTCAACAAAGCACAAACAAATGATCAACTGTCATATTTTCAATTAGAAGAGTTGCACTGGCTAAATTGCAGAAATACGTTGACAAAAACAGCAAAATACGTTTCTCTCATTCTACCCACTTTTCCAGATTTTGCCAGTTGAGGCATATGTAGAAGTTTGTCTGGAGTTTTTGATTGGGATGCGCAGTACTGGATTTTTGCACATATCCAATATGCTGATATTTCTGAACACATTGTCATTGCAGATATTCTCTGTCAAGAGAAGAGTCTTTGTATGATGAAAGTTGACTTATTGCTTTCACTGTGAGAGACTATTTGTGTAAGGAACAGATGGTAAACAAGAAATGCAACATCTAACTCTTGAAAAATGGACATATTGAATGTACCCATGCAGTGGTGATGAGATGAAGCATTGTGATACATTAGTGCATTTTGACAATACTAAACCGTATTAGTATATTTGGTCAAGATTTCTGCAAAAACAAATTCAATATAGGCCGATACTGCTATCCAACTTTTTAGTTCAATTTCTGATGATATAAATATCAAGCAATATGTATATCCCCAGTGTTTGACTATAAAACCCTTAACCTTATGATCAATGTTTTTTATTCTCAAATGATTGAAAAGCTCCCCCTTCACACCAGGGGTGTGTTTTTATTTGTGGTATCTGCTGAACTCAACTCAACTCTGTGCAGTTTGGATACGACATGCTCCATTTTAAAATACAATACAGACTGTATTAGTACCTGTTTAAGGCAGGTGGGGGTTGTCATAGCATCGCTGTGTGAAACTATGGTGGCATTGTCAGAAAATAAAAGGAGGAAACAAAGAGGAGAGAGCTGTCTGCCACTTAGATTTTTTTGGAACAGCTCGGGGATTATTTTTGTTCTAAGTATGGTAGAAGCAGCAAAACAATAAGCAATTAAAGCAGAAGTGAGTTGAGGAATTCATACAGCATTTTAGGGCTGAAAAAGAGGGATGTCTTATTTCCACGTCAATACCCTTAGCTTTCAGCAACACCTGGACAATTCAGAGGTCAGCAGTGTCTCTACGTCATGTTTAGTCCCGCCTCAGCCTTTTTTGAACACCCCTGGAGGTGATAGGATAAAACTGTGCCAGGCTCTAGATTCAAACCCTAATGGAAAACCAAAACAACCTGGTAAAGTTGGTCTGTCATGCAGATATCTTGTAGTGGAAAAGCCTTTTAAATATGATATTGGTCACTTGTATTAAGTCAAATATTTTCTCGTCAACAATGCCCCTCTGAAACCATGTCCTAGCTGAATGTGAGCACCAAGTAACACATGCCATTGTGCATCACCGCAAGCCTGCTGTCCACACTGCATCTGTTAAAAACGTAGACCTAAACACAATGTTTGCCCTTGTAAACAATGCACTAAATGCTTTACTGTACATGTGGATAAAAACAGATGTGCAGCGCTTTGTTTTGACAACAGGTTGACTCAAAGGTTACACAGCTCTCTGTGGGTTAATAACGGTTTAACCTTGGGGTTGAAGTGAAAGTAAATTATTTCACTACTGAAATAGACGAATGCTCCTCTGTGTTAAACAGATTAACAATCGCTGCTAAATTAGGAAAGTCAAAGAAAATCCCTCTACAAATTCCCTCTGTTCATGTCCACATTAACCCTGAGAGGCAAATAGAAACAGGATGTTGAGACAAAAATGTCACACTGGGTCATGCAACAATGTGCTGCATCACCTGAGGGTGTTAAAACCAGCCTTTAACGGTTAAAGTTCTTTATCACTTTGAAAGTTAAGATAGTCAGAATACAAAACACGACTGAGGAAAGGGCAAATAGAATCCAGAGAAGAAAATAATCAAGGCTTTAAAGTAAGGTTCACTGAATAAAAAATTAAAACTGAATAAAGGAATTACCCTCAATAACCACAAACTCTAAATAAGAATTCTAAACAAGTGCTAAAACATCATTACTTCATAGAAAAATAACCAAATTTAGTATTCCTGCTTATTTTACAGTGCTGCTTTTTCTACAGAGATCAAGTGATTTAGTCTAACAAACAGATCTAATTGAGGATTGCGCGCCTCATGGAAGCGTGTCATATTGTGGCATCAGCAGGCGGGCCGGCAGATGCTCGCTCCCTGATTGACAGCAGAGGCTCCTGCAGATGCTCTCCAATCAGGCTGATCAGACTGCATCAGCTTACCTGCACTGGGCTGACACGCGCCCTTGCACCCACACACACTGACAGAGCAGATTAATGTCCATTCAAAAGTGTGTGTTTCTAAAGACAGATGATTTCTGTGTGTTTTGACCCTCTGTCCACATGTAAACAGCATTTGAAGTCACTGGTGGTACCCATAGCAAAGGGCTATCTCTAAATGAATGCTGTCTTCCTCTTCTGTGTAATCATGTCTTTACAAATGCCTGTTTGTTTAGCTGTTCACTTAGCCACGTGTTAAAAAGTGTCTTTAGAATGTAAGGCTAAAAATAGCTGAAAAACAACTGAAAGTCTCTTTTTGACACAGTCACTCTGAACTGTTACACCGCTGTGACTGTGAGTGTCGCCTGTTGCTTGTCCTTCGTTGAAGACTCTGCATGTACAGTAGTTCCCGAGTAAGCCCTCTGATAAGGGATGGGAATCAAAAACCAATTCCAGTTGAGCATGGTAACGACTCGCTTAAGGAATTGATATCAGTGGTCCTTTTGGCTTAGCAATTCCCCTCACTGACGGGGCCAGAAGTGATAAGAATTGTGACTTTATTTATGCAAAAATGTGCTTACTGCACAACTTTCAGTAAGTGGAAAAAATAGCAACCCGCAGAGGAATTGATCTAAGCAGTTCAACACTGAATCAGCAGTCATATGTCTATCATTGTTGCCACTGAAAACATTTTGCCCACACAGAAAATCACCAGGAATCAATAAGGGAATCGTTAAAAATCTGATAGATAATAACTGTTAAAAGCGTTGGTATCAATAAAATGATATCAGTTCCCATCCCTACTCCTGATGGTGATATCTGATGAGCTGTACATCCCCAATGACATGACAAAAGTTGTATTTAACAGAATGCAAATGGCAGCATGACCTGCTTTGAGTCATGTGGCTCACATTGTGCATCATGTGATATGATTGTGCACATTGTATTTACATTGCTAAAGGTATATACTGTTCAGCCCCACTATCTACACTTCTCATGTTTTAAACTCAACATTTTGCCCAGCCCTACCTCACCGCACATACATGTTTACAGTAACACCACCTCTCTGTTTGTGCTACGGCCTGTTTCAGTGGAGTTTTATGTCTTTTCAGGCCGCATTGATGCCTCAGAGATCCAGCAGTCCCTCGCAGAGCTGGGAATAGACGTCAGCAGAGAGAATGCCCTGAAAATATTACAGAGGTATGGCCTCCATCTCAGTCCCCTGTTGCATGTCCCTGTTTCATCTGTGACCTGAATTACTGCTTGTTTATAACTCAGAGACTTTACTTGCTCCGCTGTCATGCTTGGTATCTAAATACAACAGAATAAACTAAAGGGTTTGAATTGAAGAGCTTTCTGTACCATTCCCTAGTATGGACATTGACGGCACCATGATGGTGGACTGGAACGAGTGGAGAGAGCACTTCCTGTTTCACCCTGCACATAACCTGGAAGAGATCATCCGCTACTGGAAACACTCCTCGGTATGTGGCTCAAAGGGGAAAACGTGCGATAGGGGAATGCAGATGAAACTGCAGTGGATTAAATCATGTGTGGCCTCTAGTCCTCTTGTGTGGATTTATGGATTTTCTCTGCAGTTCAGATTTGGCAGCAGCTTTGAAAGACTAGAGCGTCCAACATAATTAGGGCACAGCAGTGCACAGTTTCCCTCTGCGTGGTGCTGTTCTCACCACAAGTAAAGATGACACTCATGAGATATTTGCTCAGTCACAAGCAGAGACCTGCATCCTTCATATGACCAGCTGTTTGTGCAAGGGCTGCTCAGTCAACCACAGTTTTGTGCAACTGTCATAGAACAGTCACACAAACACAAAAGTCACAACAGGAAAATATTTTAAGGAAATATGCAATACTTTTTTCTCAACATATATCCTTCTTACATGGTTTATATTGGCCTACACATCACATACCTTTGTATGCAGGCAGATAGAGCTCAAACTAACTATTTGCTCCCCTCAAAGGAAATGTTATGACTTCATGGTTTTTAAAAAAAACTATTTTGTATTCATTTTGATCAGGACAGGAATCAAGAGCTGGGTCCAGCTAGCTTGGGGAAAGGATTTCATCTGCCTCTGCGCTTATCATTCCCTTTACAATGCCTTCTTCTATTTCTGCATGCCTTAAAAAAGAATAGCATTATTCTCTGGCAAGAGAGGCATCAGCAGATTTTAAATTGAATAGTCATGAAACAAACATGGTGGGAAGGAGACCTAATTCCAATGAAGTTGGGAAACCGAATACAATGATTTGCAAATCCTTTTATACCTTTAATTAATACAGAACACATACAAGATATCAAACTGATAAATCTTATGTTTTTTCTGCAAATATTCACTAAATTTAAATTGAAGCGCTCCAAAAGGGGGAGGGAGGTCCCTGAAAAAGACGTCACTTGGATGGGAGCATATGCTGCTCCAAAGCCTGTATGTACCTTTGTGCATTCATGGTGCCTTCACAGATGCGCAAGTTACCCATGCTATGGACACCAACATGACCCTATGCCACCACATTTGCTGGCTTTTGGACTTAGCGCTGAAAACAATCTGGTTGGTCCTTTACCTCTTTAGCCCAGAGGACTCAACTTCCATGCTTTTCAGAAACAATATGAAATGTGGACTGATCAGACCACAGCACACTTTTAATGTTTTTTTAAAAAATATTTGACTAGAAATATTGCAGATTTCGAAAAGGACATACACCATTTCACATCATCGGTGAAAAAATACTTGAAAATACTATAACGACGAAAGACTACTGAAATACTGATTTAAACAAGCCCAATTTCTCTCAAGAATTTTGATCAGGAGGAATCTGACAACATTTTTGACTGTTATCTCTTTCAAATGTTAAGGAATTATTTATAAATGATGTTTAATAATACAATGATCCTAATATTTGCCTCTGCTAAGGAGGTTATGTTTTCGGGAGAGTTTGTTTGTCTGTCTGTCTGTCTGTCCGTCTGTGAACAAAATAACTCAAAAAGTAATGGACGGATTTTGATGAAATTTTCAGGAAACGTTCAGCATGGGAAAAGGAAGAACTGTTTGGATTTTGATGTTGATCCGGATCAGCGTCTGGCCTCCATGGCAAAAAATTTGATTTCTGTGAAAAACTACTGAACTAAAATAGATATAATTATGAATCCAGTTGCTAATGGTATGTATTCATGGTCAAGGAATCTAAATATTTAGATGAAATAAAGTTAGGACTAATATTTATGGTGAAAATCACAATATGGCTAAGGACTGTGGTGCTGGCGGAGATCTGCGCTCTCCGAGGACTTTTCTAGTTAGTAATAACTTTCTTGTGGTTTTCTAAGCTCATCCTTGTTCTATAGATCTGTGGAATACAGCTTTTGTTGTTTCTACCAAAGTGTCAGGTTTACTTTTTATGTGATTAGGAAATTACATCACACTATTCAATTATTTGCCTTTGTGTGAATTATTTTTCTTGTTACAACTGTTCCAGGTGTTTTAATCCAAATGATGGTCATCTGAAACAGATTGATAATTAAATTCTGATTGTGAGTCAAATGTTCATTGCCCAGTTCAAGCCTTCATAAACTCACCTGATTTGTTTGGCATATTTTCCTGTATTTCATGATACAGTAAAAAGTAGCAATGACATTTTCCCAATATTCTTTTGTTTTTGTCTTAATGTATATAAATCATCCATGATACACGCTGTAACACAGAACTGAATTTCAGTTCCTTACATGTGTCTCTTGAAGGACCTGTGACTCATTGCATGTGCTAGTCTGTTTGCAGGTATGTATTCAGGTGCCACTGCAGCCTGTTTGACAAAGACTCTTCTCTGCTTTTGGGAAAACATCGGTTGTGTTTATCTGAAACAGTTAAAGCGTGCAAGACAAGGGTCAGCCAGTGTTAGTGATTATGATTTCACAAGCAGAAGGATAAGGAGTTTAAACCAGTCTTCCTTTGTTAAAAAAAAAAAAAAAAGAAAATCCAGAAGATTTTAGACTTGTGATATTTTTTCACCAAGGTTGACTAAATACACTGTGAAGAGAGGCACGCTATGCTTTTGTCGTGCTCCCACTGGCTGAAACATCTCATTTAAGGTTTTGTAAACATTTGTTCCCTCCTCACTGTTCGGTGAGTAATTTTGCAACATTGAAAGAATAGTTGCTGCACTGTTTTGCACCTCAAAAGGAGAAGTGCTCGTTGGCATACATTTTTTTTAATCACACTGTTATCCACACAAACAGACACACTTGTGCTCTGTTCAGGAAGACACAGTCTTACAAGCAAAGTAGTTCTGATACCAGAAACTCAATCATGGCCACACCGTAGCATTTATAGGTTTATAGTCCTGACAGGGACAATAATGTTGATGTACCTCTGCTGTTTGACCCATATCAATAAAAAAGACTTGAGCAATATGATTGTCACTTCCAGGTGCTGGACATAGGCGACAGTCTTGCCATCCCGGATGAGTTCACAGACGAGGAGAAGAGCTCAGGTGGATGGTGGAAGCAGCTTGTTGCTGGTGCTGTAGCGGGGGCTGTTTCTCGAACCGGCACAGCTCCTCTGGACAGAATGAAAGTCTTTATGCAGGTGATAAACCTGAAAAACTCCAGATAAATTATTGTGTTGTTCACCTATGAGGATGGGTTAACATGTTTGTCTGTGATTGTATGTTTGTACTACAGGTTCACTCCACTAAAACCAATCGAATAAGCTTGATAGGAGGCTTCAAGCAGCTGATCGTAGAGGGAGGTTTTATGTCCCTGTGGAGAGGAAACGGGATCAATGTTTTAAAGATCGCTCCTGAGACAGCCATCAAATTCATGGCATATGAACAAGTAAGCTCTATTCTGCATTTATATCTTGTGTATTCAGGCCAGGCAAGAGGATTCGTATAGGAACGTTTCACCGTCATTCAAAAGACACATTAGAGCAAATATTTATGGAAAGAAAGACTGAGAATAAAGAACCAAGACCTGCAACCGTAGAACAGGCCAACAAATTCAGATACCTCGGACTCACCCTGGACACTTACCTAACCTTTGACCACCACATCACCGACATCAGTAAACATTCACAGCAAAGGCTACATGCTGTCTGTTCACTCAGAACCTTTCCTTTCTATTGCCCCCACCCTGCTACTGTAGAAGAGTTTAATCCAACCCATACTGTTGCACTGTTGCCCTCAGTTTTTACACCATGCTGTCTGTCTCTAAGTGGTTTGTGGTTTGGCTTCCGCACGAAGCCAAACCGAGGTCTAAACGCATATGTTTTTGCCGAATCTGCGTATCATCCATAGGAAGACGGCGTTTTGGGGGTCTGTAAACGATCATTTCTGAAACCAGGTTCCAGAGTGGAAAGATTTTGAAATGCCGTATACGCAGCCCCGTGATTACCGGCTCTCTGCAAGTTTTCAGATACGCTTACGTCATAGTTTCATATCTTCATTGACACGCATGTGCCACACAGCAACGACAGTGGCGGTGTACGTGAAGCATATATGCTGATGAAGCTAGTGGCCCTACTATCCCTGTTGCAGCAAAATCTCCTTCTCAGTCACCACCGGGTTGAACAAACAATTATCAAGGACACATTACGGCACTTTATGATCACTTTATCACAATCTCTGTTTACAACTTTTGCCGCAAGTATGCATGCCCACTGTTTTTTTTGTCTGTTTCTGCTTGTTTCCGTCATATCGTTACGGCAGCCCTCGAGGCTGGCATGTGTTTTACAGTGTTTTGTTGCGTATCGAGTGCATTCATGTAGACGCACACATTTTCTGAGACGCCTTCGTCTTTATGATGATCGTTTTGGAAACTGTTAAGCGTTTTGTCTTCGTGTGGATGGGGCCATAGACTCAAAAACAATCCTCCTCCGCTTCTACAGTGTGGAGGAATGCAGAGAGTTTATACTGGGACACACTACACAACCACCTCTTTGGACTCTTCTTTCTCGCTTTCCCTTCTGCTCCAACTTTATTTTTCTTCTTGACTATATGTGTTGACCTTTATCCCCAATTATTTAGTTCATTCTTTTATTTGATCTATTTATTTGTTTATCTGTTTTTTGTAGATCTTTATTAAATAAGTCGCCAAGTTGTCTTGGTACAACTAAAATTGTAAAAGGAAAAATACAGATGGTGCAATGTATGTTTTATATGTGTTGCCAGATCTATAATGAAAATAAAGTAAGAAAAATAATGATGATAATACACATCCACAGCCATGGGCACAGGGCATCCCTTCAATACCCACCTCAGACTTCTGCCCTCTGGCTGTAGGAACAGGACATTGAGTTAGAGAAGTGCACAATTTAACAAAAGATTTTTACCATCTGCCTTCTCCATCCTCAACAAAATAACTCGCTGATTAATGTGCCTCTGAATTTGACGTAAATGTCCCATGTCAGTGCAATCCCTGTCTGTCTTCTGTTTCTTACACATGCATTTATTATTTGACAGCCTGTGAAAACAAATTTCCTGCAGGAATGTTATCTACAACTTGGTTTCTTATTCCCAACTTAGCTGTGAAAAACTAGCATTGCAGGGCTGACAGACCTGCCTGATTCTTAAATCCTGCAGGTCCGTCTTGCCAGCCTCCATGTCCAACGAATTCACGCGGCTGAATTCTTAATGGCCCAATCAGGGAAGAGAGGTGGGAGCTGTAGAATGCGGACGTGACGACAACCGGAAGTTGAAAACCGGAAGTTGAGAACGGACATGCCAATTAACCTATTGTCCTCATAGGTACTTAGTAAAACTTGGCGAAATCTGCCCTCCTCAGAAGTTTGCTTGTAGGGATTGGCTTTGACGAGGTTCATGTCACATATAAGTGTTAAATGAATCATCTGTGTGGTACAATTTAGTGTAAGACGATAGTATAAGGCCGTTAGCTGTTAGCAGCGAAGTTAGCGGCTAACAGCTAACGGTCATTTACTGTTGTTAGCTTTTAGCGGCTAAGTTAGCAGTTATGTAGGCCTATGCTACTTTTTTTTTCAATTCTTTATTCAGCAATTTCAAGTAACAAACAGGCACATTTTGCATCATACAGTCTTCAGAAATCACTGAGCAGCATCAGAAACCAGTATAAACAAAATAATAAAATAAAATGTATATATAAAAGAAAAAAAAAAAGACAAATTCAATGAAAACATTGCTTCATTTTTCGGAGGCAACCCTGCTTGATGTGGATTGGTCTGTGATGAATGTGACGAGCAAAACGATTATCCAATCACAAGCTTGTGTTTTTTTTTAAATGCTCTGCCCCTGAAAACAAATTTTCAAGGGCTCCTACCCAGATGGACTAGTGAAATATTTCTGTGGCAGATATATGGAGCTGTCCATCTGGCTTGTCAGGTTAGAAAAAAAACACTAAATTTGCATATTTCCCTTTAATAGATAAATGTTCACGTTGCAGGATTTTGAAGCTGGCTGAGTTCAGCAAACAGCCATATGTTTTTACAGCACAGTCAAATTAAGTGTATGCAAACACTTCATGAAGGAGAGGACCATTTACCTCTCACTGATGTTCTCAGCAGACCATAGAGCACACCAGACAGCAACTAATTTCAAAGTCACACTTGTAGAAGTGTTCACAGAGACATGATGCAGTTAAGAGATCAGCTTTCAAAAGGATAAATTCTCCTGCTTGAAGGTGAAGTAAACAACATTGAGTCAACTTGCTTGTCCTGTGATGATCTTTAGAGTCGATAAGTAACATTAATCTGTTACTATTTTCATGGTGTGTTGTGCCTGTCAACAGAAAGTGACCGTTGGATCCAGAACTTTATTATTAAGGTTGCTGTATTAAAGTTATTATTACTGTGACTGCTGCTTATAATACTACAGCAGTTTGATGAGTTAACTCATCGTTCTGTTTGTGTCACTTTCTGTGTTGAATGTGTTGTCGCTGGGGTGCCGGTTTGGCGGAGTGATAAGCAGTTAGGCACGTCCCATATACATGTTTCTGCAGGCCCAGGTTCGATCCAGCCTGCAGTCATTTTGCAGAGTGTCCTCCCCCACTCTCTCTCTCACCCCCTTTCACAAGCCTATCTGTTATCTCTCTCTCCTATCAATAAAGGCACAAAATGCCCAAAAAATAATCAAAAAAAAAAAGAAGAAGAATGTGTCATTGGGGGTCAATCTGAAGCGATCCAAGACCACCTCATTCAGGCGAGCTTGGTGCGGTTGTTTGTACCAACTGGGATTGATTGCTGCATTCATACATATGTAAATGAAAGGTGTAGTGTGTAGAAACTGGCAGTATTTCGCCAAACAGAAACGGTGAATAAAGGATATAATGTTTCTATTTGTATGTTAAGTCCATCAAAATAGGTGTACAATCATCTCCATAAAACTTTCATTTTCTTTTTAGTAAGTTAGAAAAAGTTTTTTATATTTTTGTACCGCGGGTCTCCCTTTTGTGGTGGCTGACATAATGATCTGCCATGTTGTCTACTGGTGAGTATTGGGGCCAAAAACAACGAAATGCAACTTTGCTTGATTTTGTTTGCTTGTTTTACTAAAAGTTTACAAAACCTGTAACCATCATCTTAATTGACTTGTAGTCTATAAAGATAATAGTCAAAAATATGAATGAAAGACACCCTCACCTCAAAACTGTTGTAAATGATGCCCTGTTAACAATCCTTTTTGGTCTTCACTGGCTCCTGTCGCTTGCTGATGTGATGTTTTACTAACAGACAGGCTTATTCCAAAATCTGAACGCTAGATGTCGCTAATGTCAGTTTCTACACACTGCACCTTTAACCATGGCGTGAAAAGAACACCCACTTCAGTCAGAACCACGGGCTGCCGTTCTTTCTATCACCAAAACTTCTTGTCTTACCCTGTATCTTAACAAAGAGATATCTTAAAAAGATCTCTTAAAAACACCAGCCTTAACTGCATGTTTCCCTCTCTCTGTATTACAGTATAAAAAGTTGTTATCATCAGAAGGCAAGAAGATTGAGACGCACAAGAGGTTTTTGGCCGGCTCTCTGGCTGGAGCCACTGCACAGACAGCCATCTACCCTATGGAGGTACGATGACTGTTTCCATTCACTGTCTCATTCATGAAAGGAATTTCAACAAACTTAGCAAAACAAACCAAAAGTATGTAAAACCTGTGTGTTTCTCTTCAAAGGTACTGAAAACTCGACTGACGCTGAGGAAAACGGGTCAGTACGCAGGAATGTTTGATTGTGCCAAAAAGATCCTGAGGAAAGAGGGAGTGAAGGCTTTCTATAAGGGCTATGTTCCAAACTTAGTAGGCATCATTCCCTACGCTGGGATAGACCTGGCTGTTTATGAGGTATGCGCTCTTTGTGATGTTGCTCTTTAACAGCAGATTGGAAAAAGTCGTACATGGTTGCTTAAAATGTCAGATAAACTTCAGTTATTTCTGCTCGTTCATGCATTTCATTCCTCATCTCCTGACACGTTTTCTTGTGTGCCCCAGAGTCTGAAGAACGCCTGGTTGTCGTACCACACCAGCGACTCTGCTAACCCTGGAGTTCTGGTGTTGGTGGGCTGTGGGACCATCTCCAGTACATGTGGCCAGTTAGCCAGCTATCCACTTGCACTTGTACGCACACGGATGCAGGCACAAGGTAAATACAGGCTGATATTTGATCTCACAGATGACTAAATGTACACCCTAACACAATGGAGGATATTTTCAGGAAAGGAAATATGATAATATGGTGGCAAATGTTTCTGAAGGGGCTGACAATCTTCTTCTAATGAGCGCAGTACACACTGAGTTGGTGCAAGGCTATTTGTGAATGCAACTGTAAAATGAAATCATCTGAAAAATGAAATGTAATTTTAAAAAGATGCTCACTGTAAGAACCGCTCATAGTTACATGATTGTTGACCACAAGATATCATTATGTCCATAGGCTGAACTGAAAAATAATAGGGGTCTAAAAAGTAATCTCTTAATTGATGCATAAAAAAGGAAAAAAAGTAGTATAACTTACTTACTTTATTTTATTGACGGACTCGAAGTCCATAAGTATAAGAAGATGAGAGCTATGAAATGTATTTTTTTTTTGCTGCAGTTGATCTCAAAAGCTGTTTCTACTTATCATACTATGTACTCCTTACTATATCATAATTCATATTCATATTTAGCTGACTATTTTTTTATCTAAAAAGTAGCCTGGCGCAGTGATATCAAATCGGGATGAATCTTTGGTCTGCTTGAATCGTGAAACTAGTGAAGATGCACATCTAAAAAAAAACGCTTGTTTTATTTTGTTGTATTTAATTGGCATGTATAGCTATAATGAAAAGAATCACATAATATTGATACCTGTTGGTGTCATGGTGACAGTAGCAGAAGTCATTTGCTTTCAATACAGTTTCATTTTTTAATTTTAATCTTCAAAAATTTGGAAGTTGGAAAAGAGCTGGAACTGTCAAAGAGCTAGGGCTCCCCCTTCAAAATACTGCCAACATATTTGCACATTTAGATGTTGCTTTCTCTATTTTGGCAAGTAATATCAATAAGGATTCTAAGATCTGAGTACTGTGTGAGAACACCAATTATTAAAACAGTGATGATATCTTTATTATTAAATATAGAGTATTAAAAGATGTTCTAATAGTGACTACATTGAACTTGGAATGTAATATTTCTGATAGTTTTGTACAGTTTTGAAAGTGTTCAGGAGTTATTTATGATATTCAAATCAGCCAGATGCCTGGGGATTAATGTCAGACTTTGTTTTGCAAACTACACAAACCTTAAAGCTGCTTAGAAGCTGCTTAACAGGAAGTTCTCTTTAAAACAAGGTGTCTCCAGCAGTCTGTCATGGTTCAATTCATAACAATCTATCAAACAGTAATGACTTAATTCTTCATCACTGATCCATTAACAAGAGATACAGTTTATCTCCATACACTTGAAAGCATGACTAGTATGCAAACACAGCAGCACAATGCTCGGTCATGCCACACTGTGCAAACAGTGGTCAAAAAAACTGTGCTGTCTGTGTTTGACTGCTCACCTGCTGAGTGATTATCTCTATACACCTGAGAACATGCACCTTCTGTTGTCAAGATAAGGGAACTGCAACATAATACACATGTATTAATAAAAACTTGCAGTGTAGATGGGTCATTCAGATCCGCCTTGTTAAGCTCCAGTCCACAGTGATTTTGAGCTGCGCAAAGCAGCACCTGCTTAAAACAGGAAGAGGTGGGAGCGACTAGCAACATGACAACAGGAAGTGACAGAGCTTAGGATAGATGCTAACAATGTCAGTGGTAGTTTTATCAGAGCTGGGCCACATTTCTTTGACAGGTTGATTGATTGCATTCTTTATCTACACTTCAAAAAAGGAGTGGGAAGAAGTAAAACACGGTGACAGAAGCACCCTCCAGCTACATCAACTGATTGCCCTGTAATAAATTTGATTGTGAGAGTGACCGTCCAATCATCTGTCGAACATGGTTTTTCTGCCCATTCCCAAACACTTTCCATGAACTCTTTCCCAGATGGAATAGTGAAATACACTCCCTGGCAAAAAAAAAATCATCACGTGGATTTAACCAAGCTAATAGGTATTAGCCTACTACTGGATAATTACTTCATGGCCGATTGTCGTTCAGCTGGCAACAAGTTATTTAACCCCAGCTGATGCAATGAGCAGCTTCTCATTCCTTAAACAACCATGTGTTAGTCTGTTTAAGAAGGGTCAAATCATTGGCATGCATCAAGCAGAGAAAACATGAAAGAAGATTGCAGACACCACTAAAATTTGGTTGAAAAATGTTTGTGTGTCAGGTTAGCATAAAATGGTAAAATCAGATTTCTAAAAATGACCAAAAGTTTGACCTTGATGTTGCATCCCACTCTTAACATCAGGGGCAGAAAATGAAAGAGCTACCAAAAAAATAAAAATACAAAATAAGCTAAATGTTAAGTATTTCAATTGGCTTAAAATTTTATTTTATCACTCTCCAAGTCCTGCTAAAAATGACCCCACTGATTGTGAAAGTAGCTTATAATTGACCAAAAATGCTTCACTGCTTAAATCTGAAAAATAGCCCCCTGCCTCACTAGCTGTCCTTTCCTCTGCAGCATCTCTGGACGTGTCCGACCAGCCCTCCATGAGCAGTCTGTTGAAAAATATCCTAGCCAAGGACGGCTTTTTTGGACTGTACCGAGGCATCCTACCAAACTTCATGAAAGTCATTCCTGCTGTCAGCATCAGCTACGTGGTTTACGAGTACATGAAGACTGGCTTAGGGATCTCCAAATGATGCGACAACAGAGAGACAGGAACATTTTACTGTAACTATAAAACTTGAAAATGGCTGAAAAAACTCCAGTTGTCGCACATACAGATCATGACTTCCACCAGCTGAATGAAAACTGTATGTATCGTACTGCGGGATGCCAACCAGAAACTAAGGCGTGTATTATTTGTACTGAGCATGCTTTAAGTCTTAAATTAGTGTTACATAGAGCACGTACAAAATTCAAACACCATCCAAGCCATCTTTTGAAACAAAAGTAGTATTGTGCTGAAATACATACCAAAAAAATAAGATGATACATAACTGGTTGATGCAGTTGTTTTTCTGTCATCAACTCAAATGGTAGCTAATGAGTTGTGATTTTTGGTAGCAAAGAAATATTTTCTTAAATAGAATGGCACTTATGCTGTGGGAAACACCGCAGGACGAATGCTGTGAGGAAAAATGACACTATGCCAGTTTAAATGTTTGCGTCCACAACCTTTAGGGGTCATTTAACACTCCATTAAGTAAGAAGCACCTGCTCTAGGGTGACATCAGCTCCAGACAAACAGCTTAAAATAACCAGCCTGAAGAAAATCAATAGCTCCTTGAACACTGGAAACTGTGTGCATGACGATGTGTAATGTGAATCCCTTATTGTGTGTTATTTGATAATATCTTAAATGTGCCTTATAGCTATTTCATGTTAACTTTCTGATTTCAGCAGCTTTATTTTTTTATTTTTACTACATAAAGATAAACTATGGAAGACGATGAGGGCCGACAAGAGAGACAAGTAATGAGAGGGGAGAGATATTTTTCAGCACTTTGGGCAAAATGTCAAAATGTTGAGAGTATTATTGATAAAATGGCAACGCAAAAAAACCCAGAACAGAATACGCATTTTTTAAAAACAATAATGGCCCTATTTAAGCTGCCATTTCAGGCCGTAATATTGCACTCTCGTGACTCTTTACTCCCACTGTGAACATCACAGATGGAAAAGGAAATTAAACTGGAAATCTTTTAGAATATTAAGTTACAATAAAAACACTATGGGAAAGAAAATCTTCAGGCCTTTAGGTAAAAGACTGATAGAATTGTTTTTATTGAGGTGAGAAAAAGAAAGTCCTTGTTGATTTAGCTCAGGATCATCACATCATCATTAGCATCAGACTGTTAAGAGGAATTATTGTAAAAAGGGGTAATTCAGAGCGATTAACCCACTAGTGTGGAAAATATATATATATTTTCTACTTTATGTATGTGATTTTTAAAAAGCAAAATTCAGAGTCTCATAGATTTGGATTTTATGATCTGAAAATGTTTTTTCTGACTTTTTTTTAATTTAAAGAAGGAGCCTAATATGCCATTGTGGACTTTTTGATTGGTTTGCTGACAAACCAATCAGAATCACAGAAGCTCTCCTTGAATCAGCAGATGACACGTCACTGCAGACTCTGACAACTTACCTGAGTAGTTTTAAAAATGAACTGTGCGGAAAGTTTGACCTTTAGTTGTTGCTTTAACATCGAAAATCCTAAGAAAATATACATACACATAAAGATAAAAGATAACATTTACATAGTGACATGAAGTGGTAATTATATCAGCATTTTGTTCATGTGGCATCATGTTATAAATGAAATATGAGTGGAATTAGTACAACGGGAAGTAATTTTCAGTTGTTTCAAATAGTAGAAAGGCAAGCTATTGCAGATTTCGTCTAACTTAGTAACAGTTAACAAGTAGGGCGGGGTTTGATATGGGTTACTCTCTGTAAGAGGTGAGGCTTGATAAAGGTCAGTAAATATGTAATAAAATCCAAGGTCAAAGTGTTGAGAAAAAAACATTAAAATGTCGACTGCACTGTATGTTTTAGGTCAAACGGATAACTGCGCTGTATTCATGAGCTTAATAACAATAACAGTGTGTTTTTTAATGAACATTTCAACCAGTTTACCTACACGACGATTTGTAGAGGCATTATATTCATTGTTTTTAAGTCCTTAAAGGTCGACTGAACTTGTGAAATTGTACAGTGTTTTAAAAGTATTCTTAAATTTGCTCATTTTTATGGACGTTAATTCTTCTCAAAATACTTCTTTCTGGTCATGTGTAAGGTCTCTCAGCATCTCGACTTTCCCCTGAACTTTTTTATTTTATTTTCATCATTTTGTATTTTTACTGAAAGTGCATCCTGAAAAAAATCTCCCACCTCTTATTTGTGTTTATACTTTGCCCAACTCTAATACTCCTCCATCATAAACACTGTATTTATATATGTTGAATATGTATATCTGTTTTTAGTGGTGATATTTATATGCTTTGTTGACAGCTGATGCATGGTAACATGTTAAAGAGAGCAGGAAAAACTGGTTATTAGACTGAATTACCCTCAAAGAGCATGTTTTTTGTCTTGTGTCACTTCTCATTTCAACACAGTAAAAACCTCCACCCAGTGAGACTCACTCAAGCGCTCACACACAGACAAACTACTTCAGCTAACATTTTCTTTCTTGCTCTTCCACTTCCCTTCTGTTGGGGTGTCTTTATCTTCCATGAAAGGTGACAATCAGACTGTTTGTCATGATTAAAAAGATTCATATATGTGACTTTACAGAAAGTAAAACCAGCATTGGTGTGGTGTTTTTTTTATCTAACTGAACAGGAGGGAACTTGATAAGGTCTGTCTTCACTGACATGAATACTGGTAAACAGACTCTGGTGTGAGGTTCAGCTGATTAGAGTTTCTAATTACTGAATCCAAGAGGACTGGTGTGATAGCTCCATCTAGTGGTGTAGAAAGAGCACATGCACACGAAAAATGTGGTATTAAAGCACATAAAGTCTGCTTTTTGAGTTTTAAATGCCCCTTAGTGTCTTTTAAATGTCTCCTCCATTTGACGTAGCACTTCTTTGAACAAGAAAAAGGTTAGCAGCAGCAGGACTTCTTCCCATGTGTATGGTGCCAACAACTGCTTAAAACGCCTTGTCCCCCTGCCTCCCCAGAATAAACCTACCAGTGTGATGTCCTACCATTGTTTCATCATCAGAACAACTGGCTTAGTGCAACACAATGATTTTCAGAAATTATAAACTTAGGTTCGCATAATTTTGTGGGTTATTTACATTCACTATGCACACTCTCAACTCCATTTAGTAGCACTTCTTTGAACAAGAAAAAGGTTAGCAGCAGGACTTCTCCTTCTTCCCATGTGTATGGTGCCAACAGGTGCTTAAAACGTCTTGTCCCCCTGCCTCCCCAGAATAAACCTACCAGTGTGATGTCCTACCATTGTTTCATCAATAATATCCAACCAATTCGTTAGGGTAGGGGGGAGTTCATTGTGCCATGTTCTTGTTATGGCCTTTTTTGAGGATGCCAGTAAAATCTTGATCAGGTACCAGTCTTTGTCTTGGATGTTTTCTCGGTTCACATTTCCTAAATATAATACAGTACAAACATGTATATCTCAAACATGTATTTCAAGTTACCTGCACACATGTCACTCTTGGCATGTAAAAAAAATGACATATCATCACTGTCTGACACATCTTGTCTTCAAATCTGGTACTTTAAAGGAAATGATAAAACCCTAAACTATATAATAAATTATCACAGTATTATCATGGATCCAATTTATGTTTTTGGTCTTCAATTTGATTTTCTAGAAGACCCAGTCACTAAAATGGAAGTTGGCCGACAGCACATTTTTATGATAAATATAAAAAATATAAAAAAGTTAATGTGAGATCTGTGACCGACAGTAACAATATATCTAAAAATGGCTATTTCTGGTTTAATTTGTTTAACTGAGAAAAAATGACAGACTGTGAAATATTTGCAAGTCGTCTTTACGCGATTCATAAGCTTTTAACACATTAAGCTTTTGAGCAAAAACAAGGCCTGAATGATTCTTCAATTTCTTTGTTTTTAAGTGTAGCCCAAAAACAGCCAAAAAAATACACTGTGAGAAAAGTCTCCCATCATGGAAAATGTCATTTATATAATACAGGAGTAAAGTAAGTATTTTTATTAATTTTATTAATACTTAAGTAGGTATTTATTGAAAAAAATGAAGCCCCGTCTGGATGCGCTGCCGTCACTTTTGTCCTTCGCTCTCGCCGTAGTTGGGGCATCTGCGGCTGCGCTGTAGTTGTTGGTTGACGGTTTGCCCTCCGCCTTAAACTTAATACTTTCCACTAACAAAAGTGGATATCTGTGAGTTCACTCGGGCTTTTGTTAATGCGTGTTTCGTATGTATTCGAGTTGTCAGAGCCGACACTGAGGCATTGACAGCTCGGTAGTTTGTCTCAAAGTGTCAGCTAGCAGCTAACGAGCTAACAGTTAGCAGCAGCTAAAAATATTCTGGTGCAGACAGAAGTGAAGTGGGGCGCACACAGCTGAGCGACAGGCGGACACTTCGGTGAGTTACAGCCAGAAAACCGTGTTTACTGACCCCTTTACACGATGATCACGGTGTCTGTTGTTGCAGTTTGTCAAGTAAAAACTTGTTGCTTGTTGGGCACCCTGTGGGCGTTAACAGACGGTGTTTAGTCTGACTGGAGGATTGTATTAACCTTAAGCTTTGGTTCAAGTCTGAGCAGGTTCAGTCGAGCCCTTTTTTTAGGAATGTCTTTCCTTCTGTGAGCCTTCAGATTAAGAGAGTGTTCAGGTCCAAGGAGGAATCAGACTGCGACAACAGTGTGCCTCGATACATTCTTTGAATGTTGATATAATAAACAGAAGAGTGACTTTATAGATGTAAAATCGGTCTATGACACAGCAAAAACTGTCATTTCCGTTTAGATAAAAAAAAATGCAGTCAAGCCAGTCATGACTCCTGGAGCACTAGCCCGTAGAGCTGAAATTTGTCTGTGGTAGCAAGGGATGGGAATTAAAAACTGGGGATGCACAATACTGATATCGACAGATGTTAACATTTCTTACAAACAATATTTTGGTCACACATGTTGGCCTTATACATTACATATATTGGCTGTAATACTGAGTGCATGAATGTAGCACAATGCTTCACCCTGTCATTGCTGAATCATTACATTTTGAAAACAAAGCTTTCTTTCATAAGAGAAGGAGATGTTTTTTTTACTTGATTCGCATGTATATATATATTTTAACACAGATACCTCAAAGGAGATACCTCATAGCTTTTCCAAAAAATGTTGTTATTGGTATCAGCAATGATAAGTCTGGAAATATTTAGCAAACTGGAACAATCCAACATTGTAGTACATCCCTATCAAAAAACAATTCCAGTTAAGAATCAATAACAATTCATTAGCAGATTCTACTATGCCCATCACTTCCACTTCCCTCCGCTTTGTTTAGCACGTCTTGCAAAACAAAGGTGTCCACTGTCATTGGAGACAGCCAGCAGAAATTACAACAGTGGATGGGCAGGGGCCACTGAAGCCTTATGCTTGTCTGAGCCATGATTAGATGATAGGCATGTACTTTAAATAACTGCACATACTTCAGCATGTTTGGGATTAAATGTATGTGTATGTTTACGAAAATTGATCGCAGTGTTCAGTATTTGCTAACCTACCTCTTCTTTATTGACAACTTGATTACTACTGTAGGAAATTTGAAAACCGAATTTAGTTTTTTCATGTAAATTGTGATTTAATATTCATTTCCTTACCAATATTCCAGCTCCATTCAATGTGTTGACTGCAACAAGTAAACTATTTTAAGTCATTCAAAGTACGCCTTTTTCTACAATTTCACAGGATCTCTGTCTCTTTTTTTGACTATTCTGACTTTCTTTTTTTTGTGCTCCATCAGATAAAAAAAAATCCTGTTTTTTTCCCTCTGTAGCATCGGGAACACTGAGGCATTATGGGAAATACAAGTGACAGAGTGGCAGGAGATCGCCATGGAGCCAAAGCCCACCGCTCAGACAGCAGCGGCAGCCAGAAAGACCAGGAACCCAGCAGCAAGATGGTGGACAGCACAGACGACCCCAACATCTTTAACACCCATGGACCTGAGTCTAAGGTGCTGCAGAGAGACAGATTACTGAGCAGAATGTTGTTAATTTTCTTTTTTAATTCACCGCTAACAGATTGTTTGTGTTTATAGGCACTGGGAGAAAAAGAATTCACACCGGATCTTGACGACCTGGTGAAAACTGGCCCTCAGGCTCGACCCACCGTCATCCGCTGGGCTGGAGGGGGAAAGGAGGTCTACATAGCCGGTTCATTTAACAACTGGAACACAAAGATCCCGCTGAACAAGAGGTGATCAAGTTCTTTCAGTGTCAGTGTCACTAAGTCTGTCTTTGTTCCTGAGCTCACTTTGAACTGAACATACTGAGATTGTGTAATTTAACATGTACTTTAACTTCGGTGTATGAAACTTATCTGCAGCACAGAAATGGTAGTTTTTGCGTGCTTACAACTATATATTCAGGTATTTAAGAATAACAGGTTAAAATATATTCACACCACATAGCAATACAGAGTGTACCACTCACTGTCTTTATTTTCTTTCTTTTTCTAAAGCCATAACGACTTTGTGGCGATCCTGGACCTGCCAGAAGGAGAGCACCAGTACAAATTTTTTGTAGACGGACAGTGGGTCCACGATCCATCAGAGGTACGTCCTTTTTTGTTTTTATGATGGGATTCTTCCCAAAAGAAAATGCCAGCCTAATGGTGGACTTATTTTCTATTATAGCAATGACACCTGTGTCATGGGTGTCTTTGATGCAGAAACTCAGAAATAAGGACATTTATTTTTTTAGGACGTCCTTATGAGCTGACTAATGTTATTAATGTTGTTATTGTCCTGTGCATTGTTAGCTGTACAGATAACAGTAGTGCTCATGGCACTTCCATCAACATTTTTATCTAAAACTCAAGTAACTTTTGTTGAGTTCTCATAATTTTGTAATAAAGATACGTGAAACTTTTCTTTTCTGCAGCCAGTTGTAACCAGCCAGCTCGGCACCATCAATAATCTGATCCAGGTGAAGAAGTCAGACTTTGAGGTGTTTGACGCGCTGCAGGTCGACTCTCTGGAGTGCTCTGACACATCAGGTCAGCATGTCAGCATAGTTCACCTCCTCTCTTTACATATAGTCCTCATAGAGCCAAACAAACAGGAAACAACACGTGTCCTGCAAAGTATTTTTTTATTTGTAATGTTAGTTAAACCAGTTATTGTAGTGGGTCCGTGCACTTCCTTATGTGAAATTGCATCTCTAATTCTGGGGGGGAATTACCATTGAAATTAATTTGAATGATTCTGTGGAACAAACAGGGCTAAAACAAACATGAAGGACATGCCTGAGTTGGGAATTGATAAGATCTTCTGAATAGCAATGACCTTCTCAGTTCTGCTTATTCATCTAGGAAGAAGGATGAAGGCTCACACAGGCTGTCTGTGTCAACACTCCTGATACTTCATGTTACGTGGTGTCTAAAAAAACATTAGCACGTTGATGATGTTTTCCCCCCTTTTGTTGTAACTTTCTGTATAAATATGCCACAAGTTCTACTGTTTCTGTCGCTCTGCCATGATTGGGTCTTGGCACCCTTTGTGGTTTATGCTGATAGCCTCCTGCAATAGTGTGACAGCATTGGTTTGTAAAGCGTGTGGGATAAACTGGAGGAAATTAAAGAGGTACTGTCGAGTAAATTATCACATTGTATTGAGACTTCAAGCTAGCTCAGGCTGATTCTCAACTGGAACCAGTTCTCTGGTATCATGCATACATTTCAGTTAAACCAGTTTCCCATTATAATTACACTTTCCAGTCAATGGAAAGTAAGCAGTCAAATGCTGACATTCAGCTTAAATGTTTAAAGTTTTTTGTTATTGTTTGATTATTTTCACTGCAGGCGGTAAAGATCCTCAGCTGAGGTTGTAGATGTATTTACAAGACAGTTAAAGCCATGTGCTTAGAGAAAGTCTGGGTAGACATAAATCAGACTAAAATATGTATTTTACATAAAGAACCTCATCAAAAATAATCAGGCCTTCTGGGGTGCTGGTGTTACAGTGGTAAGCAACCAGGCATGACCCATATACATGCTTCTGCTGGGCAGGTTTCAAATCCAGCCTGTGGCCAGAGTTTCTTCCCTACTCTCCTGCCCCCCTTCACAAGCCTATTCACTGTCTCCCTCTCTCTTGACAGGAAAGGCACAAAATGCCAAAAAAAGAGGGTGAAAAAAAATCAGGCCTTCTGAAAACTACTAAAAACATTTCACATTTCGTTGAATCGCAGCTTGTCACTGTTTATCCCCATAGATATCAATTACTAGATGTTGCTCTTTGTCACTTCCATGGATTTTGATGTCAATGCGTCCCCTTCCTTCAAACACAATGCGATTTAAAGTGCTGATCAGAGTCAAAACATTGTGGCATTATGGACATGAGAAAACATGACAATGAGCAAAGTGTAGAAATTTGAGTCTAAACATGATGTTTAAAGTAAAAAAAGTTCAAAGCGGTGAATGGCACAAACAGGCTAACTGACTTGTCAGTAGATTAAATGATTGTTGTATGTTCATTTGCAGATCTGTCCAGCTCTCCTCCAGGTCCATATGGACAGGAACAGTACGTCTACAGACCCGAGGAGCATTTCAAAGCCCCTCCTATCCTCCCCCCTCACCTCCTACAAGTCATCCTCAATAAGGACACCAATATTTCTGTCAGTATCTTCATCCTAATTGGAGTTACTTCCTGTTATTGTCCATCATTTCCTCCTCAGTTTGTAACCTGCTGTCATGTTTCCTGTTGTCAGTGTGACCCCGCCCTGCTGCCTGAACCAAACCACGTCATGTTGAACCATCTCTATGCTCTGTCCATAAAGGTAGGGTTGGTATTTTTGTTCTCTTTCAGATATATCCTGTCTGATTTACCGCTTCTGTCTTCCTCTAAAGGCAGTTTTCAAATGTGTTTTATCTTTTTCTCCATTTAGGATGGAGTGATGGTGCTGAGTGCCACCCACAGGTACAAGAAGAAATACGTCACCTCTCTGCTTTACAAGCCGATCTAAACCTCCTCTTTGGTGCTCCACAGTGCTTTCACAGAGCAGCACGTTTGTATCTTGCTGTTTTAAGTTTCTGTCATCGCCTTTAGCCAAATCTTGCACTGAAACAAAGTTTACAGGTGGAGCTGAAGGCAGACTGTGGCTCTGATCTTGAAAGGGAACACTTTGGTCTACATAGGGCTCTGAACAAAAGTGGCCAAGTGTGTATTAGTGTGTATCACAGAGAGGGGAAACCACACTTTGGCTTTTAGCGCTGACGTCCACTGACAGAGGAGACTGACTGAACACTGTTTGTTAGTTGCTGCACCTTGTGAATATTTGCATGTTTCTGCATTAGACGTTAGATCCATGATGGGTTTTGGATGTTCTCTTGAAAGTGAGGGCTTTTCATGTGGTTTTGATACGAATCAAGCATTTTCTTCTAAATGTCGCTTAGTCATATCCTCTGTGAAATCATTTATCTGACAGCATTTACAGTGAGTCAGCACGCAGGATAACAGAATGATGAAAACGGCTCAGAGTCAAGTCAAGCAGACCGAGTGCCTCAATATGAAGTGCAATAACCTGTAGAGATTTCTAGGAACCTCTTTTCCTTCACAGCAGAGATTGTGATACAGAGACTTGAGTATCTCCCCTTACAGAGTTTATCTCTGATGCCAGTGCAATTAAAAAGTTGTGTTAATGTATGTACACATCAATGCTCCTCTGAGGAACTTTTAGGTCATGCTAATAAGAGTAGGAAGGAAATGTAGCCCATATGTCGCATCACCAAGTAGTTCTAAACACAGGAACTTTGTCCAGGAAAAGTGAAGCACTGTAAAGAATCTTACTGCAGCTTCTAGATGAGCCAACTTAGTTTTTTGTGTAGTTTCACCATAAAAGTGGTGTAAGTTTAAGGCTGTTAATTGCTGTACCTGATCATCTCCCCACAGAGGCAGAACTGAACAGCTGAGTTGCTGGCCATCATATTTAATAGGGTCAAAGACCTCCAGCAACTCCACTTCAAAAAACAAATTATCCCCTGAAGTCAGATATGTATATCAGGTTAACTAGTGGTTGGGTATTTGTATTGGAAAGCACCTGGGAATTTGATATGTATAGCTATATATGGGTGAAGATATCAATTTATCAAGATATGTGGCAGTACTATAAACAGTGAAATACATCACAGTTTTTTTTACTAAAAATCTTTTTTAAAGCATTAAGAGCCAACAATATTGCATGCATAAAGATACAGTTCCGAATACGTATCATTTATATAAATCACAGTTCCTCAAACAAAGATAAACATATATGTGCTGAAATAATGGCAATAACTGTAACAAAGAGAGGGAGAGTAAATGACTGTATGTGCCAACAACTGGCAGCTGTGGGCTTCCCTAAAATACAAATAAATGTACCAGATTTCTGTAAGTTATTGAATGATATAAATCACAATGCTGCTCTAACAATACTGTATTACACAGAATGTTTTTGGATACATTAGTTTATTGATATATTTTGATATACCGACTTGTTGGTTGAATAAACTCCTTACTGAACACACTGTCTTAATCAGTACTGGTCTAAATCCTGGTCAAATGCTCTATTAACGTAATGCAGCTTTCCATTACTGGTAGCCATGTTAGCTCCCTTTAATAGCTGCTGCCTTACAACTGAAACATATCAACAAAAGACTTAAAATGAAAGCTATAGAATGAATAATTCACATCTATAGCATCTCTTAGCAACCATAACATCTGGCAGCATTTTAATCTAAAAATTGGAGATAAAGTTTTATGTAGACTGTGTGTGGTTGCACTTGCATAGAACTGCTAAACCGACATGCAACCACATTCAGGTCAGAAGTAGGGACATTAAACTAAAAGGAGAACTGAAGACAAGCAGTGCTGTACCTGCTAGCATTGGCAGCAGCTACACTACACTCTGCAAAGCAGCTGACACTGGTCCTGTGATAAATAACTTTATATACTCTATTTTGACTGTTTTAGTGTGCTTTATTAACATTATAGAGCCTGTTTAATCTGCCTTAAACTTGCATTTTTCATCAGGTTATAAATGATTCTCGGTAACATCCCTAGTACTGATTTGAGTTGACAGAACAGGCTGTATGTGTTCAGATAATTCATTTTTTTAATTGGGAGAACTTCATTCATATTTCTGGAGGTGAACGTGTAGCTCTCATTTACTCACCTCATCTAATCCTAACCCCCAGTTTGTCCTGTAGGCACATTGAAAACTATAAATATAATAACAATGACATAACTGTTCTTTGCTGATGGATGTGTTTGCTTTAAAAGGCAAGAGTCAAAGATTTCAGCTTGGTGTATAAGCAGCTAAAAATTCCTCTCAGGAGCTTTAATGTTGATTAACTGGTTACTGGGGAAAATGTACTTGGTATGGTAGGAAGCTAGTTTAAGGGCTTTTGCCTGCAGATGACGTGTCATTGTTTGGGCTGTCAGTGCAGACATGCCCTTCACATTAGCCATTTTTGCTGCTTTGCTCACAGAAGTTTCAAACAGTTAAACTTGTGAAACAACTTTGTCAGAGTCTCTTCTCCCTCGCTGAGCAATCAAAATTGATGAAGATGATATATTACAGATGGACAAGCGGCCATGATCATATGCCCCAGAGGCTGTTATTACTGCAGATAGAGCCAGGACATGACTCCCTTACTTTGTTTTCATGTTCCTCAAAAAGGAAACTATGGTGCACAGGGATCCATTTAAATAAACATATGGACACAGTCAAAGGGAGCAGGGGTCAGCTTTGGTCACCTTGCGACAGTAGGTGGTGATAAATTCTATGAATCTGAAGGTCTGAAAGCACAAAAATGATTTTTACTTAATGTATAGATGTTTTAGTTTGATAGTCTAAGAAATAATTAGATGTGATTTCATCGTTTATGGATTCATTTCACGTATCTCGACAGAGAAATTCTATTACTTTTTATTAGCTTTAGTTTACATTTTTTCCTGTTTTTTGAATATTTTAACAAATTAAAGAAAAAAAAATCTGCCTTAGACTAGTGATGGGAAAACAGTTCATGAGGTTTCTACAAGTTCTAATGAACGATACACAAACTATGAGCACCATTTTGTTATTTAAAGGGGATGATGATTTTTCTGATAGTTTCATCTTTCTGCTGTAAAACAAAAGATTGTTACAGTTATTGATAGAGATGCACCATATTATCTTTACAATATCAGTATGTGCAGGTATAAGTGATATGAACATTTTTGCTGATTTACTGCCAGTAAGTTAGCCATACACAGCTGCCACGTATGTCCTGTACAACGGCAGAATATATGAATGTATCATAATGCACCTTCTTTCTATCACGCATCATTCATAATAGGACAAAATGCTGTTTTTTCTTGTTTCACACGTTTTTAACATGGGTATACTGTCACTGTGAAAGGAACTCTGCAACCACATATCGGATATTGGCAAACATATAATATTGTGCATCCCTAGTAACTAAGAACAAAATAAAAAGATTTTTAAAGTAGTCAAAAGAAACATTTTGATTCCAGAAACCACAGTTCTGGTTATATTAAAGTCTCTCCTAATACTGATTTCAGACCAAACCTTAGTTACTAACTCAACACAGACTGGCATACATATTTTTACCATAAAAGATATTGTGTGTTTTTTCTCACAGCTCTGTGTTTTGATAATTACATCTACATTGTAATGTTATCAACAGAAACTGTTTCAGTCTTGTGCTTTAACTGTGCTGATAGACTGAAGATTTAACAGTTTCAAAAAGAGTTTTGAAGCATTTTTCAGTCAATTATTTTTCCCCTTTTAATTATACGAACAGCTATTGTATTTTTTTGTTGTTGTTGTTGGAAAGCCTGATCAATCACCTTTGCAACAAGGTGCAACTTGTAGGGATCATGCATTTGGGGAATGAGCAGCACAACTAATCATGCGCTCAAAGAAAATATGCCAACACCCCTTGCCGCTGGAAGCCAGTGTTCCCATTCAAGAGTGGCAGCATTTCCAAAGTTAGGGCCAAGTTCTGTGAGATTGATTAAGTCAAAGATAGCTGAAGTGGGCAACCCAGGCAGACAACATCACAAGAAGACCAGTTACTCACCCTTGCTTCATTGCTTGTTTAGCCCATTTCATTACTGAGTGATCATGACTCGTTGTACATTGTTGTTAAGGTGACTAATCAGGTTTTCCAATTATGTTAGATACAGTACTTATTTGTGTCATTAAAGGGGAGAAATGCTGGACTGAAATAACATTTCCATTTTTTGTAGGTGTTTTTGAATCTGCTGGTTGAGGTCAGTGTCATTTCTGCTGTTGCCTTTTTCTTGTCGTGTTTTTTGAGCACTTTACCATCCTGTGAGCAGGAGTGTGGATTTATAAGCTTTGAACTATGCAGCAGACTACTCTTGTACTGTAGCTTCTCTGTTTGTTGTTTTTATTTATTAATTGTTAGATATAAGTTTGCAGTGCTTTATATTTACATGTAAATGTGTGTATCTGTGTATGAATAGGAATGTACTCTGTGTTTCTGTTACATGTGTAGTCCACTTCACAGTGTGAACTTGCTGCTTTGCATGTACTGAATGTGTGCAACATGTGAATTTACCACACGTTTACAGAGTGTGAAACAGTCGGTTATGTAATGAAACTGAACACATTGTGAGAGCACATTTTTAGATCAACTAAAAGGGCTTTGAGTGAAGATGGCTGCCAAGGATTTAAGTGTACAGACTCTGCTCACGTGTTCTTTACAGAATAATTATTGTGTATTTATTTGTGCTGGTCAAATGTATCTATTTAGATGAGGCCCAGAAAGGCCCTAAGTACAGTTCTTAGAGTCAAAAGAGTGTGTATCCACATCTAGCATTTTTGAAAGCAATTTATCACCCAATTAAAATCAAGAATGGGCAAAACTTCTTATATCAGCTTTGTTATCACGAGTGGCGGAGGAGACAAAGATCTGACTCGTGTTAGTTTCCAGATAAATGCTGCCAGTGGTGATGTAAGTCCATTCTATGATTGAGATGCTCTGAAAGTGTTCTATAACTGTCAAGCATTACTCTGTTTATTTTGTCCAAAGATTTGTAATATTAACAGAAAAGAAAAGGGAGTTTTGATTAATGTTGTGGACACCAGGAGGTGTTCTTTGGCTAAAACCAAAACTTGAATTTTAAAACTGTTTCATGAATGTTTTCAGATGATCATCAGATTCTGTGGCGATTTACTGTACAAGGTTTTACTTGTTTTCAAATAAAGAGAAGACACATTGGTCCTTATTTCTGTCTTTTTATTCTTCTGATATGAAAAATATAAAGCTACTGCCAGCTCTAGGTATATTTTAAAGCATTTCCTACAGCGTTTAAATAAACACGCATATCAGACAAAGAAAGCACATGAACGGATTTTATGTATTTGATGAGAAGTAGCTAACAATGACAGAAATCTTGCATTAAAATTATGATCTGGTTTCCTGATGATTAGATGTTTCTCTCTGGGAATTGCCAAAAATAATCAAAATTTTCGTGGTATGGTGTTGATTCAGGAACTAAATTATGCGTTTTTGCTAGGGGCTTCTAAAATGAACTTCATAAATCCTGTTTTTATGCTTATTCCTCCTAACTGTTTTATAACTTTTAATGTGCTTTATGAAGTCAGATATGTTATTCTTGATTAAGTCTGTCTCAGATGTAAGAAGAGCCACATCATTTTATTCACATTTCCTGTTTAATTACTTTGGGAACTGACAGGTCCCTAATTTGTCTTTTGTTGACATTTGGTTGTCCCTGATTGGATTGTACTGTCAAAACAGCTTGAATAAGAGTTTGAGAGCATCTGATTGGGCAACAGTCAAACAGAGAGGTTCAATTTCTCTATGGGTCAAAATAAAGTATAGGCCCGAGGATACTACTGCTATATTCTTCATAAAGAAAATGTGACAAAAAATGAGGGGTTAAAGATTTACTACTGTAGATCCACCAAATCAGAGTTTCCACAAAAACACTTCTGGCTGATTTGAAAACTTTCTGAAATAGATGTTTGACCTGAGGACTGTCATTGATTGACAAGACAGTGAGCTCCTTAACACAATGATCCCAATGAAGATCCCATTGTATGTTTTCAGAGCTAACTACCAACTTGAATTCCAATGAAGTTTGGACCTTGTGTAAAGCATAAATAAAAAACAGAACACAATCATATGAAAATCCCTTTCTGCCATTCTTCAATTTGTTTAACTTCAGAGGTAAGATATTTAATTTTTGAGCTGATAAATTTTACTTTTTATTCTGCAAATATTCACTACTTTTTATTTGATGCTTGCAACACATTCCAAACTAGAAAAGCCCTTGGAGAGCGCAGACCTCCGCCGGCACCACAGTCCTCACCCATATTGTGATTTTCACCATAAATATTAGTCCTACCTTTATTTCATCTAAATATTTAGATCCCTTGACCATGAAAACATACCATTCGCAATTGGATTCATAATGATATCTTTTTTAGTTCAGTAGTTATTCACAAAAAACACATTTTTCACCATGGCAGATCCAGACGGTGATCCAGATCAACACCAAAATTGAGACAATTCTTCCTTTTCCCATGCTGAACATTTCCTGAAAATTTCATCAAAATCCATCCATAACTTTTTGAGTTATTTTGTTCATAGACAGACAAACTCTCCCGAAAACATAACCTCCTTGGCAGAGGTAAAAAGCTGGGGCATGCATAAAAATCTGGGAAAGCAGAACATTCCATAGGTCAGGTTAAGTAAAACAGGTGAGTGTCATGATTGGGTATAAAAGCATCCTCAGTTCTTCAATGCTTACAGTGTGTTGAGTAAAGGAATAGTGATGTAACAGTGGTAAACGTAAAGCTGTCTCAGCCTTTTCAGAGCGTGTTGCAGGCATCAAATTTAAAACTTGAAAAGCACTCAGAGCGCACAGACCTCTTCCAAGCAATTCAGTTACAGCAGTGTCTGTAAAGGACAACTTCTGTAGAAGATACAGTTCTGGATCACCACACGCTCTGATTGGACAGCCGAGTCTCCACTCATGTCCGTCCATGTGGAGAACTCGTCTGCTGGCATTTCAAGGGAAACTGGAAAATGTAGTGAAATAGACTGAAAAACGTTGACATCATACAAACTACAATTCCCATAATGACTTAAAGGGGGCAAATTTATTTTTCTCCTTGTTTTGCATGTTTTATGTGCATATAGTATTGTGTAACTTTGATATACTTTAGGTGGAGGCTTCAAATAAGTCCTTTGGGCTTTTTCGCCTCTTCCTGCGCCTCATATAATTGTTATCTTTGACTTTTGTGTATTTCATAATTGTGCAAAATAAATGAAATAAAATAAAATAAAATAAATAAAAAATCCCTCACAGCAGCTGCAGGGAAATAAATGACATTTGCTGTTTTAAACTTAAATGTTATTTTGATGACGTCAGTCTGGATTGGATCCAGTTGAAATTTACCTCGATGATAGTTATATTATATATATTACCTGTGAATTTTGAAGCAAAACCTTGAAGTGATGTCGGAGATATGTTTTTAAAATATGGTCCAATGTTAAGTTATGGGATTTTCAGAAAATCTGGGGATTTTTTGCATCCAGACAAATCTGTGGATCACCTCCAAATATAATGGCTTCTTCTGTGGACCAAACCACACCTCTGGCAAATTTTTTATGTAAATCAATCCAGTAGTTTTTGCGTAATCTTGCTAACAGACAAAAAAAACAGACAGACCCTGGCGGAGGTTATGAGTGAATATTGGCAAAAAACAATGAGGTAGGACTGTCTAATCTGTCTTTGTAGTGTATTCAATCTAATATACCCAGAACCTACTGGAAACCACTGTCATAAACTAACATACAAAAAAAAGGATTTTAAAGATGTAAGGACTGAAGAAAACTGAGATAGACACTAAAAGCAAGTAAATGGACACATGCAAGTTTTAACACTTTATTTACAAAAATATAAAGCACAGCCACCGGTATCCATTAGAAAATGTCGACAGTCCACTGGATGAGACTGAAAACTGTTCTCATAATGAGCTCATTTTTACATGTGAAATGTTACCTGGTTGGCTATCTGCATCAATAAAAGTTCAACAAGTCCACGTCCTCTGCAGTGAGAGTGGACGAGGACACACGTTTTGCTGGAGGACTTCGATGGGAGCTGTTAAATATTTCTGAATGACGCTGTCGTTTTTTGATTTTCTGACCTGCTCTCACTTCATGGTTCAAGGCAGATGAATCAAGTCTCGCTGGGATGTGAGTGTCTGCAGTGGGTTTGCAGAAATGCAGTCTGTCTTGGCTGGTATCATCCTTACTCCCACATACCAAAGGTGCTGCACTCAAAACGTCTCTGACAAACCTCTGCCTGCCAACTGAGAAACACAGACACTGTTCAGTAAATTATTGGAGATGACAACAAGAGTGGCATTAATGAATCCTCCTCCAAAGTAAATGTATCCTAAAGTTCCTGTGAAGAGTAAATAACTGGTTATGACAGACTAATATAATGTAACCAATCCAATATTCTCATGTGCAATTACTTTGTAAATGTTTAAATAATACTTCCAGTGTCGTTTTTTTTTTTATCTTTCCAGTCTTAATATTCACAGTCATACACACTTTGTCTTATATTTAGTCTGTGTTTATTTATCATTGCTGTCCCCTTTGCTGCTAGAACACCACAAATTTCCCTGTGTGTGACAAATAAAGGTTTATTCTATGTATGACCCACAACAGGACTAGATTGTTAACCTTAGTGCACCTGAACCATTCTGAGGTGCAAACCCCTCCATTAAGACATTCTTTGCCAAGTCATTAGTGAAAATGTGGCATGAATGTTAACAAATCCATCAAAAAAATCTTATATCTGCATCTGATTCATATCAACACCAAAATCTTACCACTTCTTCTTTGTGCCATGACCAACAATCTCTGAAAATGTAAGAAGAATCCATTCATAACTTGACGCGTTATATTGTTAACAGTCAAGTGGCAGCAAAAAAAGAACCTCATCGTTGGAGTGAGCAATGAGTGACACACTTAAGTGTCAGAGAAAACTCCTGGGTTTGAGCAGGAGAAGTGAGCAAAGAGGTCAAGTGCAGCACTTTGTCTGCAGGGGGCACAAAAAACTAAACTAGAAACTCACATGCTTTGGCCCCATCGTGCACACTGATGCAGCAGTGTACAGCTTGTCATGGACTTTTTTTCTAGTAAACACTTGAAATTAGTGCACAAAAAAAGTGTTTAAAATCAAAATGGCCCTGGGGTGCTGGTTTGGCAGAGTGGTAGGCACAGCCCATACAAATGCTTCTGCCGGTTTGGGTTTGAATCCAGCCTATTGCCAGTTTGCAGTGTCAAACCTATCCACTGTCCCCCCCACCCCCCACTAAGAAAAAAATAAAATCAAAATGTTCAACCATGGGTCAAAATTTCTATGCTGCTCAGCAGTATTTTCATAAATTAGAGGAAAATTAAAATGCTCTAATTTTTTTGTCCCTCATAGTTTTGTGGCTTGGACACTTAAGAACTTGAATATTTACATGAAATAACTGTACCCTTTAACGGCAACGTACCTTACCTGTGGTCCTTAAAGGATAAGTTCAGTTTCTACAGCTTTCACATTGTTTAAAGAATGAAGTAGAACAATATACTCACCCAGAAGGCTTTCCTGATTCAAACAGTGCTTCAGGAGATATTTAGATCCAAAATCGAGCAGCGGACATCCGTATAATGTTAGCACATAGGGCATTCTACTGAAGAAGAAGAATGTATGCCTCCGCGCATGCGCAATACGGCTCATTGTTTCAGGGGAAGACCGCCGGCTACACATCGACTTTCTTCTTCCAGTTTGGGCAAAATGGACGAATATCTATCAGATGAAGATGTTGTGGAGGAGAACTTTGAATATGATGGGTGTCCTGACAGTTTCGAGCCAGAGTTTACAGATGAGGAGCTCATCGAAAGGAGGATGCGGAGGCAAAGAGAAGAACAGCTCTCCAGAGAGTACTGCGCATGCGCAGAGGCAAACATTCTTCCTTCTTTAGTTCAGAGGTTAGCACAGCCACAAAACATGTCCGGAGCGACACAGACTGTAATGAAGGAGTAGCGCGAGTGGAATATTGGTGAAACTAATGAGTTTTTGGATGATTAATGCAGTTTTAGGAGCGGCGCTATACATACCCCATGTGCTTCCATTATACGGATGTCCGCCGCTCGATTTTGGATCTAAATATCTCCTGAAGCACTGTTTGGATCAGGAAAGCCTTCTGGGTGAGTATATTGTTCTACTTCATTCTATAAGCAATGTGAAAGCTGTAGAAACCGAAGTTATCCTTTAAAGGTTCTCGTTAAAGGTACATCGCTGCTGTGGGCCCTTTAAGCCTCTTCACTGACTGTTGTACTTTATCATTTTCTGCAAGAGAGGATTAAAATAAACTTACAAAAGCGAAGCGCTGAAGACCTGGATTCATCGATTTTCTTCTGTTTTGGCATGTGTGAGTTGCTCGTTTCCCATTGGTTTAGAACCTATAAGTCAAATCATGCATCAGCAAGCTGCACTACTTTGTAAAGTATGCTCAGTAAAAAAATAACAACACTCTGACAGACTTGAAAGACCCACCTGCTCTGCCCAACCCTCCGTTTTGCATCTTGTGTGATCAAAGTTGTCGACTTGTTTCTCAGAGTAAATGAGTCCCAGCTGGTCCCATATGGTTGTCTTCAATCTTGTGCCAAGCTGAAATTATAGATTACTTTCAGATACATGCATCACATTGAGACCCAGCTAAGTGTTGATCATAATATTTATTCTTGTACCTTGAGACTAGTCCCAGATACATCAAGTTTTTCAAGTTTGGGAAGGCATGTGAGGTACCTAACAGCACACTCTGTGACAGGATTATCTGTATAAGGAACAAATATTGACCAGTCTATTATGAAAGAAGATAATACATCCTTATGCTACACAAATTATGAAAATTGGAAGGTTATCTTATTTGGGCTACTCACAGGACAGATCAAGAACCTGCAGACAGTCCAGTCCTGTTTTCTTTATCCTGACAGGTGCAGTCAATCTTTGCAGGCCAACATCTGACAGATTATTTCCACCAATAAAAAGCTGAACCAGAGTGCTGGGAAAGAGAAGAGGGTGTCTTTGTATCAGTTTACATAAATCATCTACATCATGTCTTTAAGGATAATAATTCATGCTCTACCCTGCCAATGAGCTTGATGTTAGATGCAGGAATATCTCATGCTCATCACCGAGTCTGCAGCCAAACAGATCCAGAGACTTCAGACTGTGAAATGTTTTGATTTCATTCATCCTCTCATGCAAAAGTGGAAATCTGCAGAAATAAGAGACAAAATGTTGTCACATAAAGTTGAGTTGACAAGTTTGCGATTCAAAAGCATGTTTACATTTGTATAACCTTGCATGGCAGCTGGATCGGCCTGATTCAGTGTCTGTCATCAGGCAGATCCATCTTGCAAGATTCCAGCCTGAGTCATAAAAGTAAAAAACCCTACTTATTAACAAAAATTTAAATCAAAACTGTTATGATCTTATAATTAGCACTAGTTTTTTCTATTGATTTGTTTTTCACAATCTCTGACATGTTATTAATTTACAGTATTATTGACTTGAATGCTTGTCTGTGTGCATGGTCTGGTTTGAACTAAAATGTAAAGCATGGGGCCCAAACCATGGACATTTATTAGTCACACCTGATGAAGTTTCACTGCAAGATTTGTTTCACCTATCTAGTTAGGAAAGACACAATTTGGGCCAAAAAAGGGGACTCTTCCTATGTTACTTTTCCTGATTGAAAATTTCTACAAATTTTTACAAGTTCATGCATACACATATTTTTTTCTGCATACCATAACAAAAATAATAGTAAAAATAATATATTTTATTTAAAGCCCCTTTCGGGACACTCAAGGACTCTACAATTTCACAGGGTCAAAACAACAACAAAAAATTACAGTAAAACAATGAAATCAGCAAAAGCAACAGATAAAACAGTTGCAGACATGCAGGTTGTAGTTATAGTTATGTATGCTATGTTACTTTTTAGGTGGCAGATAACACAAGACAAGGTGGCAGGGGCGGCTAAAATAAGTTACATGTTACTGAAAGACTGGAAGGTGCCTTCAAAACTCTGGCCTGCCAAAAATCCCCCTTGCGAAATGCCACATGCTGCATTTGGATGTGCTACTGGGAGAAGCATGTGAGATGAAAACAGGATGGGGCTTACAACTGAACCTTGAGGGACACCACCCTGACCTCAGTCATCCTAATGAGATGCCTGTACCCCCTCAAGATGCCCCTTTTCATCATATCATAATGAATTTAGGAGATATGTTAATTTTTTGACCTACCTATTTCTCAGACACAAAGATTCAATCACCAGCTCTCCATAGGCATCACTGAACACCTTCAGAGCTTTAGCAGAGATGTCTGGTTTGGAAAAGACACGATTCTCCTCTGCTGCAGCAAACAGCTTGTCTCCAATTTGCTCTGGGAAGCCCACCAAAGAGTCCACATGGTGAATGTTGTCGGCCACGAACAACAGCGTGATATCAAAGAGGGATTTTGCTGTGTATCTCAGACTTCCCTCTGCATTGTAGGTGAATACAAAGTGCTCTTTTTTCAACACAAGTGGATTTGTCCTTCTGCAGGACGATACTGACTTTTGCTGTGCCAGGACTATATCACCTAAACGACGGAGACAGCCCTTTTCTCGGACGTATATGGCGCTGCTGTCCATTTTTGGGACACACTTTTGGCTGTAGTGATACAAAAAACATTAAAAATGTGCAAGTAAATGCAGTGATTGCAGAGCCTCAAGAATTACCGTGTTCACTGCCGACGTACATCTGAATACGTCTGGTGTCGTAGTTAAGAGAGTCGTGAAACAGTACCACAAGTTTATCTATTTTTCGACAAATTATCTTAATAAACTTACTGTGGGTATAACTAATACAAAAAACTAGATTAAAAGAGTCAATTTTTCATTTGAAACAGCAGCTATCACACACGACAACCACAGCCGTATACGACCCAGTCATCGGTGAACACGGTCGCACTTTTTAGCGAAACACCCACGATGTCCCGGCAGCTAGCTTCTTTGTCATCGTTGTCTGCCTCAAAAACGTAAAGTTGCACTATATTGTACGTTCCCTTCTGCTACGAGTCTCATTCCGCACATTGTTGCAATTTATTTTTAATTGACACGTTTAAAATATGAGTGTTTAAAGTTCAGTGTAGCAGCTTACTGTAGTTGAGGCGCTGCTAACAAATTTCAAAATAAAAGTCCAATTATATATTAAATAGATTCAAATGGACTAGAACATGCAAAAGGGGCATTTTTCTGCTTTTAGGTAACTAATCATCCACAATGTTTAATATTTTCCAGAACAATCTGGTGCAATTGCTCTTTTTGGATATTCAAAGTATGTTACAACTCTTACTTTGACAAGTTAGGAAACCAGAAGAAGTCTTGTTTACATGACACGTTTCCTGCTCCACGCATCGAAATGTTCCATTAGCTGTTGGAGCTGAAATGATTTTATGACTTTAGGAGAACAGTTTGGTAAGCATTCTTTGATAAGGTGAAAATGTGGACTTAATAGTTTTTTGTAAACACGCCAAAGCTGGCTTCCCCTCTCTGAAGATCACGTTAGTCTCTACGTAGGTAGCACTTGTTGAAGAGCTGTCAGTAGATAACATGACAAGCTAGCTATCTGAAGCTAACTTTATCAGTGTTTATTTGTCTTGAATCGAAACCCTCAACCTTCCAGAAAAACTCATTGTTGGTGATAAAACGTGTTGCGCTGAAGAATAAGCTATTTTCTCTCTTCTGTCGCAGATTGCCGAGTTAAGTTGTTGCTTGGTGCCATTTTAAATTGACAGCAATTAAAATTCATGAGAAACGAGCCTTACAACTTAAAGGTATTTCGTGTCGATGGCGGCCTCAAAGGATCCATTTGACTTTCAAGGTGAGAATTTTCCACAGTATTCACCTCACAATGCAACATTTATTTAAGTAATGGTACAGTTTGATGTTATTTATCAAAGTCAGGATTGAGGCTTTAAAAGGGATGGTTATATGAGCAAATATTATTAGCTAAAAAATGGGCTGAGTGATAACTTAAAGAAAGCACTAACCTTCAAATAATTAATTAGGGATACACGATTTTGTATTTTTACTATATGTCAATATTTCAGAAACTTGTTTCGATCATTAGTTGCACTGGTACCGATTCATTAATATGAATATAAGTAGTCTTAAGATTACACTTACTGTATGTCATGTATGGAATGTAGTTTTGCATTTCATATCTCCAGCTTCATATGCCCTTTAAAAAATTACAACACTGGTTTTCTCACCTGCTGGAGTTTATTCTCCACCTTAGGAGCAGTTTGGAAAAGTTGTTTTTACATTTGCAGAAACCAATAACTAACTTTAAGACCATCATCTGTGAATACAGATATTATACCAATAGTATACTGCAACCCTACTATCAGTGATAAAAAATGTGATTATATAACACTTTTTGTACACATTATAAATCTTAAAAACACTAGACTAGAGAGTCAAACAAGTGGTTCACATAAAGTAAGGATGTTAAAAATGTTTTAGACTAAGGTATGCTTATATGAAAACAGTCCATTCTAATATATTTATTTTTTATTTTATTCAGTTGTAGAATATGCTTATGTTTAAGTTCAACACAGTGGTTATTTTGCAATTGGTGAAATATGTTTTTGTTTGATTTGTTGAGGTCACTTTTCAGGGTATTCTAATATTTTTTATTCATGTTGTTTTAATAGTAGTATATTCTTATGTTTAAGGTTAGAATTTATTTAACCTATTGGTTAATAACAAATGGGTTAGTTTTTCTCATACCTTCTATTGCTGATTACTGTTCTCTGTTTGAGTAATCTGACCTGATCAAGCCTTTTCTTACAGTCCATACTACAAAATAGGTAATAAAAGTCTGTATGATTCCTGCTGATATCGTATCGGATTGATATCGGTATCGGCCAGTACTCAAGGCTGCAATATCGGTATCGTATCGGAGGTGAAATAGTTGTATTGGGACACCCCTACACATAAGTCTTAAAAACACTAGATAGACTAGAGAGTCAAACAAGTGGTTCACATAAAGTAAGGATGTTAAAAATGTTTTAGACTAAGGCATGCTTATATGAAAACAGAATTTTGACTATAAAATACAAATAAAAGAACTCAGAAGAGACAGTGAAATTAAAGTAAATAAACAAAATGATATGATGATTAGTATGATTGTTGATACGAATTCCATAATCAAATATGATTGTGGACCAGATTCTTGAACAGTTCCCATTTAGTTTCCTTAGATTTTCTGCGTGGCCTAAACACGTTTTTCAGAGGTGTCAAGTGTCAAACACGTCACTCCTGATGTTCAATGTCATGCAGCATAGAATAATGCCACTGCAAGTTGCTAATGTTTCCACCTACCAAACATGCAGAAAGTATCTTTTGTCAGAGATTATGTTAAACTATGACCGCCTCTGTGTGGTGTCTGCCATATTTACAATTTTTATTTTTTTGTTTTTATTTCTGCTTGCTGCCTCTGATGAGAATACCACCGTGATTAACACAGCATCCAGAACAAAAAAAAGGAACTGATGAGATAGGCAAATGATTAATGTTATCGACTTCTTGAGGGAGTTTTTATTGATTCTCTTCTGAAGTTGATTTTAGATTCCCATCCCTAACCAGAATACATAAAGTAAGCTACATATGGGGTGCTAGTTTGGCAGAGTGGTTAGCCACCAGAAACCCTATGTACTTGCTTCTGCCGATCCGGGTTCGAATCCCGCTTGTGACCAGTTTGCAGAGTGTCTTCCCCTACTCTCTCACCCCCTTTCACAAGCATATCCACTGTCTCTCTCCTAACAATAAAGGCACAAAATGCCCAAAAAATACATTAAAAAAAAAAAGTAAGCTACATACATCCAGACAATGTCAAAAGATCACAGATAGAAAACGATCAAAAAATATTATTGTGAAATTGAACAATGATGGGATAATCAATCTAAAAAATGAATCTAAATACAAAGGAATGAATAAAAGATCCAAAGGAAAACTTAAACTAGACATGCTCCTGGAGCAATACCTCCATCAAGGCTTTCCAACATTGTCAGGTGACTTATTGTCAAAAAGGTGGACCCCTGCTCTATCCTGCACTGTTGACAAATCCTTGAAAAAAATCCTGTATACACATTGAGATTTGGAACACCACCAAAATCTAATCACTTCTTCCTTGAACGATTTAATCCAATTCGTCCTTGTTTCTGAAACCAGAATTTGAAGAAGCTGGAAATCTGTTAGAAACGAATAGAGATGCTGTCACCATAAGCATCGAGGATGAAGGAGCCAAAGCGGAGAAGCAGCAGAAAAGAGCTGCTGCTTACTCTCCTGGTGGTGTTGATGATGACCCACTGGACAGTGATGACAAGTCGGAGGTCTGGACCACACTAACATATATTTTCCAGCATTCATTTTTGCATAAAATAAGTTATTGAGTTTTACTGAGCTTAATTTCTCTTCATTTCCAGCTTCTTTCTGGACAAAAGAAAAACATCCCTTTCTGGACATTTGAGTACTACCAACAATTTTTTGACATCGAGACTCATCATGTAATATGTTTACAACTTTTTTTTTTTTATTTTCAGACTTGAAGGTACTAATTTTGTTATCATTTTCATTAGCTCATCATTCTGATTGTGTAAACTTTCTTTTCAGGTAAAAGAGAGGATCATTGGATCAGTGCGACCATGGCCAGGGAAAAACTTTATTCATACCTACCTTCGTAGAAATCCTGATCTGTATGGTAAGCACTTTAAGTTAACATTATTTTCTCTTAGTTATATTTTCTAAAAGATATTTTCAGGCCAGTGTGGAAACATTTTGTCCTTGTTCACTATGTGCAGATATGCTGGTTAAAGGACACCTGTGTCCACAGTATCTAAGAGCTTTATGTTTGTGCCCTCAGGTCCATTCTGGATTTGCACCACTCTTGTGTTTGCCATTGCCATCAGTGGAAACATATCCAACTTCCTGGTGCACTTGGGAAAACCAAACTATAAGTACACACCAGAGTTTCGCAAAGGTGAGCACTTTTATTTGGCTTTACATAGCTCTCTTTTCTGGGCTTAATCTGTATGGATTTTTAAAGCACTTGGATTTTCTTTCCAGTGACCATTGCAGCAACAGCCATCTTCAGCTATGCTTGGTTGGTGCCTCTTGCTCTCTGGGGTACCCTGCTGTGGAGAAACAACAAAATCATGAGCTTGGTGTCTTATTCCTTCATGGAGATTGTCTGTGTATATGGATATTCCCTTGCAATTTACATCCCAGCAGTGGTAAGTCCTGACTGTGAAAAAATAACATTTGCTGCTCACTTCGTATGCTGAAGACTGTGAGACAGATTATTCTATTATAGCTTTGAGGAGTTTGTCATAAATGTCCAATATGCCATGCATATCATTCCTCCATTCTCAATGTAAAGCACATCTTCTTTAAGAATATTTCTGGAAAATCACTCAGAACCATCATAATGCCACAACATCTCCTTCATTAGGTCCTCTGGATTCTCCCTTATGAGTGGCTGAAGTGGTGCTCCATCGTGGTGGCTCTGTGTCTCTCCGGCTCTGTCCTGGCATTGACTTTTTGGCCTGCAGTCAGAGACGACCATCCCAAAGTTATGGTATCAATCCTATCTGCCATTGTCCTGCTCAACGTCCTGCTGGCAGTTTTTTGCAAGGTAGTTATTCTTAGCACCCTTAATGCTGCTTTTAACTTGACCGTGGGGGTGGGGGATATGGTGGAAATATCATGCCACATTTTTATCATGTAATGTTGATATTAAACACAACAGTAGTTATGTCGGAAATGATTCTCACAAATGCCACTGACTGACGGCCCAGATGGAAAGAACGACAGGAGCTTTTTAGTCTTTTATTTGCACAAGGAGTGGAAGCAGTTTGCAGCAGTGCAACTTCCTCTCACACTAAAGATCCATAGCATCTCTTCAAACTTATATGCAATGCGTAGTGCTACACCAAGTAGGCGTTTGTCCAGAAACAAGCATCAACCAATAATATTGCAGTAGTGAGTTACACAAACACTGGTCATCTTTCTCTCTCAGAAACTGTAAGTTCTTCTGCTGATATGACGGCGCACTCCTCTCTCTCAAGATATTCTGTATTGATTACTTGTTTCCCGTTTTTAGTTTCAGCTTGAAAACATCTCACACAAGCAAGTAAAAGAATCATATGTTTAGAACCATAATGAATAGGTATATACATTTTCTTTACAGTTTCACTTGTACTTATAGTAATAGTAATGTTAAAGGAGATGCCTTTTTTCAGTACTGTGTAACTTTGGTAGCAGGCCAGGTTTGCTTTGTAGACATGTGTACAGCTTTTTGGCAAAAGTTTACACACTGGCCCAGAGTTTTAAAGAAGCCCGTTAGCCCCTCTCAGTACTGTGTTACAGGGGCTGAGGCTAACAGAGGGAAGAGGATGGTGGTGGGTGAAGAAAGGAGAGAGCAAGAAAGGATGTCAGAGTTAAAACTGAATCAAAGTAAATATTAAACAGCCTTTTAAATGCTGTCAGGAGTTTTGTAAAACAGTGGCAGTAATGGCTTACAGTGGCAATGTCACATTTTAGTATCAGCTCAGAGGTGATACCAGAAAAGGAACAGGTACCAGGCATAGGTCCTTATGGAGGGGGAGGAGTGTCATGACAAGTCAAGCTTGTTCTACACGGTGTAATTGCTCCATAGAAGTGTGTTTAGCAACAGTGCTGTTGCATTCAGGGAGATTGTTGGGCAGCAATACACCCCAAAACAAAATAGGTAAAAAATAAAGAAACTCAGTGATCCTCAGTCTTATTTTTAACATAGATAGTATAAACCTCCACCAAGGCATTCGTGAGATCCTTAGCCGAGCTATTGTTATTAAAATGTGGAAACTGTCCTATTACGTATTGTGATCAATTCATTTAAAAACAAATCCAGAGTCAGCATCCAGTATAATCATTTATTTTTTATACCATGACCAATATTACTTAAAGATTTCATCAAAATCTGTTGAGAACTTTAGAAGTTCTCTTGCTCACAGTCATTCAAACAAACATATGGAAAAATGCCAGTGTTAACATAACCTCAGTTGTAGAGGAAGTAAAGGTACAGTTCTTAATGGCATTTAGCCCGTAGTTTCATTTTCAAACTTGCAAATGGAGTGATATAGTGAAACTTTGGATGCATGCATGTCTGAGCCTTGGACTGCAACCCAGCCAAGTTCACAACCCCTCTTTGTTGGCAGGTTGTAGACTCGTTCCAAATCTTCATGATGTAATAAAGCCACATGGCACACGCTTACCTTACTGTTCGGATTGATTACAAGTTAAAGAGAAGCGGAAAATAAATCAGTTGTGGGAAATAGGATACATCAATCTTTGTCTGCTTTTGGCAGTCTCCATCTTAACTAATCTGCCTGATTCAAGCTCTTAGTACGATCTAGGTGTAGATAACAACAATGACTGACTACACTCCAATTTGTCTGCAGTGATATCAGTGGCATGGCCAAGACTTGACCTGTCTTGTATGTGTCAATTACAGGCAACACACTTCCTACCACACACAAAGAGTTTTCAGCTTCAGGTTTGAGCATCTTGTCTGCATAAACATCCAGGAGAGTGAAGAGAAACCAGCCCACCAAGGCCAGTGTGAGGGAGCCAATGAAAATAACAAATAGTTATTGGGTCAGGCAGACTCTGTAATTTTACGTCTGCCTTTAGTCTCTCTGGTTCTCTGATGGCGTTTTTCAAATATCTAAATTTGGCGGCCAGTTCAGCCGAGTCGAGGTGTCAGCTTCTGTAAGGTAGCATCCATCTTGCAAAGGAGTTCAAAAATTGCATCCTGCTTGCGATTGAGCTCACATGTCGTGTGAGTCTGAGTGTCGACAGCCCTGCACGTTCCTTCGGTCATGACGGGTAGCTTCCCAATTGTCAAAAGTGCTAACAGCATCTTCTGAGCTTTGTGATAGATCAGGAAACTTCTAGCTCCAAACAGCAGAATACCTGTTATCGTTAATCCAATTATGTAGACATCTTCAACATTCTCAGCAGAAAGTATCGACTGGCACACAGTCCTCCACTTCCACTCCACTTTACCTATGTCAAGTTCATTGCTGTTTGGGGAGTCTTCTCCTCTTTGGAAACTGTGACAGCATTGGCTAACTGCTGTGGGAATGTGTATTTCTTAATGGCAACACTGTCAAGGCCACAGAGGTGTCATATATCTGGACACATTCATGTAATTAGTCCACAAAGTAAGCCTGTGCCTGAAGGGTGACCAAGATGTATGGATGCCAGTAAAGCTTAATTCTCTGTTGTAACATTGAACATTTGCTGAACACTTAGTCCCAGACTCCAGATCCTGATTGATTGGCAGGCTCTCTTAATGCTGTAATTGTCGGATACGTTTACAGCTTTTTCCTTTTTTAATTTTTCAGGCTTATTTCTTCAGCAAACCAGAGCCAGAACACGAAACAGAGGTTTCGACTGCAACCAAGGCGATCAAGGCAGCAACTCCCTCATGAGAGTCTTTGTTTGAAGGTAAACAAGAGTGACACAGATCCTTCTGAAGCCATGATCCCTTTGTGTAAATACACTCATAACCTGATACCTGCATGACAAATCCCTCCACCCACCTCTTTTAAAAGTCTATTTTTACATGGCCACATTTGTCCTCCTGTCATAGAAGACCACCTGTGCTGAAGTAGTTCTACATGGGATCGGCAGTATGTGAAGTTTTTATGGATATATTGTCCGACTAGACATAGAGGAAGATAGTATTGTTGATGTTAGTACGATATGATCGACTGTATGGGTGACCTGGTGGGCCACTGCACTTTGGGGCTGGTATGACTGATAGGTTTGCTCAAGGGTCCAGTTTAAAACAAATGACTACTGCTCCATCTTTAAAACGTTGACAATTTTCTTGCAGTATTGTGTTTATTTGCTTCCAGTCCATTGTAACTCATCTGTATTTTTAACTGGCAGTGTTATAGGTAAAGTCTAAAGCCCTGAATTCTCCATGGTTTACATAAATTCTTTATTATCAGTGTACAGTGATAAATATTTGTGTTATTATGTGTGACGGAGAGCCATGATATTTTTCTACCTGGTAAAGGAGGACCTGGCGGAACAAGTTTAGGAACCATTGACTATCTATATATTAAGAATATGACTTTCTGTACTTTTTAATACTACACTAATATTAAAATAATGAAAAGGTGTTAAAGAATATATGGAAATGGTCCCAGTGTTTAAGTACAATTTGGTTAGTGTGTAGAGTAAGAGTTCATTCTTAATTTTTTTCTTAATTTCTGATATAATAAAAGGGAAAAGATATCCCCTATAATGGAGCATAATGGCTCTGTTTTTATTGCAGTGGAAACAAGTGGGTACCAATGTCATTACATATTTACATGAATCATATCAAAAGTCTTAGTTCCACTATTTGGACAACTGTTTTAATTTCTTTACAGGGAAAACACAAACAGATATAATGTTAACTGCTGTTAAGTTAAAAGATACAATTCTTCGTATGTGTTGTCATATATTCATGAAATTCCCCAGCCCTACTCTTCATTTGTGACCCATTTTCCTGCCTCTGCCCAAGTGCTCTTTTCTCTCTGACCCAACATCTGACACCGGACTTCCTCGACATGATTTCTCCTGTCCAAAGCATGTGTTATTCTATTTAAAATTGCAGGTTCTCCTGTTGCCTTATTAAAGAGTCGGGTTGCTGTGGTGATGAAGTCATGGGTCGTCTGGATTTCAGCTGCACTCTGCACGCCGCGGCCAACGACCTTTTAACCCAGTGTGAAAGCTCGGTTCCACCGCGTGACCTCTGAAAATGAACACTGGTACTGAGTATGTTATTTCTAATGGAATGGACTCTAAACTTCCTTTAAGATAAATGGGGTATGGTGTTTCACAGCACACGAGGGCTCTTTTAGGTCTTTTGTTTTCTTGTCTACAGATTTATTATTGACATAATTAGAATGCAAGTCTGTGCTGTGGCATCTGGTGTTTTATAAATGCATTTTAGGATGTGTATTTGGGACAAGCTGGTTAATTTTTTTGTACAAAAAAAATATAAAAAAAGTTGTCTTTCTTAAAAGCACCAAGAATTAGACTGTATGTAATCTGTGTGATGGACCATAAGTCACCCATTTACTATACTAAAGAAGGAATAAAGTCCTGCATATGAAGCAGGCCTGTATTCGAAGGAAGGCCTTTATTTTAAACCCTGTCATTTTAATATTTCTGCAGATGTACCATAACTACTTCCAGCTGCTGTTGCCCATTGTAAGCTTCAGCTTAGTCTTCCAGGAATTTGAACAAGGTCTGGTTAGAGAAATTTTAAAAAGTTAAGTCCTGGAGCATCATAATGTCTGATAGATAAAGCACCATAAGGAGCCCCGTGATTGGATAAAGTATTTGTAGACAGTAAACAACTGTCAATCAAATTAAGTTACTGATATTTAAGGGTAGTGTTTTTGATGTAAATATGAAATTTCATTGTTTTTATTTGACTGATTAAACACTAAGTGCCCAAAACTAATGCCAAAGAAACATTGTAAATATCCTGGGGATGCACATCTGTTGTAACTAGGTTATAACATGCTAATTTTTTTTTGTTAACACACTGACTTTGTATTAATCAATTTGCCTATGTAAATGGGAACTCATCTTTTGTAATGCAGTGGTTGTTTCAATGGTAATTATCATTTTAACATAAACTTGTACAATTTTCTAAGCTCAAATTAAAGTATATAAAGTGTTCGTTATTGTTTACACTGTCTTATTTTAACACCATTCACGGTTTTGTCTACATGGAAATTTAAAAGGATGCTGGAAATGTGGTAACAGCTCATAATTTCTGAATCAGACTTGCTTTAGACTGAGGGCACATGGTAAAAATCTTTATCAAGCCCCATCTGCCCCATGATACTGTACTTAAATATCCAAGACAAGACTCCCCATGTGAACCAGAGTTACCTTAAAACAGCTTATTTTCCTGCCCCTGCCCCTAAAATAGACCTACCACTGTGAAACCCTGATGTTATTTTGTCAGCAGTTGAAGCTCAAAGGTTTGGGGTGACAAGCAAAGTGCAGAGCCACTGAAGATGGTGTTATCAATAACCACAGAAAGACAGGCCAACCTGAGCCCAGATGAGACGGGGGCCATTAAAGTGACTGGAGCTCCAAATAAGCTTCTCTGACAGAGCGAGAATAGAGGTGGAACAGGGTTGAACTCAAGTAAATGTCCACATTATGGATATTTTGAAAACACAACTTTAATTGAAAAAAGTGCTGACATAAACATTGAATTAGTGCTGTCAGACGATTAAAAAAAATAATCTGATTAATTACCAGATTTATAATTAATTAATCTAATTAATTGCATTTCAATCTCATATCTGCTTAAAGTACCCAAATAAAGAATTTGAATTCTAGGATATTATAAAATTGTAGTGCATTACTAATCAAATGAATACACTAAGAAGTGAAGATTTGTTAAGTCCACATTTTTATTGGTGACTAAATAAAACCAAAGTCAGGGCAACTTGTCCAGAAAATTCTAAGCTCAATCAGGCAACTCAAATTACACTTTAAGTGTGTTTCATAAATCAAATTCAACATAAGAAAAAGGTCGAGGACATCCAGCAAAGCAATTAAGCCTGTTGCATTATTAAAGAATGTAGTACAAATATAGATAAATTAATTCAAAAATAAATAAGACTAAGTCTTAAATATGCCATTCCTGTTTTCACCTGGGCTTTGTTTGGTTTGATGAGAGACGCATGTGTGAAGTGACGTGCCACTGCCATGTACGGGTCCTTCGACTGGACAATATTAAAATGTTTGTGTGCTTAATTAATCTTGCGATTAATTTTTATAACGCATTAATTTGCGGCGTAATTAATCTAATTAATGCACTAAAGTGACAGCCCTACATTAAATATAATTTAATTCTAACATACAAATTTAAAAATAACTGCTTTAGAGAAGATGTTAAAATCTTGACAAAGCAATAATTTGATTATATATATATATATATATTTTTATATTTTTGATGATCTAGGAAAGCCAAAACCACAAGTGAAGCTTAAAAGAGTTGCCCTGAACTTGTCCATATGTTCAGTTCAGTTTCGGAGCTTTATTGTCCTTCAAGGGGAATTTTGGTCAGCAGTGACAGCACAGCCAACTGCTACAGCTACTACTACAAAAAAACAACAAATATTGACACAAAACAACATCACGGTGTACAGCACAACCAAACCTGACAAGAACACCCCAAAAGAAGTTAAAATAGAGGTATCAAAAGAGTATAAAAGAAGTGGGTGAAATATGTAAATAACTAACATTTTAAGAATTGTGTAAGTTGACTGCATTGATTGTACCTGGCACAAAGGAAAATTTGAACCTATTTGTACATGTCATAGGGACCTTATATCTCCGTACAGACAGGAGAAAAAGTAATTCCTTCAACAGTGGGTGATGAGAGCTGGACAGGATTGATCGTGCCTTGTGTAAAACTTGTCTGTCAAAGATCTTTTATACAGTGCTGTTTCTTCCTGTCATATTGAGAAATATCCATGTGCTATTATAAACCTGATTCACATTTACAAACAAACCCTGAAATTACCCAGGTGAGCTGCATGGGTGGATTCAAACAACAGGGGCTTTAACCCTGGAATAACCTGAAAATTTGCCTGAATTTCCTTAAAATCAACCTTGACTCACCTTCACACGTGTCGCACAACGTGACCCTTCCAGCTCTTGTGCAGCTTTATGGCTGCTGAGGCTTTCAACAGTCGACCATTTTAAATATTTAAGGGCGTGATTGTAACTAATAGGTATAACTTCAACATTTCAAAGAGAACATCAAACCTGAAAGTGGACATTTGGCTGCTGCTGCTGGTTTTCCAGCTAATCCATTCAAACTGTCGTGTGCTTGAGCAAACCGATAGAATCTACGGTGTCAGTGTTTGGATGCACAGATCCCCTGCAGTGGAAAATGTTACTTATGTATGTAAAGCCTGGTTTTACACGGATCATGTTTGTGGTTGGCACCTCGCTCACATAAGCTCTCTGAAGTCTGTGTTGAATATTTTCAGTGACTAAGAAGAGCCGAGTTTTTGGATTAATTAACAAAATAGGGGAGAAAAATTGTGTCACCTGAAACGGTGTCAAAGGGATGGTGGCGCCCTAATTAATGGTCATTCTAGCCCCAGCTTTGAGTTACACAGGAGCTGCCTGTCAAACAGATAACCCTGTTAGAGAAATGTCACCTGCCTCAGTCTCAGGCATTCACGAGTCTGCTCGTGCTTGTGAGGAGGATTTACCAACACAATGCTCTGGGATTATTCCTACACCCTGTGAGTAACTTCATTTAAAAGAGAAACAACGCCTTTTTGATGTTATTTTTCTTCACAGTGGGATTGGAAAACCTTACATAGGATGGCAAGTTTGAACGGGAAGGTTGAAAAGGTGTCAAAATTTGAGACTTTAAAGCTTTTGGAGAAGTGCAGGAAGGAAAGAGATGAAGCCTTGCACAGGGAAAGTGCCCTCAGAGAGAAGCTGAGGCAGTATGAGTCCAGGATGCGATCAACTGAGGCTCTGAAACAGAAACTGAAGACCTTAACTGTGGACAACAAGGAGCTGAGGAAACAAGTGAAGACCCTACGTACTGAGATTGGACTCGAGTGCAGTCCCAAGTTCAATGGGAAGACCACAAAGGACATTATCAATGACCTTCATGACAAGGAGCGTGAGTGCAGTTCCCTGGTGGAGAAGGCTGGGAAACTGAGTCTGACTATTGATGATTTGACATCAGAACTGGCAAACACAGTCACGTCCAAAACCTTATTAGAGGATCAAGTGCAGTCATTACAGCAAAATCTAAAGGACATGACGAATAATCAGAGGCGTCTGCTGAAGCTGTGGGAGGACAAGAAAGTCCAGAGGGAGCAGCTCGCCCTCCCAGCAATCAACCAGAAGAATGGACAGAAGTATAACAGCCATAAAGCTGTCCAAACAGAGATGTCAATAAGTGCATCGCAGAAGCTTCCGCTAAATGCGTTTGAGACAAAACCTTTTCTTCGGGACAATGACAGAAAGACTGTTTTAGAGAAACACAGCTTCCCTGCTTATGGAAATGGCTATCATCATGACAAGAAAGCTTTCATGCGTGATGAAACTAAAGGAATTCACAATTGACTCAAAGGCCGTGGACACAAACTGAGACAGTTTACCAGGATTATAATCGATATGTCATTACTGAACTCTTACATTTTATTTTGAAGAGTAACATGGACTCACAACTTTTTCGTGTAACTACATTTTGTATTTTTTTTCCCATTATTAGTCTGTATCTTTTAAAAGTATCCTTTTTTTGTTTAAATTACATCTTTGAATTAACTTTATACAGCTTTGTTTATTGTTTCATTAAATCAAGTAAAGTAGTGATCACCAAGTGGTGTCCAAACAAGGCACCTCAAAGCTCTCCATCCTGCACACTGTGTATCATCACACTACAGAAGATGATTATTACCACTGCAAAGCCTTTTTTTTTTTAAAGACTGGGCATTTTTATGGCTGTGACAAAATGTTGAATTCTACATCTAATTCAGAGTTCTGGGGGGAAAAAAGTCAGAATAGTAAAATTTAAGTCAGAAATCTAAAGAACGTCAGAAGAAAATGTCAGAACTTGGTGAATATTCTGACTTAATTCTGAAAATACTTAATTTCTAAAAGGTTTCTGAAAATGTTCTGAGTAAAGCAACAATCCTGAAAAACGTAAAGAATTAGGTTAGAATTCAAATCCTTTAAAAAAATCTGGCTTTGTTCTCAGTTTTCTGGCTGAAGTCACAAACTTCTGATATTTTTCCAGAATTCTGACTTGTCTCACACAATTTAGACATTTTTTTAAGATTAAATGTTCGTCTTTTTTTCAGTAGCCATTATCCTTTTCCATTTTACCAAAATAAAAAATATGGAGGGTAAAAAATTGCTGTGTTTTTAAGGATAGCTTTTTTTTCTCATTAAATACCAACAACTTTGCTTTGAAACCTAATGTGGGTGATGCTGGATGGTTGATAGAGACTGATCTCTTTAAAGGCTAAAAATGCAGATAAAAGATTAAAGGAGAACTTTATTTTAACTGGACTAAAATATTGTAGTGTTATTGTTTTTTCTCCCTGTTTTACCATTTTCTTTAATCTGGGCCTAAATATATAGGCCTATGCCAAGAAAAAAAGCTGCTGCTTGAAAATAAATATTTGGGTAGTTGATGGTGTTTCATTTATGGAGTAAAGCAGTGATCAACAGGTGGTGGCCAGGGGTCCAAATCAGGCCCCTCAAAGCTTTCCATTCAGCCCACTGAGTATCTTCTTACAGAAGGACTTGGGACCACAGTGAAAACAATTTTAGAGATTAAAAAAAAGTTTATGACTGAGAAAAATGACAGAATTCTGAGACCTAATTCAGAATTAAGAGTGGACAAGTCAGAATTCTAAGGAAAGGTCAGACTGTTGTGAACTAAGTCAGAATCAAAAAAGCAATAATTTTGGAGGGAGAAATTAGGAATTTTCTGATTAAAATCCAATCCTGTAAAAAAAAACCCCTCTATTCTCATAGTTTCAACAAATCACAAAATTCTGTTTTTTTCTCCAAATTTCTGAAAAATATCTACAGGTGCATCTCAAAAAATTAGAATATCATGAAAAAGTTCAACATTTTTTGTCACTCATTTCAGAATTACCAAAATTTCAAGCAATAAATGTTTGAAATGTTTCACTCTATCTGTAATGAATCTATATAATATATGGGTTTCACATTCTGAAATGAGTGATGAAAAATATTGAACTTTTTCATGATATTCTAATTTTTTGAGATGTACCTGTATGAACTCATTGACCAGAACAAGATGATCAATGTCTACTGTTTTTCAGTGACCCTGATCCTCTGTGTGGGGATAAAATTTTAAGACAGATTCTTGTTGTTAAATAACCACAACAATAAATGAAACTTCATGTGGCTGCAGGATGGATGATAGGGACCGATCTCCTTTTAAAAGGCTAAAAATAGTTCAGTCAGAAATTAAAAATATTCTACTAATAATTCTTTAACTTGACTATCATCGTGATTTTTTTCTCTTGAATTTGCCTCTAGAAGAAAAAAGCTCTCCCTTTTGCAGATGTCGTTGATGAACCCTGGTGTGTTGAATTTAATTTTAATGTTCGATGGTTTGACTCACTGACTGTGACAGAATTGATTTGAGCGGAATTTGAGACAGGCAGTAGCCAGACCGCCCTGATCCGGGTCCTTCAGAGGTCCTTTGAATGCATGTGGCGCGATATGGAAACAGACAGTGGAAAATAGTTTGACAGCAACAGAGCTGAAGAGATTTTCACCGCCGTGTGGCTCCCCTTTATCAAAACAACATGTTTCCTGCACAACAGAGTAGTTGGTTCATCCGTAAGGTAAGTGGTAAATTATAATTATTCTTTTATGAAACAGAAAGTTAGTTGCGGTTGTTAGCGTGCTAACTTCATGTAGCCTGTGTTTATGCTAGCATGTTTGAATGTAGCGTCAAATGTTTGAGCTTCAGTAAAGGGGTCAGCTATACTGGTAATACTATTTAGACACATTTTATGTTTTATTTCCTGTTCTGTATAGAGGCGAAAACCTTATAGGACAGGAGAAATTTTAAGGAAAGTAGCGTGATTAACTCGGACGACTTTCTGTCTGTCAATCACAACAAAACCAAAGACATGAAAACTTTCTACAACATGCGGATTTAACTTTCAGACTTATGGTTAAATATGTTTACCAAGCATAGAAGGTCTAAAACTGCTTCCTTCATTTTTTACAGCTGAGTCTAACAAAGCATAGTGAATTCAAAGAACCCATGTACACTAATGACAACAAAATTAATGAAGAGTGATCAGTAAAATTTAAACAGGAACATGATAGAGGTCTCATGTCCCCAAAAATCAAAATTGAATTTCTTATAATGTTGTTAGAAGGGTCTTGGAGAGCACATCTATTACTCCCAGTAAAACCCTCAGTTCACAGAGAAATACGCTATTTCTCTTTTAAAGGTAATGCCCCTAAAATGCCTGTTTTATTTATTGATTTATTTTTTAACTTCCTGGGGTTTATGATGTCACAGCTATCCAGACTCCACCTACCAGTGTGCCTCTTTGTCGTCACAGGCTCTTCCCTCCCTTCAGAATTCATTTAGGCTGCCTCCTGTAGCCTCCCTGCCCCTCAGATTAAAGTTTTTCCAAAGGGGATGGAAAAAGAGCTTCATCTGATCATTTACAGCTCCCAAACTCCTTAGGCTTTGGACCCGAATGAGAAGTTTGTTCTCCAAACTTACAAAATTACATTTTCATGTCTTAGCCATTCGATAATTCCCCTCAGTAAAATATACTTCAGACACATTTTACCGTATTTTAGGATATGGTTACATTTTGATGATGTTCTACTCAATTAAAAGCCTATTTGCTTTGAATTCATGAATTACCTGGAATTAAAAGTAACTAAAAAGGCAAAGATAAATCTTAAGTAGCATTATTGAAGAAGTCATGAGAAACTACCATAATAAAGGTGTTCAGAAACAGCTTTATTTGTGCTCATGGGTGTTTCTTAAATCAAAAGCTGTGAATGAAGTTACCTCTAAGTTATGAAGGAAAGAGTTGCTGAATGACATAGGATTTGGGCTAGCAACGCTCTTACTGTGAAGCTCATGCACTATTTATTTACTGCACCACGAGGCCACCTGTACGTCTACAGGTGGTACATCTACTATCGGCTGATAATTACATTTTTGCAGATTTTTACAGATGATTTGTCAGCCATATATCTGCAGTAATATCAGCAAAATACACAAATATACCATGATGGTTCACTTAACCATCACTGCATGGTGCATTTAAAAATTAAGAGTTTTATTTATTCAACAGTTTTTTTTCTGGTTTTGCAACCATTCCTTACACAAATAAACTGTCAGCTATCAGCGATAATGAGTTCAGACGTTCTGGTGTTAGCTGACAGCAGACATTCAGCCCTTTGACTCTTCATCTGTGTTATATATTTTTTAAGATTATTTCTGGGACACATAGTCAAGTTAATAAATGTTTCAGGAAATATGGTTAATCTAAATAACCCTGATTTAACACTATTTTTAAGTGTACACTTGTGTTGGTTCTTGATAAAACAAACGAAAACAAAACTTAAGTGACAAAAAAATGGACGCGTTTCAGTCTTTATAGCATCATAATGTAGTGTGATAGATTTTATTGTCACCCTTGTTTGGCAGTGCATGTCATACTGCCAGATTTTTTCCTGCACTCAATGAATATACACAAGTAAAAGCAAGAGGTGCTGGATTTAGAATGCACTTACAATATTTTTTTCTTTGCTGTGTCAAGTAACAAACATGGCTTTGAACTTGGTATCAGTAATGGTGCAAAGATTTGGTATTGTAGCAACAAAATGTACGAGTACACTAAATGAGCTATCCCTGTGGTAATTTGAGTAATTACACATTTTTCATTTTCCTGCTGTCCTCCAGTTTATAAAGTTACAGCAGTAAGATTTAATGCTTGTCAACTGCTCAATGTTTTTTCTGCTTCTTTGGTCGTCTTGCCCTCAGTGTTTGACAGTTGGGTGATGAATTACTCTGACACCCCAATCTAAAATGTCATGGCTGCCCTGTTTTTAGTTATGACTGATTTTTCTATGTAGGTTATTTGCTGGAGAGCTGCGGCCAGTGTCGCTTGGGCTGTCCTGTTGTTGCCTCCGACCACTGCAGTGTTTGCAATCCTCACCAGGTTTCAACTCTTTCACCCCATACAGACAATATCAGGTCAGTCAGCATTTAAATGGAATTTGACTTGGTGTTTCCTGAAAATGTGTGAAACTCACTGAGGGTTACTTTCATCCAGAATGCCTGTCGCTCATAACGAGTGCCAGTGCCATCTTCTCACTGATCTTGCTGTTTGGAGTGGTCCTGATGGTGGGTTTCCTGAATCTGGAGTACTATACAGGTAATTAACAGAACACATGATGAAAAGGGTGGCTGACTGTTTCGCTTATGTAAAGTCAGATTATTCCGTTTTCAGAGATTTTGGAATTAACTGAATATAAGTTGAAAAGAATTGACAAATCATTGTGTTCTGTTTTATCTACGTTTATAACACAACATCCCAACTTCACTGGACTTGAGGTTTTTTAAAAGTGTGTTGTAAAGTAAATGCATTTACGATATGTTGGTCTTACGTTGTTACTCACTTTCCTCTTTTCTTCAGTCATCCCAACGATAGCATGCTCAAAGATTGCCTTGTTGGGGCAGCTGCTCCATCCTCATCAGATTTTAAACTCCTTGGCACACTGCATCATGGGATTGATCGTTGGTTGGTGTTGTGCCATCACCATCGGGGGCAGATATGAGTCACTCGGCGACTCCTGTACACAGAATGATGGGTAAGAGGCTGACAGGAAAAACAATCAAACAAACAACAGCAACAAAACATGACTTTTAGATTTATTTTTCTTATTACTGTCTGACTTGATCATCTCTTACACACCTGCAGCTCCATTCAGATCTGCCTGAATGAGTATCAAGTCGTCTTTCTGCTGGCCGGGGCTTTTGTTGGATTCTCTCACAGTCTACTGGGTGTGATCCACAACGTGAATTATGTGGCTTTCCAGACTGTTCAGGTATGAATATGATATTGATGGTTTTGCTGATAATGATGCAGTTGTTTTGACATTTTAGTTTTTCATCATTAATCCAGTTTATCTGATAACGATAACCCTTCATAATCACTGACCTTTAAATGGCTTTACATGGTTGATGTAATGTCGTCATCTTTCCACAGCAATACAAATACCTTCGATTTAAGGGCTCTCTACCTATGGTGGTGAAGTGCAGCGCCACTCAAGCACTTTATGCTGTCAGAAACTTCATTGTTGTGTATTTGTTTTTGGGTAAGTTACCTCACAAGTGACAAAAATCCTCAAGAGTAAACAGATGTAAGGTCTCTATAAACTGACATCCTGATATTTCTATGGCTTTATTGGTCTTATTATTGTTTGTTTTCAACAGGGTACATTCCAAAAGCGTGGATTTGTAAAACATTAAATCTCCAGTTGAACGGGTCAGTATTGAGTTTTGTGATATTTGATAATGCATCAATACATCATTCATTTGGAGCTGATGGAAAGCACCACACCTGGCTAAATGTTGCCTTTTCTCCTCCAGCTCTGTCCAGCTCGACAGCATCACAGGACTTCTCGACCTCTCGCTGCTCTACCACCTGTGGCTTAGCGCCACCTTCCTCCTCTTCACGTGGCACGTCACTCTGCTCCTGTTTCGAATCTTTGTGACCGAGGTATGTGGAGCAGTCTTAAAAAACACAACATCCAGTGTTTCAAAAAGGGAGATCTCACTAATCTTTGGAAGTTAAATATCAACATATTGTTCTCTAAATTTGACATGTCTTGTGTTAACTCGTATATTCTTTGTAAATCCTGCCCTTGTTTGGAGGTTCTGTGTGCTAAAGGTTTCCCTCTAAAATGGTAACTTTTCTGAATACCAGATTTAAAACGCAGGAAAAATGTAATACTGTAATTGAGACACAGTTTGTATACTATAGTTCTAAGAAGATGAGCTATATTTACATTATTCTACTTTAAACTGTATTACTTTCTCTCTTTGCATCCCTGTCAAAATCTAATCTCTCTTCCCATATGCCATGACTAACATTCCCTAAAAGAATTCATCAAAATCTCTGGAAAACACTTGGAGTTGTCTTGCTCACAGATAGGTGGAAGGCAAGGTTATAATAGTTAACTAAAACGAAACTAAAAACGAAAACTAAAATTAAAAATACATTGCAGTTAACTCAAACTAATAAAAACTAGAGAAGAAAACAAAAACGATAAGTACACTAAAACTGTATCTTGTGTTCACGAAACTAATCAAAATTATAGACAAAATGTCCTTCATTATCGTTTTTGACAATATATATTAGCCTTTAGGATTTAAATTAATCCGACACATTTTCCCAACCAGTTTTACAACAGTTTTCGGCCGTTGTCAGCACTGTACGGCACCGTCATAGCAACGTACTGGGACGTGCCTGTTTGCTGCACTGACTGGCTGTGCTCTGTGCTGCAACGAAACGTGTTGTTGGAACAATGCGGAAGACATGGCCAAAGTTGGGAGGAGGCGGCAGTGTCCCATTTGGGATTTTTTTGAATACGACAGTGAGACAAACAAATGCAAGTGCCTGGAGGAAATTAAAACTGGTGAGATATGTGGAGCGCTTCTTAAAGCTGTGGTCTACGATTTGAAACCGCAGCCTGCCCCTCCTTCCCTCACCTCTCCCCTCCGTGTTCCAAGATCCCGCCCCCAGCTCGTGTCGCCTCATTTCAGCCCCCTCCGGCAGAGCTACGAGCGACTAGCACAATATATCAGCAGCAAACTCAATCCAAAACAGCTCAGCTCAACTGAAAGTATCAAACACGACAGACATCCCCCTTGTAACACACAGCAGTAGCCATTTCAACTGGACCGGCGGCAATGTGGGTCTGGCGCCGCCAGAGCGGAGCCGAGTGTGGGGGAGGATTTATCTTTCTCAGCCTGTCCTCCCCAGCTCAGCTTACAGTGCTAACGATTAGCGGCTAACAGGCTAACCCGCTCCCCTACAAGTTATTAGCCCGTACAGGCACAAACTAACCAGAGTTATTCAGCAGACATCTCCCACTGTAGTAAACAAAGCCATTACCTGATCAACCAGGGGCGAAACGGTCGATGCTGAAGGTCTGACGGCCGGCTGAGGCTATTCGTTAGCCGTTAGCCGTTAGCCCGCTAACAGGCCTCAACCCGCGGGCAGAGCTCCGTTGGGCCCCGCGGGAGAGGGAGGCGGCTTCGGTCTCGGCGCTAGGCTTTTCCGGCTCCATGATAGTTCAGTAGCTAACGCTGCTAGCTGCTCACCGGAGGTAGAAGGGAGGAGGCGGGACCATGGGCAAGATGCTGCGTACTGCGTAGTGAGGGAGACGAGGATTGGATGGACTCATGGACTAACTCACGGACCAATTAATAGTTGCAGGTTCTTAGGCTTGATTGGTCAGCTAATATGCAGCTTTTCAGTAGATATACTGAATAGATTTTTTTCGTTCTTTTTGGTCTTTATACTGTGTAGATAGGACCATAGGACCATAACAGCCTTATAAACGGTGTTATTAATATGTACAAAGCTTCCAAATCGTAGACCATAGCTTTAAGGGGGAAAATCCCACAAACTTAAAAGGCCACTTGAGGAGCATCCATAAGGAGGCTTATACAGCCTATGAAAACAAGGAAGCCGAAAGTTTATATTGTTTATATTGATGTTTATGTTTTTTAGATTAAGTTTATATTATTTTCTTTTGTTTAAGGCAGCAGCCAACAGTACAGTATCAGCATTGACCGAGCAGTGAGCACTATGTTGGACTTGAAAATAAACAGTATTACAAAATACTTACTCTGACCTTTTTGAATCCTGTGCCTGGCAGATAAGGTATGAAAAAACTCAAATTAAACTGAAACTAAACCAAAACTAGACGAAAACTAAGCCTTGTTGCAAAAATCAAAACTAAATAAAAACTAGAATGCCAGCTCTAAAACTAATTAAAACTAAACTGTAATGGGAAAAAAATGTCAAAACTAACTAATACTAAACTATAATTAGAAATACAATGTCAAAACTAACTAAAACCAAACTGTAATGACCAATCCAAAACTATTATAACCTTGGTGGAAGGACAGGAAACAAACAAACATGACCTCCTTGACATATTTAAAAATAGTTTGGATCATTTTAAAACATGAGGATTTTTAAAAAGTATGATTTCATCCAAAAATTGGATCAATTGCTGTTTTTTCAAATTATTTCTATTTAACCTTTATTTTACTGGATAAATCTCATTGAGATCAGAATCTCCTTTTCACAGATTGACCTGATGAAGAGGTCAGCAGCACGATTCATAATAAATGCAAATTCATGGTAACAATTTAAGGCAATAAATAGCTAATCAATAAATCAAAAACATTGCAAGAGATTCAATAAATTCACAGTGAAAGTGCTACAGTCTTGGGGACAGTAACAATTTAAAAACACAGGCATTTCTCATATTGCTGCCTAGTGAGTAAAATGGAACAAAAAGCTTTAAATGTAACCAGTTTTGACATTTTCAGTTTTGTCTGTATAATGTTCCAGGCGATGAGACTGAGCTATTGAACTGAAGTGTCTTCTTTTGTTTGTATTAGTGGACACTAGGGGGCAGTGTTGCTGTTGCTTTAAATGCACATGTACATGACAAGCATCAGATTGCATTACAGTAATAAATATAAAAAAAATTCAGGAAGTGTGATTAATGTAAACTCCTTGTGATCATGTTGACGTAGAGAACATGCTGATTGTGCTTCCTCTCATTCACAGGTGTACGGTTTTCCTGTGCAGTCGTCTTTCACTGAAGACGCCCACCAGTGTCTGCCCAGAGTCCTAACTGACACGCACCCAATGATAGTGAAAGTAAGTAAAAGACAAAAGTTGATGTGAAATTCTCTTTTGTACTGGAGAATCAGCAGATGTGAATGTTTGACTTGTGTTCCAGTTTTTCGCTCTGCAGGACTTGGCTCTGCTGTCTCAGCACTCTCCGTCACGACGCCTCGAGGTCTTCAGTCTGAGTCAGCCAGGTCTGTTTAAGATGCCTACAAAGAAAAAAGAGATCCTGCCCTGTTTTCTTTGTTTCTGTTTGTTTGTAGTGGTTTTTCAGGTCCTGTGGAATAAGGTATACATTTAAAATGAGGTCCATAAATTAAACAGGAGGTTACTGACATGAAACAAAACAGTCAAACACAGATCAGTCAGTCTTTGGTGACGTAGCAGAAAGTCAGAGTGCTTAAAGCCTCCACTGCCCGATAAATCTTCCTCCAACACCTTCAGGGTCTGTGTCCACAGCTGATATTTTTTTGCACTGCAGGCAAACAAAATCAAAGTTGTGCAGTCTTATCAGAATTCAGCGCCATGAGCAAAAAACACCCCAGGTATCAGCCCTCACAGCACTCGGATGAAAACAGTTCAACTTTTTGAGCATCGCTGTACTTGAAAAGGTCACTTCTCCCTCACTAACAGATCAAAGCCAAGAAAGGCAGGGATCAGGACATCATTCCTTGACTTGATAATTCAATTTTTTGTGTGTATTACAGAAAACTAAGGCCCTGTCCACATGGATTTGAAAAAGCTTTGCATCGTGAAAACATTCTTTGTATTGACGACATTGTTTCAAGAAATGTCTGTCCTCACAAAATCACTGAAAACACTGTGGAATATATGCTAGGCAGGAATACTAAATATTAAAGGATAAGTTCGGTTTCTGCAGCTTTCACATTGTTTATAGAATGAAGTAGAACAATATACTCACCCAGAAGGCTTTCCTGATCCAAACAGTGCTTCAGGAGATATTTAGATCCAAAATCGAGCGGCGGACGTCCGTATAATGGTAGCACACGGGGCATGTATAGCGCCGCTCCTAAAACTGCATTAATAGTCCAAAAACTCATTATTTTGACCAATATTTCATCATGGTCCGCTCACACTTTTCCTCCATTACAGTCTGTGTCACTCCTGACATGTTTTGTGACTGTGCTGACCTCTGAATTGAGGTCAGCACAGCTCATGCGCAGTACGCGTCCTCCTTTCGATGAGGTCCTCATTTGTACACTCTGGCTCGAAACTGTAAGGACACCCATCATATTCAATGTTCTCCTCCACAACCTCTTCATCCGATAGACATTCGTCCATTTTGCACAAAACTGGAAGAAGAAAGTCGTTGTGTAGCCGGCGGTCTTCCCCTGAAACAATGAGCCGTACTGCGCATGCACAGAGGCAAACATTCTTCTTCTTCAGTTCAGAGGATATCCCCCCCCCCCCCCCCGTTTCAAGGAAAGACATCAAAAACAGATGTCAGTTGAAAATGCTTTCAAAAAATTGAGAAATGCCACATATAATAGTTTGTTTTTATATATAATTTCTGTCAAATGTTTTTTAGAGGGGAATGTATGAGGTAGTGCAGCAGACATTTTCTAAAATAGGAGGCTTTGTCTTCCAAACTTTGAAAAACTCCAGCCTTAAAGTCTTTTATATTTGATTTAGCTGAGCCTTAATACCATGAATGCTGCGTCCTTAAAATTATAAAGCACAGCTAACGACTTCATGTATATGTTGGTGCTCTGTAAATGATTTAACCAGATGAAAACACTTTGAGATAATCTTGCCTTGTCTACAATAAATGGTCAATCATTTTGAATACTTGGTTTGTGTGTAAATAATGACGTCTGTTCTGACTGCAGGTGGCCACCCTCACAACTGGAATGCCATCAGTAAAGAATGTCTGTCTCTGCTGGCTGATCTGACTCAGAGACTCGTAGCTTATCATGACACCGTGGCAACAAACGGCAGAGCCAAGTCCCTCTCTACAGGAAGTGAGAGGAAGACATCATCTGACACATCAGGTATTTTTAAGTTGCATAGCAGTACATGAGCAATGCCTTTCATATATTTACACTTCATTATTTTAACGTGCTCTCCAAAGTCTCCTCAGGTAAGGAGGACCTGATGAGTCCGAGGCCGACTGCACTGATGAAAACTCCAGGCTCGGTCTTTGCACGCTCTGTCTTTGGACACCAGCAGAGCCCGCTGACCGCACCCTTCACCCCTGACCTGGACAGCCCGTTTGCTTCTCCAGCCCTGCGGCGTCTTACTGCTCCTGTGGAACAATGCTCGCCGTGGCTCGGCACTGTGCAGAGCCCGCACGTCATGAGGAGGGGGCCCAAACTGTGGTCCACTTCGACAGGTGAGAGGGGCTGGCACAAACCTGAGGTCTCAGAGACCCTTGAAGGGTTGGCTTTTGCCAAATGCAGTGAAAAAAAATGCGTGTCAGTCCTGTCATAAGGATTACTGTATATTATCAAGAAACCAAAATCAAAGTTGATAAAAAAAGTAGAAACCAAATGATTTTTTATGTTTTTAACGTGATATTTAAAGTTAGGTTCGATGAGCATAAATAGTAGGTATATGCTAAAGCTCAATGTTCACGCAAGTTAGTTGCTAATATTTTCTCAGAATTGTGACAGATCTCTCTTGTTCTTTAGTTAAAATGTTCTTTCCAGTGTTTTTCAGTAGATTTTTGTACTGTGATGTGAGAAGAACTTATTTTGTTTTCCAAAAAATGTACATGAAAGGATATCAAATATTTTCACTAGTGTAGATATAGATATTTTTACTCAAAGCTTTAGAACTTCATGTGTGGCATCATATCACCATTTCTTCACAAACATGTAAACAGGTAAATAATAGACGCTCATTTGTCCTCCTGCAGATTCACAGGTCAATGGCAGCCCCCCACCCTCCCCTGCCTCAGTAACCAGCCAAAAGCCTGAACAGTCCAAACCAAGTCTGCTGGCCAAGTTTCTCCAGAACAGAAAAGAGCAGGTTTGTCAGTCTGGCAGTGTTGATGAAAAGACTTTTCATATTTTATATCTGTTAACAGTAGGCTAGCAGTGGTGGTCTGACGGGGGTCTTTCTCATCATATTAGTCCAGCAGTCATCAGTGGTCTGCCATGTTACAGATGGATACAACATGAGCCCATTTTCACAATAGATTCTCTCTATTACGTTTACTTATTTGATTATATCGCCCATCTCTAAGAATATCTGCTAAGAATAATCGTCCATTCACCTGCTAGGTGTGTTCAGAAAGATTTTGTCCTCCCCATCTTTCTATGGGCTCTTCCCCAGATGGACAAGTGAAATATACTGAACACTTCATCGGCGTGACAAGTTAGAAAAAATCTATTAAAATTAGACATTGAGTTTTGTGAGAGAAAAAATTCAGGGATTTTATTTTTAAGCCATATAGCCTAACCCTTTTACATAACTCGGTAGTCAACGGCTTTCTTTCTTGCTTTCTTGCTTTGTTTCTTCCTTCCTTCTCAGACTTTTTAAATAATAGAACAAATAACCAAGAAAAAACAGCAAGTCAAAATAACACATACACACCAGGCAACTGTACATGTCTATCAAATAAAGCACACCTTGTGAGAACACAGATACATATCTTGACTAAAAAAATGTTTGAGAAGGGACAGAAGCAAAGAGTTTATCTAGTCCTGTCCCTTCCTTAAAAATCAAATCCAATACTGAATTAACAGCACAAGTTATTATCTGCCCCTTTTGATGTAATAATATAAATACATGGGTAATACCTTCATTTTAGAAAGTAAATCTTTAGAAGAATAAAAATCTCTTCAGGCACAACCCCATTCTTCATAAACACCTGCAAGAGAACAAGACACACTAATGATAAGTACTTCAGAGAATGTGATTGTATATATTATATACACTTATATAACTCTACATATTATACATTCAGTATGTATACACACAGATGCACACATCTTATTCCATGAACATCCTATGTATACCAGTAGAATAAGTGCTGTTTTCCCGCCCTCACCAACACTGTAAGGTTCTGCTTCATCTGCTTCATAATACTACAACTTATGCTATAATACTAGATTAAACCAAACAGTTTGATACGTTTCAAATTGAAAGATAAATCTAGCCATCGTCCCCACGGACTAAACCACAGAAGAGTTGTTGGGCATATTTGTACTTTTAGACACTTTAACCTCTTGTGCTTCCTGATGGTTCGAGTCAAACTTTGACATTCAGTATTTTCCCCGTGAATGGACCACAGCTGGTCTTTCCTTCACTTGCTGCAGCTTTGTGTTACTGTTACATAATCCTTTTTTTTGTAGGAGGTGGGTATCACATTTGAGGCTGTTTGACTCAACTTTACCTTGGGATTGTATAAAAAATCTTAATATGAGTGTGTTTCATGATCTGAAAGCTTTAACATCTTCACATTTAACTGCTCCATTCAGGTTAAAAATTTCTTGGCAAAGCGGGTGCTGATAATGTATTTGTTCAACAAGGTAAGGATGTGCGGCACGTGCATGCTGTAGACTGTAGATGTGAGGGGCTACCTGCATGCTGACACCGTAGATTTCTTCTAGATTCACCAAACCTAACACCCCTCTCCCTGCAGAAACCCCCTGTAACTCCTGGTTTTGGGTCTGAATTTGCTTTGTGCAGACAGGACTAATGAAGCTCGTCTCTGTCTGACTGTCTCGATGAACCTCATTAATTAAACACTGTGAGGCTTGAATGGAGGAGTTGTGTAACACACGTGTTGCTGTTTATGTAAGCTTCATTTGTACTAATCACATGCAGAGAGTGTGTGCTTGGTCATGATCTGATACTGATTCATTATGCATTAAACTTCTTGGTGGTTAGATTGTTCTGCTTTGCTTTCTCAGGCCTCTAATAACTCATTTGATTTTGTTTGCATGTTTGAATACTGTAGTTTTTCTGAAATATGTTGATGTTGGTACATTTAATTCATTAGTCTATAAATGATCGTTTATATGTCCAGTAAAATCATCTTGCTGATTAGTATTGTGCCTTAAAGCTTCCAGAGGCTTCCAGTCAGGCCCTGTTTGCAGACAGCCAGGCTCACATCTGGGCCCTAGAAGGTGAGACTCAAACTGTTAATCCAGCGACCCTCGCCATTTTTAGAATTTAATTCAGGAGTGATATGTTTTCTGAAAGTACTGATATTTCCAGAATTTGAAACAGGAGTTTGCTATATTTCACATAAAGTCTTTTTGAATGCACATTTAATCAACAAAAATCGACTTCATCGTCCTTCTCCAGGCCTGTCTTACCTCGTTCAAGCATCCTTCTCTGAAGACCAGTTTGGAGTTGTACAGACCACATTACCCAGCATTCTTAGCTCTATGTTGGTCTTACAAGAGGTGAGTTGTCTTAGATTTTTTTAAAGTAAATATTAGCTCACGGACTGTGGTTAGAGCAGATTTTGTGTGTTTGCAAAATCAAAACCTAAACTTTGTGCCTTTTAAGAGAACTCAAACAGCAGTGCATGCCTGGTCTCTTTGCCAAGGAGGTTATGTTTTTGCCGTGGTTTTTTGTTTGCTAGCAAGGTTGTGCAAAAACTACTGGACAAATTTAGCTGAAATTTTGCAGGGATTTGCTCTGAAATTTTCTCCCTCATAAGAAAAGATCCCATCATCAAATATAAACAAAGAAATCAGCTGAAAGTTCACGCTGTTCACCTAAAGATGTAGATCTTAGCAGAACTAGAGGTTAATATCGAAATTAGTGCTGTCAGACGATTAAAAAAATTATGTAATTACCAGATTTATAATTAATTAATCGCATTTTAATCTCATATCTGCTTAAAGTACCCAAATAAAGAATTTGAATTCTAGGATATTATTAAATTGTAGTGCATGACTAATCAAATGAATACACTAAGTAGTGAAGATTTGTAAATCCACATTTTTTTTGGTGACTACATAAAACCAAAGTCAGGACAACTTGTCCAGAAAACTCTAAGCTCAATCAGGCAACTCAAATTACACTTTAAGTGTGTTTCATAAATCAAATTCAAAATAAGAAAAAGGTCAAGGACATCCAGCAAACCAATTAGGCCTGATGCATTATCAAAGAATGTAGTACAAATATAGATAAATAAATTCAAAAATAAAATAAGACTTAAGTCTCAAATATGTCATTCCTGTTGTCACCTGGGCTTTGTTTGGTTTGACTAGAGACATGTGTGAAGTGACGTGCCACTGCCATGTACAGGTCCTCCAGCTGGACAATATCAAAATGTTTGTGTGCTATGATTAATCTTGCGATTAATTTTTATAACACATTAATTTGCGGTGTAATTAATTTAATTAATGCACTAAAGTGACAGCCCTAATCAAAATACATTTTAGAAATTGTATTTAAAACCATCTCTTTTGGTTGTGGGCATGTTTTTTAAATGAGAGCCATTGTGTTACAGTAGGATGCTTTTTGCTGTGTTCCTAATGTTTTTGATAACAATGTGGTGTACTGACAAAATGAAGTCTTTTTTTGGCCGACCTTACCATTGAGTGATCAATAAGCAGAATCTGCAGAAAGAAAAGAATCAGGGCTTCTCTGATGTTTACTTTTCCCCTGGTCTTCTTTAGTTTCACCCTGTATAAAGAACCATTCTTCAGAATTTAATGACCAAGTACCAACAGTAAATCACATTAATTGCAATTAATTTTATCAACTAATTTTTTTCGTCTTAGTTTTCGTCAGCAACCTTTTTTTCCCCTGATGGAAACTAGACTATAACTAAAAAAAATGCAAGTGCACATTAACAAAAACTAAATAAACATCAATCATTTTCGTAAACAGAACCAAATTTTGTCATGTAGAAAGTCGAGACAAGTCAGGAATATATCCAATCACAGCTACTTTGATTGCATGAAAAGGTTGGATGAGTTAAGAGGGACATCCAATCAAAGCTGCCTTTGCTTCATGGTGGTGGAATGAGTTGGGGAGCGATCCAATCAGAGTTACTCTCTTTATGAATCGATGTATTAACTCAGAGCAGGTTCACTGATTGTTGTCAGTTCTGGTATTGTGACTGAGATGCTCTGCCAGGAGGCTACAATAAAGGTGACTGCATTTCTCACAATAATTAAATTTGTTTCTGTGCATTTATACTTTCAAAATTTACTAGCATTTTTTAAACGGTTATTACATGTTTGATTTTATCCAAGTGTGAAATATGACTTCAGAAATTCAAGGAAACACTACACCTTTTTTAGTCGACTAAATTAGCAGTAGATTTTGTTGACTTAAATGTTCAATTTCATCAACTAAAACTCAAAATACAAACAATTTAGATGACTAAAACTTAAAGATATGTCAGGCAGAAGATTATAACTAAAACTGAAGTGCTGTCAGAATGAACACTGATAAATTGCAGTGTGAGCAGCTGTTGGTTTGAGACGAAGCTCCTCTGGGTTGTGCTCCTTCTGACATTGTTTTGTTTGTGGAGTCTTCAAATAAAGTATCTAACAGCAGCCGTGACTCACTCCACATCCTCAGGCAGTAGATCGACACTTCAAGCTGCCTCACGCCTCCAGTAAACCTGCTAGGTCCACCATCAGCATGGGAGACTCCACATACAAGACCCTCCGCTTCGCTCTCAGGGCCATGCTGAAGACCGCCATCTACAGGATAACCACTACATTTGGAGCTCACTTAAAGTAAGACCTCCCGTACTTTTTGACTGCTTTTAAACATTAAATGCAAACCTGACAAATGTTTAACGCTCGTCTGTGGCCTCCTCAGTGCTGTTCAGATGTCTGCGGAGCACCGGAAAAGATTGCAGCAGTTTCTGGAGTACAAGGAATAACACGACTGACACTTCGGATTCTCGTCAGGGTGATTTTGTGTGCGAGTACCCGAAAGCGAAAGCTCACGATGGTGCCTCTTTTAATATTTATGTCTGCTCCGTGTCCTGGCTGATTGTATCCGACAGGCTAGATGACAAATCGTACATGCAGGACGACAAGGCAGGAAGTCCAACAGATAAACTGAAACAGGTTGGAGACTGTTGCAGCCTGGCTCGCTGTAAAAACAAACAGCACGCTCCAAAGTGCTTCTGTACTACATAAAACCCAAATCACCATTTTGACTTCCAGTCTTTGGGGTGAGCTGCTAAAGGGCTGTTCAAGCTGTGTTTGTACTTCAGTCTTGTTTCCTATTCTACACTCTTGAGTCACTTCCTTTGATTTCAGCGCCTTCCTGCTTCAGTGATGTTCAGTGAATGAAAGTCATGTGTGACAGTGGTGAAGAGAGGAAGAGTTTGTATTTTGTGTTGATATCTTCAGTTTGCCTGGTGTCAGAGAAATGCTCCTATGTTTGTAGATCTCATCTTCTGGACACCAGCTCCGAGTATCATAAGCACAGAGTGGACATCTTTTTGTACATGTTTTGTTCTTGTCTATGTTCATGTAAAAAAGAGGCTGTGACACATGTTAAGAATGGATATCAAGTGTGAGTGATGTTTGGGTAGATGCGTTTTGTAATGCCAACATGTGTGGAGTTTGAATTCATACTTGGAGTGTTGAATAAAAGATGTGATGTTACGATCATTCTTCGGGGTTTTACCTCTCCAGGGCACATGTTTCATTATCATTCAGAGATCATTAACAACACTTGTGCACAAGGACCACATTTTTTCCTTGACACACCCTACTGGGGCATGTGGAAAGAAGGCATCGGGGCCTTTGCACAGAAAGCCAAATGAGCATTTTAGGTTGCAATCAAAAATTCTTAAAGGCATAATTCTGTCTTTTAGAAATGAGGTTGTGCGATACCCTGGTAAAAGAATACTAGAGCGCAGACCATCGCAAAGCAGCTCAGTTCTGGCGTTGGTTTTCCCACAACCCCTGTAAATGACATCAATATGTGTGGAGGGAAAAAGGCACAGTACACCAACATAAAAAAAACCTCATCCCAACTGTGAAATACAGTGGAGGGAGCATTATGATAAAATAATATATAATATACTGGTTATAATAATAACCAGTTATTAAATCCAAAAGTTCACATACTTTTTCCACCCTGCACTGTGACTGTTCGAATATTGTGTCAAATAAAAACATAAAAACTTATAATTTTTTGTGCGGTATTAATTCAAGCAGACTGTGTTTGTCTAGTGGTGTGACTTACATGAAGATCAGAACATATTTTATGACCAATTTATGCAGAAATCCAAGTAATCTCAAAGGGTTCGCATATTTCTTTCATGCAACTGTACATGGTGGTTGTTATCCTGTATGATCAGAGCAAGTTTTGGGAACATCAGTATTTTGATTTTATATTAATTATTGAATGTTGTTAAAGGGATTTCTCATAAAGTTCAATGTGTTTTGTGCCATCAATCTGCGTCGTATCTAGATGAAATTTACCTTGATAATAGACATGACCCCATATAATCCTATAAAACTGGAAGCAAAACAGTTTAAGAAATGGCAGAGATGGGATTTTTAAAAACTCAGCCCGACGTTTACCTTAAGAGATGTTTTTTAATTTTGGTAATTTTTTGCATCCAGACAAATACAGGCATCACCACCAAAATTATTGCCTTCTTCCTTGGACCAAACCACTCTTCTGGTAAACATTTTTCATTAAAATCTGTCTGGTATTTTTTCTTTAATCTTGCGAACAAACAGACATACGCTGGCAGAAACATAACATCCTTGGTGGAGGTAATAATTGCCTTTGAAGCAACTGAATGTCTCTCCCTAAAGGAAGAGAGACCGGTATGGATGCTACTAGCTGATATATATTACACCAAGAGCCTCTTATTTACCCCACTTTTTGGTAAAACTACAAAAAACAAACTTGACTCTATTGAACACTACAGTATGATTCCCTTTTTCTCAACAATGGCCCTGTTTGGAACTATTTTGTGATCCAATATGACCTATGTATCCTTCCACCAGCCACACACTGCGCTGCACTCATCAGCTGATCAGTTCAGTTGTTATCCAGGAGAAGCTTTGTTACAAAGTCCCAATTGTGACAGCAATAGGCCGATGGGCTCAATTCATGCATCTTCACCGCCAGGTGAAGGTGACCTGTCCTGCTACTCAGGCCCTCCTCACACGAGGACGGCACCGTATTGTCTTGGCATCGGCATCAAAACATGTATTGCAGTTTACACATTGTATTGTACATAGGCTTGTGCATTTACATGACAACGCAAAATCCTGTTGGGTTGCCCATCTGGTTCTGCTCCGAGGTGGATTCCACGTCAACAAGTGCTCATGCACGCCTAACATGCTACGTCTCTGCATGAGCACTTGTTGCTGTAGCTGGTGTTGTTGGTGTTCTGTGAGCTAAAGTTGGTATAAAAGTCGTAGCAATATTTGTAGCTGCTGGAACAAGATCAGAATCAGCCCGGCTGCCGCCATTGTTGTTGTTGGTGTGTGCGACAGCGTGGGTTGGGGGGCGGGGAGGAGGAGGGGTGCTATGAGGTCACCATCTTACTTGGACTTATCTGTTTATAACAACTACGGCATGAAGACGAATACGTGGATATCCACTTGCAGATCTGTTTTCAAAAAAGATGTGGAGTCATGGACAAATACACGTCTCCGTGTGTCAATATCACCAGATTGATAGTTTATTTTACTGGAGTCTTACAAATTTGTACTCGTGTAAAGCCCACCTCAGTTTCCACAACAGTTTTTCTATTCCTAACTCCACCTCTGACCATCTGCAAATGTTCTTCCTCTATGAACTTGGGTTCATAAGGACATCCTCTTGCACCCATGACTGAAGACTTGTCGTCTGAATCAAAAATCACTTATTTTTAAGTGACATTTTAGTGAAGTTAGTGTTTTTTTCCTTAGTGGAGACCATCGACTTGAACAGGTAAGGAGTGAAGAGCAGCATGTGGCTGGCAGAAGGCCACGTAGCCCATATGTTGTATCACAAAATGGTTTCAAACACTGGAGCCTTGTTGGGAAAAAGTGAAATGAACCTTACATAAGCCATTAAAGCCAACATCGCAACTGCTCTGAACCAGCTAGCGTCCACACCCAGCTATCTCTCTTCAAAGGGTTATGGTCAGTTAACAAGTGCGAAGGGCCTCGTGCGACCCCACTTCTAAAAACTTTAATATCCTTGAAATGTGATAAGTTATTTTCTCTGAAATTGATTTTAATTGTCCCTACTCTGCACATATAATCATGCTTTAAGACCCACTGAGTAAGTTCAGATGTTTCTAACTAGATCACTGTTACAACCATAAACAGCAAGAAAATATGAAATGACGACAACAAGAAGTCACACTGTCGTTTTGTTTATTGCACGAATTGTACATATTTCCAACTGAACTGGTATAACGTAATATTAGGCAGTGGTGGAAAAGAAATCTGTTCATCAAAAGCCTTATTATGTATACAAGATGCCAAAAATAGTCTGTGGGAAAATCTGGATACAACTGTTCTCAAATGTTGGATTAAGATCTAAAAAGGAAATACTGTTTTACTCTGAAGTCTTGAACAAGAAAGAATGAACACTCACTGACAGCATCTCTGTCATTCAGAAAAGAAAAACAACAAAAATGGAGCATCAAGTCAACTTTGTTTTTTTTTTCCTCTGGATTTAAAAGTACTTTTTCCTCATATAGAATATAAACCTCTGCATCAAACCAATCAAATGTTTTGACATCTTATTTTTTCTCTTTTTTTGGAAGTCATTTGCTAAAGTTGTTTATTTTTTTTTTACAGTTTTAATATATATTTATATATGTACATATAAATTCAACTAACTAGAGTTCTCATAGAAAATGAGAAAAGCTGGACTTTATCGCTCTCACACAACATAAGACTGGCAAGCATATTGACCCCGCCGCCCCCCCCTCAGTCCTCCTCTTTGAGCTGACGTTCACATGTTTCCTCACATGTAGTTTTTTCGCTGCGAGCACGCAACCAGGACTGAAAAATCAATCTCAAAACTGTTCCTTGAGTTTGATTTGAGCCCGTCAGCTTCACAGAAAACATGGAGTCCATTCTCCTCCAGCAGTCTTTCCATTCAGATCATTTCAGGTTCTGTTCTGGCTATTAAAAACGACAACTCCCCAACATCTGTCCTTTAATAATATAAACACCATCTACATCTGTATGTTTATGTTCACCGAAGTTTTCCTGTAAAATAGAGGTGTCTGGGTGTGAAGTGAGGGAGGAAGAAGAGGAAGGAGAAGAGCTGGTGGAAGCAGAAGAAACCTTCTCTTCCCTCATCAAAAAGTGCAAAAATATCCCCCGATCAATCAAAAAAAAATTGAGTTTTCCACTCAACAATCACCCCCTGCGAACACCCCAAAAATCACACACTCAGTGCACATTTGTCTGTTTCAAACTAAAGCATCCCTGATTCAAAGTGCACTCAGTAGTGGAGAGGGGGAAAAGGAGGGGGCAGCGTGTTAGGTGATGCAGCATGAAGGGGTTTAGTAGTCGGTGGGGTCGTGTTTGGGGCATTCACATACCGAGGTGACAGAATTTAAGTACTTGCATTCTCACTCTGCATTATCAAAACATCTTCTGAGGCTACCTGCAAAAAGAAGTCAGCCTGTACGTCATTTTTTTGGCTCTCAGGTCCATTTTCCTCACATCCGTCCAACCTTGCTTAAGAAACCCCTCAGAAAGTATTCCTGCATGCTGTCAGTTGTTTAATGTCCCAGATTACACATATTGTAATTTCTCGATTATACGAAGCACCCCATATTTTTTGGCGGATTTTTTTTCCTGGAAAAATACCCAAATTTTGCCCAAACCTTATTCTCTCAGACAACTCAAATATTACCTTTATTCAGATATTAAATCAATGAAATGTCAGTATGTCTGTAAACGATTTTCCCTCTTAATCAGATGCAGAAACACCTTTTGCTCCACACATCCGCAATAACTCGATTTCTGCCTGAGCATGCTCAGTCCTGTACCGACCAATCAGAGAGCAGCTATCAACCTTTGCTCACAAGATGGCAGCGCCCTGTGTTTGCTCCTTTCTGTAGGAGAATATTTTGCCTTTTTGAATCAGACTTTTTGTGTCTCGATGTTGGCGAGACATAATACTTTAAGCATTTTGTTTGTACTCGTGTATAATATGCACCCGAATAATTAGAGCTTATTTAAAAGCAAAAAATGCGTGACATAATCGAGAAATTACAGTAATATAGTATCTATGGTTTTTATAGATTGAACAGTTTTCAAAATCTGTGTCCATAGTCTCTTGGAAACAAACCCCCTGGAACTGTCTTAAGGGAAACATGTCTAGGCATGTCTTCATAGCCACAGTAAACATCAGAGCACAGAATAAAACCCAGAAGCCGTATCTACCTCTTACGAGAGACACTGTCAGACAGTTCATGAGAGTTGTGCCTAAGGGGTTTATTTGCATGCCAAATTCCAATATCCAAGTGATTTTTAAGTTATTAACTTGAAAAACAGGTCATGAACCCAGTGCAAACTTGTTCAAAGAGAGTAAAATGCTGGACCTTTAATGAATGGAGGCAAATGAGCCATAAGCTTAAAGGTTAGTGACACCTATTTTACAGCTTTCCATCCTCGCTTTACCACACACATGCCAAATGGTTGGTTAAAAAAATGACACAATTTAAGGCAACATGATGCAGTGTTCCCAAAGAGACAGCTTTTTTTTCAGACACCTCTTATATATGAACAATGGGAGCCATTTCCTTTAGCTGTGATTAGCCATTTCAGAGCCCAAACAGCAGCTCTGACAACAAAGTTGTGCCAAATATTGCAAAAAGACTCCCAAAGCTCTTTTGGAAAAACTATGTTGTGGTCTTTTAAGCCTTGCATTTTTATTTTTAATTTGACAAATGCATGAATGGGAGCTGCAGAGAAAACATTCAGCCAAGTATAGCTTTACTTTATTAAATCCATTGCTTTTGCTACGTTGTCACATTTTCATTATGCCCATAATTTTTTGACATTTTAAACTGAATGGAGGATTATATTTAGGGAGTAAGAGGGCTGCATGTGGCCCCCAATTCCTTTGCTTACTGCATACATTAATGACTGTTAAGGACATGTGAGTGGTGTCACAGGCCGTGTGGCTTAAATGCATATTGCATGCAGTTGTACCAAGCCATAAGCTATAGGCAATGGAAAGGATGGGGGCAAATCACCCCAAATTTAGAGGCAAGAAGCGTCTCCCTCGCATTTTGCTTTGCATTAGAATAACTTTTTAAGCCGACAGGTATTTGGATGCCTGTACATGAATATTATACAAACATTGAGGAAGAAAAGCTGTTAAAAAGGTACCACTTGCCTCTTTCCTTTGTTTTCTAAATACAGAGGGGACCCATCATCCTTCCAAACCACAAACTAAGCAGTAAATACGAACTATTAAGCTGCTTTTCTCTTTAATTCTGGAATAAACTTGCTTCTTCAGGACATGGTGAATCGGGTTGGTCTATGGTGACTTCTGATTGCAGGTTTTCACACGAGATGTACTGCAAATGCAAAATGCAAACACATATACTAAAGTAAACCTGGTATTTAATGACGACAGATGTTAACACAAGGAAATGCAACTAAGCTGCACAAGCAGAGGGAAAGAGCGATGCATTCAGGGGCTCTGGGGGTTTCCTTCTCTACTGTTAAATCTTTAGAGGAAGTCACAGTTAGGGTGAGGTTTCAAAGTACCAATTTAACCCCTCTCTTTGAAAAAGAAGACATGCTTTGTTATGAGAAGGGGGGATTGTGTGCTGGTGACGTTTAGCCTCCTACAGGGTGCCTAATGGAGGGGGTGCTTACTGCCGGACACACACAGGAAAACGTTCTGTGTGAGGCAGAGCTCACAGATAAAGTACGAACAAGCGGGGGGGCCTCTGAGTGGTTCGTAAGGATGTACACACACACAAAAAACTCTGCACTATTCTGGGTTCTGGAGGTGTGTATGCACTCTGTAGTTGCCATCTGCACACTCACAACTGCTGGGAAAAACCGAGTGCCAAGCTTATTTGTCACTTTTTCAACAGTATGTTCACGTAAATGTGTGCATGTCTATTTGTGTGTCAAAACGAAGTCGAAGAAAGAAACAAAAAAAAAACAAGTCTGTGGCTCATCAGTGTTTGAGTGCCAGTGTGTCAATAGTGCTTGCCTATGTGCATTGATTCAAGGGCAATAAAGTGTGTGTATATGTATGTGTGTGTGTGTGTGTATGTGTGTGTGTGTTTGTGGCTCAGGAGGACATGCACTGAACATGGTCTGGACCTCCTTCCTCTTCATCGGAGGACTCTGGAGAGCTCCATGAATCATCTGTGTCGTTATCTGCCCCCCGAGGCTGTGGAGAGGCAGAATAACAGTTAAGACCTTTTTGTCCTTTAAACTCAAAGTGGTTTAACATCAACAGCACATCCACTGAATTAACACAGGGGACGGGTGGCTGCCATCATGCCACAAAGTCTTTAGATAGAAGTATGTCTTCAGCCGGCCTGTAGCTTCCTGTTACTGCCTGCAATCAATCAAACTTTATTTGTATAGCACTTTTCATACAAGGCCTTGAAGCACAAAGATGATAAATAATATAAATAAAAAGTAGAAATTTGAATTCAATGAAAAATACAAACCCCATCACACCCTCACAATCCACACACAGCACACACAACTCATTTACACACAAACACAAGAAACAGAATTTGAGAGGAAATGCTATCTTGATTTAAAAATAAGAAAACACAGGAGCTACAACTAAAATGACAATATCATAATTTTATTTAAAAAAATACAATAGGGAAATAAAAAATAAGTAAATAATATACTATTTTAAATAATGAAATGGTAAATGTGACAGCCAAACACCAAGAGTGTAGTAAAAACCACTGAAATAGGATAGTGGAAAGGAAAGTTTAAACAGATTAAGAGGCTAAATGAATGAATAAGATTAAATAACAATAGTAAACATAATCAGCTAAAAGCCAGACCAAAAAGGTCGGTCCTGGGTTTTCTTTTGAAAATATGAACAGTAGGTGCTGCCCTGCAAACGGTCACATCAGTGAACAACTCAACTTGATTAAGACAAGACTTAGAATGTTGCACATATTTTATTTTTTAGTAATGCCAAGATGGGAAAGACTGTCTTATAACTAGGGCTGGGTAATTAATCAAAAAATATTCGTAATCGACATTTAGACCCTTTAATCGAAGTAATTTTCATTCCGATTATTTTGATTATTTTCCCAGTGTTAAGTCACGTGACCACGCCCCCTGCATATAGTCTACGTTCACTTTCGCCAAGAGTGAAGGACGCGCCACCAACATGGAGGAGACAAGTGCCAATCTATCAGAGGACGATGTAGCCAAGAAAAATACCTCCTCTATTGTTTGGGCACATTTTGGATTCTGTGCAGAGGACATCAAGCAGAAAGAAGTTAAGTGTAAATACTGCAGGAAGACCGTGTCAATGACCATCGGTATCACCACTAACTTGTTCCAGCATAGCATAAAATAATCGTTCATTAATCGTAATCGAGGTAAGAGCTTCAATTAATTGTGATATTGAGATTAGGCAATATTGCCGAGCCCGACTTACAACTGCAAAAATCAACATCACACAGCCAGACAATGACCCTTCAAGGGGGTCCTGGTCCAGCAAACGAAGTTGATAAAGACCCACATCTACAAAACTCATCAATAAAAAGTTGTTGACAAAAATGCTCACCCTTGTGGGCCGTCTGTTTCTCATGTGTCTCATCAGGAACCAGAGCAGCTGAGTGTCATACTGGTCACCGTGGCGCACGCTGTCCTCGTCGCGCTCCCGCTTGTTTTTCTTCATCACCTTGACAAATGCAAAGAATGTCAAAAAGGGCTGATAATGCAGAACAAGAGCAAGCAAACACATCAGAAAAATAAATATATATAAACAGAAATACTAGCCAATATGAACAGTTCAAAGATAATTTGATGTTTTTAAATTATGCCACTGACCATGACTCTTTTTACATTACTATCTTTTCATTTATTCTCAAGCCATCAAACGATTAATACAAACAACATATCATACTAATAAGTGAAAGAGCCAAAACCGTGATTACAAACATGTTAAAACATAAAGCTAGAGGAAAGTTGGAGTTCAATGGTTGTAAGTTTGCAACAGTTCTGTAATGAAGCAGGATTGTTATTACACATTTAAGTCCATATTGAGTTCACAACATTGTGATACTGGTGTCTATGTCTGATGATTCACACTGTATTACGCTGTTGCAGAATCACATGAGCATGGCATATCCAGAGCTCCTCACGGTCTGATAACCACACAGGTAGTGTCTCTCTCTTCCCTCTGTTATCACCCCTGTGGCTGGCACAGAGGAGGGATGACTTTGCCCTTTATATTGCCTACCCAAACTTCATAACAAAGGCAATATGTCACTCTGGCTTGACCACTATGTGAATCAGCCAAGGGGTTGAGAAAATCTTTGTGATCTAACAGAACCCTTTATAAAGCAGTGTTTCATCACATCCCTCCATGGTAAATGAAAAACTCATGCTCAGTAAATACCTCTTTTAGGCCCTTGAGCCCTGTGGGGTTTTCAGCTGTGGGGGCCCACAGTTTGACATCATGGTCCAGCCCACTGGTGGCCATACCTGGAAGATGTGGATGCGGCTCCAAACAATTCACCTTTAGAGATCAAGCACAGAAAAATCACATGAAAATTATATTTAAAGATGAAGAGAGATTTAACTGAGAAATTTGTGGTGACAAAAAGCCAAGTCTTCTGTTACGATGGATTTAAACTGAGTAGAAATAGCACAGTTACATGTTGGAGTGTACCTTGCTTTCACAAAATACTGACAAAGTTAAATATACCAGCTAAGATAAGATAAGAGACTACAAAAAACTAAAACCTTGTGGGTTATCTCGCAGCCTTTCATGGTTATCTTTGCACCTCACATAAATGTATGATGACTCACCACTCCTCCTTTGTCTCCTTCCATAAACTGGACGATGCGGGCGGAGTATTTGTCCCACATGTAGATGTGTCCGCAGTCACTGCCGCTGACCACAAACTCACTGCACGGCCCGTAGAAGTTTACACCCTTCACTGAGAGAAAGAGGGGAACGTTAGGTGCTGCTGGTCTTTTTGCCAACAATAGACTATCCTAATACTACAATATCAACACGTTTGCCAAAAAATGCCAGAAACACATGTTTTTAATCAACTAAAATCAGACTAATGATGAGACATGTTGAACTAAGCGTCCGCTGTGGATGAATCTGAATGTAAAACCTGTCGCGTTATTGCGGTGTCCCTTGTATCTCCTGCGGTAGTCGGCCCCATCACTGTGGTTTGAGTCGAACAGATAGATGTCTTCATCGTTGTAACTGGCCAGGAGCTCTGCAAACACAGCAAGACAATGTGTTACTTTGTTTATTACTATTATACAAAATAATTGATAGAATTTGTTGTCTTTGTTAAAAAAGACTCATTGACATTAATCAAAAATTATCAATATGTGTTCTGGTGAAACAAAATGTCAACTTAAACAAGATCCAAATAAGAAAAAATGTTATTAAACATAAAGGACAGTGAAATAGATGTAAAGAAGTGGATGAACTTGTGGCAGCAGTGATTCAAATTGGACCAGCTTTTGCTTTCGATTCACATTGATTTTGTTTCACAATTGCACTGTGGTTGCATCAGGAGAGTTAAGAAAAGCAGAAGTTTCTCGAAGACTTACTTTAAGTGGATAAAGTACATGGCTCATTATTTTTAATGCATCTATAACGGGTTGGAGTGAAGTTAAAAAATAAAAAACTATGCAGGACGTTCAAGTCAAATCAATTCACTGCATGAGCACTAAACTGTGCCACAGAGAAGTTCATACTTACACGTGTATCAATAAATGACGCATGAGGTCATTACTATTATCTGAGCTAGACTTATGGATGGAAAATGTGAGTTTATCTTTTCAACAACATTTTTTTCAGACAGATTTACCTGTGCCATCGTGACTGTACACAAGGCAGGTTATGTTGGTTTTGGATTCACTGGATACCAGGTGAGAGGGACAAAACTTTTTCATCACTCCATTGTTATCGTTCTCATTAATCTTCCTCTGATCATAGATCCTACAAAGCAAAGAACAGGAAGAAAGACATGAGGTCTAACAGGCAGTAAAAATAACAAACACAATAAATCCTGGACTACACAACAAGTCAAATGTTAACATTTTAAAATGCCTCCCCATTGCTCTGCCGACACAACTTGCATAACTTTTTTTTGTTTTCAATATTTGCAACATAACATTTTCAGTTTAATTTTTTAAAATGATTTCTCAGTTATTTTTATATCAATGTTTGCACACAGAGGGAAAAAAACTTGTTTCAGGCTTCTTGTACTTTTCTTTAACACACAACTGGCCAATTAAACTGATTCTTACTCTGATTTTATCCTTGTACCAACATAAACTTATACAATACACACATCACTAAAGCCTGGATTTAGTGCGAGAATAATCAGTTTATTTACATAACTAATGCTCTCTAAGCCAACTTGCAGATTTTACAAAGCCCAATTACAAAAGTTGGAACACTGTGTAAATGGTCAATACAAATAGAATACAATTACATGCAAATCCTTCAGACCTTTATTCAGCTGAGTACACTACAAAGACAAACATTTATAGTTCAAACTGATAAACCTCAAGTTTTTTTTTTTCAAATATTCACAAACGTGTGAATGTTTCAAATATAAATAAGCCAATATTTGTTCTAGTCAGATTTGCAGATCATTGTATCCTGTTTATATCCACCTTTTACACAACGTCCTAACTTAACTGGATTTGGGGTTTGCACAAATATCACCAAATGCCATTTTGTAAGATGAAAATCAAACTATCACCTACCCTCGAGAAAAATAAATGTCAATACAATACTAGAAAATTCTCTGTTTAGTTTGAAGTTAGGAGAGGCCTTTTGTTAGCAGTAATAACTAGCAATGTGTCTTTGGTTCAAGTTTATTTATCAAAATCCCAAAAATAGTACCACATGTTGCATTTATTCTCCTGAGGCTCTTTAGTCAGAAAAGACTTGGACCACAAAATAACTGAAAGATTGTTCTAAGATATTAACTGTCTACATTAAAGTCTAAAGAAAACTCACTGCATATATCTGGAATATAGATCACAGGGAAAAGGGTACCATGATCTTCATCCTCTACGTGATTGAGCTCTAAATCACACTATTTCCAGATCATCCAGTTTATAAGTGAGCCTCATACCTTACATACTGATCTCTTCCCCCCACAGCAAATTGGTGCGTCTTTGCCGGGTTGACAAAAATGGTGTATAGCCCCACTTTTTTATCACCCTCCTTCACAACCACCAGCTTGCTGCAAAACAGATGCAAAGAGACACGAGGGTGAAAAATATATTAGTCCTGACAGGAAGGAAACTTTAACATGGCACAGAAAAGAGCCAGAAGGTCTAAAGCTGGACATTAATCACAGTTGACTCAGAGAAAATACAACAATGAACAGCAGTCTGAAGGAGTTTGATTGAGCTAAAACATCACCAACACCAATAAGTCATTATGATCACTGACAGGTGAAGTCAACAACACAGATTCTGTCTTCTTCAAGGTTCCTGTTAGTGAACATGTCCTCACATTAGAAACAGGTAAAATAGGCAAGCTTGAGCCAAATGGTCATGGTCTGAGCATTTCCCAAACTCATGTAAGGTGTTTCTGGTCTGCAGTAGGGATGGGATGAAATATCGTTTGGCAATATATCGCGATACAGTACGTGATAAAATGCATCGAGTTTGAAAAAAATGGATCGTGAAACAAAGACGTCACGTCCGGTAATAGCGCATGTGACCAGAAGTGACGTCAACAAACATTAGCACCAACTACCTTGCCTCCAAAAAGCCGAATTATGGAGACGAAGATGGCAAAAATGAGCCTACCGCTCGTCAGCATACACTCTCCCTAACCTCTCTAGGGTTACAGAGAGTGTTGTTGTTTGTGTTCGGCCTGTTAGGCCTTGAGTTTTTCTGTGTGCAACTCAAAAAAAAACAAATAAGTTGTAATTACACAGTAATATTTTTTCTTTTCTTTCTTTTTTTGATATTGTATTGTGATGTATCGTATCGTGACCCGGTCATATTAAATGAACAGAAACAAATTAAACTGTTGTGTGAATTGCAGTCACCTTCATTTAGGCTCCTAGCAGAGCATCTCAGTTACAATAGCAGAACTGACAACAAACAGTGAACCTGCTTTACATGAATATATCAATTCATAAAGAGAGCAGCTCTGATTGGGTCGCTCCCCAGCTTATCCCTCCACCATGAAGCGAGGGCAGCTGTGATTGAATGTCCCTCTGAACTGATCCAACCTTTCCACAAAATAAAAGCATCTGTGATTGGACATATTTCTAACTTGTCTCTACTTTCTCTATGATGTACATTAAGTCTGATCAGATTCAGTCGCTGTCAAACATTTTAGTCTAGTTTTTATTTGTTGACGAAAAAGTCAACGTCAAGTTAATTTGGTTTTAGTCTTTGTCCATGTGCACATGTTTTTATTAGTTACTCTCTAGTTTCTGTCAGGGGGAAAAGGGTTGTTGACAAAATCTATGACAAAAATAATTAGTCAACAAAATTGAGACTGCTGCAGTGGTCAGTATCAAAAGTGGTCCGAGGAAGAACAGAGGGGAACCGACAACATGGGCGGTCAAGGCTCACGGATGCACATGGGGAACAAATGGCCAGCCCATGGGGTCTGATCCAACAGACAAACTACTGTTGCTCAAATAGCAGAAGACAGGTCGAAAGGTCGAGCCAACAGATCAGACAGGGGGGTGTGTGGTCCTAATGTTATACCTGATCTGTGTATATTGTTTTACAAAGTATGACAGTGTTCCCACTAATCTCTTAAACCTACCAGCTATACATTCGTCAACTTTTAGAAAGTTAATACTCACTTTGCAGGACGGTCCAAACGCAGGTCAATACCAAACACCACTGCGTCCTCTCCGGCAGACAGAAAATAGCAGGGAGAGTCTGGTTCAAGAGCGAGCTGGACCAAAAAAGAACAGAGAAGACACACAGGTGTGAGACTTCTTCAATATATCAACTTAGGCTGCAGTTAAAGTCTCTTATATCACCCCTTATACTTTCTAACCAAAATTATTTACTACCTTAACAACAAGCTGACAGGACTCCCCTTGAAAATCCCAACAGAGTAAAATATTTAAAAATACTCAGAAACAAGTTCTTGTCAGGTGATAAAAAATAAACTAGATGTTGTTTTGAGCTGAAATGCTATCCCTGAAAAATTATGACCTATCTGAACATGTGTAGGAGTGACAAGTATTGGTAGGAATTTTCAGGAAGGTCAGAGGTTTGAGCTGAGCTCTGGCTGTCACATGGCAATGTGTCTTTGAGCAAGACAATTGGGGTGAATCCCAATTTTAACCCTTAGCTCTTGTCTTACCCCATGGTTTTGCGTGTTCACGTCTAGTGAAGGGTGTCCCAATTCTCCAAAGGGCTAAAGGGAAGGGCTAAGACCAAGGGCTACACAGCTCTTAAAAACGAAGGTGGACCCGGACCTCACTTGAAACGAAGGAGTATGAGAATTTCTCATAATACACTGTGCCGCTGACACAAGGCAGAGCAGAGACCAAAGGAAATGCATACTTATAAATAATTATTAAATCATCAAGTAAATGTTAGTTGTGTTTTGCTGGTAATATTTTACGATTTCTCGTTAAAACAAGCTAGCTTTCACGACTGTAGCTACGGCTATAGTCGCATCAACCTACAACACAGCCAGCGAGCAGCTTGCATGATAACATGGCAGGAATCGAGTGGCGTCTCATTTCTCAGCAGTGTCTTTTCACCCCTTTCCCTTGACCCTCAAAACAGAGGGTTAAGGGGAAAGGGTAGGGAAAGAGGTAAGACGAAAGGGAAGGGCTAATAAACCCTTAACCTGCAGTTACTCCCACTGCTACGTCAGTGTCATGTAAATTGGTATAAATATGCGTGAATGTGTTAGCTTATTCTGATGGATTATTTACACAGAAACTTCAAACCATCAGTGAGTGAATGGGTGTGAATAGATCAATGTGACCTGCAGTGTAAAGCTGCTTTGCACGATAAAAGACTACATACAGAGGATGAAGTGATTTTTAATCTCAAATTCATTTACCAAATACTGACAATGTACCAAATATACTGTGAATCCCATCACTGTGCTTTGTTGCACTTTACTTATGTCTACAGAAACAAGATATTTGTCATTATTAGTAAAGGTTTGGTTTATCTCCACACTTGTTTTAAATCTTTACATATTTAGAAACACATTTCTCTCTTACTGTGCACATATGTAAATAATCAGTGTACATTCTTAGTAGGGCTGTCACTTTAGTGCATTAATTAGATTAATTAATTACACCGCAAATTAATGCGTTAAAAAAAATAATCACGATTAATCATAGCACACAAACATTTTGATTTTGTCCAGCTGGAGGACCCGTACATGGCAGTGGCACGTCACTTCACACACGCGTCTCTAGTCAAACCAAACAAAGTCCAGGTGACAACAGGAATGGCATATTTAAGACTTAGTCTTATTTCATTTTTGAATTTATTTATCTATATTTGTACTCCGTTCTTTAATAATTCATCAGGCCTAATTGTTGTGCTGGATGTCCTCAACCTTTTTCTTATTTTGAATTTGATTTATGAAACACACTTAAAGTGTAATTTGAGTTGCCTGATTGAGCTTAGAATTTTCTGGACAAGTTGCCCTGACTTTGGTTTTATTTAGTCACCAATAAAAATGTGGATTTACAAATCTTCAATTCTTTATTTGGGTACTTTTAGCAGATATGAGATTAAAATGCGATTAATTAGATTAATTAATTATAAATCCGGTAATTAATTAGATTAATTTTTTTAATCGTCTGACAACACTAATTCTTAGAGTCTTAACAAAACAGTGATTACAACAACCTTTAATAATGTCAGAACACAGGGTCAAAAGCAGATTGTTCGACCAGCTGTAATGAGAAAGTGCCAGAGACACAGTCAACATGTTTGTTTATTTTTCAGTGAGAGCTGGTAAGATTTTAACTTTCACAGAAACATGCCAGTGACACAGTTAGCCTGAGGGGCCAGACTAAGAGCTGTTCTATCTCATAATACTACCATCAAGATATGCTTCCTAACAGCTCTGTGTAATGGAGGACGTACTACGTGATTGCAGCTATCCCTCTATCAAGATATGCTTTCTCCAAAGGCTTACTTGATGATTTTATGACAAGGTATCAAGACGTGCTTCCTTCTGAGACCACATGCAGTTAGCAGCAGTGTTTTAAACAATAAACCTCACAAAATGACACATCAAGTGAAACTTTTGTACTGTTTGGATGACTCGACTGTAGGGCTGAACAATATACTGTTTGAACATCACAACTGGAGCGTGTCCATGTGTAACTGTCACACTGCAGGACATTCAGTATCAGTCATATGATTGAAAACATGTTACAGTGCCAACTGTGTGTTGTTCAAAGGACAGCTAAACTGCCACTTTCTCATGTCCTGTACTCTCGACAATAAAAGTCAAGCCATGACTTTCTCTGAGAAGTCCACTTCTGCTGACCCATAAATGATTCTAAAGTGGCATAAATCTGACCAATTCATTCTCACTTCTGTTGCTGATACTGTCTTGAAAAAAATCAGATCTGAGTAAAAATTAGACTCAGATCACATTAGTCTCTAGTTGAAATGCAGCCAAAGTCTTTTAGAAGCAAAATCTTTCGAACCTACCTTCAGATTTCACACTCACCTTGTGTGCTGCCCCTTTGTGCTGTGCTACTCGTTTGGTGTTCTTGCAGCGCTGTGTGGCAGAGAGCTCTGCCACTCTGATCTGACCGTCCCGGGCACACATGGCCAAGGTGGAGTCTCCACTGTGAGGCAGGAACTTTGCCTACATACAACAAAAGCAGATTTAATGAAGGTCCGAAGCAAACTGTAAATCATAAAAGAAATATTGCAAGTTAAAGAGGTTATATTTCCATAAAAGGTCCATTTGGCATTTCGAAGCCCTTTGATTTGTTCTCCATGCCCCCCCACCCCCACCCCCCCACGTGATAGACCACGGTGTTTCAACCATTATTTCGATGCAGTTGAAGGCCATTGGCTCCTAGTGGCAAACCCAGGGCAGAGCATGGACCGTAGAATGAATGCAGAGTTGTTGACAACATGGCATCAACATCCCTTAATTGACCGATTAGTCTGGTCAAACAATCAAAGCAGACTGGGCCCATGAGGGAGGGAACCCTAAAAATGACAGTAGCTCTACCAGAGGATTTCAATCAGACTGAGAATACGGCTGGATCAGGAGTACTCAATATAGAAACTAGAGGGCTGTAACGGTAGTGACTGCACACATACCTTGGCAGCCACAGAAACTGAGCGCATGAGCCCGAGTTAAGGCAAAATACAGGCTCTTTCATGTGGGTTCACTGCGAGAGTGTGTTCACAATTGTGCATGTTCAAAAAAACCTTCTAGGTTTCACATACCAGGAAACACTCACCCACCTTAATTTCAGGTTGTCTAAGACTGTCAGAACTCCTGCCACTTTATGACCCTACTCCCATCATGGGCCCAGTCTAATTGGTTGAACAGTCTACCCATGAAGAAAAAGTCAATTGATTGTTGTTTAGTCTCATGTTTTCAACTACTCTGCATCTTTTTCTACAGTCCATGCTTTGCACTGGGCTTGCCAGCTCGAGCCAATAGGCTTAAAATGCCACGAAACAATAGAAGGAAATACCACTAACTGGCCTATTGGGGCAGCTACTGGCGCTGTAAACAAGGAAGGAGGGAGAAGTCCAGATACCACAGATTTTTTGAAGTAGAGAAATGTAAAACAAAGGAAAGGGTACATAAAACTTGAAAAAACCCACAAGATGACCTCTTAAAGTTATTTACTTGTAGTTGTTGTACCTCCTTAGCATATATGATAATTACTGCACCTGTTTAAATTCTATCTTTGTGCATCTTTCCCCTCATTAGCTTACTTGAAAGACATTGCTCTTGTGTCCGCTGTCAAACTCCAGCTCAGCACGGCGGATAGCCCAGTCCCAGATTACCACGCGCAGGTCGTCGCTGCCTGAAGCCAGGCGTGTGCCTGATGGGTTGAAGTGCAATGTGTTGACGCAGCCTGTGTGCTTCTCCAGACGGCCCTGGAGCTCCAGCCTCTGCACGAGGCCGCGCGCCCCACACACACGCCTCACAAACTGGTGAGAGTCCCTGCCGATCTCCCTGGAGCAGAGTGAGGGCACCGCCCGCCATATGGGGCCACGCAGATCCCGGAGCTCTGCTCCCAACCACGCTTCCATGGCCTCATCATCATCGTCATCTTCATCATCCTTCTGATCCTCTTCTTCTTCGTCATCATCGTCGTCATCATCTGAGGAGGTGGAGTGGTTGGTGCCGCCACCAGGTCTGTTCCTCTTTCTAGCTGCCCTTTTCCTGCCATCTTTGTCCTTCACTCTCTCCTGCCGGCCTCCCTCGCTCTCTCTCTCGCCGTCTTCGGTCAGGGAGTAAAGACCGCTGCCGTCCATGCTGTCAGTGTCCTCCTCCTCCTCGCCCTCTCTGTTTTCCCCTCCCTCTCCTTCTTCATCTGGCATAGGCTTGTCTCCAGACGTCTCTCCTGTTTCTTTGGGAGCTGCAGAAATAGAAAAAGACAGAACCAGGGGCGTGAGGTTCAAAGCATAAATGTCTCACTGGGAGATTCAACCAAAGTTTAACAACTGGTGCACAGGATCAGGCTAAAAAATGAAAAACAGAAATGAGAGAGCCAAAACAATTGGAAGTTAGTTTTGGTCATAATATTTATGCTATGATCCTTCATGCATTTCAAATTAGCCCCTGGGGGTTACGGTGCATTCCATTTGACCTCAGATATTGGACTGTCCTGGATGCAAATTAGATACGGCACTGGCAGCAGCCCTTTTGGTTGGAATTTCAACTTCCAAATACTGGCTCACAACAGGGACATGTTTAACTGGGATTGACTTAAATCCCAGTCACCACTTCCGAATTCTGGGGTAAAAAGACAAGTCATTAATTTGGCCATTGCAGTTGCTCCAAGTGACATTTTTCAGTCAAACAAACAGGGGGCTGGAATGCAAAAAGAGTGACAGCCATCACTGACCAGTGCATGAGGCTGCAGCACAGGCTTTTTGATTATCTTCTCTACAGAACAATTTGTTTACATCCCGACAAAACCACAAAAAATGGGGATATTATATAAACTCCATATTTGAGGCCTCTGAGACATTGTTATATTACTTTACTAATGTTGGATAATCTTGGTTGTTACGAATGCTTATTTGAGATTTGTTTTACTTATTTAATAAATGAAACTTTTAATTTGTAAAAGTGTACGTTTAGTGACGGTGGGGTTGACCAGAGCGGTATATTAGTACAATCTTGGGATGCGCATTACCAATGTCAGGATAGGCAGTTCTGGAAATTTTTGCCCATATTCACAACCAGTATTGAGGCAGTACAAATTGGTCTGAAATATCCCGAATATTGGTCATAACATTGGCAGAAAATATATAAATGCACCATATAGCTTTACCTCATCATCAACTGATGTCCCCTTTCACAAATCAAAATGTCATTTGATAAAGAACAAAATGTTTTTTTTCTTGCTTCACATTTATTTCCAACACAAATGGACAGTTACTGTGAAAGAAACAGGTTGATTTAAGTAAAGAGTAGGCTTTAAGTGAAAACATCTCCATCAATATTGATACTGGTCATAAAGAGTCAGGAAATATTGGACTAGTGGGTATCAGAAAAAATTTCATATGCATCTCTGCAACATAACAGCAAGTGTACATGATTCATATGACCAATATGTAAAAATGTTGGCTCTAATATGTGTAAATGATCAAATCACCTTTTTTGGTTCTGATATCATACATCCCTAATGTTTTTCATTTCTTTAATACAGATTGTATTGTTATTTCAAGTAACTGTCAAAGGGAAATGGCATTAAAACGTGTTTGAGTTGTACAGCACCTTGAACAAGAGCAAAAAATAATACTGCCAGTCAGTAGGCATTAGCAGTTTATTAGATTAAAATAGTTATTATTAGATAATAATAATTATTATTACCATCGTTAGAAGACGCCTCTGTTTGCCCCTCTTTGCTTCCAGATGCATCCTCCTCCTTGTGTTGATCTTCTTCAGGCTCTTTCTCCTCTGAACCACCTGGTGAAATCAAACATAACCTGTGATTATCTGACAGCCCTGACAGCTCCCACACTTGTGTACACAGTTATTTTTTCTAGCACTGATCCTCTACCGTTAAGCACGGTGGATTTGCCGTCAGCCTCTGCCATCTCTGTCTCCTTTGTCCTGCGTCGACCCGAGGGAGAACCTTCAAAAAGTCACACATAAAAACAACATTCAGTTTGTTTAATAGCCACACGTAGATGGGCTTCAATTCGGGGCAGAAAACTTGCACCATGCACAAGTTCGCAGATGTCATTGCTTGCACTTGCAGAAGTGTTGTCAGACATGGACGCTGCAGAGTGCCAGGGGGGCACAAGTTACCTGTTAGCTCCTTAGCTTCAAAACTAAGAGCGAGGCTGCATTCACGGGGCATTTACTGGAGACTAAGTAAACAACCAAACTCGACAGTCTGCTGCTTTAGAGGCCCGATGAATGCCTAATCTTGCTTTTGGATGTTCACTACTGTATTGTCCTCTGCAGTGCTCCGACTACTTGTGATTGTTATAGAGGTGAGCTAATGCTAAGTAGTGTCTGAGGCTAACAAATATCGAAAGTAGAAGTGCAGAGAGCCAAACCAAACAGCTGCCTGTCACAAATAAAAGCCAAAGAGCAGCTAGCACGGCTAACTAGCACACTGTGGCTAACGTTACCTCTGCTCGTAGGCCCGACGAGGCGTACTTCTTAGTTTAGTCCTAATCTTTATTGCAGATTTATTCTCTCCACTCCACGACTTAGCCACGGAGCTAAGTGCCTCTGGTAGGAATTCTTCTGCGGGTAACACACGACATTAGGACCGCGGGCATAAGCTTTCTCTCACGGACAGACTTTGATAGGAGCTAGCTGCGCTCACACAGGCTCTCTGCTCTGTTTATGTTTTGACGGTTCAGCTTCTTTTTTTGTTTCTGTGTCTGTTTCCGGTGTCGAGCTTTTTTTTTTTCTGTTGAGGTTTTCAAAGAGGGGGCAACGGGGAAAAATAATCTTTAAATATTTGCAAATATATAATAATATTTAAACACAGAAACAAACGGGATAACGGTTTTTACACATTTGACTAGACGTATTTGTATATGTAAGTCAAAATTCCTTTGTGTAAAGGTAAAGCATGACTATAATCTTAATCTTATTATGTATTATAACAACGACAATAATAAATTACAATAGCCTACTAATAATTGAAAAGGTTATAATATCATTATATCGGCATCAGTGTTTTTTTATAGGCTTTTGTCAGGAGGGGGAGCCCTTCTTCACTCGACGGTCATTATCGCTCCAAAAAAAAAAAAAAAGTCTTTAACCTTGCACCATTGGCTTACTACTTTGATCAACTTATGGCCTACTTGATTACATCTCACAATCACATATTGGTAACTTATTAGGCCTACATTTACCATCAATCTACTATGCAATTTGTAAAACTATTCCAAATATACACAATCAATTAACATGTTAGCAACATTCATTTCCATCTCATCAATCTACACATCAACTATTTGCATTGTTTACACCTCACCATTAATTCATATAGTTATTTACATTTCATATACATCAACATCTGCATGTCGAAACATCACACGACATATCAGCAGACAGTTTAATTGATAACTTTCCAAATTAGATCCAGTTCAAGTTTCTTTAAGTGCTGTCAGACGATTAAAAAAATTAATTAATTACTGGATTTATAATTAATTAATCTAATTAATCACATTTTAATCTCATATCTGCTTAAAGTACCCAAATAAAGAATTTGAATTCTAGGATATTATAAAATTGTAGTGCAGGACTAATCAAACGAATACACTAAGAAGTGAAGATTTGTAAATCCACATTTTTATTGGTGACTAAATAAACCAAAGTCAGGGCAACTTGTCCAGAAAATTCTAAGCTCAATCAGGCAACTCAAATTACACTTTAAGTGTGTTTCATAAATCAAATTCAAAATAAGAAAAAGGTCGAGGACATCCAGCAAACCAATCAGGCCTGATGCATTATTAAAGAATGTAGTACAAATATGGATAAATTAATTCAAAAATAAAATAAAGCGGGGTCTCAAATAAACCATTCCTGTTGTCACCTGGGCTTTGTTTGGTTTGACTAGAGATGCATGTGTGAAGTGATGTGCCACTGCCATGTACGGGTCCTTCAACTGCACAGTATTAAAATGTTCATGTGCTATATTTAATCTTGCCATACATTTTTTTAATGCATTAATTTGCATTGTCATTAATTAATCTAATTAATGCACTAAAGTGACAGCCCTAGTTTCTTCTGCCCCTCCTGTCTCTTCCTACATCCTATATGGTCTGCCGACCTCCGGGTCATAACCCACTTCCTTACATGTTTTTCTGGGTTCCACATTTCTAATAGTGGACTCACAAGGTTTATAAACATCAAGCAGGACAGATGATCAATTTTAAGATGATTCCAAACAGGTGAAATAATAGTGTTCATAAGGGAAGTCCTTTTTCACATTCTGCTGTGCTTACTTGTTTTAAGTAGACAAGTCCTCCCCTGAGTGGCATGTTTTTATTGTTTTTAAAATCTCTGAAATCTTGTTTCACAGTGGAGTAATTTACTTTCAGACGATTGCATAGCTGCCTTTATTCCAGCTCTCCAACTAGCACGGGTACAGGAGTAGGCCAGGTTTCAGGTTTCAGGACATTTAGTTGTTCATAAAGTTGTATTTCCTCCTCTGTGGCCACCCTGGACAGCGTACTGTTACTCAAAGCATCAAAGAATTTCTGGGGTGGAATCATTGTTTGTCTCCCACCTGTTCTCACTGTCACCCCTTTAAATACACCCTCCTCAACCGCCTGACAAGCAGCTTCATAGTGTGGCCCTTTGGTCTCCTCCTTTGCTGAAAAAATGTCAGCCTGTCTTTTAATCTTTTGAATAGCTTCTGACAAATGGATATCCCTGTTTTGTAATGCTTCAGACAAGTCTTTTAGCTCCTCTAGGGCATCATACATAAGTCCCAGATTTTTAAAGAAGTCTGCAGAGGACAGCTTTTCTCCCAGCCCTTCATACATGCACCTCCCTGAAGGGGTTCTAGTCACATCTTGACTAGCAATTATGAAGTGCTTATGCAGAGCACTATACATGGTCCACACAGCCTCAACAGTTCTGTAGGAGGAGGCTACCCATCTTACATTTAAAACACAACCTATCTTGCGCAATTGTGTTCCCACTGATTCTGCAGCTTTGTCTAGTTCTCTAATATTCTTAGGAGATTGGTTGTGAAGACTACAGTTTGTCTAGGAAACTGCCAAAGTGATTAGTCTCAGTACAGCACTTTACTGCATCACCAACTGCAAGTTCCAGCCTGTGATTGAGACAGTGCCAGCCAACAGTGTCAGGGTATTTCTCTTTAAGCTTTGCATACACCCCTGCCTTTCTACCCAGCATCACTGATGCCCCATCTGAACAGAACCCAAGAAAGCATTCCTTTGGAAAGTCATCGTCTAATCCATTGTCCATGAGGCAGTTGAGCAATGCATCGGTTATGCCTTATGCTGCAGTCTGCTCCTGCTCAATGACATTTAAGGGAAAGGTAAGACTGAATTTTGCACAGCTGCTCGCATATATACAACCAAACAAGACCTTTTACCAACTGTAGTGCTTTCATCAATCAGAATAGACACCTTCGGCCTTGTACACCTGATACTTGCCATAAGGGCTTTTTTCATGTCTTTTGCAATGTACAATATCTGTGCATAAAACATTAGTATGCAGAACTCTTCCCATGTTGAGTCCATTGATTATTTGCAAATCAGTAAGGCCAGGGTGATCTGAGAATGATCTATTACTTTTGGCAATGTCATATGCCGTCCTAAAGACTCTTTCTGTAATGCTCAGTTGTTCTTGTTGTGCTCTAAGAAAGCTGGCATCTAATGGACTCTCAGATTTTGTCTGACAAATTGATTCTGCCAGTTTGTGACTGTGTGATGTTTTGTGTTATAATACTAGTAATCACAGTAATTATTACAATAATGATGGTAATAAAAACTATATCCCTATCATTATCTCTTCAGAAAGATAAATGGTTCTGTATAATATGATATATGATTGTATAACTTATTAAAAGATTTAATTAAGCAAGCTGCAAAATGTCAACATTTTAGGAATTTTTTCATTAAACTGAACAATTTTTAAATATAAATAAACAAATAAAAATACAATAATAATCGAATTAAATAGATTAAAATGCTTAGGATTACATCAGTGAAGGAATGTGTTTATTATTCAATTAGAATGTATGGTTAAAATCATAGATAAGCACATCAGTGTTAAAAGATGCTTGTAAACAATTTTACTGTTAATAAAGCCTTGCGTTTTTTTATTCAAAGTAAACATGACTATGAACTATACAACAATAAACAGTATAGCCATTTATTTTGTTGTAAAGCAAATAAATATAGCTTTAAATGTTGGTTGAAGCCCAGCTCTTATACCCAAAGGTCGCAAATAGAAACAAACAAAAAAAACCCTGCAAAAGTCACAAGCACAGTGAGGAGATCTGAAATGTGGCAGGATACAAGTCAGGGAGAAACCTTTACAATCAGTATTAAAAATATATATATATTGTTTTTTTTTTTATTGATTTTGTCGCCCCCTGTGAACAAACCTGTGCATTTCATGTTTTGTTGATCTGTTCATGATCATGCAGGATTTTCAGAATGAAACTCTCTTCCCTCTGTCATGAGGCAGCTTATAGTAAGACTCTCTGTGAACCTTTGAAAAGGACATTGCAGGTTTTTTCTGCAGCTGACTTTGTCACTTCACTTCACCTGACATCTTCCTGGTGGTGGCTCGTGCATTCAACTGAACACTTATATTTCAAATTTGCAATTATTTTTATTTTTATTTTTTTGCTTTTGTTGGTCATCTAGAGACATCAGCATAATAATTGGTTTAACATCTTGAGACACCTTACAGTAGTTTTTTTTTTATTATTAATTGCTTTAAGCATTAAATAAATAAGTAAATCCCCTCTAATACAGAAAAATTCTATTTTTTCAAAATCAAGTTACTGCTGTGTGCAGCACGGTAGTGCTACTGCCTCACAGTAAGGTGTTTGCCAGTGGGGGGTTTCTGTGTGGAATTTGCATATTCCTCATGTGCATGTGTGGGTTTCCTCTGTTTTCTAGAGCAAAAGCATGCAGCTGATCAGGGACTCTAAATTGCCCTTGGGTGTCTGTGTTAATAAATGGTTGTCAGTCTCTCTATGTCAGCCCTGTCATTGCCGATGACTAATCCAAGCTTAACTCTGCCACTGGCCAAAAGTCATAGGGGATGGATGGTTTAAGTAATGGATAGAAACTGAAGCTATATGATCAGAAAATTACTCTATAAAATCAGCCTTCTCTGTTGTGTCTCTGAAATGCAAAACACAATGACAGACAATGACAATGACAGCATGTCAACAAAATCACAAAACACACAACAAAATGAAAATAGCAAAACTTGAAATAAGAAACACTTCTTATTCAGTTTTGCTTTTTTTCCTTCCTTTTCTGATGTGTTATCAGTTTTTCATCAGTCACTTTATTTTTAATTTGTGGATTCAATTGAAGCACTATTCTTTTGTTTAGTTTCATTAGTTTCTGTTTTTTGAGTTGTTCTTGATTTGTATTTGATGGCATGTTATTAAATTGTTAGCTGATAAGTTGTATTTTACAGAGCCCCTAAAGGAACATCAGCAGAAAAATAATAAATTAAAATTATCTAGTGCACACCAGACAGTATTTGTATGATCTTTTTGTTGTAATATTTTGCTGTCCAGGGCCACCATTCTTCTCAGATTTAGTGGCACAGCAATCTGGTAACACAACAGCAGGTTATCCCTTGTTATTAAAGGTGTTATATTAAAGAAATGCGTACTCATATGCCGCTGTGGTACGGTACATGATGACTCATGTGAGGAAGTGTTTTATTGTTTCACTGGTATGATTCAGTAAGCCCAGACAACTAAATAAGGAGTATTAATGAATGCTCCAGCATATGCTCCCGCTCGATCCCTACTTTTGTTAAACAGTTAATCAAAAATGAATGATTTAATTCATGAACAAGTTAAAATACAGCAGACACTATGGTCTTTCAGGTGAGCCCTCCTCCTTTAAAGATTCCTGTCATTATACATTTGGGTGTCATATATTAGCATACCGTCAAATACCAAATAAAAGCCGGGGCGTTTATTTGCTTCAGTCACTGAGCAGACCAGGCGACTATTTGGACCAGGCGGCTATTTGGGACAGGCGTTTAATTCCTTTTGCACAAAAATCTTGCTTAGGAAAAAATGAAAAAATATGGTAGGTATAATCAAATTATTTATTTACACCATGATGAATAACACCTGTACATTTTCAAGGCAAGATTACAGATTACCAGGGCCATGGACATAAGCAGCAATGTACCACTAACTGACGTGCCTGGACTCCTGATGTTAGTTAAGGACAAAAACCAAAGAGCGGCAGTGGTAATATCTTCTTCTTTGGATTTGTAAAGTTCTCATCTGTAAGATTCTAGTTTCTGCTCTCTAGTGGCCTCTTTGGACATTGAGTGTAACTGCACTGTCATGAAACAGAGCACCTCACACCAACCTACATTTGTTGACATACAGAGGGAAGAGAAGCTGACAGGACGTCCAAAGAGACAAATAAACCATGTGGACTGTAAGTTAAAGTTTGATCACGTTTCTTTTCAAGTGTGTACTGTAAGTTGTGAGCTCAGCGTTCACATGTGTGTTCTGTAGACTTCGACTCTAGCTCCTAGGCTGTGCTGAATAAATTACACCAGGCGTTTATTTGGAACGGGCGTCTATTTGTCAAAATGTACTGCTACACCGGGCGTTTATTTGGGACCGGCTGATTAATTGGAACCAGGCGTTTATTTTGTGTTTTACGGTATATTACATCTCGTCTACCTTAACAACAATTGTGCCTTTGTGAATATGTCATCCTCAATATTTAATGTGGAAAGATAGCCTCTCATTCACAGAGACAGTATCAGATGTGTCAGATGTGTTCATGTATTTCCTTCGCATTTTATCTGAATTGATACAACCAAAAGAGAGCATCTTCTCGCTTGTTTCCTCGCTGGCTGACATTAATGTTCAAAATTAGGAGGAAACATCTGGCCCTGTGACTCAGGCTGAAACGAGATGGGATTCCTCTGCTTCCTTCCTGTGTTTATGTCATGGATTTTATGTCGGAGACTTACAGTGAATCCCAGGACTGGAGGTTTCCTTCTTCCTGGTCCTGTCAGAAGGCGACAGAGATCACAGCTTCCCAGCAAACAAATAAAATGAAATCAATGCTTCTGACAGAAACACTGGGTTTGGGTCATGTTGGCGCCTCCACAAAAAAGATATCAATTGTCTCTCTGTTGATCTTTAACTTCAGTATTTTTGACAATAAATTGCAAATTTATCTTATTTTCTGTGAGAGTAAAACAGTGAATAAACTTGGAAATCAGTGAAAGAGGTTTGTTTGATGCAAACTCAGACCTTTACAGCCTACATTGGGCACACTAGACTAAATCATCAGTGACCCTGTTTCACCCCTAAAGTCTACAATCTTTGACAAACAGGGACTATGTACGCTTCCTTGGCCTGGCATCATTGGGATAAGTGAGCTTTTGCTCTGTGTCGTTTTTTCGCAAATGAGCAAAAACACAGACACACAAGGTTAACATACCATGTGATTGACAGCTGGAAATTACCACCTTGTATTCATCTCAATATCTCGACGAGTTAGACTGTGGTTTCCTGTTTGCTCTTGAGGCTCATATAGAGGTATTTGCATCTATTTCTGACAGTTAAAAAAAGAAAAATCCCAGCAGAAGCGGTAAAGTCACCTGTTTGCTGTTCTTAATCCACAAGGGAATGTCAGCTGAGAAGGAGAGACTTTGAAAGAATAGGAAAAGTCTTTGGAGAGGCCCCCTAGTCCGCTTTATGTAAGTGATTCAATGAGTGCAACATCCTTGGTGACAAAATGTCAAACACTCTGATTGCCTGATCATACATGTCATCTAACGTACATACAGTGCTGTGAAAAAGTATAGCCCCTTCCTGTTTTTCTCTTTTTTTTTTTTTGCATATTTGTCACGCTTAATTGCTCAGAACATTAAACAAATTTTAATATCAGACAAAGATAACCTAAGTAAATACAAAATGCAGTTTTTAAATGATTATTTAATTTAGGGCAGGCTAACTGTGATTAACCACAATTTTGGAAAGCTGATTTAAAAAAAGAATTTTCAAATTTTAACTTCTTTCAGCTCATACATGTGATATTTATATTTATAATAGATCTTTCCCATGCTGGAGAACTTATTTTCTTTTAGATTTAAGTTATTGGTGTTATTGACAATATTTTTCTTGTGTTAAAAAAACTGTGAAAATTATGAAAACTCAAAATTCAAGGGGACTATCTGCACTGGATTTTTATTTACAATATCGTTATTTAGCTTTTATGATATATACAGAACAAGTGTCTTTTTTATAGTCAAAGGGATACCAAGATGATCTAGGGCTGAACGATTTGAGAAAATAATCTAATTGCGATATTGCAATTGCGATTTACTCTGCGATTGTTTTAATGTTCCTCATCTTATGTATTCTTAAACAAACATAAGCAGTAGATCGTTTTATAGTAAAACCAATATGACATTAAATCAATCTAAGAATAAAAGATTTGAAAAAAAGTGGAGAAGTGAAGAACAGAAGCAAAATAGGTATGAAATTGTAAAAAGAAAGGCAAAAAAAATTCAAAAGTGACTAAGGAAAATTATAGCAGAAAAATTGGGATTAAATAAAAAAAAAACAACACGTAAAAATTCCAAACATGGTCTGACAGTGACCAAAACAAAAGAAGATGAATGGGAGCAAGATAGGCATAAAGTAGTAAAAAATTGATTAAAAAAGGTTAAAATAGGCATGAGATTGCAAGAAACTACAAAATGTTCAACACATCTTGGGTTAAAAATATTGTACTGTCTGCGATTTGAAATTGCAACAAGCCATATTGCGATTTAATCCAATTTGCAATTAATTGTTCAGCCCTAATTTGATCACAGCAAATGTCTCATCACTTGGTTAGATTAGATTAGATTAGACAGGACTTTATTAATCCCTTGGGAAGACATATCAAAATAATGGTAAAGGCCAAAATTTTGAAACAAAGCACCAAAATAAAGACAAAAAATATCAGGAGATAAAATGTCAAGTCACAAGATATATTCAATAATGCAAAAATTCAAAACTTTGGAACAATAAATCAAAATCATGACAAAAAGTCAAACTTGAGTTGTACAAATGCTTGTCTTTTCTTTTACCTTGAAATTGTTAATGGAGTTGTTTTAACTATGAGTGTGAGTGTTTGATGCTGCATAAAAATATTATTAATGGATAAAAATCTGTTTTGCAATCATAGACATATCCCAGACCATAATAATTTGACACAACAAAAGGGCTTTGCATGTAGTATACTGAAAACATTTTTTTATTTTTGTTTCTTTTCTTCTAAAACATTGTGGCACCTTGAAAAAAAAAACTGTCAGCAGAAAAATCATGCATATTTTATTTGTATATTAAGTTGTATAAGTGTGAGTATTTGGCCCTGTATAGGAAACAAAAAATGCTTAAAAATCTTTGCTATTTATAAACACATATCTGGCTGCAATACTAATAAAAAACCTGCTTTGCCTGTAGTATATTGAAAATAATTTATTCTTTTCCTGTTTGTCATTGTGACATTGTGACATTGTGACAAAAAGTTAGCATTCAAACAGTTAAAATCTTCTGATATCAATTAGGATGTTAAATCAATAATTAGGTCTAATGTAGATGAAAAATAATTTAACGAAAACAGAATATAATATGATGTATACATTTTTTTTTAGCTTGCTTCTTAAAAGATAATTTTTGTGTATTCAGGTATTAGTGGGATTGATATTAGACCAAGGCCTTCAGGTTTATAATACTGAGCATAAATATGTGCTTTTTATGGCAAAAAAATTCTTCCATACAATTCGTAACGTTGGTTGAACTGTTTTAATTGCATTTTTTCTGCTTGTTTCTTGAGTGAAAACTTTCCCCAGAAGTTACAGGAAATATTAAAATAGTGCAAAAAAAACAAAACAAAAAAACGAATTCATGTGCCCACCTCCGTGGAAACATTCTCGGGAGGAAGAGGGGGTTTTAACACTTCAGGGGGGTTTCTGTCCTGGCTGCTCGGTGATAATAACCTGCAGGTGCTCGGTGTGGCCTCCAGGGGCGCTAATGTTGCTGCTGCTGGAGTTTCCAGAGGAAGGCTGTGTGTCTGTCCGCTCAGAGAAGCTGTCATGCCGCTCACAGAGTCAGAGTAGGACCCGGACTCTGCACAATCTGGTGTTTCTCTCTGGTCTTCTTCGCTTTCTTCGCTAACATGGAGTACTGGAGGCAGTGCGCCGTGTGGCTGATCAGCTGCAAAGTGCTTCCCACCAACCACCGAGTGACTGCGGACACGGCGCAGGTGTTCGACCTGGCGCAGACCCTGCGGGACGGGGTGCTGCTGTGCCAGCTGCTCAACAACCTGAGAGCTCAAACCATCAACCTGAAAGAGATCAACCTGCGGCCTCAGATGTCACAGGTATTTTCATCTGCCGTCTCTTTGCTGCTTCTTTGGGAACCTGTGGCTGAAATGTGTGCAGGGGAAATGCGAAAGTGCTGTGAGAAAAGTTTGAGGCCAGCACGAGAAAACTGCGATACAGCGAGTGATGCATCTAAATGGGGGCGTTTTTACCAATTCTGGGGCCCAACACGAGGCTGTCCCCCATTGTAGGGTAGGTTTAAATAAACTGTTGTATGTTAACAAAATACTGTGAGAAAAGTAACAGAAATTAATGCTGTCCTCTCATCTTTTATTTACCAAAATAGAAGGAGCACTGTCTAATTTCCAAAAAGGTTGTGGAATTGTTTGGACAAGTGGATGAAACTGTTAAGGGCCCTCACTCTTCCACGTACTTGCCCAAACAAGACTGACTTGATGTGTGATTTCAATGATGCTAAGAGATTTCTTGTAATATTCCTTGTAAGGTATAGTGCTCGGTTTGTAAAATTACCCCTCTGGAGGGCTCACAATCAAGAGGATAAAAAATGAGCAGGTTTAAACGACCCACTGTCATCTCCGCCCACCTGCTCTGTTTACTTCTTGTTCCAAATAGGTCATTTATACTTTTCCAAGTGAATGGTGACCTTCAGTGTGTTTTGCATGTTTCCTCAGCTTGCTACAGAACTTCTATCGAGGATTTACACCTGACATCATTCTGGCTTGACGTCAAGCATGTTAATTAAAACAAAAACAAAAACCAACTAATCAACCAACCAAACAAACAAATAAAAATATATGTTCTTCCACTAGCAGCTTATCAGTGACCTAACAAACCAAGTACAGCATGTGAGCCACTTCATAGACAAAACTCTCACCAAAACACGTCTGAAGTGGAAGAAATGTGGTCCAGATCTGACAAAACTGCTGCTAAAGCTGCTAGCATCTATGCTTATCCCTCTACAACCTGTCATGTTGCTTGCAGCCCCTGACTCTTCCTGCTTTAATGATGCTGATTGAGCCGCGCTGCTGCAGGAGCACTTTTTTTGTTCAAGTCGGCCTTGACCTATATAGGTACAAATAAGGGGGGGGTGATCTAATGCAGTGGTTTCTGGCCTTTTTGTATACCCAGACCTCTGTTGATCAAAACTCTAGCTTGCTCAGGACCCATGTGAAAAGAGGGATGAATTGCTGGTAAATAAAAATGAATTGTTGTTGTCTTCATTGATAAAACACTCATTTAATGGGCCAGGGGCATTAGCTTTTAGCCAAAGAGCTTTAAGAAGTATGTAGTAAAGTGTGACATCATTGGTTTAAGTAATATGCTCTTGCCAGCTGCTCTATTACATTCCTGTTAAATTGCTTTTACGCTGAAAAAAAATGGCAGGCCAGTCACACGGCAGCAACTCAATGCATTAGGCATGTAGACATAGTCAAGTCAAACCGAATGTCAGAATGTTAGGATTCAAATAAATTTGAAAGTTGAATTATTGTCGGATTCAGCAACCATGTCTGAACATTTCAGAAGCTGCTAAACCACTGAGATTTTCACGGATGGCACCATTATAACTGATTTCTCCGAGAGGTCTTGTGGTCCAACCCTGAGCTAACAAGGTGTACCTAATGAAGTGGCCATTAGTTTATGTACATACTTTTGAGAAACCTTCAGAATAATATGGCCTTGTTCCCAAGATGGACTATTTCAGTAATGACATCTTGAGCAGAGTTTGATTGTCACATTATTTGTGTTTTTTGGAACATTTTTAATCGATTGGCACCTACAAAACATAACAAAATATATCAAACAAACATATACAAAAATTAATATTTACAAACTGGCTGACACTATCACAACGTTTTGACATGGTGAATAATTCATCCACAATCAGATACAGCAAGATCTTAAAGAAAATAATAAAATATTGTGATACAAAAAAGTGTCGTAAAATGAATTTTGATAGAAATAATAAGAACAAGAAAAGTCACTCAATGTAAAAGACAAATAGAAAAAAAATACACGTAAAAAAATAAACAAGTAAATTAAAACTTAAGGAAATATAAAAACAATATTAATAGTCAAGACTAGATAAAACAAAATAAAATAAATGGATAAGTAAAAACTAACAATAGCAGTAATTTACTATATTTAAATGCTACAGATGGCATCTAAAGCAGTTATAACCCCCTTACCCCCCAAAAAAGAAAAGAAGGAGCCGAATATTGTGTCTGTATCCGTTTGTAGTTGCCAGTTACAGATGGGATCCTCACAGTTTTATGAATTTCACAAATACAGTGGCAAAATAACATTTTGGTCAGTAAAGCTCCCATGGTAACTAAGGTAATTGTTTTTTTTTCTCAATGCCTGTTTCCTCTTTTGTATCTTCTTAAGACACGAACAGAGAACTGTCACTGTGAGCACTTTGAACAGTCTACCTCCAACGGACTAAGTTTGTGCTTTCCTGATGTGGTCACGTCTTTGCCAGTTTAAATATAAAAATGACAATTAACAATGTCGTTGAACCTTTTTGACACATCTGTATTTTAATTAAAAAGAATGTCTGACTAACTGAGGGAATGTTAAATGTCCTTCAGCCTTTGAAGCCTGAAGGAATGGTCCCAAACTTGACCTCTCGTTACCCATAATTCTCCTCTCTGCCACTGGAGAGGCCTGATAAAAATCCTGTCTTTGATCCACCCATTAGTCAGTGAGCTTTTATTGCATGTGCAGGAGCCCGTGGATGCTGAGTATGAGGCCTTACACAGCCTGAGTGTGTAATTAGCAATCAGAGGAAGTTGTCTTTTCTGAGACAAGATAAATACAACAAACAACAAATCTTAACATAAAGAATCACTCTTAACAAACTTATTATACAGGACATGTGCTAATCAAACAAATTGTATGTCCCCACTTAAATGTTTTCAAGAGTGAATAAATTAAAATAATAATAAAGATTTAAAAAAGAAAAGTTTTATTGAGTATGTTGTAAGCATACTTGATGTAACATAGCAGAAATTTACCATATGAACAACTGAATTATTTTACCAAAATGTCTTCAGCTATGTGTTAATGAAGGTGCATATTATTTAATACCCAGGCTCTTTTATTGTCCTTTGTAAAATAAAATAAGGCTTCAGATTAGAGGCCTACAGGCCATTAGGACAATCTCAGAAGTAAATTTCTGTGGACAAAAGCATCCGACAAAAAAGAATAATAGAGTTGTTAGTTTTATTTTAGTCTGAGTTTTTACTGATACTGTTTATTATTATTTCGTACTATACTTTTATTTATATTAATTATCTTTATCCATTTTATTTCTATATTTCAGTTAAGATTTATTATTTGGAATTTCATTCTGGAATTTTATTATTATCCTACTCAAGCTGATAATGAATTCAGATAATATACAATTATGTTCATCTTTATTTACTTTAAGATGGTTTGGTAGAGATGTACAACATTGGATTTTTTTAGATATCCACTATGCCAATATATCTACTCTTATTTTGGCCGTTACTGGTATATAGAAATGACTAGCTCTTTTTCAGACTATACCTACATCTTATGTAACATTTATTTTTGATAGTAGCAGTAAAATCAGGCTTCATCTGCCATTCTGGAAGTTTGAGCACTGATTTACTTCATGGCTGACAGAAAAGCTGCTCCATTTTGGGAACTTACTCTCTCAGTCTACGATTAAATGTATTTTCTCAACAGATCACAGTTTGTCCAACAAGCCAGTTTTACCACCCTAAATAAAGAATCTTCTCCAAATCAGCAGTTAGGTGTCAGAATGAAATAAATATAACACTTCTTGCAGGTCAGGCACTATATAAACAGGTCAATTCTGAAGACTCAAGAGCATTTGAGAATGATCTCAGAGTTTTCAAAAGTGCCTGTAAAGGAGACTCAGTATTAAAAATAATTTCAAGAATGTATAGATGAATTCACAATGTCAAATCAAAAAACGCTTTACTCATAAAGCACAGGTGGGAAAAGAAAAGCAACTTGTTAATCTCAGAAGAAAGCTGGGAAAAATACTGTGAGAGTCAATGGAAAATTACAAATTCAACTTCTTGTAGAGTATTTGGGTGGAAAAGTATTATTAGATATTTTATTAGGCCTGCATAAACAATTCACCATACAGGCTTTTCCACCTGCTGGAGGAACTGTGGATCCCAGGATGCCAATCATTTTTATCTGTTATGGACTTGTCCCACCATCAATAGGTTCTGGCCAGATATCCATAAAGAACTGGTAAATATATATATGTGGGACAGACACTACCTTTAACTGGGAGCAATTTGTTGGAATTTTGTTGTCATCAATAAGAAAACTTAAGAAGTATTTATATGCTGTATTGAGCACCGCTGCCCAGAAGGCAATTACAAAAAATGGTTTAAGTTAGAAGCTCCAACGTTAGACGACTGATACATTATTTATGAAATGCACACAATGGAACAGATCACCTTTTCATTGAGGCTTCAAAATAAAAAAAAATCATGAATTGTTGGAAAAATGGAAACTCTACATCCTCCCTAAACACCCTTTTTTGTTTAAATTCATATTTATTTTTCAGACACATACAGGTACATCTCAAAAAATTAGAATATCATGAAAAAGTTCAATATCACTCATTTCAGAATTTAAATGTTTCACTCTATCTGTATGAATCTATATAATTATATGGGTTTCACATTCTGAAATGAGTGATGAAAAATATTGAACTTTTTCATGATACTCTAATTTTTTTAGATGTACCTGTACTTGAAAATATATATTTTTTGTTTTATCACATAAGTGACATCCCGTGTTGGAATGTTTAGTCTAACTTTGTGTGGTTGTTACGTTAATCCTCCTCTTTTTGATGTTTTATTTTAATGTGAAAATTGAAAAAATAAAATAATATAAAAAACACAGAAGTGAGGAGAAAAAAAAATCTTAATAAAAAGAAGAAAGAAATAAAACACAACTTATAAACACCTGAAACTGATATTAGTTCACACAACCTTAATTTGCCAATGTTTGCAAAAAGGGAAGATACTAGCCGATGCCAATGTTGATTAGATACCAATGTGCATCCCTATGATAAGGCTATGAAATGTTCATATCTGCTGCTATGCCTATATTTACCTCCGCAAAGGAGGTTATCTTTTCGGGAGAGTTTGTTTGTCCGTCCGTCCGTCTGTGAACAAAATAACTCAAAAAGTAATGGATGGATTTTGATGAAATTTTCAGGAAATGTTCAGCATGGGAAAAGGAAGAACTGATTCAATTTTGGTGTTGATACGGATCAGCGTCTGGCCGCCATGACGAAAAATGTGATTTTTGTGAATAACTACTGAACAAAAATAGATGTCATTATGAATCAAATTGCTAATGGTATGTTTTCATGGTCAAGGAATCTAAATATTTCGATGAAATAAAGGTAGGACTAATATTTATGGTGAAAATCACAATATGGGGGAGGACTGTGGTGCTGGCGGAGGTCTGCGCTCTCCGAGTGCTTTTCTAGCTAGATTCTGAAGCAGTTATCTTGTTTACAATAAGATCTGTTGAACTTAGAATGTTTACTTTGAGAGAATTAGTGCTGTACATTATAATCGATTGTATTTAAGAAGTTTCTTAAGCTGATGCTATGATTTTACCCAAACAGGTATTTTCATGACATTTTTATGTCCTAATAAGTGTTAACAAATTGTGTGACAGGCGTTTTGCCCATGTGAATTTGAGCTAGAACTGAGTCATTTTGTAATTTCTACAAATAAAATTGCGAGCCACATGTCATATGTTGCTATCCACTTGATTTAAGTTATAATTTTTGGTCCACATTTCCCATTCTTACTGACTTTTTTCATAAGTACACATGCTGCTGCTTTTCTTAAAACATGCCATATTGAAAGATATTAAAGTACTCAATATTTTGTCATTTATACTGTCTTCAAGTTAAAATATTATAAGAAAATCTAATCAAACCATCTATGTGTCCTGAAAGAACTTAACTTAAATTTTTTTTTTTCATAAATCCCAGCCAAGCATCTGCTTCATGAACTGTAGTGTTGGTGTGTGTTCTCAGTCAGTGAAGATCCACTCCTCTTTTATACTTAAAAGACAGTGAAAGCAAACTTAGGGCTCAATGTGCTGAACAAAAGAAGGCACTAGCCTGCAGCTGTAGGCCAGCAGAGGATGGAGCAGAAAGACGCGTGTCAGTGGGCTCCAGATATTAAATGGCCCCTTCATTGTGCCCCGCTGACCTAGGAACTCAAGAAATGGAAGCCAAAGCATGAAGGTAATGGAGTGGAGGACATTAGAGGGAGGAAATGCACTTACAAGTGATGATTTAACAGGCCCCTGTGCACACACCAAATATGGAATTTGACAGTAAAAAACTTAAATATTGATCCTTAAAATACAGGCTTGATATCATATCTTCAGTTGGTATAGGAGATCAACCTGACAGAAAAAAATATTATATTATAAAAAATTCCTCTCGAAATATCTGTATTTGATGCAGGTCTACAGTCACAAATATGGCACATTAGTGAAGGAAATATCACTTAAACTGGAAGAGGATTTTGATTACAGCTACAGAAATCAAGACACCCCAAATAAATGCTCTAAATCTTCATTCAGTGCTCAAAAATATTATTTGTCCAGAAATTAACGCACTAATTTGTGTAGTTTTTAATCTGTGATATTAAGTACATGTTGTCTGCTCCTGGCTTTAATGTAAATAAAGGGAATGTGCACCAGAGCAGTGTCGATAGGCAGAAGTGTGAGGCTGATGGGGTTGTTGAGCTGTCATGTTCATGCACTTCCTCCACAGCAAACGGGCCCCCAGGGGCCGGCCGAACGATTACGGGCGTCTCCATGATGAGCTGATGCGATAAAGAGGGCTCTATCTGTTCAGAAGAATCTCTCCACAGTTCTGTTTTACCACACTCATCACATATGCAGTTCACAGTTGAGTCATCAGCAACACCTTTTTTTTATTTTCAGATTGTTGAAATGTTTCTGTTGAACACAAATTAAATGAAGGACGTTTTTACTGAAGTGACCTCGGTTTGACTCAAACTGAAACCTTTACTTGAATCCCATAAACCATCAGGACATTGTCTTTGTGAAGCTATTTGGTTGATGTTTTACCACAGAGACACAGATCCTTCAGGAAATTACACCAAAAGTAGACATGGGACATTTTTGGTTTTCAGTTTGCTGTGTTTGGAGTTCACATTCACTTTTAGAAAGTTAATGCTAAAATTCTTTGAACCTTAATTCTTTGACATAATCTTTAAACTGATTTAGAGGGGCTGAAGCAAGGGCTGTCAAACTGCCAATTTTAAAAGTCAGTGTGACGTTTAGATAGTTTATAATGATTAGTCACATTATTAACTCAGTGTATTTAACATCTCCAAAAGTACATTAAGTCAGCGTATGGAGCAAATCCTATCAGTGTCTTGATTTAGGAATAAGATGGTGAATAGACTTTGTCTTGTACTAGGTATGCTGTTAAAAAATTGAAACCAATTTTGTTATACATTTTAATCGAGCATAAACATTTTAAATGTCTTTCTTCTTCAGTTTCCTCCCCCGCTGCATTCAGATCTTCCACTGATCAAAGCAGGGCTTCTTCAAACAGTTTTCTCGGAAACTCTAATTTTCTTTTCTCAACTTCTGTCACAGGCTCAAAACTAATTCTTTTGAGCACAGACTAGGGTTGTCAAAAGTATCGATACTCAAAAAAGTATCGATACTAAAATGTTGTATCCGGATACGATACTCACTTTCAAAAGTATTGATACTCCGAGAGAACGGTGCGAAGATTGAGGACAAAACAAGAACCGTGTGCAAAATATGCCGCTACAGTTCTCCGTTTACTGCGGCGAGTAAAACTACTACCAACTTCGAACTGTGATGTCCGTCGGACGTAAATAAAGGTGACTCCGGCTTGGGAATACCTGCTTTTATTTAGCAGTCACTGTGGGCTGTGACCACACCAACTACAATTTTAATTCACGAACAAAACAGTGAGTAGTAATCTCTACACCTCCTACTATCGGCTCTCTTCCTCCTCGCTAACACACACACACTAACTCTCCTCTCTGAACTCTGACCCGCTGGCCCCGCCTATCTGGTCCATTCACTGACCGTCAATTCATAGGAAACATTAAAATCCACATTGAACACAAACCATAGAACTGCACCACTATGTTTGTGTAAGTCTGCATAAAAAACAATATTTGATTTTTGCATCTACTGTTGAGTTGACAGAATTTGATCATAATTGAAGATCAGAAGTATAAGCACTGTTATAGGCTAAATATTATAGTTCACAGTTCAGACATTTATAGGTCTAAACTGCAGCTCTGAGGACTGCTATTTGTTTTCCTTTTCATTCAAGATAAACTTATCCTGATTGTTACAACAACAAAGCACTTTTTAGTGATATTTTATGTTTGTACTTGCACTGTAGTCTAAATAAGGGGAAAAAAACTACAATTTTGTTTTTTTCAAAGAGCATTTATTTTGTTCTGATGCAGCAATATTTTTTGTATTGTATTATTTTTTTTGCATTAGGAAGAAAATAAAGAAAATGAGACTTTTGCACAACTTCCTAGAGGCTATATTTGCATTTTTTGTTAATAAAAATGTTTCTTTTAAATATTGGGTTCTTTTTTTATCCTTGTGGTATCGAAAATAGTATCGAGTATCGAATATTTTCCTGAGTATCGGTATCGAGTTGAAAATTTTAGTATCGTGACAACCCTAGCACAGACTTAAAATTAGGTAGAAGGCAAAAGTCACAGGATGCATAATCAGATGAATTGGGAGGGTATTCAAGCTCTGTGATTTGTTTTTGGGCCGGAAACTGCTTTACCGAGAGCGCAGTGTGAGCTGGTACATTGACTTAATGGAGGATGAAACTGTTTATTCATAACTGAGGGTTCGCCTAAGACTTTTTTCCAGTTTTTTTAGAACCTGATTGATACCGTTTTGATACAGTATTTACTAGGGATGGGAATCGAAAACCAATTCCAGTTGAGAATCGTTAACAGCTCCATCAAAGAAACTTTTTCATCAGGATTCAAAAGTTTTGGGACAACTTGCACACACTTTTTTCATGTTAAATTTTGTAAAGGTTTTCCAACTGCCTCTTTATCAATGGACCATTTCTGCTGTCATTCTTATACTGAGTTATTGATTGTTTTAAGTAATTTGTTCCATTTGTTGAATGTTTTGTTGAATGTTTTGATAAGTTTTTGATGTGCATGGGCACCCAGGATGTTCATCACCTTTGACATCCTCTCTGCTTTCACAAAATTTCAAATTTCTAAACTATTGGAGTAATTATTTTCTGATCCCTTTGAAAAAAACATGCACTTCAACCGAAACTCACATCACTTATTGGAAACTTGCAACAGTTGTGGGGAATACAGAGTTGTTATCTGATGCAGCAGTGGGAGCATTTTTATGATTTAGTGTTCTGCCCAAGGAGACACCAACAAGTGAAACCTAGAGATGGACTTGAGCTCTTCACTCCTTTTGTTAAAGCTATGGTCTACGATTTGGAAGCTTTGTACATATTAATAACACCGTTTATAAGGCTGTTATGGTCCTATGGTCCTATCTACACAGTATAAAGACCAAAAAGAACGAAAAAAATCCATTCAGTATATCCGCTGCAAAGCTGCATACTAGCTGACCAATCAAACCTAAGAACCTACGACTATTAATTGGTCCATGAGTTGGTCTGTGAGTCCATCCAATCCTCGTCTCCCTCGCTGCGCAGCGTCATGCCCATGGTCCCGCCTCCTCCCCTCTACCTCCGGTGAGCAGCTAGCAGCGTTAGCTACTGAACTATCATGGAGCTGGAAAAGCCTAGCGCCGAGACCGAAGCCGCCTCCCTCTCCCGCGGGGCCCAACGGAGCTCTGCCCGCGGGTTGAGGCCTGTTAGCGGGCTAACGGCTAACGGCTAACGAATAGCCTCAGCCGGCCGTCAGACCTTCAGCATCGGCCGTTTCGCCCCTGGTTGATCAGGTAATGGCTTTGTTTACTACAGTGGGAGATGTCTGCTGAATAACTCTGGTTAGTTTGTGCCTGCACGGGCTAATAACTTGTAGGGGAGCGGGTTAGCCTGTTAGCCGCTAATTGTTTGCACTGTAAACTGAGCTGGGGAGGACAGGCTGAGAAAGATAAATCCTCCCCCACATTGGCTCCGCTCTGGCGGCGCCAGACCCGCATTGCCGCCGGTCCAATTGAAATGGCTACTGCTGTGTGTTATAAGGGGGATGTCTGTCGTGTTTGATACTTTCAGTTGAGCTGAGCTGTTTTTGATTGAGTTTGCTGCTGATATATTGTGCTATTCGCTCGTAGCTCAGTCCGAGGGGGCTTTATGAGGCGACACGAGCTGGGGGCGGGATCTTGGAACACGGAGGGGAGAGGTGAGGGAAGGAGGGGCAGGCTGCGGTTTCAAATCGTAGACCACAGCTTTAACTGTTCCTAACTGCCACCTACACCCCTAATGAATGGAAATTAATGCAAACAAATGTTATCTATAATCTTGAAGATTTATCAACTCAGTGGGCTCATTCTGTCAAAAAGAGTGTATTACGCTGAGTTGGAGACAGAAATATGCAGCAGTGCATGAACAAAGTGACATTCGGCAGTCCCATTAAATGTGACATGACACTTTTGACAACTTTGGTAGGTAACAAAATCAGCTTCAATAAAGAAAACTGATAAAAAAAGAAAACAGTTGAAGTCATTGTTAAAAAGTGTAATAACGTTTGATATCACAAGGTGTGGTTTCTTTTTTAATTGTCTCTTGAGTCATTGGGAATTTTTTAGCGTGAAATGAGACATTCAGAGGAGCAGCAGTATCACAGTGAATGCAGGGAGACACAGTGAGTAACTATTGCATCAACAACTTAGTTGTGCTGTCCCAAAAATGGCAAACAAGTATGAGATTAGTGTGATTTAAAAAATCTTTATTTAAAACCTTAAAGGAGACATATCATGCTTGTTTCTCCTTTTCACTATGCCAGACTAGGATGCCTGTAAAGCATTTCTGCCCTCAGTACAAGTCATTTAGTTCCTTCATTGCCCCACAATAGTGTTCTCAAAATCCTAATTTTAGGCCCTTATCAAGCTCTCGTTGAAATGCTCGGTTTCCAGGCTGAACTAAAGTTACCTCGCAACATCACAGCTCTTTGTGCTCTGATTGGTCAGTTCTATCGGGGGTAGAGCCAGCCTGTCCTTCTTCTTCTACTGTATTTTCCGGCAGGCTCAAAGCAGCGACCGCATATTGAGTCCCCCTACAGGCCAGAGCTGGTAATGAGTGAGTGTGAGCTAGGGATCTATATACTGCTGCTGGACCAATGTGTTGGTGGGTGCGGGTTTTGTGACTAACGGACATCACAGAGGAGGAAGTGTTTTATCAGATTACTCCAATAAAAAGAAATGTACCTCGTGTCGTCACGATGATTTAAATCTCGCGGACATCTCGCAATGACCTATTTTCAGAGGCATCAAATCTTGTTCTAGGATATCAGAAAAAATACAATATCTCATTTTTTGAAAATTAAGGGGGTGTAAGGTCTTGTTTTCAAATTTATTCTATTATATGTAAGTATTAAATCATGCATCAGCAGGATATGTCTCCTTTAATCTCATAGCTATCAAAACGCAGTAATTGAAAGTGCTAATCTAAGTGAAAATAATAAGTGAATGTTTGAAACACAAAAAAATAATCTAGACTATTAACATGACAGGTTTGGTTTTCATTTCACTTGCATAAAAATCGCAGAGAAAAATCAGCCTCAGTTCTCACCAAAAAAGCACAGGTGTCTTTATCAATAGCAGTAAAATGCTATTTACAGCATTTAATAACTATATGTATGTGACTTCAAAATGGCTATTAAGGCTGTTATGTTTCCTAATTGTAAAACTTGTTCCTTTTTTGAGCAGACAGTAAGTTTTTCCATTTATATAATTTAACAATTTCCCTCTCCAGAAGCCACAGCAGTGGGCAGCATGTCCTTGCATATAAATCTCATAGTCTTGTCTTATTGCCTTTTTCTGTGCCCATGTGGGGACCTTTGAGAAAGATGTGGTCACACAAGGCTGATCGTTCCTCCTCCGCTGCCGCCAGCCAATGGGCAGCTGCTTTGCTCATCATTGACAATTGACAATTTTGCTACCGGTGGTGTGGAGCCCAAAGTGCTTCCAAAGCTGGCTTTTCCTGTCCTCAATTTTCCCGAGGTGTACTTCTTGTTGTTGAGGTCAAGAAAAAGGGAGCACTATCCACTGGATTGTATGATTCTGTTCTCCAGGTGCCCTCACGTACAGCTAAACTGTGTAATTTTATTTGCAGTTCTATTATGGAATATTACCCCCAATGCTTGAATGGATATTTGAATGTCGAGTATAAATTGACAGCTCTAATACCTGTTGATATTCATGATAACCCCTTGTCATGCAGTCAATATTCTGCTGATGTAAGGGTTTTTTTGGTCTGAAGAGGGCCTTCTAACAGCTTACTGCTTTTATGTATCACCTTTGAGATAAAATGAGATCTGTGCACCTACTGGCTGTTAATGGATGTCAAGTCTGATCATGTAAATGAACACCTATAACAAAGGGAAGCTAACTTTGGTGAAATAAAAAATAATTTGTCACATTTTCCTAAGGATAAGAATCTTTTATTGTTCTCCTTTTGCATCTTCTCTAAGATTTTTGTTCATTTTAATACATTTTTATTTGAACATTATGTTAACCTGATATGATTCTGGAAAATGAAAAACAAACAGAAGTCATTAAATACCATATCAGTAACTGGATAAATCCAAATAATCATTTTTGTCCTTTTTCAGTTCTTGTGCTTGAAGAACATTCGCACATTCCTGACATCTTGCTATACTGTGTTCGGGATGAAGAAAAGTGATTTATTTGAAGCTTTTGACCTCTTTGACGTTCGAGACTTTGGAAAGGTAAGGCCGATGTTCATTACACCTTTTATACCAAAATAATGTGGAAATAAGCTTTTTCAGGTTGACAGACATTCCTAACTGTTATAAGGTCAAACCTTGTATTCCTCCTCATCCCCCTGTCCTCCCTCATTTAAAGCCTCTTCTCTGCAGCAGTGGGTATGACACCTCTGTTGTTTGCAGCAAGTGAGTGTTGAATTTTTAATGCTGTTTGTAAGCCAAGAAAATCAGTTCATTGTTCTTAAAGAGAAAAGAAGTCAGCATGTAAAATAAAACAAAACAAAAAAATACAGTCTGAATAACATCATATAGTGTACCAAGATTGATAGACAGAAGGACAGATAGACAGACAGATAGGTGGGTAGATGGCTGGATAGGTTAGGTTATGAATAGATTAATGAACAGGAAGGATGGAGGGGAATGCAATGCTGATGGCTGGCAGGATGGATGGTTGATGGATGGAAAGTTGCATAGATGTATGGATGAATGAGTGGAGAGATAGACAAGTAGGTAGGTAGATGGATGGGTGATGTGATGGATGGATTGATGGATAAAGAGATTGGATAAATGATGTACTTTATGTGCATATGTGTGTTTACTTGTTTCTGTATGTGTGTATGTATGTATGGGCAGATAACAGATTAATTGATGTATAAGCAGAAAGACAGATGGATGGAATTATGTGTAGATGGATGATGTGTGTATGTATGGATGGATGGGTAGATGGATTAGCAGGCAGATAGATTGATGGGTAAAAAGATGGATGGTGAATGAACAGGTAGATAGATGGAAAGATGACCATAGGGATGGATGGATTAATGGGTGAATGGATTGATAAATGGATCAATATGTAAATGGATGGATGAATGACAGGTTGATGGATTTCTAGATTGAATGATGCACGGATAGATGAATAGATCAATCATAGCTATATGGATGTATGAATAGTTGGATGGAGGTAGATTGGTATGGAGGTTAAAAGATGAATTGTTGGATAAATGGGACCGTTGGTTGGCAGAGCGGTAGTTAGATGGATGTGGCAAATGGATAGATGCTTGGATTGCTATATGAGTGCATAGATAGATAGATAAATAGATAGATAGACTGATAGATGACTGATCCTAATGGAAATTCAAGTGTACACTCACTGTTATATTTATACACAAAATAAAGACGATAATTAAAACGGTTTGAGATTATGCCATTCTGTAAAATCATAACAGAGCAAAACTAAAGCAGAATACATACATACTCCTAGATGTGGCAGAAATACAGAATCAGAAATACATACCTCTGGAAATAAACTTATGTAGCATCACAATGTTAAGAAATTATTTTAGGAATTCATGCACCTTCATCCATAATAGGATCACCATCAAGATGTTGTCCCCTTTCCCTTAAGCCATGATCAGCATCTCCTGAAAATTGGGATTTTGACAACTTTTTGAGTTGTTGCTCTCAGATACATAAACAGATAAAACTAATAAACACACGGACAAATGGCACCAAAAAGATAACCCCCTTGTCCAAGTAATTTTTTGCTTAGGAGTATATTTTTATGCTTTTGGACAAGATGAACTTTAGGGTTGGGAATTGAAAACCAATTCCAGTTGAGAATCGTTAACAGCTCCATCAAAAAATCAATATCATTATGTATTTTTGCTGATCAATTCCCTTATCAATTCCTTCCACTGACAGGGTTCAGAAGTGTCAGAATTGTGACTTAATTTTCATTCCACCTACTGCACAACCTTAAGTGAGTGGACACACCAGCAATTTGCAGAAGCAGTTATCTATGCTGTGACATGTGTTTGACATTGTTGCCACTGAAAATCAGACTGACATTTGCCCACATGGAAAATCTGCAGGAATCGATAAGTTGAAGAATTGGATCGATTAGCAGGATGGTAAACAGCATTGGTATTGATAAAATCTTATCAATTCCCATCCCTAATGAACTTAGAGCTGGGCAATAACCAATTAAATCGATTAATTTGAATTATCTTCTGCAGAAGATTTAAACAATTAAAAATCAAGATTTTTTTTCTCGCCTTTGTCCAATTGTAATTTTCATGATGGTCAGCCTTGTAGGGTTTGCGCAAGCACTTTTATGGGCTTATATTTGTTGTTTAAGTAGATTAAATATTGATCAGAGAGTTTCATGCTAACACTGTAAAAATACCTCAGCCATGTAGCCATGTTCATGTAGACAAACCTGCTGATGTTTATACTACGTAATCAGCCTTTTATGACCCAGACTTTGACTTTAAGAGGGAAACATTTAGACAACATAAAGGCAAAACTTGATTTGTTTCATTTTTATGTCACTGGGAGTTTGTTTCTTTTAGGGAGGGAAAAATCGATTAAAATCATAAATAAAGTTTTGGGAAAAATATCTGGGATTTTATTTCTAGACCATATCACCCAGCCCTAGATGAACTTCAGTAGATTTTAAGGATTAAGATTAGGTAGTACGTTTGATACTTTATTGTCTAAATGCAAGTTAAACCCCTTAACTGTCATCTTTAAAAATGTTTGGAAATGTCATTTACCAGTTGATACTTTTTTAAGCCCTATTTGTCACCTCTACAACAAGGTTCTACTTGTAAGGATCGTGCGCACGTTCAGATTTTTGCTCATGCCACAAGTACACAGCACATGTTGCAGCACTTCACAAAGGTGACAAATCAGGCTTTCCACTGATATAAAATGCAATAATAATGGTTATAAAGGGGAGAAATAATCAACTAAAATAATTTTTCCAAACTTTGTCTGAGAATACATGTTTTTATCAAGAGAAACTCCCTTTTGAATGTTGTGAGATCTACATTTTTAATACATCCAAATCTATATACTGTATACATTGTTTGATGAATTAAAATTACAAGAAATTATCATTATTCCAAAGCTGAATTTTTACTGCATGTCAGCAGTTTAAAAAAGTTAAACTAATCTGACTGCATTCATGCACCCTGACATATTGAACTGCTCCAAAAAGTGCACAGAGCAGAACCACAAAATTAAAAAATTGTGAGGAATGAGACATTTGCCTGTTATGTAGGCACAGCGTGTGTTTCTGTGTCAGTATTTGTCCACCCATCCCCTCTGCTTGCATTTTTCTGCTGTTCTCTTGAGCGGATTGGTCATCTGTATTTTACTGCTGTGTTATTGCGGGAGCCAGTTTAGTGTGTGTACTCAGTGTTACCAGGTCAGTGGGTTTGTAGAGTGCTCTTCTGTTTCTACTCGGCTTCTTGCTCGCAGCACACAATCCTGATTTAACTCTGCAGGAGGAAGTGCTCTCGCTCTGACTCTGCTCATTCTCACATCTTTTTAGTTCAGTGCCCTCTGTACATACCTTTGCCTCAAAGCACTGACTCGTCTTAACATTTCTGGGTTATCCAAAGAAAAAGTTTTTGTTGAGTTTTTTTAACTGTTAAAAATAGACATGTTTACTCCAGAGAGTATCAAAGTATGATAATTACAGGCTCTAAAATTTGGTACAGTTGGGATTTTATTGTTTATATTTTGGGTTTGCTTATCAGTTGTGTTTCTTTCCAGTTCTTCATTCAGATTTTTCATGTTTTGGAGGGTACAAAATAAAGTTTATTTGAAAAATAAAACTATAAGTGCAATTATTGTTGTAAGATCTCATCTGTGAGCTCCTCTGTACTGGTGACATGTACAGTGACAATAAAGTCTGATTCTGGTTCTGAATGAGATGGATGAACATTTCTTCATTTAATATGGGCAGAATAATACTAACAATTATATATACCAAAACTGAGACATACAGTATCCTGTTGGGAAAAGTTACAACATGTGATTTTATCTTTACAGTATTTTGATATGTTAATTCTGTTGTAAGTTATTCAGTTGACAGTTTCTAAATAGACATTATGAAGAAATGATTATAAGAAACCAGGCTGAGAACCCCCCCCATAT